>CM076604.1:64480000-65730000 GCA_038502835.1 Octonoba sinensis | reverse complement strand
TAACTTCGTCTACAAGTTTAGGAAATATACTCAGCCCAACTAGAAACAACAACAAAAGGGTTATGAAATATAGCAAATTGATGTATTATTAGTTAATTCATATGTTTATTAAAAAAGCAAGTGTTACCTAAGTACATACGTTAAGTCTATGTTAGGTGCCTTCGGGCATTTATCGAAGTTCTAAATTTATGTGATAACCTGCTTCAACGGGATCCGATCTCGTGTACCCAATTTACCTCTTAACACTCCCATTTTTTTCTTCCTTTGACATGTATCTCTTGCTGATGGAAGGAACGCTGTGTGTCTACATAGGCCACTTTGAGAACCACTCATCTACAAAGTACTACTTACTTTTGCTGTGACGGATTTTCGATAGCTCTAATTATTCTTTCTCCTCTTCGATTTCGAAACAGCGAGAATTGATTACTAAGAGGGGTGCATGAAAAGGAATATTTAGAGTGGCGAGAATGCAGAAGATGATGAAGAGAGGAAAAAAAGTCATCGTACCGGATCTGGAGTGGTGGTACTGCCTGGAGTGCGGGCCCAAGGGCGAGCTGCCCAGGTCTTGCAGGAGCTTCCGTGACCGAGTGGGCATGTCCGGCAGCAGGGGCATGGGCGCCAGGTCCGTCTCGGAATCGGTCGCTAGGGGGGAGTAGTCATACACGGGGTCGTATAGGGGGTCCTCCTCCTCAGGGTAGCCATACTCGTACTGCCAGGATTGGTGGGGACGATCATACCTGCGCAAGAGAAGCGTTAACATAACAAAATTGGAAATAACTCCATAGATTACTGTGAAATAGTTTATGGCAGGGCTTCCCAGCTTTTATACATTGCTGCTCTACTTTTTTCACCCCCAATAGCTAATATTTTATTTTTACCTAAAAGAGATGTATTTTGCTTTTAGAGAAAAATCCTTTCAATTGCTAAAACGGTGTATCTGAAATAGTTTGCAGTCTAAAGTCAAGCGAGAATGAGTTATTAAGTTAGAAAATCAATGCTGTTAAGCCATTTGAAGAAAGCTCTAGCTCATATTAGAAAATCAATGTTTGGCTGTGGGAAAGCAGGCTTGTTTAGCTTCAGACTATGCTCAGGATTTTTTGAGCTATTGGCGGTTTTGCGATACCTCTAATGACCCCTTGGTTTCATGTTTGTGGCTGCTAATTAAGAGTATTTACTTGTTAGTGAGCAGGGGAAAACGATTTAATAATTACATGGATGTTAGGTACATTGGTCTTCAAGGAGATGTGCAACTAATATGTGCTGCTCACATGTAGCTGAGCAGGCGATCGTTAGGTGCGGCCTGGGTAACGGTAAATCCCACACAATTCAGCAATAGCTAATCAGGCTTATCCTTTAGTTTATGAGAATGCTCGAGACTAAAGCATGTCTCAATTGCTCTTCGGTCTAGGACCTATTCCTGAAACCGAGCTGGGAAAGTGGATTAACGTCGACAATCGGTACTTCTATTAACCTCATAGGTGTAATCTGTGAAATTCTAAATGTGGTTGAGCGTTCTCTTTGGATACATTCTTGTGTACGTCACAGACGTTAGAAAAAAAAAAAAAACTAGCACTGTTTTCTGGAAAAACAAACTTGTCAAGCTTGATTAGATATTTTTAGATCTTGTCAATGCATAATTTGTTGAATGGTAAAAATGCCTCTAAGATACACAGTTTGATTATTTTAGAAAAAGAAAAGAACTTTTTCTCCTAAGTTTTATTTTTTGTGTAAGAGTAAAAAATTCATATATATTTTTTTAAATGAATATCTTGTTGACTTGACAGCGATTTAAATAGAATCGTATGTAATAAAAGTTATATTTCTTTTTAATGAAAGTTTGTAAGAAAACTTTTCCTCGGTGGTGTCAAAAATAAATTAAATGACATAAATTTCCGGAAGCTCCTTTATCACCTGCTTAAGATTAAAAGGCCAGTGGCATGAAAATAAATTTCCACCACACTGAAATTGATTTATGATGAACGACTAATTCTTCTACACCGTAAAGCCAATCACTGAGCGGTAAATCTTTTAGATCCCACCCAATTAAATTTTATGCCTCTACTTTTAAGGATCTTGTAATTACATAGATTTATTAAGTTATTTCTGAAAAATGGCAACATGGTAGCCATTATTTAGACTTATTCATTAGAAGCACTAATATGGATCAACTATACTGTCGTGAATACTTCCTTGAGAGTATGCTTATGTTTAGTCCGAAAGAATAATGAAATAGTTTGCTCTTTATGAACTAAAAAAGGCAACGGAAATTCATACTTTGTTTTTCTATCTTACCTTGTTTAGTGTATTTATGTTGACAGTAAAGTATAGGTTGATAGAATATTTGCTTAGAAGGAAATTTACAACTCTACTATGCTGTGAGAAATTTCTGAAAATAAACTCAGAATTTTAAGATAAGGGTGAAATATCACAGACTTAATATTAAATCCTTCCGTCAGAATTTCGATACTTATGCAAAATGTTCTATTTACTGATACAAATTTTTTTTTCATATTTATTTTGCTCACTTAATTCAACTCATATAAAAATCTCCATGTCTGTTAAACATAGGCTAGAATGTTTAAATATGATTGATTGAGATTAAATTAAAATTAATTCGAATTTTTATTTTCTAATTAACAAAAATACGATGTGGCCCTGATGAATTCGTTTCGAACACAACTTTTTGTGCTTATCTATGAGAAAAGAATGATGTGTTATTTAATCAAAACTAAAATTTTCTGAAGTCTTATTAGCTATTAACTCATTCTTAAATCTAAACTGCTTTAAACTACGAATTATTGCAAATGTTTATAGAGTATTCTTTTTTTCATTTTTAATTAAAAAAGCTAATTGTATGAGTATGATTATTTCCTCTCTGGTTATTTGAGAAAAACAAATTTATCGACAATAGATCTATGGGGAAAGAATAATATCGTTTTGAATGTTTCAGGAAAAATATTTTGCTTATTTAAGAAGTTCAACCACTTTTAGCATTTAAATTTTATTCATTTGAAGTATGATTTTAGAACTGATTGGCTAAATATTTTTCCAAAAGTATGTTACTTTTATTCTTTTTAAATGTAATCTCACTACTAGAACCATTAATTCTCACTAGTAAAAAGTACAGGAGATCTTGTATATGCGAAAAGTTTCCTACTCAAATTTAATTTTGATCACCCATTAGTCAATTTTGACTGATTTTTTCTCGACGCCTGTTTTTATTTATGTAAGTACGAACGTATGGGCTACCAAACATTTCAGTTTGGCCGTTGCTGAGACTATTTTTACGAGTTTCGTTGTGATGTCTGTGTGTATGTATCTGCATGAGATTCTGAAGTGTCAGTTTGGCAATATTTAATGAGTATCTCGTAGCATCTAAGTTAAAGCATTGAGGTACGAAGAAATCATGTAATGCACAAATAAGCTTTTCTTCCTTTTTTTTTGGAAAGAAGACCTTGAGTTTGCATCATACAAGAACAAAGTTTAACTTGTCAGGATTAAAATGTCTCTTTCAAGAAAAGCGTTTTATTAATCATTATGATGTATCGTTTTTAAGACCGACATTTGTGAAAATAAAATTGAAACTCAATAAATATAAAGTTGTGTTAAGTAAAATAAAAACCGATTGTCTCAAATCTTGCTCTATGTATTAATACAAACTAACATCGCTCAGAAACAATGAATCTGGATCCGCCTCCGCCATTTAGTTCATTTCGAATCACTGAATGCGTCCAACTTAAGGATTCAGCGATGGTAGAATATTATTTATTCGCAAGAGGCCACCGCAGTGAGGAGAAGCGAACACGACTTTTCCCATTGTTCCAGAAATAAATGTGACTCGCTTACATGGTAGTACATCTTTTATTAATCCCTTTACTCAGTTTCCGCATCAGGGAAACTTCTACGAGCGTCATCAGAAAATGTAATTGTGTATGGGATACATTATATCATAGAGACACTGGAGGTTATGAAACTTTTGTCATTTGAAGAAATTCTTAGACTAGAGCAAATAGCCTCTTTGTTAATAAAGAACACGGTTTATCTGTTCAAGGAGTGCCTGCGATTTGAAAATTGAACAGATTTGAGGAAGTACTTATTGATAGATATTTGGTAGATAACTAGTAGGGAAAACAATTTGCCTTTAAGTTTAGAACATAGCTTTTCTAAGCATTGTTTCCATGAACTTGAAGAGCTAAAAAAAAATTGCCTAATAAATAAAAAAAAATCCAAATAAAATATTATTTAAATTGAGCATGAATAAAAAACGCCATTTATTCAGAAAGTGTATGTACAAGGTTTAGTTTATCGGTTGTAATCACTTATGTGTAATGATACACTATAGAGCCAAAAGTCATGGGACAATTTCATTTTAGGCAATTTTTCAAATTTCTAGAGAAGTACATGGCAAAATAATCTGTAACTTTGGTAATATAAAAGGCATGCTTCCCTTCATACTTTAAAGTAAACATTTCATCACGCGTGAAGTTAAAGGACCAGCAACAAATTAAAGAAAAGAAAAAAATGTTTTCGATCAGCCAGTCTCGTAAAATACCTGAAAAAAGTTGTAAATTTCATAGAAGAATTTAGTTGCTATATACAATATTTCTTCCGATTCTCATAAAACACAGAGTCACGAAGTTGTAATAATTTCTTTCTAAAATGCCAATTTCCCCACCATGTTTTGGCCCATACACGCAGGACTTTTCACGGAATCTCCCCAAACTTATAGAAAAATTGAGAACGCACAAGAGAAAAATTGTATTGAAATTAAAAATAAAAACTAAACATCAGATAAATTATGAGCCCTTAAATGAGATAATTTTTTACTGCATATACACGAAAGCAATTTTTAATTTTTGTAGCTTCATGCCCAAATACATAGGGCAACTCGTAAAAAAACATTCAGTCACTTTTCCTGAAATTTCAGAGATGGGTTAATTTAGTGAGTTGTTTTTCAACCATTGTGAGAATAGGCATAAATAATAAAGGGTTTTTCACAAATCATCCGATGAGTTCACAGCAATTCAGTGTATCTATGCTGTGATTTGTGATACAAATTACGTATTATAAACCAAAGCTTACCATCCATGCTATTGGGAAGGATGGTACTGTTTTTTTTTTAAATCATAAATTGCAGGCAAATTAACAACCCTCGTTTGGTTAATCTCTTTTCAAGAGTGAAGGTGCGGTGCTCCTGACTTGAGCCGCAAGACTTTAACTGTATTTCAGCCTGCTAACCGGAACATTTTGAAGTAAAATGAACGGATCGACTGTTTACCTGTGTAGCACTCGTTCGCCGTGCCTCGTGTTGGGTGGTTGCGTCCTTTTTGCCTCTCTCGCACTAACGGCGAGATGTTTGTAGTTGTGTTCGTCTAGTATTTATTAAATGTGTTCTTTATGTCGTTAAATGCTTCAGTTTAACTTATGTTAGTTGTTGGATTAATAATTATGACAAGAAACTGATATCCACTAAAGGGAAAACAACTCACTAAATTGCCGACATCTTTGTGAATTTTCTTTGAACTAAACTGAAATTTTTGTTGGAGTTGCCTTGTATAATTGGGTATGGCTGTATGAAAGTGAACAAATGCTAACTTTTGCGCAATCGCAGTAAAAAATTAATTCTTTTACGTGTTAATATTTTCTCTAATATTCATTTTTTTTAAATTTATAATTTCAGTATAATGATTCTCTTATATACTTTCAACTTTTCTGTAAGTTTGGTAAAATGTTTAAGTTTGGTAAAAACATGCTGCGAAAATTGATATTTTGAAAGAAATGATTGTAACTTCTTGACTATGCGCGCTAGTTTTATGAAGTTGGGTAGAAATACTGTATATGGCAGATAAATTCTGTAAAATTTCTAGAATTCTGTGCTATTTTCAAGCATTTTCAGTAACAGGATGATCGAAAACAGCTTTTCTTTTCTGCATTTTGTTGCTGTTCTTCTAAATGCACGCGTGGAGAATTTTTGTTGGAAAGTATGAAGTAAAACATGCCTTTTAAATTTCCGAAGTTCCAAAGCAATCTTATCGTGTATTTTATCCTCCAGAAATTAAAAAAAAAGTTTCAAAGGAAATTGTCCCATGACTTTGGGTTATATAGTGTACAATTGAAACGAAAAATTAAGCATTAAGTGCTAAAAGGTTTTTTAAAAATTATTTTATGGCCTGTAGAAGCCTCAAACAAGAAGAAATATCCTGGATTTACCGAAAAAAGTAGTTATGTTATCTGTGGTTGCAGCGTAAAGTTTCACTTCTAATGCTTAAAATTATTTTCAAGATTCATTCTGATAGTGTCCAAGAAGCAAAGTAAGTTTCACTATGCTTAGTTGTCTCTAGTGGTACAATAAAACGAAAAGCATTGCAATCCGTAGGGGAAAAAGCAAAAATTAAGGTTGGTACTGGGGTTACCTGGAAGCCCTGGTGTGCTGTGGCGATCCGTAGGCGGAGGTATAAGAGGGGTGGTGATTCCGGTAGAGGTCCCTGTTGCGCATGAGATCATCCATGGCCTGCAGGACGGACGAGTCCTGGGGGTCTCGGCTCGACTCCTGGGAAGACCCGCCGCTCTCCAGAGAGATGGGGCTCGTGTACAGGCGCTCTCCATATGCGGGGCTCACATAACCTACCAACAACCAGAAAATATTTACGCATTAAAGAGTACATAAATGAAGAAATGTAAACACTTTACATAAGAGCCCGGTAAAATTTCTCCCACTCGAAAGTCCACGCGGCTTTTGATTTATTCAAACATGAAACAGCTTATCTTTACTCATATGGTTGGTTGAATAAATCTGTGACACTAAAACCACACACACTTATTCAGTTCCTCAAAAAATAGTCGGAAACAGAAAAAGTCAGAAAACGTGTCTGTTGACTGTTAAGACTCCGCCCAAGTTCGCAAGATTGAACCTGGCGTTGGATTTTCAAGATGCAGAAAATCGTCAGCGCTTATGCGGCATGTTAAAAATCCCTTGAGTATCTGTTTGGCGTTTATATCCTCGGCTAAATTAAATTGCTAGTGCAGTTGCACCAATTTGAGCTTAGTTGCCGCCATCCAGAGGGAAACTGAGCTTCAAAATTTGCGGCAATGGTACCATGCTCATTGTGGTGCCGCTAAAAGAGTTGGTACCTATCTCTGGGAACGCAACAGGTGTGCAATGGTTAATAACCAATATACGCAGCTCCTTAGAAATAAAAAAAAATTAAAGTTTATCATTCCATCTTATCTGCGGTCGAGCAGTAAGCTCTTACCTGTGGCATCCCTGAGTCGTGCCACCTTGTAGAGTTCGTCATGTAGGCGTGCGTTCTCCTCAATGTGTTGCCTCCGTCGCGCGATCTCGGCCTTAATCTTCGCCTTCTTCTCCTCACGCTCGTCTTCGTCTTCGGACACATAGGGCGATGGGTGCCAGGAACGGGGCTTTCGGAGGGTCCGCCCCTGCGAATATCCGAAAGAGGGCGGCGTCCGGCCGTACGGGTCCAGTCCCAGGCCCAGCGACGACAGGCCGGTGTCTGTGTGGCGGCGCAGTCTACCAGAGAAATAAAAAGAAGAAACTGTACATTAGCTTCGGATAAATTAACCCATTCCCTGCTGATGGTTCGTTTTCGCACCAATTTTTTTGCAGGCCCCAAAATATGAAACCCTTTTTTTTAATTTAACCATTTTTACATAAATGACGCAGCTTTATTTCACAAAATATTTTTTACTTTTAACTATTTCCTATCTGGGATTTTTTGTTAAATTAAAAAAAAAGGTTATTTGAGGTTCTAAACTTTGGTTAGATCATGAAGCTCATAACAGGTAGTAATAAACATGTGTTTGGAATTCGATTAGCTAATTTTTCTATTTAATAACGAAGTTGCAATCGATCGTCAAGATATTGGCTTTATTTTTTTCTTTTTTTTTTAACTTTAAAAATAAATAACTGAAAATTTTTATAACTACTTCAAAAAGGAACATTTTGTTTTTTCATTTACATGTTATTTAGGATAAATGATGTAAAAATGCGCATTGGAAATGTGTGCGGCAGGGTATGGGTTAAAGAAGTTTCTGAAAACAAGGATTTCAGTTGGCTTTTTGGGACATGTTTAACCTCAAGACGCTCTTTTCGGAAAAATTCCTTTTAATGCTTTAGCCACGGAGCATATTTAATGAAATATTCTTTCGGTGATAAATTTAACTTTCTGCAAGCGCACATGAAAACACTACCCGATTTCTTTCTCCTTATTAATATTATTGTTATTATTATGATGTTTCAAATATTTGCATTTTCGTCGATTGGTGTTTAATTTAATTTGTAAATGTAGTGCCATTCAATTATTCGTTATTTTCATTTCTTTAAAAAGAACATCACTTGTAATTGTAACACATTTTCAACTGATTTGAAAAAAAAAATTGGTTAAGTATGAAAATCGGTTTTCAAACAGTTTAGAAAGTGGTACTTAACCATTTAGTCTTTGCTTATTTATATATAGATAAATGGAACTGGAAATATATGTTTGTATAATTTTATATATGTACAAAGTCTTCATTACAAAACGTCCTTCTTATACATTCATCTGTTCTGTTGATTCCTTCAAATTGATCAAATGAAATATTAAAATAAAGTAAACAAAATATTACATAAACAATGTTCTTTGTTTTCGTAAGCAAATTGTTTCTGAACAAAATGATCTATTTAGAAAATCCTTGAATTTCTATTGAAACTGTTAGGTGATTTTCTGAACAATTATCAGATTTCAAAAATTCTGTCTCTTTCAGAAAACTATTTTTCCCCTATTAGTTGTAATTAGTCTTTATGTTCTAGCGAAGGAGCTCACAAAATTTTTTTGGGAAAAAAAAAAAGGAAGAGTCGAAAATCTAACTTTGCGTAAGTCTTTCGACTTTGAACGAGCCGTTAGAATTGTTCCTGCGTTACAAAATAAAAAGGGCTAATGGGGACTAGTGGACCGATCAAGGCTCTCTTAAAACGTCAACTCTGCTTTTTTTTTTCCTTTTTGAAAGCAAACTGTGTAACATAGGGGAAAAAAATTGCTACTGTAGTGGATTGTTTAACGGTTGATCACGGGTTTTCCAGATCCGTTGCTATCTTCCGAGTGAAGGAGGAATTTGATATCTACAAAAGGGTTATAAACAAATTGTAGAAAAGAGGTATTTAATTTTCCACATAAATATGGACTTTTATTGATCTATTTGGAAAAAGTTTTTATTTTTCTATAGTTTTAACGTTCTGTCTGTTTATTTTATTAAAATGTTGGAAGTTTTTTCAGTTTTTAAATAATGCAAAATTAAAAAAAAAACATTCAAACATTTTAATTGTAAATAATACGTTAATTTTTGCCCGTGTAAATCACGTTCTAATTTTACGTATTAGTTGGGTTCCTCCTTGAATTTGAGAAAATAACGCCCCTACAGCCCCTTAGTGTCAAAGATCACATTCGTTAGCAATACATTTTAGGGGTTCGTCGACGGACAGGAAACTTCAACTAACAAAGGATGTTTTAAGCCTCGCGTTCTGGTTCTTGAAATCGAAAAACTATCGCGAATGCATCATACAATATATTACTAAAATAATACATATATATATTTATTTATTTATATATAGACTAGTCGACCCGTGTGGAATTCCGCCACTGCGCACCAAATCGTTTGTGTGGCATTCCATTCTTTAAAAATTTAGGAGAAAAGACATTCTGAAGACGAACAGAAAAAAGAAAACGAGTGTTGGTACAAAAGAAGACATGTAATTGAACACATCAGTACAATTAGCAGTTACATTTTTTCCCCCACTATTATTTAGATATTCAAAATAGTAAAAGAATCACAATAATAATGATAATTATTTTTATTAGTAGTATGCATAGCATTAAAATACAATAGCGAAACAATTCCATTACTTAAAACATAGTTACTGTTGGATAGTTAGGCTCTACACATTCATAATAAAAATGAATGTGTAGAGCCTCACGATTGAATAAGTTTAACACAGACGCAGTTAAAACTCCATTTGCTACACAATAAAAACAGAAGAGTTTTAAGTCAGGGGCCACATCGTTACTTGATAACAGATAGCGCCAGCATAGATAACACCAATTTGGGATCCATTAAAGGATCACTTCTTAGATAATTTTAAACCTTTAAATTTAAGAGAATCGGCACATTTTTAGACCGTGGGTCTATTTTTAGGCATTAGCCGCTACGATAAGATTTAAAATGAGGGGCAAATCATGGAATTTGATAAAGGAATAAGGAAGATCTCGCGGAACGACAAAAAACAGGCTAGAGAAATAACATATATAGTCAGACAGATAGTAGCTCAAACTATTTTTAGATGTTAATATAACACTTATCTAGTATTTCCGCAGTAGCTGGTTTACTTCGTGATTATGAAGAAGTAAAACATGAAGTAATGGGTATTGTTCCTTTTCTATGCACAAAAGTATTTCAATCACGGAACTTCAATTGAATCCGAAACCTTCAAATCGGTTTGCGCTAGAACTATTTCATATAAAATCTTAGAAAAATACAATTTATCTCGTTCGTTCCCGATGGAAAGATTTTTTTTTTGTTTTACTTTTTAGTAGGGTGTAAAAATCTTAATCATTGATGAAGTATACTTTAGAGAATCTAAAGAACATAACATCTGTAGAATATTATTCTCCAGGGCATTGCGTGCTGAAAGAGTTTTGCGAAGCGAAAGAACATGTCGCGTGTTCTGTTTAACATGGTACATTTGCATAAATTATATGAGAAAAAATCATAAGAATTTCACCTCTAATTTGCCACTAGCCTTAGAACAAAAAAGGTTTCCAGGCTTCGTGTTACAAATACAGCAGTTTTACTAAAACTAAACAATTTATCCAGTGTTCTTTTATTACTTTTATGACGTCTGAACACTGAACACATTTAGTTTTTCCATAAATTTCTCTATTTATGTTTCTTGATTAGAAAAGTTTCTTGATTAGTTCTTAATTTACGCTTAGACGTGAGTGACTGGCACTAAAAACTAATAATTCATATCATAAATTCCGTTTTGAAATTGATTTTAAAAAGTCACTACAGAAAATATACATAAATAATTTAATTTTTGTTTCAGAGAAGCCTTCCCTCAAAATCTTATTATAATTGCTATTTAAGTTAGGCGACCCTCTATAGATTAAAAGAAAATCATTAAGATCAGTTCATTTAATCCGACGTTATGGATGAAAAACAATAAAATTGTTAAGTTTTCGGCCATAACTTTCTTTTTACAGTTATCGAATATGGTCAAACGAAGATACGGGATCTATGGGAGACGATCCTCGATCGATTAAAAAAAAAAAACATCAAAATCGACTCCTCCAGTGGAAAGCTATCGATGGACCAAAAAAAAAAAAAAAAAGCATAAAGACGTTCATACAGTATGAATTCATAACCGTTCTCTTTTAAGAAGTCAGTTAAAAATAGGCTGTGTTTTTAATAATACACGTGTTGTTTGGTTTGCCTGAAATGTTGGTATTGCTCACAAGTATTTTTAAGTTACAAGGGAACAATTCATAATTACGAGGAAAGGAAACCATGGGAAACATAGTCCTTTAACAAAGAAGACTTTTTGTCATATAGCCTCATTTCATATCAGAGGAGAAGGAATTTCTTGTATCTCCTCCGCATGTGTATGCAATATTTATCACAATTTTTTTTTTTGTGAATGGTTTGCCAATAAGTAGTCATTTAGTAAATTTTATAGTGATTCACCTTAACTTTGTTTCATTCTTTTTAACATAGATTATCCCAAAATGCAAGGAAAATGTCAAAACCTACTCTTCCTCCACCAAAGTTGCAAATTTTTATTTTAAAGGATTAATGTGCATTACTATGAAATAATTATTCTATTTGTCGACCGTATAAGGCAGACGCACGTGGATATTGTAATTTTATGAATTTCAACATAGATAAGAAATCTTGAATTGGAACATTTAACTTGTAAACAGAAAAAATAAAAAGAAAGCTTTTCTTCAATCTAAGCTGCTAAAAATAATTTAGCTCTCATATTTCCTTGACAGCTTTCAATAAATAAAAGAATAAAACTTATATTGCAATGCGGATATTGCTTTGTGTTTCACCCGTTCTGCGTTTCATTTATACTTCCTGCAGCGCGCGAAAAATTCCCAAAAATGTGTTTCTTCCTCTCTTAATACACACCCCTTTCTCATACTCTACGCACGGAAACTTATTACGTTATCCGTAAGATGGCGTTTTATTCCTGGCAAGTTGCCAAACAGAAAGAAAGAAATAAACGTCCTTTTCAGAGAGGACATAAACTGAGCCCTAGAATAAGCGAACGCAAGGCTCACGTAGAATAAATGATTTTATAGCTTTTACGTCGGCATTTAGAATAAACAGTTTAAACGTGCAATGAAGCTTTATTTCAACAGCGAATCTTGTCTGGTGTTAAGCCGAAGACACCAATAAATTTTCGTTCCCTTTCTCTTGCGAAAATTAAAAGAGAAAAATACGTCAACGGTTTTTCTAACATTTTTGAGGCATTTCGTTTTGAGGAAAGATTTTCTCAATCAAGATTTATCTTTTATAGCGTTTCTCAATCGGGGTTGTGTGAAACATTTTTACGGGTTCCGCAGGAAATGAAGAATCTTGATTGTACGAATTCCCTTTCATGTAAAAAATAAAACGTTGTGGTAATTTTAATCGGTATTTACAATGTTCTGTATTATTTTTTGGATATCATACGCTATTTATAAGGATGCCTGCAGATTAAATTTTTAAGGTGTTGTTATCAGGGGACCTTAGATTTTACTTCCCAAAATGTGTTATCGGTCTGGGAAAAACTTTTTTTTGGGGAGGGGGGCGCGCCACCCCTGCTATTTATATAAATTGTAAAGGAAATCTCTCACTATAACATTTAAGGAGTTTTCTGTTAAGTTATTCAATTTTACGGAATCCGAAACACTTTTTCCAAACTGATTTCTAAAATAGATAATTTGTTGCATTTATTACCACTTAAACTTTAAGTGGTAATGCTAATTTTCACAATCACGCGTTATTAATGTCTTCAGCTTTTGGCAGTGCCTATATTTGTGAACAATTATTTTCAAGAACGAAGCATATAAAAAGCAAAAATAGGACAAAGATCACTGACAAACTCCTTTGAAAATGCCTTAAGAATTGCCTATTGAACCCGATATCGATTTCCTTTTTCAACAAAAGCTAACTTTTTCCATCTCGTTAATTTGAATTTATTCCAACTTTATAAAATCCAAACTAAATGAAACGAAACTTTTACAAATTTAAAATAAATATGCACCTATATATATCTAATTCAATTTCAAAAAAATAATAAAAAGACGTTAATTTATGTCAATAAAACTACATAGACTAAAGGTTTTATTTCAATTTTTTGTATGTGTGTGTGTATATAATTTGTTGTATGTGTATGTGAAAAAATATTGCACGTGTGATCCAGCTATTATTATTATTATTATTATTATTATTATTATTTTGCAATGTGGCCCTCAAACGGTCATAGTTTCGAAACCCATGTCTTATAGTAAGCACTGACTCTAAGCAATATCATTTTGAAGAAGTATTAGTACATTGATGTTAAGGTGTCCTGAAACCTGGATATTCTTAAAAGTGTTCAGTGACAGTGGGAGTGAAAAGATTGAAACACGCTGTTTTAAATACTGCATTACTTTTAAGTAGAGATTACTTGGATTTTTTAAAAATACAAAAAGGCACATGTCAAGTGGCGGTCTAAACTAAGGAAAAGATCGAAAAATCTTTAAAAATGAGAGAGCCAAACTTTAAAACTTTAACGATATGGAAGCCGCTTTTTTTCTGCACATTACCTCGTCAAAATGTGGAAAAGTCTTGATTCCGCAAACTAACGGAGCAAATCACTTAATCGGTTGATTAGCTAGGTAATCTGCACAATAGCGACTTTCGAGCATTAACGGTAACACATGTATAAAATATTTGTTTCTAGATACTTATGTTTGAAAATGTTCTAGGTGTAATGTGTAATATGCTAATACTAGCTGTACCCGGCCAAGCGTTGCTATGGCAAACTCTGGTTCGATAGAAAAGCGAGAGAAAGCATATATTTCTAGTATGTTTTATTTCACAATGCTTGTTGTTGTTATTGTTGTTGTCATGTCCTCGCGTGTGGCGAGGAAGAATGGGTACGCTGCTCCGGAGTCTAACGGGGCCCTTGTAGGCAGAAGTCCGATTTCCGCCCTTTGGAAAGGTCTCTTAAGTTTTTGAACCAGCTTCCAGATGAGAGACCGTCTGGGATTGGCACCCTCAGAGGTATTGCTTCACTTGGAGGACATTGGAGCCACAACCTATTTAACGTGCACCAGCTCCCTTTAGCATACACGGACCGCAGTAACCAGCCGCGAGAGGTTCCCCCCCCCCCCCCCAAACATTGACCTCAATCAATGTTGCTTCGCTGCTTTATGCTTTTTTCACAATGCTTGTGGGCAATTTTTTTTTGTCTTTCCATTGTCTATGAAGATTTTGATATTGTCTGACTCGGCACATTGAAAAATTCTAACATAAGCCTTATCCAAACAGAAGAAATACAAAAATTCTAAATTAAAAAAATTGCTATTCAAAATAAATATTCTTTGTTTTAAAGTTCCCCTCAATTATTAAGTGGGTATTAACTTCCCGTTCTTCCTCGGTGTGATTTGTAATTACTCGTCGTACTGATTCCGTTCTGCGACTTCGACGACTTAAATTTGACCTTTTGCGAAGCATTTTGAGAAGTTAATACCAAAATACGAAGAGCAATAAGAAATAAACACGACTCGAAATGAGAAATTACAAAATAAGCCTAATCCAAAAGTAAACAGATGAAAATTCTAAATCCAGCTGTTGCCATTCGAAGCTAACTTATGTTTTCTTATTAATTACGAAATATTTCAATTAAACATTAAAAAACGAAATGATTAAATCAAAATTAAAATTAATTAAAAGTGTTACATCAAAACACGCACCTATTCAAACGCAATGTTTTGGCAAAATTTCAAAGCAATCGGTGAAGTATTTTCGGAGATTTGAGGTTATGAACAAAGGAACACTTACATTTTTTAAAATCTAGATATGAAACAAAACATATAGTTACACAATTTCGGAAATAATGAGCCCTATTACAAAAGAAACCACCCCACGCTAAAACATTACTCATTAATGTTCAAAATTATGAAAATTAATGTTTCATAGAAAATATATTTCTTAAATCACAAACTAAAAAACAATCACAACAAAAAAAAATAATTTTTCAAATTTTCATGTTTCTTTGAAAAGTAATTCATTTTCATCTTTAATGTTATATTTATTCCTGCAGAACATTATTAATGTTCAGGACATGCGAAAAACGAGCTTTTGAGAGAAAGATGAAGAATAGTTTATTTCTTTGGATAGAATCTCGAAGTAAAGTCTTGTTCTTATTTCAAAGATTAGCGACAAATAACGTTATAAAATAATCGCAAAAGTAAAAAAAACATATACCTTTTCTAATTTTAGGGGTGAGTACATCAAAGCGATTAGGGTGTAATAATATGAAAGTTCAAATAAAAATAATTTCAAAGTTATTTGAAATATTGCCTCATTTGAAAAGTGAAATTTAATCAAAAATCATATTTTGGAAGGTATATAAATATTTTTTCCGGTCTGGAAGAATATTACTGAGCATTTCTCTTGAATCAGATTTCTTTCACAAAGTCAATTATAAAAAAACGAAAATAAAATTTGTTATGAGTTTCGATAACGATATAATATGTTTACTTTTATAAATTTGATTACTCGCAGTGATTTCGAAGTGTTTTGAAAACCAAAAGTCTAAATAATTTTACACTAAAGCTTAAAATTTGTAACTTTCCCAGACGGTGAAATTAAATTTTTGACGTTTTAGAAATTATCTTTAATTTCTATGAAATTCTAAATTAGAAACCGATATCAAGAGTCTGTAAAAAATTCAGGTTTCGCGCACTAATTATGATGGTATGTTGTAAGAAACTGTAATCGGTGCTGTTTGCAAGTACTGAAGTGGTTCCCGAATACCTTATTAACGAAGGCGCAACTATAAATAAATAAATATTTACAGTAATCCCTCGTTATATCGCTCATTCGGATATATCGAGCTTTTTCTACATCTCCGAAAATTTTAAGTTTTAGTTATCGAAAGAAAAAGTATTGCATTTCTGAATCAAGTCACCCCCCCCCCCTAAACAAAGCCATCGAACAGGAATGTTTTCCTTTCTTCTGAATTTCCTGGAGTTGAAATCTGCAGCAATTCTCCCACTCCCCAACTTACATGCCTATAGAATGATACTACTCAAACCAATTGACGTTTTACTTGTTCTTTTTGTATTGATTCTAACGCCCATTAATAAATGAAACAGACAGATGTTTACTGCCCAAGGAGACAAAATACACCCACTTCTGGATTCGTTTTAGTGCCAAAAGGATTCGAACTTTGCTTAACAAGTCCAAATTATACAATACCTTTAACCAAGAAAAGGAGATTGATAGGTAAAGGAATTTTCTGGGAAGAAAATGGTTACCTTCAGCTTTGACATCGTTTTCACGCCATTCTCTGGTGGCATGAACCAGGTTCACTCAATTTACTTGTATGTTTTGACTTATTTCTAACGGCATCGGTTATATCGCGCATTTGGATGTATCGCGCTTTTTTGGTGTCCCCCGACAAGCGCGACATAATGAGGGGTTACTGCATATATATATACAACATGTCAAATAATTTTTCAGACTATATTTATAAAATAAAATAGAAATTAGTAATTATATGCAAGTAATTTTATTAAAAATAAGCTTCTTTGCAAGTATTTTTATTAAAAAAATAAATTCATTCTTTAAACAACATCGATATGACTTTCAAACATAGCTTTAGAAGTCGGTGCAAAATCAGGATAGATAAAATCTTTTGTAATCATGAATCCCCAATTACAAATATATATATTTTCGCAGAATTAGCAACAGTTCCAATATCAAGTAGCAAATGATATAATGGTAATTAGACTCATCATTTTGCACCGACTTCTAAAACTATGTTTAAAAGTCACATCGATGTTGTTTAAAGAATGAATTTATTTTTTACTTTTTAGCACAATTTTTAATTTGAAGTCGGTTTTGTTTTTTTACAAAAATTTTTTTGTTTTATTCTTTTTAGTGTAAATACATTTTTTATATAAATACTCTATTTTAAAAAAATCCATATCAAAGGTCAATACTTCTTTGAATTAATGGCCCTAAAACTAATCATTTGCATGATAAATTCCCGTTTGAAGTCGATTTTAGCAGACAAACTGACTTTTCTCCATCGAGAACCCTTGCACCTTTTAGCCGAAGCCTTAGGTAGGGAGCCGAGGATTAATTTTCGCCTTCAGTCAAACTCTTGCTGTAATTTCTTTTAATATTATAGCCCATGACAACAAACATGTTTTCAACAATGACTTTTATATTTATTAATAGATTTCCCAACAAAGAAAAATCAAGCCAAGCCTTTCCAATTAAAATAAAAAATACTTATTTTTCACCCGAAACGTTTTTGCTAAAAAACAAATGTAGTCATGTTGATGTGCGCTATTTGAGTTAAACCTCCATCTATCGATTAAAGAAAAAATCATCGAAATCGTCTCATTTCTCAAAAGTTATGGGTGAAAAAAAAAAAAAAAAAACGACTACATCTCTGCCCATAACTTTTTTCTAATTATCGAATATGGTCAAACGAATGTACGGGACCTATGGGAAACCACCCTCGATCGATTGAAGAAAAAATCATGAAAATCGCTTCATCCGGTGCGAAGTTATGAGTGGACAACAACAAAAAAAACGACATACATACAGTATGAATGTATAACCTCCTTCCTTTGTGAAGTCGGTTAAGAATAAGCTTCTTCGGCTTCAATATATTTGTTACAACGGATTAACAACGATTGGAATGCCTGTTCCAGTTCACTCTGAAACTGCCTCCAAAGCTTGCGTCGAAGCTATTTGTACACAGTGTGTCGAAGAACTTTTAGGACTACAACTGGAACTAAGCTTACAGTGGCGTTATCTGCGTAATCGAGCATTCATGAAACTCTTCAACTATCAGCTGATAAACTGCTAAAACCTCTGCACATTTGTTTACTTTTTTTTTTAACCTTGACGGCATTCCCACTATACAAACAGCTTCGACGCTACTTTTGGACGCAGTCCCACAATGTGAGCTGGAATAGGTATTCGAATCGTTGTTCAACCGCTGTAACAAATGTACTGAAGCCGTAGGAGCTCATTTTGAATAAAAATACTTAAATATATATATATATAATTAGTTATTATTTTATTTCATAAATCTAGTCTTAAAAATTCTTTGACACACTGTGTATATATATATATACATACATGCATAACATACATGCATACATATACACACACACACACACATATAAATATATATATATATATATACATATACATACATACATGCATACATATATACACATGTGTGTGTGTTTATGTGCTTGTGTGTGTGTGCGAGTGAGGAAGTGATCATATTTATTTTTTTATTCAACAATTTTACATTAACTTACAGTTTCAAAAGGGTAATGACATTATAATTTTTTTTGAAAGCTCCTGAGCTTTTAGCTTTTAATAAAATTAGCATCCTTACGCAAGAAGTGATATATTCCAACACAAAAGCAAATTTACTCTTATTATCAGTTGTTGAACAAAATGAATGTCGTGATTCGAAGTTCGAATACAGCGCTTACAAACGGTGGATAAAAGACTTCTAAAAGCTTTCTGAAAGGCTTCCAAAATTAAATATCCTTTCATAATTGACGCCGAGAAAGCTTCTGAGAAAACTTGATAAGGCATTTTTCGATGTTCCTATAAATAGTTTATTTTTTTAAAGAGTGCAAGTCTTCTTAATTGTCAATTGAAGACATTTTCGGTTTGACATTTTTCGGTGTTCTTCGTTTTGAAAGAAAGAGTATATAAGCTGACAACAGATACTTTTGTTTACTTGTTCTGGATTTTACTTGTAAAAGTTGGCTTCGATTCGTGATTCTTGGAATTCTATTTATACACATTTATTTTCAGATGCCATTGCGTCTTCGTTTTGGTGACGATTTCTTTCATTTTAGCTTCAGAGAAATAATAGTTCAATACAGAAATTCAAAATATTAAATTCAATCGAACGTTTTGTTTCAATGTTTATACAGAAAACCATGCAATATTTTATAGTATATAACTCCGTGAGAGAACGTTACTACACTTATAGTACGGGTTGCTTCTACCATACAAATATTACAACTAAGAGTATATAAAAAAAAACAGAGTGAGGAAAATGTCACACATTTGCATACACATGAGTAAGCTCTGATTATTTTATGCATGTACATGCTCAAAAAATATATGAACTGTCATTATGATTGCAGAAAACGTTTGCTCGAATGCCATATCATAAATCGTACCAGTTAAGGCACCAAAATTTTATCTCACAATTTCTTAAACGTAAGGTAAAGGGCCGTTCATAAATGACGTCACGCTTTTTTCCCATATATTTGAACCCCCTCCCCTCCTTTGTCACGCGTCACGCTATGTTGCACAGTGCATGATGTCACACTTCTTGTTACCACCTCCACTCCCCCTGTCACACTTTGTCACAATTTCACGAACCCTCCTCCCCCCTCGAAGCGTGACATCATTTATGAATGATCCCTAAGCAAAAAACGATTTAATCTTAACTATGCAGTTACTATAATATTTTTAATTATTTTTTACTATGTTAACTAGCTTGTTTCTATCAAGTGAAAATTTAGAAAGAATAAAAAGGTTATTCTTACGTTAATCACACAATAGCTGAAATACCCGCTATTTGCCAGCTTGCTTGAATCTGGGAGCTTGTAGTGTAAATTTTTGCATTTGTGTGATATCTTTTACACTTTCGCGGCTAACTTAACGATTTGTTTTCGGAAAATGCTTAGTGTAAAAAATTCTTCATGAAAGTAATACATCTCTTTCTAGAAAAAATCTCAAAGTTTAAAAGATTTTCTCACTATTTAAAAATATATTCTTTCGCCATGTTGAGCTTGTTAGTGTTAACATAAGGAAGTGAGAGTCTTCAATATTAATTCATTAATTTGAATTTGAACTTAAATGTTAAATACAGTTGCAGGGAGAAAAGTGTACTGGAAAAAGAATGTGTAAGGCCAAAGTGACGCCCGATGACTTTGAGTAAAATTCTTGCATGCAAGTAAAATGCTAAATTAAGGCATAAGACCTCTAAATAGGTACTCTCAATAACGATTGGTCTTGCAAAATGCGAGTAAAATGTTAAGTGTCCGTAGAATATTGGAAAATATAACTAAAATAAACCATAGTGGAAAATTTTATTCACCATTTAGAGTGCAAAATAATACTATGATTAAATAAAATAAAATAAAATAAATCAACCTAAAACGGTAAACAAGATCTGTGTAATGATGATCTGAATCAACTAAATTATTAAATGCTTAATAAAAACTGCAGCGTTCAGCATAAGATACCGAAAGAATCTGATGTTTGCATTACAGGACTTCCCCTTGACGCCTGTTAAATAATATATACCCTTTAACAACTAAAAAAAAAAAAAAAAAATGATGTGTATACTTACGTTGGCGCATAAAAAAATATTTCGTAAAATCATAATAATTATTTTTTAAATAAATATATTTATTTCTTTCCTTAATATTATTATTATTTTCACTTCTTCTTCTTTTTATTATTATTTTTAATGTGTTCTTAAACACTTTTCTTTTACTACACCTTTAAAGTACAGTAACCATAGAAAATGACCCTTTCATGCATAACGAAATTTAATGTTTTTATTGGCGTCTGAAGTGTGAAATTCAGATAAAAATAAATAAGTGGAATGTGTTAAAGGAGCAAAAATACATTTTAAAGATGCCTTATAATGAAGAGAAGGACATTTGAAATACTTACAACTGGAGAAATGTTTCGGGAACGCAATACTTTCTTTACTTCGTATAAGGTAATAAAAAGTTCAACTTAGATCCCCGCTGCTGACCAAAGTACAGGAAGTGCATTATATATATATTATGATTCCCAAGGCTCAAATCGCTATTTACCAAGAGTAATATATGTACGAAAGTACATTTTGACTTCGCCCTTTATTTACCGATATGCTATGCTTAAATCTGAAATATTTTGGTAATGGTGGTATTTGACAGTTTAAATTGTTTAAACAGAGCGGTCTTTCTAAAATTTGTGATTGATAGGTATAATTCATGTAGCATTGTTTGGCGATATATCGCGACTTAAACAAAACAACTCAGTATTTTAGAGATGTTGTTATTTTAGTCACTTAGATTACCAAGCCCGAGTGGGAAATAAGACCCAATTTTAGACTAATCAAGCGCCACAACGATGGAAATCTGACTTTGATGAGGCAAGACATGATAGATGGAAATATGTAAATATATTTGACCTAGTCTCCAAGGGCCAAGCAAGCACCTGATCCATCGTCCCAGGTTTATTGATTTTTAGCGGGAATTTGGAGGACTTTGTGACCACCGCATATTTAATGAATTCCTATTACTAGTGGTGTACGCGGATAACCTTCGACCCCGCAACTCTTCGGCCATAAGTTTGAAGCCTGATCACTAGCGCTATCTCGGCCTTAGGTTTAGAAATGCTTCTTGGCACAATAAATTCTATTAATATATTTTTATTAAACTAATTTCATGAAAACACAATTAGTAATTTTTAGATCCTGATTTAAATGGATTTTGAATAAAGTGCAGTTTGAAAAGTCATACTTTAATCCATAAGTAGAACTAACCTAAATATATAGCAGGAATAAAATAAGTATTATGATAGAAAATTTCTTTGCTTTCATCTCATTGATATTTTAAATGTAAATTTAAAATAATAATAGTAATAATAATAATAAGCGTTTGCGGAATTATATAGGATTTCTAAACATCTTTCGCGTAGCAAAATTCAATGTATGAAGATTATTTCATCACTTCCAAACGTAGCTGTAAATCTCGCTTCTCGGCACAAGTACTCAACGCGCGGGAAAGTAGGATTAGGGAAAACAGTTTTACAATCCCTCATTTGCACAAATAATTTGTTTTTCTTTCACGATTTCACCCAGGTTATTAATTGCGTTCAAGCACTGAATTAATCTTATGTTTTTAAAAATTAATTCAAAATTTACCTTTTTACTTATTTATTTATTTAAATAAAGTTTCACATAAAGATTTCCTTAGCTAAATTATTCAAAGAAATCTGTTAAATAGATGTAATAGAAGTTAGGGGGAGGGAATACACACACACACACCTTACAAGTCAATATGAAAGCGATATATGTAGTTTAGAAATAAATTAATTTATAAAAACTACATATATTCTGTCCGTCGATTTGTCTATCCCCCTTAATAACTTTTGAACAAATTGTCCGATTCAAAGTTGTTTTTTTTTTGCATTCGAAAGATCTCGGAGAGGACATCTCATTTCCATATTTTACTTTTTGATTGGAAAATTTGTTTGTTCAATTTTGAACAGTTTAAAAAATCTTAACATTAGCGCCTATGGGCAAATTATGGGCTCTCTCTCTAGACATAAAAACTCTGGGCGTAAGATTCAAGTTCCTATGAACAAGCTTATTGCAAGAAGCTCTCGGCGAGAAATATTTTTTGATTTGAACAATTTTTGTTCATTTTTGAACAGTTAAAAAAATTAACATAGCACCTACGGGTAAATTTCAATCCTGTATAAATCATGATCTAACAGACCGATTTGCTTGTAACAAACTTTATTGGAAAGATGTTATGGAGGAAAACAGGTACAGATAGGAAGTTGCAAAAGAACTAAACAAACCTATGAAAATTTTTGATCGGGATTTTTAAGGATGTTTTCGAATGAACGAATGATTAGATAAATGAGTGAAGGAATGAATGAATAAAAGAGTGTATAAATAATAAAATAAATAAACTAGTGAATAAAGGATTAAGGTAACAAATGAGTGCATGAATGAATAAATAAATAATAAAATAAATAAATGAGTGAATAAATGATAAAGTAAATAAATGAGAGAACACTGTTAGAAATTTCATCATGAAATTACGGTTGAATGACCGGCAGCAGTCTGTCCATCTAATTCCATGTTAAATTTACAGTTTGGAACATTTTTCTGTCTTTACGGGACCTAACCATTTCCAATCATTTTGGTTAAAAAGCCGTAAATACAAAAGTTTACGGTTTTATAATCATTTAAAAATGGTTTCAAAACAAAATTTTTACCGCTTTTGAACCATTTCGAGGTGTAGAATCTTCGAGGCGAACCGTACACGAAGCTTGCAGGAATCGAACCCGGGTCTATGGCACACTAACCTTGCTCTCTAGTCATTCGGCCATCTACACCACGTGAAGCGGCTGTTTATTTAGCAATAAATATTCTTTTCCAACAGGCAAACTGCCTTAAAATTGAGATTTCAGTTTTTGATTGGATCCAAAGTCATTTTTGGTCTAAATTTACTGTATATTGACGAAAATCATTTTATTTGCAGCAAAAATTAAAATAGAAACAAGCTTCAGCAGCTTAAATTATGGGTTCGCTCATTCGCAAACAGTTCGGGAATCCGATGTCTCCAATTTTTGATTTACGTGTGTATGTGTTTCTATATAGTAACCACTGCTTAAGCCACTTTTTTAAATTCTTTTTTTATATACACATGCAGATTTTAACTGATAAATCCGCATTCCTGTTTTAAAACAACGTACTATCGGTAAGGTTTCGCAACCAAGATGGACGCCCGATTCTTATTGAGCGCTTTAAAATTACGGTTAGTTAAACGTTCTTTAGAATAAAGAGAATAAATGATTTTTTTTCGCAATAAGTGGTTTGAATACCATCTTTTTAATGGTTATTTAACTGCTGTAATTAAATATGGTAAAATAACAATCAAATAAATGGTTATTTTACTATTTTTTTACTTAAATTTTTAACAGTGAAGGAATGAAAAAATAAATAAATGAAAGAATTAATGAACAAATAAATAAATAAGTGAAAAAATACATAAATTAGTAAATTATTGACTGAATATATAAAAGAATGAATAAATAAGGCAGTGATTGAAGTTGTGTTTACTGTTAAAAGAGGTATATTTTAAGTAATTAAGAGCTATACCTAAATGAGAAAGAGCGAGAGAGAGATAGCTAGGTTATAAATTTGAAGTTGGGTGTATGCTTATATGGTTCTAGACGGAATTTCTTGTCGAACTTTTTATTTCCGCTTTATAACGTTGCATCACTCATTTTGAATATACAGTAAAGCACCGTTTATACGTTTTTCAAGGGACCGAGCGAAAAAAACGTATAAATGAAAAAACGTATAAACGAAAATCACAAAATAAAACGAACATTTTCGTAATAGAAAACAAAACAGTAACTTAAAATATTATGAAAAGTAAATAATGAGTACTTTTAATAATACATTGAATTACAATCACTACGTTTCATATTCATGCAGTATGTACATCCACATTAAAAACGTTATTTGGTTCATATTCTTTTAGCAGTTCTGGCAATTGGTTTTGAATCCAATCATCCACTGTTTCACAATCAACATCTTCTGACTCTCCACTTACAGTTTTGCCTGTTATGCCGTGTTTTAACTTAAATTTATGAAGCCATCCCGAGGAAAATGATGCATCGCGTTCTACATTTAACTTCTTCGAAATTTCTTTTGCATTCTCCATAAGCAAAGGACCACACTGATGGGAATTTTTGCACTACGACACTGATTAAACCACTGTAAAAGCACTTTCTCTACATCCGAAAATTTTCCGCTTTGAACTCGAAGTTTTTTTGAAGCACTAGCACCACTTTGATTATAGGTTTCCTCGATGATCTTACGCTTATAAATTATGGTGCTTAAAGTTGAAACTGGTAAACCTAATTATTTGGCTAGGTCAACTCTTTTTAAATGTTGGTTTTCATTCGCTTGTTTTAAATGCACATTTTTTCTTTCAGAGACAGAGGTTTTCTACTACGCGAGCTCGAAGCCATCGTGAATGCTAGTGAACGATAGATCCCAGAATTTTATAAAGTTGGTAGGAGCAGTGTTGCTGGGTTGCCATAAAGTCCCCAGGCTACTTACTGAAATTTAAGGGCGCCTGCCGTGGCAACACTGGTAGGAGAGGAAAATCGCTTGTCACCTGCTATTTCTAGGTAGCACCACAATCAGAATGCTCTTATCTGTGAATTTAGGATATTCGCATTCTTCCGGGGTATGTCTTTTGTTCATTTAGACAGGTGCGTGACCACCGTAAGTGGTCACAGCAGGTGTGGGCCAAGGTCAAATGGGATTTCTAAACTGGACAATCGCTAGCGTAGAATCACGTTAAAATGTGCGGTTTTTCTTTGACTTGGGGAGAAAAAAAAACGTATAAATGAAATGTGCAATTTCAGGAAAACGTATAAACGAAATATTTTAACATTAATTTGTATGAGGTTTCGCCGGGGCCGTTCAAAAAAACGTATAAATGATAAAAACGTATAAACGAGAAACGTATAAACGGTGCTCCACTGTATGTAAATTTCTCTCTTTAAATAAACAATATTTTTGCTGTAACGTGTTTTCGTAGGATATTTATTTAAGCCACTGCTTTCCGCAATAAATTATGATTTCAACACTAACAATTAAATTTAGTGCTTAAAGAAGATTTTCATTAGTAAATTTTCCGCAACCAAAATCAGCATTAATCATCGGATTCATACATTTTAAAATTAATTATGGGGACTATACACTTTTAACCAATCTAAAAACTGAGAAATATACCTCAACTTTGAGATTTTTTAAAAAAATACCCAATGCATCAAAATTTTCAGGGATTTTAGATACAATATAAATTAATTAAAAAATATATTTTTATAGTGTTAATTTAGTTAAAAATTAAGTTTAAATATATATTTTTAAATCCCTTTTTCCCGGTTCATGTCTCATTGCACGCATGATAACTTCAAAACCGTTCAAGATAAGCCCCCCAAATTCTTTTCAACATAAATCTTGGATAAATAAATAAAATGAACTAGGATTATGAAGGGCAGATGAATGGAAAAGGAAAAAAGTGCTGTAAAAAGATTGAAAGTATTACGAAAGATGAGTTTTATCTAATTTATGCCTCATTATTTTAAAAATTATTAAACAAATAAAAATATCATACTTCAGAAGTTTGAACAGAATGTTGTGCTTCATTTAAAATCAGTTTTATGAAAATTGTGCAAAATGTTCAAGAAATATCATGCGCGCAATGAGACACTATATTTCGAAAGCCGAAAAAACTGGAGTTTAAAAAATATATTAAAACCAAATTTTTAAATAAATTAAAACTATAAAAATATTGTTTACTAATTTATTTATATTATATCTAACATCCCTGAAAATTTTAGAAGATTAGAAGTTTTAGATTGGTTAAGAATCTATAGTCCCCTAATCAAATAAAAGTACAGTTAGTACTTCTTTCTAATATTAAAAGTGAATTTTAAATTAAAACCATGAACTTTAATATGAGAAATTTGTGGCTAACATACACCGAAACCTTCCTAAACAGAAATTTCATCCGTTTTATAGTGTACCGACGTTTCATAAATAACAACATTAGAAAAAGTTATAATATTTTTAAAAAGTTCTAGCTTTCCTTTTTAAAATGATAACATTTACTCAATCCTTAGTTTGTCTTTTATGCAAAAATAACCTTTTTATAAAAAATGCAGAGGTTTTCTGATACACGATGATAAGATTTTGAAAGCAATGCTGTGAGTGAAATGTGTTCCAACAGCAAATTTGTTTTTAGAATCGATTTATGCTAAATATGTCTTTTCAGAGAGGAACAAAAAAAGAAAAGGGAAAACTACACACCTGTGATTTTTTTCCTCATTTGCTTTTTACCGCATCTTCTTTAGTGGTATCGAAATGTCGATTGATCGTCTGCTCAACATTCGAGACGAGTTCTAAACTGACATTCGACCTAACACGAGGGAAACTAGGTTTTGGCAAACAGCCAAAACTAAGCACAACCGGTCGTTTCATTCTGTATCAAGTTTTCAGGGAAGATATAAAAATTGCTCTTTGAACATTCCTTCGACATTAGGATTTAATCATCAATCAAGTACCCAATTGTGTGCAATATTTCTTAATAAGCTTTTGAACCAAAAAAAGTTCTTAGATTTTATTATTGTAATTTATACCACATATAATTTTTGAAAATTAAACTTTCGATTGCATTTAAGTAAAAGTCAAAAGTATCATTTGAAAGAATTTATTCTTTATTTTTATTCTTTATTATTATTCATTTATTCAATTATTTTGATGAATAACTGCTTTTAAGGGGAAATATCTGAAGTGTTTAAGTAAAAAATATTTATCAATATTCAAATTACATTAATCCATTGCATAAATGTGAAAAAGGAAAGCTCTTAAAACATTTTTCACTGTATCGAATGATTATTAAATAACTAACAATTCTTTTCATTTATTTTTCTTTTATTTTTTTGAAAAAAAAATGTTTTGTTATTTTATTTATTTATTTTTTGACCATATAAAAAACACTAGTTTGATCATTGAAGTATATTTAGTTAACACGTTTCTCAGCCTTAAATAGGAATGTCCTGAGCATTTATTATTTTTCAAACTCAATTTAAACGCATCTTTTTGGAATATAATTAGCTTTTCGGAAAAAAAAAAGTTTTTCTCTAACTGTTGGACAACAATCTTGAAAATAATTTTAGAGGTAAGATGATATTATAGAAGACATAATTTGAAAGGACGAATGAGAAACACTACAAGAATTATGTATACATATACTATATGCTATGGATGTTTCCATAGTAGAATCTATAGATTATGGTTTGATCATTTTTCATATTGTAGCAGGTTGCATTATTATACTAATCACAATTAACAGTCTAACAATCCATAGAGCATTTTGAGCCTCGTTCATGTAGAAAGCGTGCATTTTACCTCACAGTAGTAAATAAAGCTTTTCTTCTGAACTATTTTTTACGAAATTTTTTAGAACTCTATTTAATACAATATTAAATATACATGATTTTCAAAAACCTTTGTATGTTGAGAAAGAGACTTACTAACTATATATCACTAGTATAGAAATAAAAAACTGCTAAAAGACGATATTTTTGTGTTTCTGAGAGGTAACTCTCCGAGTAAATGGACAAAAGATAAATCATATAATTTAAGAATCGGGAGAAAGCAGAGCATTAAATCCATTTCGTACCTGGCTAATTCTCTGCTGTATCTTCGCAGGGCTGGATCTTGTGATTTAGCAGCACCCCCCAGGCTGTTCACAGATGTCTCTCTGAGCTGCAGACGATCCATGTCTTCCGCACGCAACCTCATATCGGTGAGGGAGGATCTTCTAGGGTAAGTGGAACCACGCCCCATTTGCAGAGAGCTTCGATAAGGAGACGAACCATAAAGCCCGTCTGCTCGCAGGTGATCATCGATGGACTCGAATTCAAAAGACTTGAATGGCATGTTGCTGCTTGGCTGGTACAGCTTGTACCGGAACAGCGGATCGTCCTGGAGAAGTATCAGCAAATATCAGACAACACAAGCAGAAAAATTACTTGTTAACTTTGAGTACAAGACAATTAAAAAAAAAAATAATAAAAATTATGTTTGAGTTGAAAAGTCATATTTTAATTCATAAGTAGAACTAGCCTAAATATATAGCAGGAATAGGATAAGTATTATGATAGAATATTTCTTTGCTTTCATATCAATGATATTTTAAATATAAATTTAAAATAATAATAGTAATAACAATAATAAGCGTTTGCGTAATTAGATAAGGATTTCTAAACATCTTTCGCGTGGTAAAATTCAATGTATGAAGATTATCTCATTACTTCCAAACGTAGCAGTAAGTCGTGCTTCTCGGCACAAGTACTCTACGGGCGGGAAAGTGGGATTAGGGAAAACAGTTTACCAATCCCGATTTTTTATAAAGTTCCGTGACTTTTTATAAAGTTTGAACCACGTGGTCTAGAAAAATGACATATATTCGATCTCTTGGATTTTTCTTTTTTTAAAGCAAGCAATACGTTATGTTTTTGGAGTCATCCATTTTCACTCACGAAGAGTGAAAGGGATAAAATATTCTCCTAGCAACTTTACCTGGCCCCGTGAGTTACTCATATGAACTAATACAAGGGTAAGTAGAAACTAGCGATACTGCATATATACTGCACTCAAGGTCAAGGAAAGTTATGTAAAGGAATTGATACGATACACAAATGTAAATCTCAACATGCAACGCTGTTATTATGCTTGATGCAAGTAAAGAACTAAGACGATATAAGTTACGCAGAAAACACTATCGGAAATGTAAACGTAATCTTGACCTTCCTTCTAACAACCTTTCTTTTTTTTTTTTTTTTTTACTCTGTTTCAACGTCGACATAATAACTTGAAAGGTCGGTGAATCTCGCCAAAAGATATTCAAGCAAGGAACTCACAACCGGCTATCATGCAATGGTAAATAGTAAAAGCCTCTGCTATAATCGTATCAACTTATGTGTCGCAAAAGTAAAGGTAAACAAACAACGAAATATAAGAATCAATACTGCGAGAAAATTCGTAACAGTATTCATTGTCAATGAAAGAATATTTTAAAAAGGTTTTGCACATAGTGTATGGAAAGCAAAGCTTCAAAGCACATTTTCGAAAGTAATAAAAATAACAACTGTACAATAAAGGGGAAAAAAAGGAATCACGTTTAGTAAAAGGAACGTAAATTTAGCATGGGTTCAATTCGTGTACTTTGTACTGTATAAGGGTATGCGTGAGCACAGTTAGGGTGTTCACTACCTGTCTTGAAAGCTTTGTTTAATTGATGATGCCCAGTAAATAACTCGAAAAATTTTCTGATGAATGGAAATGGATAAAGCGGATCCTTTGTATGCTTTGAACCTTGAAATGTTAAAAATAATTTTATCAAATACTTATTTAGTACCAAAATTATCATTTCCGCTCCTCAGTACCTGCTTGCCTTTCATAGTTCAACAATAAAACAAAATTTAAACAAAACACATTTCCAATCGTCTCTTCCCAATCGTCTTTTCGCAATTGCAAAAAAAGCGCGCAAGGTGAAATCTACACGAACAAATAATCGATATCAAACAATTTCAGGAGTCAACACATATGAAGAGTAAAATTCAAATGAAGCAAAGGTCAACTGTTTTGTTTCACATATTAGATTAGAAAATGAATGAAGCTATTTTCTTGACTACTAATAAAACAAAAAGTATATATGTCTGCCCAAATCTCGAGCAGAGCTGAGACACTTTTACCTGTTTAGCAAAATTTGGTGCCATATAGAGCATATATATCATGATAAAATGTACGTCGAAGCGACCTTTTGGAATCCTGTTTTGTTTTTTTAAAATTTTCCCTAGTGTAAGCCAAGATCTTTATATAAATTCTCTATTTTTTGCACTTTTTCACTTTTATACAATTTCAATAGGTTTTATATTATTTCATGTAATAATTAGTTTTAACAATAAATAAAATTAGTAAAAAATCAAGGAATAAAAGGGGCAGAAAAAAAGATCTACCTAGATTTAAGACAGAGCAGATAATCAAACTACACAGCTAAAATGAAAATCAAATATAAAGATTGAAAAATGTAAGCTGTTTTGGCTGCGAAAACCATCGCTTAAATTTGATCTCATAGAAAAAATTACAAAAACAATTGAATTATTTTTTCCACAAATAAATTTATTAAAACATCTGCTCAAAAAATAATCGAACATATTTTTATTATTAATAAATAATTCTATAGACAATATTTACATTGCTTCTCATAATAGCACCTTTTCAAAGTGAGCAATTTCTCGAATTGCTTTCATTATTAAGCTGCAATTTTTACGCACTGTTATAGGGGTTCTTAGTTAATATTGAAACAGGTGCTCGCAATATTTTTGTTTTGCTTTTATTCAAATTCGTAATTCTTTTTCTGTATTTTAGGTATGAGCTTATTTTAGGTAGTACTGTATTTTAGGCAGGTATTTTTGGTATTTAAACTACACTAAAAAGCTTTAACTTCCAGCTGTAATATAAACACTAAAAATATTAAAATATAGAACTCATAAGCTTCAGATTATGGCTTGATCCTTTTTGGAACGAAATAATACAGCCTATAAAAGATACAACAGTTTGTAAAATTTTCCATGGTTCATATCATATAGATGCACCACCGCATAACCTTGTAAAGGGCATGTCATATTGCTCTTTTTTTTCTTACAAACGGCCAAGTAATATACACAATACATAAATCAACGGAATACACGTTTCTAAATATATTAAGACACGTCAATATATTTAAATAACATTACATTAGTTTTTTAACAAAAATAAATAAATAAATAAACAAAGAAACCATGAGTTTTTCTAAGGTGATAGGTTTTATTGTGATAAAGAACAATTTTTTTATTACTTTTTAAAATTAAACAATTTATTTATGAAATTCTTGAATGAAATTCTACTAAATAAAGGTTTACTAACACTCTCGACAGGTTTATTCTTTAGAATTACAGCTCGCAATCTCTACGAAAGAGCTTAGAATGGAAATATTCATAAAACATTGAAAGTGAAGTGAAGTGAAGAGAAAAATTGGAAATCTTATTCATCAAAGCGCCCATTCGTCACGATTGATTACTTCCGATTCAGCCCTTAAATTAAAGCATTTCACTACAGCTAACTGGATCTTGGAAGGTTTTTTCTTTTTCTACCCCAGTGACAGATTGGAATTGCTCTCTCCGGCCATTCTTTAGTTAATGAGACGAGACCGATCTTCCTTCATGGTGTCAAAGGCGATCAAGGGTAGCAGTCATTTACAAGAGCAACAAGCAAGAAGCGGGGAAAGTCAGAGTGCAGGTAAAAGAAAAGGATCCAATGGAAGATTTTTAATTGTGCATGTTTATTAACATGACATGAGTTAATTGAAGAATAAATAGGCTTTTCAGCTGACGAATTTATTCTTGTTTTGAGTAATGAAATTAAATTTTTACTTATAGCATGGCTATTTTACATGTGTGTGAATGTACGCTACTTTTCTCCTACGATCTGATTGGTCTATTAAGAGACCTTAGGGAAGAAGTCAACTGCACTTCTTTATTTGAGGCATGAAAATTTACATTATTTTTCTTCTCTTTCTTTATTTTTGCAATAACATAATACAGTCTTTTTTACAAAATTTTTTGCAGTTTATGTTTAACATTTCGTTTTTTTTAAAATATATTTATCAATAAAAACAATTTGTAATATCAGAGCTTTATATTAGTTTTTTATTTATGAAATTATTGATTATGTACTCATCTACCTTACTAATTTACTTATTAAAAAGAATATTGCTTGAAAAAAAAAACAATAATTTTTACAAAGACTAAATAAAATAATAAATTGAGGAAAAATATAAATACTTAGTAAAAACTAGAGCTCGTGAGGTAATAATGTGCTTGAATTTTAATAATTACAAACGATTACTTTAGGGATCCAGGTATTACAAAAATTAAAGCTTGTTACGTTAAAACACCGTTTCGCTTCAAATTTAAAAATAAATAAATGTCCTCCTTTTTTAGTAATGCAGAGAAACTAACACAGTTTATGTATTCTAACGGTTAAATTGTGTATAATACACAAGAGAATGCCTAGAAAATACCAAATTGTCTTTTCCTTCCTTTAAAAGCATATATATATATATGTGTGTGTGTGTATTTTCAAGGAATGCGAAAAGCGAGACATATGCATCCACTTCGCGGAAAGAAAGCTATACATAAAATTTCAACGTAACCACATTTACAAGGTCTTTCGGCGCCAGAAAGGTTTATAGCAAAAGAAACTTGAATCCTTTTTTTCAGATGGATTCAGAAGAAGAAGAACAGAAATGTGATTTCTAAATGCATTCAAGACCTAGTAGGAAAAGGGAAAGAAACAAGTTTCGAAGAAGGAATATCAGACTGTGTCTTGTTTCGTTTAGTAATAGCTATTCGTGATGCTTATATTTTAAAAATTCCGAAAAGGGATTTCTGTGAATATTTTTACTCTATTATAGTCTTTACATGCTCTAAGAAAAAAGTATTTACTTTGGTCTTATTTCAGTATATTCAGGAAAGAAATATTTTTGTTTGTGTGTTTTTATTTTCTTTTTCTTCTTTTTTTATTTCTAATGGGCTGCAGTTTTCTTCTGCCAATTGCAGACCTAGTGCGTTCCCGAGAGATTGGCCCATCTCTTTCAGGGGCCCAACAATGAGTGAGAGATTGGTGCTATCCCTTTCAGTGGCACTACAATGAGCGAGAGATTGGTACCATCTCTTTCAGCGGCACTACAATGAGCGAGATATTGGTACTATCGCCGGATGAGAATTTTTGACGTGCAGTTTCTCCACCTGAAAAGGCGAGCCCCTGGACTCTGTTGATGCAAAATTGCACTAGGCGTTTATTTTGACCGAAAGTATGCCATTCAAATGTCTACTCAAAGGACCTTTTACTTGCCGCATAATCATAAGAAATGGCCGCAGACGATTTTCTGAATCTTGAAAATCTTGAAAGGCAAAATAATAAACAAATAACTTTAAAAAATGTAATGTTAAGATAATGATGTAGAGTTACTGTGAACATTGCGTATAAACATATATTACTGATTATACCAACTTTTAACATGACTTACACTCACCAAGAATTCATTACTGCAAAGAGAAGTAAAAAGTTTAAAGATTAGTTTCGAAGAGTTGTTTTCCATAACTGCCTTTTGGTTATTTAAAACCACTAGAGCTCTGGCTGTCGCTCGCCAACCCCCAGCGTTGCTTACGCAGCTCCTTCGGATTACTTCGCGAGCTCGCGCTCACTTCGCCTGCTCATTACATACTAAACTATTTTAGAGCCGCTTTGCGGAAAGAATCAGTTCTCTGTTAGAAGTAACGTTCTATATTTCACATAACTCTTTGCAACCAAAAATATATAAATATATATCTTGGAACATTATTTATCTAGATTTTACAAAAAGACAGAAGCTTGGCTATATTACGCGTGTCGCTGTTGATACCCACAACTGAAATTGTATATATAATTACTAAGTAATATGCTCACTCGGAAATTTAAAGTAAAGTGGTTCGTAGCCTAAGGACACGATTCTAAACTCTAGCAGCCATATACGTATATTTTTCCGTAAAGGTTTTATTGATTATTATGACTCTTGGAGAAGACAGGAAAAAAGTTAAATACTCAACCCTTTATTGCATATTTTAAGATTATCATATTGTGTAAAGAGATTTTCATATTTGGTGACGAAGATATCTCTTTAAAGCTTAAAGAAATGTAATGTGTGTTTTCCTTTGTTAGAAAAAAATTAAAAAAAAGAATGCATGAGAAAAGGTTAATGCCAAGATTTTCAGTTATTGAACTATTTTCAAAAGTATTGCTACTCTAGATATTTACCTTAAAAGTAGTTAAAAAAATAAATAAAAGAAAAGCACAGCCATCGCGCTGGCACCTAAGATAACTTCAAAATTAATTTAAATAATAATCGTGAGCACCGATGATGCGATCTCGCTTCTGATCGGCTGCTGCTAGTAGCTGTTACGATTTCATCGGCTCCGACGACGCTATCATTAGGTTTTTATATCTATCGATGTACTTGTAAGAAAGATGGGGATAAAAATTTTGGAGGAGACAAAAAGATTTAAGTCGAAGTATGAACTCGACCACAAGATTTGAGTTCGAGCAATGCGACTTAAATCAACTTTATTCAAACGTTATGACTAGATTGTTTGTAATTATGAAAAAATAAGCAAAAAATAACTATGGGAAAATAAGTTTTTAGCAAATATTAGGTAAAAAATTATATTACAGTAGAACCTCGGTTATCCGAGCCCCGACTAACCGAGTTCCGGGTTAACCGAGGTGCATTTGCCCTTGAAAAAAATATTTTTTTGGCGGCCGATGGCGGCGTCACCAGCTACAACAATTGCGTAATACGGCAGCGAAGAAGCGAGCGAGTTCCGTCAAACGGAAAACAATATATATGTATAAACTTCTTCAGGAAACAACTTTAACTGGAACATGTACTGTACTGCTGTGTACATGTAAAAGTAGATATTTGTATGTATATGTGACGTCATTTTTTCATTTTATAATATGTATGGTAAATGTCTTTTTCTTACATCTTTGACGGCACTTTCATTCATTTTATCCCATGTTTCCCTCCCGATTTGGACAGAGTCCGTGTTATCCGAGTTTTCGATTATCCGAGGTACCCTCGGTCCACATTACCTCGGATAATCGATGCTCTACTGTATATACCGATTTAACCAACACTAAGAGATCCACATTTGGAGAGAACTTTTAACAGACTCTTACTCACCAAGAATTCATCCCTGCCTAGAGACGTGAAAGTGGAAAGCTTAGTGTCAGAGGCGTGTCTCCTGTGACGGCCCCGACGGGCCTGCGGGCCGCCCATCCGGCTGCCCCCGGTCGTCAGGGGTAGAGTGGATGACCCCAGCTTGCGAAGCGGATCGTACGTCGAATCTGCCCACGTTGAATGCGAGAGCAGCCCAGAGAGATCAGGATCGGTGATACGGCGCCTGTTGTAGAGAAGATAATCTTCAACAGTAAGCATCTTTGTAGAATAGAGTATAAACAAAAACAAAAACAAAAGATAGAATTTTGTGCACCAAGTTTTTGAATTAAACAGCATTTTGGCTGGAAAAAAAAATATATATTTATTTCTAATGGGCTGCTTTTGGCCAATTGAAGATCTAGTGCGTTCTCGAGAGATTGGTACTATACCTTTCAGCAGTACACAATGAGTGTAGTACCATCGCCGCATGAGAATTTTGACGTCCAGTTTCCCCCCTTGAAAGTGCGATCGCCCAGACTCTGTTGATGCAAAGCATCCATGCCAAATGTCTACTCAAGGGATCTTTTACATGCCGCATAATCATACGGCATGGGCGCAAACGATTTTCTGCATCTTGAAAATCCACCAATACTGCGAACTTTTTTTTCTGTGTTATTGTAAATACCAGCAAAGTAACAACTAAAAATATTAATGTGATGGGCAGTTTGTATGGCCAAAGTTGCAATGTATTCTTCTTGAGTTAAACAAAAGTTCCAATTTTAAGTACTGGACTTTTATTGAAAATCTTTCTCCTAACACAAAAAGTAATTCTGACGCCATTCAGCAAAATAATTACATAAACAAATAAATAAATAAAAGAGAATAAAAGAAAAGAAATTCAAAATTCATATTTTTGGGGAAGTACAAATCATAAATTTATTTCCGTCATTTTTTGCCTATTTAATCTCGTAGTATGCTACTTTCGTTGCCTACTTTCCTGAAGACTTCAAATTATGTTACGATTTCCATTTTATACACCGATCTCTGTTTCAAAGGTCTGTAAATTTCATGCATAGAAAACTAGAAGCTTGGTTTTTGAAACTGTAGCTGAAACTCAAGAATTCTTAAGATGCTCAGGAAATTCTCTGAAGAAGTTCTTCAAGAAAATGCTTGCGATACCACACGTTCTGTTTAAATTTGCCTCTTGCGACCCTTTAAAAAGATGTAACACGCAACTGCAGATTTAAGACTTGTTTGATCTCGACTTTTTTGTGCAACTGAATAATAAATTTAACATTCTTCAATGAGTTGCAACAATAATCAAAATAACTTTTTTTATCAAGTTTACTCCATTAGCTCAATGATTTAATTGGTATCGTAAGAGATGTGACCTTTCATTTTGTTCTTCGCTGTCTGTTTGTGTTACATTGTGTCGTGTGGTCTCGCGGAAAAAAAAGTCTGCTTCAGTGTTTTTTTTTTTTTATTTCCTTTTTGATTTATTTTGTTTTGTTATTACTTATTTATTATCTTTTATTATTTTTATTTTTGGTGGTATAACTTGTGATAGTTTAAATTAAAATGATTGCTTATACAACAGTTAAACACATCGAAAAATGTAACTTTTTTTTTGAAAAATTCAGCTTTTAGGAGTACGCATTACAAAATATGTTTCCCACACGTGTGTCAGGGCTGCATGGAACCCCATTTGAAATGGGGAAAAAAGTTCTGAGATTACGAAAATTTTTGAATTAAGCGGTACCCACAATGAGCTTTACAGTGACTGCTTTTTACTGGCATGATCACTATTTCAATGTACCTGCTGTTAAATCTCAGTGTACTGCTATTAAATTTATCTTCACTGCTCGTGAATATTATCTTATGTGGTTATGTGGCTTATTATTTTTGAGAGTTAACACTTTGAACGAACTTCCATCAAACTTCATTGGGATGCTTTTACAAAAAAAAAAAAAACTGGATGAACCATGGTAAAAATGTCTCTATTAATCAGTTTAAGTTCTTGGCGGATTATTGGGAGATTTGATTGCTACATTTGCAATATGAAGTTGAAATTCTTAACATTACTTCTAATTTGCAAGAGCTTCTTCGTTAACGGAAATCTATCAACGCCTGCTTTGGTATATTTCTATTTATTGCGCATCTCTAGTGCAACCTGACCGTAACTGAAAAAATAATACTACTACTACTAATAATAATGCAATAAAAAAGAAAATAAAAAAAGTGCAGTAAATTTATGAATTAAGTGGTTCGTTTTAGTTCTTTTGTGTGTACTAATGACATGTCTTCATTTGTATTACTTTTAAGTTATTCTTGATAATTCAAATAATAGTTGAATCGATGAAATAATTTTATAATAGTTGTACAAAATTGTACTTACGTTTAAAAATGATAATTTCTACATGATATTGTAGCAATCCAGAGTGTTATTTAACCTCAGATAAATGTAAATTGGAAATAAAGACAGACTTTAAAATTATGTTAAAAGTTTTCTAATGCCTTCCCTGAGAAGCAGTCAATTTTTAGCTATAGCCCTCTTGCACTGTAAGTGCAGGTTCAAAATTATAGACTTTTAGTGAATTACTTTGTTTATTGTTCAAAAATATTTTTTCTTTTACTCCTTATTTGTTTGTTATTCGTCTCCATTATGCAGCTTTCAATAACATGTAAAGTATTACACATAGGTTAATAGTAATAAAGTAAACAAAAGATAAACTGTTAATTCCTAAACAAAGGCATTACATGCATAGCTATTATAAATATATAGTAATAGGAAGCTTGACATTGATAAATTTACTCTAAAATGTGAAATTCTAATAAGTTTATTAAATAAAACTGTCAGAGTGTCAAGATTCTAATGTTTGTTTACGTTAAAAGTGTTTACTGTGAAAATTTTCACCGTAATTGGATTCGACGTGCCATTAAGTTAAGATTAAATTTTGCCCTCATACTAGAACAACAAGAAACTAGCTTGTTTTTAAATTTGACGAGATCTTAACCAAAAGATTAAAACTGAATTGTGAAAGATAATTTATTTTAAGATGAATTTGATTGAAGCATTTTGTTGTAACTAATAATATCTGAATATGAAAGAGTTTGTATATTTTACACTGAGTAATTTCTTTTCCTTATGATTTTGACGCGGGCGAATTTTGTTTACCCCCATCTGCCTACAGTATTGGATTATTAGTCAGTGCACCCAATCAATAGTGAATACAAACAATAAAGCTAGTTCGACCAAGATCACATGATTGGCATGCACAAAGACGGATTTTCGTATCAAGAAAGGGGTATCCCACTTATAATATGAGGACACAACAGTGATGCTTTAAGATTGCATTAACCAGAAAGTGCAACAACCGACTCACAACTGCAAAGAAACTTTGAGCTCGCATCATTTGTACTTCTTAATTTAATTACGACGCCATCGGCTGATTGGCATTTTTTATTGCATTAACAAAAAGGACTTTCCCCAAGAAGTGATTTGTTCATTGTGCTGTGAAGTCAATTTTTTCTCGCTATTAGTTTGATAACCATAGCAACAAGCTATTACGACAATCGCAAAATGACTCCGCCACCGTCGGTGTGAGTGCACGCTAAGAAAGAGATGCAGAAACAAATATCGCATTCGCAAAACGTAACACACTAAAGGAAGTAAACATAGGAAGGTAGACCGTTAATCTTCATGGCAAGAGAGAATTCATTGTAAGGTCCGTCATTTACCATATAGGGTCCAAGTCCAGTAAAAACGATATTTCATTTGGAGATCATGCATTTGGAACTTTATTGGCAATGGCGGCTCTGTGATTACTACTCAGCGATCACTCCGCTTTCGGTTGTTAGAAGTTGGCCGATACGATTCTGTTGCAGTTCTGTTTTCTCTGGGGACCCATAGTGGCCCCACACTAAGCAAACTCTTAAGAAGAAAATTACGCACAGAGGCTAACATACCACCGGAAATGACACGTAGAACTTCAGAAAACATTGCAAGAAAAAAAAGGCTTCTTCAATGTGGCAACAATGGAGGACGCCACTTATCGGACGTAATTTTTAAAATCAAGTAGGGTAAAGTAGCACCGTGTTTTTCTTTCACAAACAAAAGTATTTTCCCTGCATCTTTCTTTATTTATTTGTAGCTGTTTTTTGAAAAAAATACGGCAGTTCTTTTTATTCGAACTTGTAGCATGTATCATATGGAAACATTACCATTGGTAGAAGATAACCAAAATTTACTTGAAAAGTACATTTGTGTTAAATGAAAGTATTCTAGCAAAAAAGAGCGACGAATGTGCCCAATTTTAAAAACAAAGATTTACCAGATCAAGGAGTTCAGTCAAATTTTCGCCAGAGTCACCCGGAGAATTTTACTAAACGTTCTGATATACAACGTTGGGAACAAGGAGGTTTTGGCCTCTGAAAGGTTTTGAAAGCTAGGGAATAACAAGTACTTTTGCAGTGATGGATTTTGAAGTCATTTCACAACGCGTTGTTCATTATAATCCTTGCCATTTTCAGGGAATACTTTGCTCCCATTGCTGTCCACACAACGTTCTTTTGCCAGATCTACCATGATGTTTTTTGTACGAAGGACCACATTCCAGACATTCTGCGCATAATTGAGGGCACTTGGTCGTTTCTCCATAATGTTAGTACTTCATATAAATTATTACACTTTAATAGGACCTTGTTTTTGCATTTTTTTTCGTTTGTGCAGTCTTTAAAAAACAAAATTAAGTCAGTTTTATGAACAATTACTAAAGAGAGTTAATGACTTTATAAAAATATAATTTAAGAGGGAGATACAGGAGAGGAAACAGGTCAGGGACCATGGTTCGTGCAAAAATTGCTAGCTTCAACCAGAAGATGAAATTACATAAGGCAACTGAGGTTATAAAGAAAGAAATAGATGCTAAAAAAATACTACACCTAAAATAAAATTTCATTTTAAAGATATTGGCCCCGCAAATGCAATTTAAATTTCTATCGCGAGGTTTACAGTCATTCCTAAGAAAATAAGCTTAATTTTAATGGAAGAACACGTCTTTGTCTCGCTGGTGTTGAATAACCGACAGTGTCAAATATATCTACTAAGGAAATTTTTGTTCGGAATAATTTTTCAATAATGTTGAGTTAATGGTGCAAAGGAGTTAGGGAAATTACTTGATGATTTATTACTGTGATCAGGAAAGATTACATAATTTGACGAATGATAAATGACAAGAAATGTCATCATATTCAGAGTAGAAATCCCAAATCAAGCTTTGGACAGCAATGCATAATGAATAGGAGTTATTGCCTTTCCATTTAATGAAAACTGCAAATGCTACGTAATAAATGCGTCCCCGTGGTATATTTATTTTACTTTCCTTAGCTAACGGTAAACGTAAAACTCACTTTTAAATTTCAGAAAAAATATTTGGATTATTAGTCAAAATGTTTCGTCGCTCTGGTAAAAGTCATTAAGTCAACAAAATGTTCACAGAGTACAACAGTGTTTTAGAATTTGCAATTAGTTATCTCATTATGCCAACAATTTAAAAGATACATACATGTTACACAATTTAAAAGTTACATAAATAAACCTACTGTAAAAGTTCGGAGTTTGTAAAACAAGCTGAAAGTAATTAAAAAGAAAAAAAACTTTTAACAAGTCATTCTCACCGCTAAACTTTAACACTAATAAAATAATTTATGCACATCCGCAAATGACAAAGCATTCTGTGGTTCATCTGGGTGGTAGCAATAGCTATTTAGCATATCCAACATCCAACAAATGTTAGTTTATTTTTAAACATTTTTTTGATTTTTTTTCTTTTATTTTACAATAATTTAATTTGGCCGCCTTACTAAAAAAGTAAGGGCTTTCAGTTTTCTAAAACATTTAAGTAATGTTCATATCTATGATACATTTTGCTTTTCAAAGCTCTTCTTGTTTTGAAAGTAATTAAATACTTAGCAACACAGAACGTATACTTGTTTAATCCGTACATACTTTTTTATTCCATGCATTCACTTTTGTCTTCAGTGTTTAATTACTAATAACAACTTGGATGAAAAAATGAAAAAAAAAAATCTGAAATGTTTGCTTACACCATCCTTTATTTTTTCTCATGTCTTCAGTGATTTCACTCTAAAACACAATCAGCGTTTCGCGTTGACAACCGTTATTATGACAATACATGTAAGCTATCGTCTGCATGTACTTTGTTACACCTTCCTTGAGGCTCCCACGTAAGTCACTAGGTAACGTTTCGACATCGATTTCTCGAGCCAATGATATTTCCTGGCTAGATTTTTCAAAAGTATCGTACCAAAGTTAGAAACATTCATTTTTAAGAATTGGACTCGGTTAATTTATACTTTACATGCTAAATTATTTATAACATAATTCGAGATAGTTGCTTGATTTTTAAATTTGTATACAATATTTTATAATTTTCGCGAATTAAAAAGGGCCCTTTTTTAGTTGTCTTCAAATTTTTATGCCATGCTTAAGCTGCTCATGCGTACAATTTGATGTCAAATCTTTAGTGTCAAGGGAAGAGTATTTAGTCGGAAATTCAAGTTTTCATATCCTTGAACACCAATGTTAAATTTTTCTCACAAATGTTCATGAAAATGAAGGAAAACAAAACGGTAAAAAGAATTGTAATTTGGCTTCACATGTTAATTGCACAATTAAATTTGCTTGATGACTAGTTCGGAGAATAATTTGCCATGAACCTCAAGGCTGTACCACTTCGTATTTAGAAATTGACCATTTTTCCTTTGACATGGAAGAAATAATTACTGGTTCAAACTCCAGCAAATCTTAAACACACATTAGTCATTATTTTGACGATATGTACATACTTTAAAGACATTTTGAACATAGAATGTTAGTTAAGAATCATGGAAACGATTTCTGTCTTGATAAAGATTCTATTCCCGTGTAAAGTTCCCAAATAGTTTTACATTGAAAAGAAATTGTTACTTGGATGAAAACAGGCAAGAAGTTTTGCAAAGACAAATTTGATTGCAACAGGTAATTCGCTGCAGTATATATATGGCCATATGTGATTGTGCCGAATTACTGTTTTTGGCACACAAAGTCAAAGTCGAGTTTAGTTGAGCTCAAGCTGTTGTGATTCCTGTGCCTTAGGCCACTCGGTCAAAAATGGCTGCGGAGGTAGGCGAACTGGCCACTGATGGCTAGGCTTGCCGCAAAAGCTGGAAATAAACCGTAAGTCAACGATATATAATGCATTTCTTGACCATTTTTCAATTTGTAGTCACAGATCTCAGATGTTCAGTTTTACGTAACTTAACAGAATGTTCTCTGTAGTTGTACGGAGGGAGGAACAACAAAAAATTTATTGAGAAAAAGCTATCCAGAAACTTAATTATTTTTGTAAATTTACAGAGCTCAGAGCTATTACAGCACTCAGTTTCCTTTCTGTATTTTACAGACGTTTTTCTGCAGTGTACAATCGTGCTCAATTTCCCAGGTTTCAATGTACTAAATTAGAGTTATTCAATTTTATTATTGTCATATGTAAAGTTACTGCATGTTTTTTTTTCTGTTTTTATTCATTTGAAATGAGCTTACAAAAACGTACGCTGATCAAATTAGCAGATTCGAACGAAAAGTGTTACCAGAAAAAAAATAAGTAAACTACATGTGATAATTATTTTTTATCAACAACATGAAGACAGTTAACATATACAAGGTTTGAAAACCCACAGAGAAAGTTATCAAGTATCTTTTTAAATTAAAAAAAAATTCTTTTTTTAATGCAAACGCATGAGATTTTTTTTCCTTTCTAATGCATGAATGTTTTTTTTTTTTTTTTTTTTTTTTTTTTCGAATGTATGCCAGGAAAGTTATGAAAATTAGTATAAATCCGGCAATAATATAAGTATTTTCTAGGTTTGTAGTCCAACCCAGATTTTTATGGCACTTGTTTCGACTGACATGCTTTTAGGCTTCTTGTGTGCACATATATATTCCAAGGAGAACTCAGATCTTAGTGTGAATCTCGAAATAAATCATAGACATTGTTATCAATTCCGAGATGGGTGCTAGTATAATGAAGATTAGAATCACGATCCACATAAAACTTAAAGGCCCGGACTCTTTGGAATAGAACTTGTGCAAAGCACTTGAATGCGCTTTGCACAAACCTGAGATATGTCAGGAGAAACATTAGCCAGATGCCTTATGGGTAGACCACGACCTACAAATCCGGACGACAGCTTTTTTATTATTATTATGGAAAATTGGTCCACATGGCACAGTAAGCATTCTCATGCACAATGCAAATGAAGGTCTACCTTTGATCAGTGACCGATCTAAGTTCCTCCCGCAGTTGCTGCTTAAGGGTGGACATGTAAGTGGGAAGCTTTGGTCCTAGGTCCGAAGTGGCGGAGGGGTGGTCCAGGAGGTAGGAGGCGGAGGTGGATGGCACAACGCCCATCCCGCTGCTGCGCAGGTACGACGAGAGGCTGTGGGGGGCGCTCAAGTCGCGACGGCCCAGCATGCTCGGGCCCAGAAGGCTGCTCGACTGAAAAGAGAACATCTTCATCAGATCGCAAATCTAAATGAGTTATAAGAAAAATTATCAAAATGCTTTCCTCTAAAATATGAGTACATAGATGAAACAACGTAAAAAAGTATAAATTCTGTAATCCGACCCATTTGGTGTAAATACCGGCTGTCTTCCTGGTTCTTGCCTTTTCACTCAGCACTTTTTAGTTGTGTATTGAGCATTACTTTTTTGCACTGATGAAGAGGCCCCATTGCAGCCTTGAAATAGCTATTTGAGTTTTTTTTTCTAAGCAAGTTATGTTATTACAAATTTAAAACTTGCTGTCCATTAAAAACGGAACGAAGCACAACTTTAAGTCATTTAAATTTGAGGATTTGACATCTGATGTGGGTATTGTCACAGTATTTTTATTTGAAATATTGCAACAAAATAGAGTTACAGAAGTAAAATTAAGTAGAAATACCTTTTTGAAAATAACAGCAAATTTGTGCTTAATTTTGTACTTTTATTTATAACTGTTAGATTTTGAACACTACTTTGTAAAGATATCTACTTGAAACCTATTTTGTAAAGATATAAAACAGAGCACGAATGAAGTATTTAGAATCGTACTTTACAAAGCAATCTACTAAATCAATTGCAACTTTTTTTTAAAAATAACCTCTTTAATGAAAATAGAGTTCGCCTAACAGTAGAAATTCGACCGCAATAATTAAATTTAGCATTGAAAACGTTATGCTATTTATATAAATAAATAAGTATTATTCATCAAATTTGCCGTTTATAACGTCGAGCCTATTTTGATCATCCTCATTTGAAGCAAACGTATTGTAAATCGTTGCCGCCGCAGAGCCAATTGTGCTCATAAATATAGCCGTTTGTACTTTTGCTGATTTCTTACTAAGTTAAGTGACAGTTGAATGCAACTTAGATGATGTTTGCTTCCATGCACTATTCTCATTTTTTTATTCCATTGTTTCAGAGAAGCCTTCACTCAAGCTCTTAATACTGCTTAATGGCAAAAAACGTTTTTTAACAATGAGTTTTATATTTATTACCATAGGTATATAATACTAGTATCATTAGTCTGTGTTTATTAATTAATAATTTTTCTCAACGAAGACATGTTGCCATCTGTTATCTATAGCAATGTAACATTACAATTATAAATAAGGCTTGCCTAACAAAAGAAAAGGGGAAATAGTCAACTAATATTAAACTGTTTACAAAATTTTTAAATTTATATCACTAAAACTCGTCAAGAGCTACGAAGCAAAAAAAGTAAGAAAATCTGTTGAAAAACAGAGGAGAAAATGGTTCTTAACTGTTTTGTGATTGCCTATTTATACATAAAAAAAATAAAACATGCGATTTTTTAAACAGTTAATATTATAAACTGCAATGATAATGATCAAAATTATTTGTATAATCATCAAGTAAAAGATTCTGCTTTTGTTTCTTTTGAAATAAGATAGTCTATCCTTGCGGATGTTAAATTTCAGTCTGAATAACACGAAATTTATGTTATAATTTACGACTGTTTGAAAAATTATCATTACTTCAAATATACTATGAATTCATATAATTAAATAACTTATAAGTAATACATGATAGTCACACTTGCTATTATCATTTGAAACTCTAATGATAACATTAATGTAGTTGTCAGCTACATTAAATGGGAAACTGAACGTTTCATGAAAATATTTATTAAATACTACATAAAACTTTTGAAAAGAAATCAATCAAAAAGAGAAGCACATGCGAGTAATAATCAATAAGATTCAGTTATAAATAAATTAATAGTAGTAATTAATTTTTAAATATTTATAAGTACTTACATTACTAATAAGTAATATGCTTATTTTCGCGAAGCTCTTGTTTTCACTTTTGGGTTTATTGTCTCCCTTTCCCTGAACGAATTTACTTTTCTAAGTATTTTCTATGTAAAATATTTGATATTAGTAAATAAACAATCAATATGCACTTTTTTATTTCAAGCTTTTGATGATATATTTGATAACATGCATTGAAGACATACTAAAGCGATAGAGAACGGTAGAACCTAATTGAAAATCTCATTGAATCTTTAAAATGGATTAAGTCTTTTCAAAATAGCATATTTATTTTAATTATTTTGGGCATTATTTTTATTACTTGTAAATGTGTATGTTGTTTGCCAAATAAAGCATTGTTATCCTATCAATACAACACATAAATGAAAGAAAATCTTGTTAAGAAAAGCGTTACAAAAATTTCTCTATTAAAGCTACCTACTCGCATTTATAACGCTGTAAAATCCTACTTTGATTTTTTTTTCAATTTAGCATAAAATAAAAGACAAATGTTCTTCAGAGAATTTTCATAATCTTTAAGCTTTTATTTAAATTATGTTGATTAAATCCAATCGCATCAAAAAGTCTGAAAGCTTAGTGAAATCTATTTAATAGTTTGTAACTTTATTTTACTTATTCATTTTTCTAATCGATTCTTGATTCGCTTGAATTACTCTCAGTATTTTTTCTAAAAAATTATACTAAATTTTTTATGGAATTTCTTCTCCAGTTCATTTCTCAAAAGCATGCAAGATTGCCAACTTTTGTCATTTTATAGATATCTTTTTATGCACTGATAACGACATTCGGTTCGTTAGCCTGAAAATGCTTTTTGCAGGTTTTTAACAGTCTTCTTGTCCCTTTCATTTGTGTTTTGGATTACGTAGTCTTGTTTCCTTTCCATATACGTAACATGATTGGTCAACTCACCGACAAACCTAGAGTGGACGTAATCCCAGCCAATACAGAGGATGTGGTGGTAGTAGTGGTGGTCGGTGTGGGACCCAAAAGCCCCCCAAAATCTTTAGAGGTGAGCAGCTGGAGGTAGGTGTCTGTAGATGACGTTAAGCCGATATAATCCAAGATGGAACTGCTTGTTGTCACGGCTGTTGTCAAAGACATACCGTCGTCCAAAGAAGTCGTCCTGAAACACAAGCAGGGAATACTGAAGTTTACTCGAAAACGTGTAAAGCGCAAAACATAGCATCAATAATCTATGTAATAAGTGAAATTTAATGAAAGAATATTCTGAAATGTACGTTTCTATAGATGATAATAAAAATTAGAAAATTGCTTTCTTCACCTAATATCTAATTAGATTTTAAGTTCTCAACACCACTATCTTAACAATTGCTTAGAATATATCACGAAACGTATTTAAATATTCAAGAGATAGGAAGGGAGATGTCATAAATATTTCTTTTATTTATTTATGTATGCGACAGACTAACGTGGATTATGTGATAGAAAGAAACTTGCTGCTGTTTTTATTTTGTCAGAACTACAAAATTGGTAAATGTGCTTATGTAGCTTTTAAGCATTTGTTTATTAACACTAGTACAACATTTTAAGAAATTTTGTCAGAAAATCAGCTTTGAATCTTCGATGGAATGTTATATTCAAGACGTGTGGTACAGAATTACATTACGATCAAGTAGAAGCTAAAAAACGGACAAGAAATACCGTATAAATTCCGAACTTTATGAACTATAAAACTCACCTTAATTTTTAAGCTTTTTATTTATTTTTTATTATTTTTTTTTTTATAAAACCGACTGATGTTTAGAATCCCAGAAAATCGTTATTTCAACCTTTTTCCTCTTTTATTTTCCCGTCATTGTTGTCGAGCATTTTAAAGACTGGTTGAAGTTTATAACATGCGTCTGAGTCTTGGAGACAATTTCTTGGAGAAAAATCTTCCTCCTGTACTCAATATACACTAAACATCCGGATAAGTGAAGCAGCTGTCTTAACGAAAGTGTTTGGTATGCGAGGACACTAAATGTAGATTGAAGGATTAAACAGTTATAACTTACCTTTGTAAACGGTGACGCTGCTATTCCGTGTCGTGTCTAATCGGAAAGCATGACACGATCTTAAAGTATAAAGAAAAAATTGATGTTAGACTCCTTACCTGAGCGGCATTTTCCTATCCCATGTCCTGTCTGAGGCCGACAAAGGCATGGCTCCCATGGACAGTGTCCTAGTTCTGTCTTTCGTTCTACGTAGGGGTACTGAGGTCGGTTCCTGATCTAAGGGCACAGGGGGAAGGCGGCGACGAATCTTCCGGCCGCCAGAAGCATCCGTTTCCGCCAGGAGGTCTGAATCCTACAAAAAGACACTCATAGAATTCTTACTCTCTTCAAGAATTTTTAATTCACAATTTGTCTCTCAATGTTAGTAAAGGCAAGATCATGAAAAATATATCGTAAATATTTAAAACAACTCTTGTGCTGAAGTAAAGGTTAGTGATAGTTTCCTTTCTCATCCCCATTATCCCTTTCAATAGTTTCTCTTTTTCAATGTTTGTTTCCCTTTTGAGACTCCAGAAATAAGCATGGCACATTTTGAGTTCATTTAATGCTTTCCCACTAAAAATTGATTACAAATATTGAAAAAGAATATAAAAGCTAATTTTAGGGGTTTTAATTCATGAGCTTAAGTAGTACCCAATTTCCATTACCAAACCATCAAGTAAACCATCTGCTGATTACATTCGAAAAGAAGTCTTCTCTAACTGGGTGCCTTGGTTTTGAAATCAAATAAAAATTAGTTGATTAAATATGCAGTATTTCAGAAAGGCACCCAACTGCGTACTGTGAAACTCAACAGGTTAAGTTGACAGTTTGTTCTTCGTAAAATAAAAAGCTTCTGAAATTTATCTTTTATTTAATATTTACAGCTTTGTTCCTTCGCTATTTCGTCAGTGTTCTTGATAAGTTTTTGGAAAGCAAATGAAAAGATATTTATAATTCGTTTTACTCATGTAACTGGTTCTTTTCAGGACATTCAAGAAGGTTTTGGCATACTTTTGTGAGTTGTGCAATTGTTTTGAGTAATCCAATGAAATTATCCAAAATCTTCAGGAATGCAAGGCAGAAAGTTTTTTTTTGTTTTTTTAACTAATGAAAGTTTTTTTTTAAACGATATTAAGCAGAATATTTTGCCATTCTTAATTAAGTCATCAATTTAAGTATGCAGCGTAAAACACAAATTACTTCAATTGAAAATTGTTCTCTTGAAGAGTTCTTCCTTCAAGAATCAAAAATAAATCCATATAATCATAAAAATTAGACACAATGAACCTAGCATCGAATCATGTGTTAGCTACATATGAATTAAATTCTATTTCGTCAATGTACTACAAACAGCTAATCATTAAGGGAAGGTTCTTTCTCATTGAACAAATATGATCTACTTAACAAAAGATAGACCCTGTAGTAGAGGTATTTTCTTCTGACAACATTAGGAAGACAACATATAAAAAAAAAACTAACATATCCTTCCTTTTCCGACTTCCGATTTCATTAAAGTCTCAAAGTGCCAGAAAACAAGATAAACTCAGTGGTGTAATATAATTTCTAATGCCTCTTAAAACTTTTTAAGCATGCGATTTCTACATAAATTTGGAGACATATTTATTTATTCCGCACAGATTCATTGAGCAGTCTTTCTAGAAATCAATAACAAAAAATATAAACCTAACATTAAGCTCATATCTCTAAGTACTCATACATTCTAAAATGTCTGCTTCTGTTAAAATATCACTTCAGTTCATAATAGTCAAAGACTGCATTACAACTCGTGTCTTAGTGCTGCCTGACAGTAGGGTGAATAAACAAAGTAAAACAAACAGGAAAAGAACTGCAACTTCCACTTTCAACTCAGAGAAGCAATAGCAATTTGGATAATGGTCGGCCATTCTCTTTTGTTTCGGGTTCACTTTTCTCTTTTTTCGGCATGGCATCGGTTCGCGGTAAGGGTAGTTGAAAAGGCGTTGCTTTGGGTAAGTACTGAATAAATCAAGGATGAAGTAGTGATTTTTAGCTGTTTAAGGAAAAGAGGAATTGAGGCGTATGACAGCATAACCAGCTAGAGCTCGGATTTCTATGGCTCTAGTCTGAAAAAGTACTTTCTTTTAAGTAGTGTTTGTGAGTATCGGAAATTTTAGAATTATTTGAGTTCAGTAAGTGATAATTAAATATTGGTTTTGAGGTTCATGCGTTTGACAAGAAATCGATAAAATGCAAATTTCTCTGGAAAAGATTTCAGTTTGCATTCTTTTAAATTAAAATTTCCAAATTGTTGTTTTCAACACACTAACTTTTCGTACTGTTAAATAGCTCAAGATAACCTTTACCAAGGAGCAGCTTTTTACAGAATTGCTATGCTTTGTATTTTTTTGTGAGTATCGTATTAAATGTTTTGTCAATTAAATTTATTTGCTTATTTAAGTGTTAAGAATGTTTTCCTGCATAAACATTTCTATTTTCTGACTGAGGTAAAATGAATACCCCCTTTTTTAAATGATGATAATCACTCTTCTTGATTTTTGTAAAAGTATAGTCATATCACGGCATTATATTATTTTGTCTGTAGTTAAAGTCTGATTTTCCCTTCTTACATTAACCTGCAACGTTAGCTTTGATGCTTTACGTATTATTTTCGTTAACAGTATAAACCTGATTTATTTTTTATCAGTTTTTCTGTTATCAGTAGTGTGATTATTTTCTCTTACGCTATATGTAAATAGTATTAAACTGGTTATCCTTAAAATAAAAAATATATATTTATTTAACGAATGGGTTTTGTTAGGGTAGGGACAATTTTTCTTGTAATTTAGAAGGTAATTAAACCTTTTAGAAAACTCTAAGAAAAATGAATTTCGGTGTCAAAAATGGGAGTAAATGTTACAAAACACTACTACTGTGAATAATAACTACTTAGGGTATTATAATTACTCCAACTACACAGTTATACTCCGGTGAGAGTAATTATAAATACTTATAGTGCGTTTTGTCCTAGATTTTTTAGTTCCTTCAAAATGAAGTTAAGTATTTTTCGTTAAATTTAGCATTTTTTATCTTCAATGCATTCATTTACAGGCTTATAAAGAACAGAAAGTTGATTAACTATATAGTGTGTAAGGCATTTTTCTAGAAATTAGATGCCGGCTCAAATATGTTTTTCTTTCAACTGGTTTGAAATTCGGAGAAATAAACTCTTGTACCTTTTTAAAAAATGAAATGATACATTGAATATTAACAAATGAGTGATGAGATAAGAAAACACAGGTACACTACTTATTATTTGTTCTTGTAACAAGATTCCAGAAGAAAATTTGTAAAGTTGGTAAATGAGAGTAATATATGTTTTTAGATTGTCTTTCTTGATAAAGAAGATAAATTAGGTAAAAATTTTCAAAGGAAGTCAAAATAATGCAGGCTTCTCCTATCCCAGAGATTTTCTCCTTAGCTGCAATACTTGTATGAAAAATAAACTAGCCGGTTCCTCCCTTGGGTAAAATATTTAGCTATAGACAAATTTGTAAAGTAGCCAAATTAGCTGATTTTCCTGTCTTAGAAGACAAATCTCCCACAGAAAAATGCCATTTCTAGAATATTTCATTTTAAACTGTCAGCTTTATAGGTTTCTCTTAAAAGAAGAGATCTATAACAAATGCCTTTGTTGAAATTTTCCTTCATTGAATTATTAACTTATATGTAAAGTGGTCCTCCTTCATTCTCCTTCGTTAAGATTATTATTATTATTTTATTTAATTCTATTCCTTAATTAATATGTATATTTATATATACAATTTGCTCAACAACGCAGTAATATTTTCTGCAATTGAAAATTATAACCACCCTCGAGAATATCATTATAACACAAGAATATAACGTATGTACTCGAATTTACTGAATAACATAGAAAACAAAAAACATTTCTGGAATAAAAACTTGGGAGTTTCTTCCAGAGAAATATGTGAAAAGAAGAAACTTTTTTCTGTCTTGCTCCTTTGGGATCAAACTTTTTTAAGCCGATCCTTTGTGAACGTGGCAGACAATTTCTCAGAGTAAGAGAATTTGTCTTCGGCAGTTTTTATTGTCGTACTATTTCTATAAGACCCTCTTATTCTCATACTTTTTGAAAGAGCTAAAATATATCGTGAAATTGTATGAACGTGCAGGGATAATCTTCAAACTGTTCATGATCTAAGGTTATGTAAATCGCAATTTAGTTGTAAAGAGATGAATTTTAAAAGCGAAGTTTAAGAAACATGTTTTATAAAACTCCTTTCACTATTCACAGAAGATAACGTTCATAAAAATACCAATCTGGAGTTCTGACTAGCAATCTCAAATGTGTAATATACAGACAAAAAAATGGAATATTACATTGAACTTTTATAATATAAAGTAGATAATGATACTAAAAACCTGTCACAGTAATTTGAAATTCTACAAATTAAATATTTTGAAAGTGAAACAGGGATTCTTTGAAACTTTAAAACACTTAAGTTTTGTTTTCTTCTTCGAACTGCCTACTTTCTCCAGCAAAAGTAGCAAAATAGATTAATGCTACATGTTTAAATTTCTTTCCACATAAAAAATACGTTATTACACGAGATGCGGTGTGAAAATTAATAATTTCATTTAGCTAGAAATTTAATGATAGATGTCATAAATAATTCTTAAGAGAAAATTAATATTATGTAGGCGTCCATAACTGCGTCACTGCAAAATATTTTTTGTAAGTGAAAGCATAAAACTTTTTAACCATAACCGTAGTCTAAGCTAACATGAGCTAAACAAAGAATAAATTAATTAAAACTTATTCTAAGAACAAACAATCCCTTTCGAGTAGAAATTAACATGATGGAATTACACCGTCATATTAAAAGCGTTTTTACTTTCCGGAATTCAACATTACGCGTAAAAATAAATTTGAACCGAAAGAATTTTCCCATTATAATTCTTTCGTAGGAATAGGGTTTCACTTCAGTCACCTTCCCATTCTACACACATAAGGAAAATTTCCACCTACGTGAATCTACTTCCTTTTTAATTCCCTAGAAATCAAATTTCTTCAAATTAATAATTCTTAAGCCTCATGTGATAATATCTTGAGATTTTCATTAAAAAGGCATCAATCACAAACATCACAGTGTCTTCTGATGTATGAATTATTTTTCTTTGTTTACTTTTGCAAAATATCTAAGCGTTCTATTCGGTTTAAGCGTACGCGTGTCTCTTTATAGATGTTGCTTTGAACTGACGAAATGACACGTCATAATGCGATGAATATTTTTTTACTTTAACTTTTCTTCAAGCATTAATTAAAAACCACTGGAACGATTACAGCTCAGAAGGTTTATTTTTTGTATTCAAAAATCCAGACATCAAATATGTGTCAGTTCAGAAAAAAAGAAGAAAAAAAAACCTTCCACAAAATCGGGTAGTTTTTTTGACTTTTTATCTTCCCAACTGAGATCTATATAACAAAAAAAAACATATGTAAGCAGTTGAGACTCCTTCTTTCATTTATTCCAACAGGAACCATTATGCATCCACTTTAGATCATCTAATATCAAGAAATGCCGTCATTTAAAGAAATTTTAATTGATAAAACAATCCGTCTTTTAAAACGCTCCATTAACAAGCACAAAATTCGGTCACATTAAAAAGTATGAAAGTTTTACTGGACAAAACTAAGATAAAATTTAGCAGTTCTCCCTTTTTAACTGTTGCAGTTGAGATCATGTCTTATATTGAGGGGAGGGGTGAATGTAAATATTCCTAACTGGCATAAAATATAATATACGATAAGCCTAAATATGGATAGAATAAACACCGAGAAATGTCTTTCTAGGTGGAAGAAAGGGAAAACATGTTTCCTGTAATATTCTTAAATTGGACACCTGGTACAATATAGGAAAAACATTTCCCAATAAAGGAAATGCGCCGTATTTTATTCTTCTACCAGCACCTTAGTAAGAAATTTCACATTCGTACAATGTAAATATGTTATCGACATTAAGTACCGTTTAAAAATGCATACTAACAAATTCTTCAGTTTGTGTTATTCAACTAAATTTAAGTTTTCAAAAGAAGATTTTGTGAATGCTGAACCGAAACAACGCTGTAAGTGAAGACACGCAACCTCTTGATCGGTTAGAAATGCTTGCTATCATTTGCAATCATAGAATTCATCAATATTAAATTGCATCATTATTAAATGCAATCATAGAATAATATGCAGCCTATTATTCTATGATTGCATTTATGCTTTAGGTTCAATTTAGAATGGTCCCCGCACTATGAAAGATCAACATATGTCACAAATTGCTGAAGTAATACTCAGTACTGATATATATACCTGTGAAAATTATTTATAAAATTTATGCTGCACATCAAAAGCTTTACAGTGGGTGCTATTATTTTTTATACAGAGAAAGTTGGAAAAATGGCAGCATTTTCAAGTTTTTATTGCAATGGTTAGCAATAATAGTATTTTATTTATGAAATACTGAAAAAGTTTAAAACGGTGGTGAAGAAAAGTTTACTCTTTGCGTCATAAGTTGGGAAGAAATGTAAGACTCTAAAAATAGAATATTTTATACTTATAGAATAGAATAAAAAGAAAAAGCAAAACGAAATTGTCGTTTCCATGACAACGGTGCTCTGAAATTCTGTCCCTGCTCACTTTAAATGCATTTATAAGCGAATAAGTTCGATATCTCTTTTTGAAAAATTATTTCGTGCATATATTTTTACAATTATATTTTAAGTGTTAGTGCAAAGATTTTGCTTTTAATTTTTAAAAATGCCCAAATTCAACTTATGTACAACTCATATAAGTATCACAGAATTTTAAAGTGTTAAGCCTATAAGAACGAAGTCTACTAGAAACCTGGAAAAATGAGTCAAATTGCATAAAATTCGTGAATCCTACGTGGAAAAAATTAAATGCTACTTACAAAAGGGAAAGTCACAGATAAAAAACATTCAAAACGTAGTCAGAAATTCGTGACTCGATTCTGAAAGAACTGTTTCGTAAAATCCACTAGTAATAAAATATGGACACAGAACATTAAGCGAAAATTTCAATCGACATTTTTTACGCAAAATACTCCAGCTGACAAAACAACCTTAACGTGAATATTGGTTTCTATTTTGCGTGTCCAAACTTTCACATGAATATATTCACCAAAAGCGTTTAAGGGAAATCAATACTTTATGAAGTCTGCAGACAAATTTAAAACTACCTCTAAGTGTTTGAGCTTTCAATGATAAAAATACAATTTAAGGAAAAAAAAATAAACGGTACTGGATCTAAATTCGTTGATGGATACTGTTATTTCGTACAATTGTGCAAATTTCTTTTTTTTTTCTTATTAACTTAAGCACCCACGTTTGCGAGGGAAATCTATTGCAACATACTTCCAGGGCAAAAAAAGTTAAATCTGGTGCCATATGTTCATTATCCTCTCCTATGGAAGATAAATTCAGTTTGTGCCCGCGTTCGAATATACGTAACAGTCCTTAAAATTTCACGTGGAAAAATGACAACAGTCCTAAAAAATGTTCAACACACCAACAATCTTCATTAGAAAAAGATCAGCAGTTCTTTTAATGACTCTAACAAATTCTAAAAATCCCCATTAATGCAGGGAAAATCCATGCCAGAGTAATTTCGATCAACTCTGGCAATATTATGATTAAAAAGCATTGAGGTTGAGTTTAACGCCCTGAAAAAATATGTGGGGAAACGGTGCAACAATGTTGGTGTTCATGTTGGAAATATAATGCTATACGACAATTTAGCAAAACAATGTATTATATACATAAATGCGCGTAAACAACATCTTATTTCTACGACGAAAACATTTATTATTTATCATACAAAAATGTGCTCTATTTCTTGTTCAAAGAACATAATTGAAAAAAAGATGTTTTTTGCGAGTATATTTGTTCAAAACATTCCTATTCCTCCAAAGATAACTTCAATTTGTTCTAAAACTATTAGGAACTTCGTCTAAGAAATGAGAAAAAGGATTCTGAAATAGGTACATTAATGCTTAAAATAAACTCGACGAGTTGAAGTTAATGCAATTGAACGATCCCACTGCGATTTCTGCCCGAATTTTATTTGACTAAAAATAGGCTTTGCAACAATAGCTTTCGGCAAAATCCTTCTCCATAAGAGCAGGTAAAGCTATTCTGATCCCCGATCAGAAAGCGAGGTCTGTAACCATGGCGACAAGCCATCAGAAAGTGTTGCCATTTTTGCTGATATTTATATATATATTTCTATTTCTTTTGGGAAGAAATGTTACATGGAATGTATTTATTTATTTAAGTGCAGTGACAGGAAGAGAAACGCAGCAATAGAATTTTTGACAGATTTTTGTCCCGGATGTGATTTTGTTTGTGATGAAATAGAACGAATGAATCGAGTAATATTGAAGTCCAAAGTTGCATGACGTTTGAGACAGCTATTTAGCATTTGGTTAAAACTGTCAGTGATCAAGCCCGCACGAAAAATATAGATGTGATACTAACGAATATAGAGACAGTTATGATGAGAAATTTTACCATTGATCATTAAATGTGTAATTTAACCACAGTTTTGTTTTATGAACCATATGACCTGGTACTAAGCGTTTATTTCAGGAAATAAATGTGGAAAGTAACTTAGTTTTGGTAGGTTTTACATTAAGAAATTATTTTCTTAACGTTTTTAATATTATGCTATTATGTATGTTAGGCTCAGGCGACAAATTCGTGATTTAAGAAGAACCTTTGATGGGTGATTAAAAAATGAGTGCATTCTGATTATGTTTATATACTTATTTTATTTATAATTATTCTTGCTCAGTGGCATGACACCCCATGGGGACCAAGGTCTGCTGTGCCTTTCCGAGCTCACGAAACCGAGGGCACTGGGATGCCGGAACATATTTATTTATAAATACTCAATGTATCATCAAAGTTTTACCGTTCCTTCAAACATTCTTAACAAAGTTTAATACGAATAAAGAGACTCAAATGTGCCTAGATACTCCTACAAATAACGGCATCTAACTGGGCCCGTCATAATAACTATTCTAAAACCGAAATTGCTCGTAAAAGAAATGTCAGTCACTAATTCTTGAGCATAAGTCACAAGAGGAAAAAAAAGAAACCGGAGAAATTTTCTTGACTACTTAAAACTCTTTCATTTAAACAATAATCTCTTTTGTGCTCCATTTCGTTCTCTAATAACATTAAGAAAGGAGGAAAAGAGGTATAATATTCTTCCTTCAAATGTTATCCTTTATTTAATCATTCCTCCCGGCATTCGTTAAATTTCAACGTGGTAATTAGTGATTAAAATCACAGAGAAATAACAAGTTTATGTAGATTATGTAAACAGTCACGCTAATTTCATTTTAGTCAAAAGACTGTCACACTGCAAATGTAATTCAAGAAGAAATTATTGTACGGAAATTTAAAAATTTTAGTTCTTTCTCTTTGAGGATGAGCTGCGTATTTGCTTAGTTCATTTCAGTGCGATCTGAATTTGAGGCATAGATATAGCATTAATTTCCTATTAAGTGGTTTAGAATTATTCAAAATTATAGTAAAAAATTCGGATTATAACATTGAAATTCAAATCAAAATTCTGTTTGTTTTTTTCTGTTGTTTTTGCTTTATGTGTATTTACATAATGTACTTAATAACTCTTTTGCATGCATTTTTATTTTAAAAACATATCATCCCTTTCATTTGATTTTTTTTCTTCCTTTCAACTTTTTTTTTTTTTTTTCATTTTTTGTAGAAAAGATTTCTTTTTCCCTTTCTTCCTTTTCTTTCCTTTCTTTCCTTTTTCTTTTTCTTTTTTTTTTTTTTTTTTTTTTTTGATGAATGCTATGACTATAATTTATGCTTAATGTGTGTAGTTTATACAATGCAATTCATATATTGTGATATTGAGTATGCAATTTATGTAATTTATGTTATGTTGTTAATGACATAAGAAGAAATGAAGCGTCTTCATAGAGGCTGAATAAATGGCTTGAATATATAATACTGTTCGGTAAAACTATCATTCAGCTTTCCACAGTACTTAAAGATTAATTTTACTATAACCATTTCGTCCCAAAAATGCTAATGAGTAACTTTAAAACATATTTCTTTATTCTTTTTTTTTATTTAAATGAAATTTAAATAAAAAAAAGAATTCTGTAATACATTAGCAAAGTAGTACGTCTACTATAGGCAAATTACTGTTATTCTAAAGAAGTATTAATCTTATTAACAGAATGTCAACACAGATGTGAAAGCTAGTAATTCGTTAAAAAGCCTAATCGAGCGAATTATGGTGTAAATGTATTTTGGAAGAAAGCAAAGAAATCTAACTCAGAATTTTTCAAATATTTCTAAGTGTCTTTCAAAAATTATTAAGACAAAAAAAATTATTAAAATTCCTTAAAGTAAAAATAAAACAATTGGTAAATTTAAGTGTGATTAACAACGTACTGTTTTATTTAAAACACCATATACTATTTATTTTCCCATTTTGGAAGTTTTTTTTTATCACATTTGAGCAGTTTAATCTAGCAAGAAAGAATGAAACCAGTATTTTTTAAAAATTTTATCATCATAAAACTACTTTCAAATTGCTTTATAGAAAGAGGTCATTTTTGCATTCATTGCTATTGATATAAGAATTGACTCTAAAAAATTATTTTCAAAACATATTTGAACACAGACGTTAGTTTGATTTGGAGCTTGGACTGCGTGAAAAAATTTTATTAAATAAAGTCTTCTCCCCCCCCCCCCCCCCGAGAGACTCCGCAACATTTTCAAACCGTTATTTTCACCCCTTGAAACCGAAAACCGCTTATTTTGCTTGACGTAAATTCTGTAAAGCTAAATCATTTATGATTTTAAAAATTAACTTAAATGAATTACAAGTGCAGAAAAAATCGTAACTTAATCTAATATTTGTTTTAGATTAGTACATAAAACAACTATTTTAAAGCCGACCATAGTAGTTATGCCAAAATAGTTGTCACAGCAGTTAAAGATTACATGCACTCTCAGAAACGCATGCTCAAATCTCACGAAACTTTCGTCGTATTTGACGAAATGGCTTCGTGAAACATGCTTCGAGTAAACCTTTCGTCAAATTGCCGAAATTTGTGTAGTCACTTTTTTTAAGTCACGTGATTGCGCGAGGAAAGAACCATTATAAATGACGAAATTTTCTTGACGATTGAATGATCGTCGAAAATGAGGATTCTATCTTTGAGAGTGTGGGAAGTACTTTGTGTTAGCTTGCCCATAGGCGCCCAAAATCTCCAGCCACACTTTTGCCCAAACGTAATATTTTTTTGCTTCGGAGTAGGAGCCTTTCTATTGCAACAGATCTTATTAGTAAACAGATACAAAGCAAATGAAAAAAAACGTTTAAAAGAATCTTTACATAAACTTTCTTTTTAATTGTAACGACTCGTATAATCCCTTTTTATTTTTGCGCACCCTAAAATAAACACGCATTCAAAGAAAGAGCGAAATCTCCGCAACATTCTCTTGAGTTTATGAAAACGTAGAAGGAAAAAAACGAATGAAAAGCGAAGATACTAGTCGTGCTGAATAGTAATGAAGTCGAAGTTGCAGCTTTAGTCAAATGTGTTTGTTCAACATGCAAATTTTGCTCCCGAAGAAATTCTCGACGTTAAATCTCCTCTCAGTCGAGATTATTACGAAGGAGTAAGAAGCGGTGTTCAGTTTGTTTGTGCAGCGTCGCTGTTTTAAAAGTCTTCGCTAGCTGAATAATAATTTGCACTTCCTCAAAACTAAAAGGAAAGAAACAAAACCGCTACGCATTAGTTGATGATAAGTGTCTAACATATAAGTGATAACATATTTGCTACGTAGTATCATTTTGAAAAGTATTTTATTTCTTAATGTTAAAAGAAAATTTTTATTTTTTGAAAATAATATTTTGAGGTACGGTAGAAGATGATTATATTTCGCCTTGACTCCTATGTTCGAGCAACCAACACTGTTAAGAATGCTGCTTAATTTTATCATATTTTATTGCCGACTTGCCTACGTTACACCAAAATGCAGTGAACTTGAGCATCATACTTTATAAGTCAGAAATTCAGCAGCATTTTTTTGGTGCAAATACCGCAAGAATATTTTTTACATACCCTTATATTCCGCAAGAAATGATTAAGATTAGGGTTTCTCAACGGAGCCATATGGGCCTCTTGGGGGCCACAGAACAAATCCGAGATGAGGCCACAGGGGAAAATAAGCAAAATAGGGGACCCATGAGTTTAGAAAAGGATACCACGAAGCAATAATTTCAAACTGATATAATATTTCACACAATGGTAAAATATTACACATTATTTTGACCAAATGTGTTCCACATTATTATGATTGGTTGTATTCTCCCCTGGAAACAAGAACATGTTTACTGTGTTCAATTATACCATATAGCAGTTGAAACTTTGGTATATATCAGAGCAACAGCTGATTTGAACTTTTTTATGTAGGGAAAATTAAACGAGCTCTCAAAAACTCGCTTGAAGAAGCACAAATGCATAATAAAAAATAAAATAATCAGAGTGTTACAATGAGAGCAATATAAGAATTTTTGAAAAAATCCCTATTTTCTCTAGAATTTCATATTCAGGAAGCTTTTCACATTTTGGAAAAACTTGTCTACTCCTTTCTTACCATCATTTTCTGTGTGTCCTTTTTATTTCTTTTTCAGATTTTTAGAATTAAAATTGTTTGCAATTTTGTATTCAATTTTTTCGTTAATCATTATTATTTGATAGTTAGACTGTCTTTTCAGCTCATTTTTGCTTGTCTCCTCCGTTTCATTTTATTGAATTGCACAAACAGGCTTTGAAATATTTTGACACAAAATTTCGTTGAATGTTTGGATTTTTTACATAAATTAGTGGATCGTTTGTGTTTGTTTTGAAACTAAAAAATATTTTTGACCCTATTTTATGTGCGCATTCCTGTGAGACCTCGGATCACAGATAGGAGCACATAAAAAGATAGTATACAAGTATATAAATATGCATATACTAGTAAGCCCGGCTGTCATACGAAATGACCGCTGTTCTAGAAATTATAAATTGTAATTAAAATGATTTGTGCAAAGGTGTCTTCTAATTCAAACTGAATTACCCAGGTCAGGCGTCGAGGACGCCCCTTTGCTTACTGCTCCACACTGCCATATGTTTATTTACTATACAATCAAATTATTTGTGAAAAATATATATTTACCATCCAAAGAACTTATTGAAAATTTTATTATGCTTTTCAAAACAAAAGTTTTAACGAAACTGGGCAAAAAGAGCACTGCCACCCTACTAAGAAAAATAAAAAAAGCGCAGACGATAAATAAATAAATTAAAAAGAAAGGAAGCATTAAATTAAGTTCGCGTATACATTGAATTTTAATAAAGATTACAAATACAGCAGAGCCTCAATCAAGATGCTAGAGAAACGTTTTGATTATTATTAGTATATTTGTTACAATAACAATGGCAACTGCTTTTATTTGTTTGTTCACACGGCAACTGTAATTATACTGTTGGAAATAACGGCAACAATGCAAAAATACAATAAAGCGGGTCAAAAAAATCATTGAAAATTTTTTAAAAATTAATTAAAAAAACTAATTGAGTCAGAATTTTCATTTTTGCAGCAGTGAGTTTCTCGGGTCGTAAACATTAACCGTCCCGAATGTGGTCCCGATCGGTAAAACGGCCTGGGATTCTATAGCGGACAGACAGACAGACAGAATAAGCCGCTTATATATGATAAATATATATATACACACAAGGGAGTCGCGACAAGGTTTGACACCCATAAGCGAGCCACAAGCCGAAAAAGGTTGAGAATCCCTGATTTAGATAACAGGTGTTTGTTGTAGCATAACTTACAAAAATAAACAAATATTTACCTTTCGGGGTGTTGGGCTGATGGAGCTGGTCGTGGTGAGGGTCTGTTGAGATAATCCGATTGTGGGTTGCTGCTGTACGCTGAGAAAGCTGGATGAGGAATCAAAGAGGGAGGCTGAGGATGTAAGCTGACCAGTGGAGGAGGTGGTCATTTGCTGCCTGGAGCCGCTGCCGGGGGCCATCATGGGCGAGACGGGTCTTTGGAAAGAGGAAGGGGTTGCGACTCCGATGCTCGGGGTCCTGGGGGTTTGTTGGGACTTGCTCCTGGGCGTCTGTGCAGCTATGGCGACCGCCGCTTGCATCTGGTCCATAGTAGGCTGAGGCAGACGCCTGTGAACCTGAGAAGAGAAATTAAGTACGGCTGAAGCTCTGATACACGGTTGCGAACATTAATTTTAATCATCTTTGGAATGTTCTGATTGAGCATGGTGTTCGTCGTTAGGAGCATTAGATTGGAAAATTGCATGCAAATTCTGCCTGAATAAGTATATTAATGAACTCTCAAGCATTATTCAGGTTCTTAACGAACTTGCCAAATCATGAGTCAGACATAAGTCAAATTATAGTTGCTGACTAGTCGAGTACCTCGTACGCTGCACACTAGCATTTTTGTTTCAGGCTGTGTAATCCACCGCCGATTTGCATCTGGACGAAGAGGTTACAAATAACGGACGTATGATAGATTTTCAAAACAAAAACAAAAAAAACAAAAAAAATACACAGTTGGCGTATAGTGGATTAACACAATAGCAGTGAACATAAGATAGTGACGTTTATGTATATCTTTGCGTAATACAAGTGCTAATATTAAAACGAAATATTTGTTTTTATACATGAAGTAAATAATATACCAGTAAAGTACAAATACATAAACGAAAGTGACAAGGGTATACCTTGGGGCTTCTTCTTGATTTTTTTTTATGTAACGAAAAGTTACCATAAGATAAAAGAGCTATTATTGAACAATTTTAAACAATATAAAGCAAGAAGAGAAATTAACACTAACCTTCCGCTGGGATTGGGTCTGCTGTTGCATCGGAGTTCCGCCCATGACTACCCCTGGTTGCTGCTGCGTTAGGGGTGCCGCAATTACTTGTTGCTGCTGCAGATCTTGAATCATCACTTGTTGTTGCTGACTCTGCAACTGCTGCTGCTGTTGTATTTGCTGCTGAAGATGAACTTGTTGTTGAAGCTGTTGTTGCTGTTGCTGTATTACTTGTTGCTGCTGCTGTATCATAAGCTGCTGCTGCTGAAGCTGGAACTGTTGTTGCACGAGATTCTGGTTCTGGTCCATCTCCGTGCCACCTTTACGAGAAAAAAATATTTTTTTTTTCAAAGTTTAAATTCAAAATTCAAAGTGAGGTGAGTACAAATGTATTTGAGTTTAATTAATCAGTTTACTTATGTTTTCACGTTATAGAATAATTTAATCATTTCCAGTTTGATTTTTACTTGTTAAAATGAGCTGAAATATGTTTTATGTCGTCAATTTCGGTTTTTTTCATCAAAAATAATTATTTTTAATAACTAGTACCAAAAACTTCAAATATGAAGAAACAACAAATAATAAATTACTAATGGATTTTCGCTTTTAACCACACTCTATCACTCAACAACTCGAGGTTTTTTTTTTTTTTTTGGATTTGAGATAATGAAAAAAGGGAAAAAAAAAAAAAAAAACTACACGTATATTTATTTTATTTCTTATATTCACGATAATAACAAAAATAAATAAATAAAATACACGCATTTCAGAAATGTTTTTAATTATTTCAAAAAAATTACGAGAACAGCGATCGAACCGTATGTTACCTACAGTCTAAACCAGTGGTTCCTAAAGTTGACTGGGCTCCAACCCATCTAACAAAAATTTCCAATTTTGGGACCCGCCTCTTAGCTGTTTTAAAGAAAAGAGGGCATAAATATTGGCAATGCTCAAATCCCCTAGTGCCGAGTTGTGGAACTTCTTAATGCTGTCTTATTTGTTCAAATTGAATTTTTTTAAAAAAAGAAAGTTTTTGGTGCTACTGAGAAGACTGTTGAAGTAAGAAATACAACTTAAATATTTTTTTTATTATTTAAATCCAACACCTCAGGTTTTTTTTTAAAGTTACTTCAATGGGAAGGATGTATTTGTTTCTTATTTCTCTTCATTAAACATTTAGCATCAACTTCAACTTTAGTTACTTTTATTCGCAGACTTCCTATTTTTTTAAATTCATGTCTACAGTAACGAGGGCCCACACAATATTCGCTAGCGACCCACAGTTTGGGAAATGCTGGCCTACACTACGATACAGAGGGTTGAAAAAAAATAAAGCTTTTAAAACTTCAAAAATTTTACGTTTTCAGAAATAAATTAAGTGTTAAGCTCAAACGCTCCCCGCTCACATTATATCGATATATCCTAGACATTTAATTAGTGTAGATACGTTGTAACAGTGGTTTTTAACTGAAAATGAAATCTCAAAATAGGGGAGGGGTTGATTTCGATGAGTCAAGTCTTAGCGAGATAGTGCATCACGATTTTTTTGCAACAATCATGATTTTAAATAATTTATAACCATTTCTCGCTATAACAATTGTGTTAAAACACTATGGGAATTTATTATTTTTTAAAAGTAAATCTGAATGAAATTAACTTATTAGTAAACCAAAATAAATAATAATTATATCTAACATACTAAAGATAAACACTCGATGAAGAATACAAAATGGTCTGTGAAGCATTGAATATTCATCAACAGATGATTTTCCAGGATCCCCAATTGCAACCAAAACCCAAATTTCAAAGTTTCCCCTAATACAAAATTTAAATGTACTATTACATGTGTGTCGTTGCTACTCTTCAAGAACTATATACGCTGAAAATGAAGAAAACCGTTAACGTATTTTCTCTTAACTAAGTACCAACAAAGTCACTAACAAACAAACGATGGATAAAATTTCTGAAACAGAAACTTCGCTTTAATTCTGTCAAGAATATCCAGTTACATTAAAGTCTGCATTGCTGTATTTAACGAAACTTCTAAATATAACGAGAAATTGAAGGCACCAAAAAGGAAGTAAATGACATAGGTTTTAAAATAAACTTATAGAGAACGTGAACAAATCAGCAATTGATTACGGCTTCAGAAGAATTGAATAACCGGTTGTAAAGTTTCGTCCTTACAAATTTAGGAAAAAATAAGATGATTCCCTGTTGATGTTCATGCAAAATATCACCTGGTATAGCACAGTTTGATTTGATTAAGATTCCATGTGGTGTTTAATGCATTACTTAATTGCATTACTTAATCCTATTACTTAATTGCATTAGATAGGTTAAATTAGCATAGTTTTAGGATAGTTACAGTTCGTTTTCTATCTCGTTCAAGGTTCGATTGTTCATTCTTCTCATTTCAAGGCTCCATTCTATGGGAGTGAATTCAAAGGAACTTACTTATTTAGTAAAGGAAAATTTCTTGGAAAATCATTTTAACTAATTTGCCTCAAGCATTAGTGTATGCTATGAAATACTCTGCCTTTAATAAATGTTAAGGAGAATCTAACAAAAACAAAAGCCCTATAGGTCTTAACACCCAGTTCAGTTTCACCTGCAATACTATACTAAATAATTTAGTGGTATGTTGAAACAAAAAGTGATGCAAGTTTGCTTTTTGTAAATTATGGTGTTTAATTTTACCACATTTTGGTGAAACATTATACAAGTTAGCACCAGAATAAAGTAAAATTAAGCCCATTTTTTCTTAGCCAGCAATTTTGCAATAATTACTAAATGTCATACAGTACATATTACTAATAGAAGAGTATTAGTCTTCCGTCATTAGGAATATTGCAAACTTCTGCGCGAGTCATATCCAATGGTTGATGACAAAAAATCCTTTGCTAAGAAAACTGATCTTGATAAAGAATTCCTCTTTTTTTTGGTCATAAGTAGACCATGCCATTAGACGCTATATACCCACTCAGGTAAATTTTCGCATCACTTCGATCCAGATGTTGTGCAAGTCACGATCTGCCAACCAGTCTCATTCAATTCTATAACGGAACTTATTCTAGAGGGACGTTGTCGTTGGTTCCTAAAGGATACGAACTTAACAATATGACATTTTTGCAGTCGATATGGCATACCTTTAACGGAAATACAGACAAATTTAGAACTTAACATCGAGAATTATTCTTTATGTATTCCTACTGTATACGCATTTCCAGGTGCACTAGAACTCTTACGCATTATCCATTTAGTATCAATTTTAATCGTTCTGATATTTGTTTAAAGTCTTTTGGATGCAGATTTTCATTATATTTAGAAACTTCTTTATTTGGGGGCCGAAATGAATATGGGTCCCATGTGTTGTAGACAGTTCTTATAACTTTTCAAAGGACACTTGAGTGGTAAAACCGAGCGGCATTGCTGTTCGGACCACATCTATTCCTGAATTCAATCTGACAAATGTTGTGAATGGGACCAACGATGGAAGGCTAGTGCTGCGTTCTTTCCCCATGGGAACCTGTAAATGTCTCGGTGTATAGAGAGCATGAGTGTTTTGTACCTCCTTCTTAGTACGCTGAACTATAACTATATAATATGTGTAACAGCTTATGCAATTATGTGTTTTACCTGCTGTAACCGTGTTTGTGACGGTTCCGCCGCTGCCAACCGCGCCACTAGCCAACTGCTGCTGTTGCTGGGGGGGAACCGTGGCCAGACTCCGCCCCTCCTCCATGGTGGGCGTAGCGGCCAAGCCCAGCGCCTTGTTGAAGTCGGCCAACATGCCCGATATGGTGCCAGAGGTAGCCCTGGGGATCCCGAGCCTTAGCGAGTCCCCCGCCTCCTGGCACTTTTCCATCAGTTCTTGCTCCGCAGCCTCCAGCGACGGGGACACGTCCATGATCGGGGACAGATCGGTCACGGGGCTCCACTCCCCCTGCTGGGGCTGCTCACCCATCTTCTGACCCTTCTGGCCCTTCTGCTGCTGCTGTTGCAACTTCTGCTGTTGCTGTTGAAGCTGCTGCTGCTGGGTCATCATTCCGGGCACCAAATCCATCGGTTTCGATTTGAGCTGCTGCTGCTTTTGTTGAGCGGACATTTGTAAGGACATTTGCGGTTGACCAGTCTGGATATTCGCTTGCTGCTGCATTTGCTGAAATAAAAACACGGCCACATTATCTAGAAAAACTGGATTTTGGTATGTTATCTATTTTCTTATGAACTTTGACCAATTTCAGATATTGACCAATGTTAAATTACGGATATTACTACCGCACTAAGCGATATTTGGACTTACATAATTGTTAACACTCCATTGTATTCGCAGACATCATCATTTACTGTTTCTAAAGAAGAAACTGTTCCATCAATGCAACTGAAAGTCAGTTCAATAAAATTTCCATATTTATTCTTTGGTGAATAAACTCTTTTCTTAACAGATTAGATTAAATTCTTATAATAAGATCATGACACTTACGTTATTAACAAATATTTCACACAAAATATTTATAAATGTTTTTACAAAAATTTATAAAATATTTACCGAAAATATATAAATATTTGTTTGTGTGTAAAGCAATGGAACTCAGTTTAGCAATTACATAGACACAGCCAATTACTATTTTGACAATGTTATCCTTTTTGTTTGGACGTTGTATTTGTTATTGTTTTTTTGCAAAAGGTTTCCTAGTTTTAAGCTCAATCTATATATAATATTGCTAAATGGACTTCAGTGTTTATGTTTGAATTAACAAACATTGTTTATTCTTGTGTAATTGTTGTCAGAAGTTTTTGGAATTCGCATGATTTTCATTTCAGGATTTGGCAGCATTTAAAAACGCCTGTTAGGCTTGTTGCAACAATGAATCTTACATTATTTCTAGATGTGTGTTGGTAAAATATGTGTTAATGTCCTGATAAGTGTCGTTCGTATTTCGAACATTATAGGTAACTGAAACTTGATATATACGTTACATGGGCCACTAGAAAAAGAAAAATATGCAGTACGAAAATAATATTTCAAATTTTTAATACTAGAAATTCCAGAGACTCAGATTTTTACCAGTGCTCTAAATGGTGTAATTTGAAAAGGGAAACCCAACCTATTAATAAGAAAGCCCTTTTCAATAACGAAAAACAGCAGCTTGACTTTAAATTAAATGAATGAAGTAAAAGAACGACTTGGTTCTGGTAAGTTGTCATGACCATGTTAGAATGCATTTCTTTTTTGGAGAGTGCAGTGAAGAAAGATAGTTTGATAGGCATGGAGTTGAGTTGTGTTTCCAGAGCAGAATTACTTTGACCATAATTCGACTCAACTCCTTTCACTGATCTCAGAAATGAATCCTTCCAAAGCCAAGCTTAAACTGGCCGACGGCAGAACAATACCAACTATACAACATTTTATACATTTTATTACACAGCACCGGCAAGAATGTTTCGGTATACCTAAAAAATTATAGTCTGCTAATCACTCTTTCATCACTTACCGTTTGCTGTAAATTCCATTGTGGTTGCTGCTGCTGCTGGGGCTGCGAATTGGGCCACTGCTGCTGCTGTTGCAGCGTCTGGGACAATGTCGCCAAGGGCACTGTCCTAGGAATGGTGGCTCCCGCGCCCCGGCCTATAGGCGCGCTTGGTATTAGCGAACCTGACACAAATCCGCCGCCTCCCGCCGAAGCCGAAGTGCCAATCAAGGACACGGATTGCTGGGTGGACTGGATGGGCTGATGGGCAAGCATCGGCTGCTGGACCTGTTGCTGCTGCTGTTGTTGCTGATGGTTCTGGAATGGCTGGCCCATGCCTGCGATGGACAAATATATGGAACTAATCTTAGCCTTGCTCTGGCATGGTTATGACAACAAATGTTAAATACAATGTAACATCTTATAAAATGATACAGTGAGATTACGAATGGTTACATATAAAACTTGCATGTGAAGATATGCATGTAACTAACAACATTAAAGCATGGGGGAAAATAAATTAAAACAAAAAAACCTAACGAAAGTAAGTAATCGCATTGCTATCTGCATCAGTGTGGTAACAATCAAAATCATATCCAAAACATTGGATTTTCTCTGATTTTATATTAAACTCGTTAAATGAGTTCTTAGTTATGTTTTCCATTTCCACAAAACAGTCAATTTCGTAACTAAAAGAATTTATGTGTTAAGTTTAGTGCAATAAATAAGAAAAACCAAGTTCAACTGTAAGAAACATCAAGTATAGATCAGAGTGAATTAGTTGACATACTTGTTTTCTTACTTCCAAATTTTTTCAGGGAATTCTTTAATGTTTTCAAAAATTAGGAATCTAATTAGTGTATAAAAAATAATCTTGACTTCAGTCACAATTTTATGCGCATAACAACCAAATGCAACTTCGCGTATGTTGATCTATGAAGACATGATCGAATAATATCTTGGTAGGGACTGTCTACTTTTGCTTTTGTTAACATGTTACGTTTTTATTGTCTAAGGACTAATCATTTTATACTAAGTTTATTTTAAATGTTCGTTTAAATTTTCTGAGTTGGTCATATAAAATATTTCAACAGGGAAAACGAATAGAAGTACGCATAAGACTATCGAACCTCATTTAAATCTTTCGAACAATGAGTAAAAATCACTTTTCGAAAGGTTGTAATGAGCTTAATTTATTTAATTAAACTCACGCTAATTTATTTGAAGTGTTTCAAAAAAGTGCATTAAACACTACTCAAGTTCAAAACTAAATATTGCTCGTAATTAGTTCGTAAATGAAAGAACTGCATGAAAACTACAAACATAAAATAAAGCTTGAAGTTACTTCTTTAAAGTGAGCATAAAATCAGCTGAATTGTCCCGCTTGCAAGAAACAATTCGGGAGAGAAAAGTAGATTATAGTTCTTTGACCTTAGCTGCTCTAGTTCAATAAACTTGAGAAGACCATAAAACTTTTTCGGAGTCTTCGTCTTTGAAATCCAGAAGGAATGTAAAGACTGGCGAAGTTCGTAACTCTACATTCGCTTTCGTTCGTGTTTTAGTCTTCCTAGCTATGCAAACTATGATAAATCCATAATGCGCTTAGGGTTTTTTAAGCTGCGAACTCATGCGTATATATGTTATTGAGGCAATTTGAATACTTTTTTATATTAAAAGCGAAAAGAAAAAGTTTCGATTAAAGATAAAAATTTTTGCTTTTTCAAAATAACCAATTTTTTGCACGAAAACTGCACGTATTTTAGTTTCTAAATGACCCCTTAATTCGCTCGTCTAGTCTACTTTTAAAACTGAATCAATTAGAAAGATTTTGTTTTTAACGAGTCTCTTTATTCTCATTCTCTAAGTTATATTGAAAACTGGAGTGCTATCTCATAGAGAATTTTCATTGGCGTTTGCGGTCAAGCAAAGTGATACATTCCAAAGCCACAAAGGTTCCTTAATCTTAAATTCTGAAGGAAAAAAATCGATATTCGCCCATAGAGTGCGATGAAGAATCATATGACGTTTCAATTTTTCAAAGTTATTTAATTCTATTTTTAAATTTATTTAGTGGGAGATCATGTACGTGCTTAACCCTTTCAATCCCAGAGATGCCATTTGACATCATCTTATTCTTAACTTTCCTTCCTCTTGTTCAGTCTCTAAAGCAGACCAACCAAATGATGCCAAACGAGCATCATAAAGTTTAATACAAAAATCATATCCCTTATTTCAATTATCGGCCTCCGAAGATGCATTTAATACCAAATGAACGTCATTAAACTTAATAGAATTTTAGATTGGCTTGGGACTGAAAGGGTTAAATCGTTGAACGCAGAACATCGTGCTACAATTTCTCAAGGAAGACACTTTACACCAGCGATACTCAATTTGCCACACACAGCCGCTTGTGGCCCACGAAGCTTTTTTTAGTGGCTGGGTAAAGATTGTTCAGAAACTGGACAAGCCCAAGTGCAGACACTCGGTAAAAAAGTTCCCTTTTTTGCAAGCAACTAAAGTTCGATTCGGATGTGAAAAATATCGTTTCTAAGAAGACTTTTGCAAAATCATTAAGAAAATACGTTTTAGTTATTAAGAAAACACGTATTAGAAAACACGCAATAGCTGCGCGAGTGAAATAATCAGTACATGTTGAAAGTACATGGCCGGTTAAAGTTAGTACATGGCCGGAAGCGTAGAAACAGGTAGAATACAACTGCGTTACATGATATAAGTAAGGATATTCATTATTCTGCCAAATTTGCTCCTCAAACTGTGAATAAATATGATGCAAATGTTTTACCGAAATATTATTACGCTTCTATTTATTGTTGCACGCAAGTGCGCTTCTGTATTTAAAATAAAACGTCACAATAGCTATAGTAACATATTCGTTGCTGAGAGTGGAGTTTCTTTTAAGTTCCGTTTCCATTTTGGGCTGTAACGGACCAAAATGGAATGCAAAGTAGGGATTTAACGAATAGTGATTTGGCCGAATAGCCGAATACCGAATAATCGGCCACTTGTTCTTGGCCGAAGCCGAATATTCGGCCATTTGTTCTTGGCCGAAGCCGAATATTCGGCCATTTGTTCTAGGCCGAATACCGAATATTCGGCTGAGGTTTTAGGCCGAATACCGAATATTCGGCGGCCGAATATTAAAATTTCTAGAAAATCGTTGTTATAGAAAGTATTTGTCAAACTTACAATTATTCACAAAGTCAAACACAAATTCCGCACAATCTATGATGTATGATTAAATTATGTTTGTTAAAGGCTCTAAAACTATTTCAAATTAATGTATTTCTCTATTGTTTTGAATGTAATAAAACTAAGAATTTCATCCACAAGTGGAATAGTAATGACGGGTTTTAATGTAGTAAGCATTAGCATTATTTTACAACTTATTTAATTCAAATGAAAGAACTACAATAGCTTCGTGAACTTTTACCTTGCTCAAAACAGTTTTATGAAGATAGTTGAAAAGCTATAAAAGTTAATATTTTTATTTTATGGTTTTTTTACATATTATTTTTAAAACTGTTAAAATTTAATGCACTTAACTGGAATATACTTTTATTTTCAAAAACCCTAATAACTTATGCTATCTAAATATTCATGCTGTATACGAGGCTTTTCACATTTCTCTCTTACTCAATATTCACAATTAATCAGTCTACCTGAATAAAGTCTGACTTCCACTTTGTTAATAATAACAAAATAAATGTATCATAATCTTCATCATAATAAATTATTGCCAGCTTTTCGGAGCAAATGCTAAGTATAAAATAAAATATTACAACTTTAAAATCTGTTTTTGTTCGGTCAAGCCTAAAACAAGGTTTAAAAAAATTATTTTCTTAATTATTTTTATTTGTTAAAACTATGTACTAATGTATTCTTTTGCAGTAAATATAATACAATTTTAAACGTTTAAAATCTACTATTTTTTGTATATTTTTACATTTCTACTGCAGCAGAATTATTCGGCCGAATAGTCCATCAGTATTCGGCCAGGCCGAATTTGATCTTACCCAGTATTCGCTAAGCCGAATATTCGGCTAGGTTATGAAATGACTATTCGGCCAGGCCGAATATTCGGCTAAAGAGCCGAATAGGCTGAATACCGAATAGTGACCGTATATTCGTTACATCCCTAATGCAAAGATATCACTAGTTATTTATACAGCTCAGTGTTCTTAACTGACTGATATTATGTATTACTAGACAGCAACGGCAGTAAATTTGAATCCTAAAAATGATTCGTAACTAATTAATGTTTCAGTGGCTTCGTGCTTATCCTAGTGTAACAGTGTTTCGGTAATATTCAACAAGTAACCATACTTTTTTTTCATTACATATTTGCGCTTTTCATGTTTTTGTAACCTTGAAATATATGCATACACACAGTGTATATCAATGAAAATATACTCGGACATAACGTGTATTTCCTATATTATTGTTCTAAAAGAACTCGCATGATGAAAATGATACCTTCTCTCCTCTTCCACCAATATACAAAAGTATCAAGTCGGTCGCTTCTTAGAAGTACATGTTCAGTACCGAAAAACGACCGCTCTAATATTAACATGATTTGATATGGGTGCATATTATGATCCCCACAATGCATCGAAATAGATGACGGCAACCGGTGACGGCCCATGGCAACCTGTTTTCAGAGAATCCCCGCCGTAGAAAGAACATGCTGGTCTCTTTTTCTGCTTTTTGCGGCACGCATGATAATCCTAATGGTGAACTCACACCAATTGCGGCAGCAACAAAAATTTTGGGCGCCTGTCATTCGTTCTACATAATTTTATGTAACACGCCTTCATGGTGCCAAATGCTGTCTCACTTTCATATTTCGTTATTTGAGCTCCTTGTGGACCATGATTTGATGATTGTGAGTACTATGATGTCATCTGGACTAGTTATATCCAAGATGTTAAAGGGATATTTATAATTAGCCTACTGCAACAGACGCATTTTGTTGCCGCCGCAATTGGTGTGCATTTAAGATAAGAGTTCAAGCTAAAAGATAGAGAATTATGTGGGAAAAGTAATGCAAAGTTTAAAAAAAACAACGTATCGTTTAAAAATTAAATCTAAAAAAAATATTCAATTATTTCATTCTCAAGACGCAAACTAGCGAAAATATCCAAACAGCAACTAGTTGGAATAAGATTTTAAAATATTTTATCAAAACCAAAACAGATTTCTAACAAGTTTGATGGAAGTTCTTCTTAGCATAGCGTTGAGGGTTATAAGAAAATTTGATTACTTTTATGTATTGAATAATTTTTCAAAAAATTATGAACATTTAAAGAATTGTAAGAGCCTCATAAACTTTAAGTTGATTATCAACATATATAACTCGTTTTCAAAGAAACTTTGAAATACTTGATACTATATGAAGTCACACAAGTTTCTGTAGAAAAATATGAATAAAAGGAATATAATGAATGAATGATGATTATTCCTTCCATTCATGTGTGTAATGATTGACGAGAAGACTGACTGTATGCATCTAAACAAAATTTAGACTGGTAGTAGTTTCAGCTTAGATATTAAATAAATATCGGTATTAATAAAAAAAAAAGAAAAAAATGAAAAACTGAAAGAAAGAATATTTGACACTAAATCACAAGAATATTTTCATGTTAAATTGAGGAGAAATTTCAAAAATGAAAATAACAGAATAGAAAATTTCCCGCAGGAAGAAATTTTGCCAGAATTCAAACTGAATATTTTACAAATGCATATCATTTAGGATGATCTTAATTATAAATTTAAATTATGATTATGTAATTTGCACAAATCTTGAAAATATTATCACCAAATAGTTTTCTTCGACTTATTCCAGATTTATTCTTTAGTAACAGAAGTTGTAGTTTTTTAAACAAAACTTTGATTACATGAATGCTTCGCAAATATAAAAAGATCAGAAACACAAGAAAGTACTAAAATTTACACGAATGTTAAATAATTTTTTTTCTCTTTCTAAAATGTAGATTAGAAGAAAACAAAATATTCAAATTAAAGGAACTGGTTAAAAGGGGAAAAAAATCATTCCATTACAATCAACCTACGCTTCACGCAACGTAAATCTCCACCTACGTCTGTAGGAGCGTCTATTTTATTCCCACTGGAGATAAGGTAACGAAGCATAATCTTTTCGTTTCTATGGTAACTGAGGGAAGTAAAAAAAAAAGTGGCACGAAGAATTGTGAGAAAGTGAACATCTTTTCCTTCGTTGAGGTGTTCATTCCCGATATTTTCCAACTGTCAGCGAAACGAGATTACAGAACGAAAAAAAAAGAGCATTTAAGCCTTTACGGGTGATGTTGGGCTTTTGATCAAAAAGTAGGATCTTTCAGTAATATGTTGGTTCTACGTGGGTTGTATTAAGTCTGAAGAGTTGAAGAATTGTTTTTACTATAGTAATGTGATAAAAATAAGAGATACGATGAGTTATTTTTATTTTTGAGTTAGAAAATATACGGCAGCGATAGATAAAATATGAGGTGCTAGAGATTTTATGATATATTTTCCGCGAACATAAATATGTTCAATCAGTGGGACTCAGATAATAAAAAAACCACGTTTATTTACTAAGAAATAACGATACATCATATTTATTGCAAATAACTTTATATGTATTTGTTTCATAAATAGTATTTATGGTTTAAAACACGTAAATGAGCATAACCTGCAATAAAATTTCATTAGAATAACAAGAATACATATAAATATTTTTAATAACAAAAAAAAATTTGAAAATGGGAAAAAAATATCCACTACAAATCAGCTGCATTTAAAAAACATCTTAAAATTATAAACATAAAAACGACTAGTTAAAAAAATCTGATAAATATAATGTTTATTTTTAATACAGTAAAACCCTGTTAAAACGTGGGTGTCGGGGGACATGTTTGGCACCCGCGTTATAGGATAACCGCGGTATAGTGATCCTATACTGCGGAACCATATGCATGAAAAAATACTCCCGTTTGTTGCATCATTTTTAACTTTATCAATTACTCGTAACTTTTCTTCTATAGTATATTTTTTTCTTTTCTTCTTTGCTGCCATTTTATTCTCTGTAATTGCTGCGCGAGAAGCACACATCTCAACTGTGCACTCAGTCTATCGAGAGATAGGTTCTAAACCAACTGTGTTCCGAGAAAAAAGGGGCTTAAAAATCTCTTTATGTTACCAACATGGGATTGTGAAGGGGGAGCAGGTCTTAAGAAAAAAATTAGATTTGGAAGAGGAGGAGCGTCCTTTTCAAAGAAACAATGCTTTAATGATAAAGGGGTATTTAAACGTCGGGGGACATGATAGTCACCGCTGTATATCCGATCCCGCGGTATACTGAGGCGCGGTATAACGGGGTATTACTGTATTTTCTAAAATTTTTACGGTTTTCTCAATGACCTCATATGTTCGTGTAGAAGCTTACTTTTTTTTTTGCTGACTAATGTTCGACTCGAAAGTGGGGCTGACACGGATCGATTTTTTTTTAAATTTGATCCGTGGACTAAAGATGTAACCAAAATAAAGACAACGAAGATCTGACATGTTGTATCAAAATAAAGAAAATAAGGGTCAAACATATTGTATTAAAATAGAGAAAATGAAGATCTAACACATTGTACCAAAATAAAGAAAATAAATATCTAACATATCATATCAAAATAAAGAAATAAAGATCAAACACAGTGGCCCCAAAACATTTGATCGCGAGCTACTAGTAGTGCGTGGGGTAATTTTTGATAGCTGGCAGCCGTTTTCAGGTGGTTAGTCTGCACATTATTACATAACGATTGTCAGTTGATTTTCAACATTTCCCCAATAATCGACTTGAATAGCTCGTGTCTCAGAAACAGTCATAAAAGTTTAAGAAAATTCGTTACTTTAGTTCGATGATTTTTTATCAAAACATTTACAAGCAACATTTCTCAGCATTTGATAGTTAATTTTTCGCTACAATTGTAATCACATTTTGCAATTTGCAAGCAAACAACTTTTTAAAAATCTTATTTCGACTTTAAAAAAGCCTTAGTAAATATAAATTTAGTAAACACATCTTTTATAGCATATTTTATTTCCAGATTTTTTTTCACTCTACACTTATTACTAATTAATGAAATAATACAGTAAAAATGTTTTTAGTTACACGGTTTTGTTTAGAAAAAAAAACTAAACTAAACTAAAACTAAAAACCTGAATTTTTTTTACTAATTGACGTTATAATAAATTATAAAATGGATGGAATATTGTATTGTCATCGAAGATAAGCTTGGGTGCAGAGTTTGAAGATAATTTATGCAGTAATACTGTTCGAACACCGCCCAGCAAACTTACGTGATAAATCAAGTTAAATAATATGACCGAACCCAAACAAAGCTATCGTTGCCATTCGACAAATAATAATTCTGATAATTTGCTCAGAGCCAAAATTATAAATTTTTATTCCTAATTAACGTTGTAATAAATTATAAAAATGTATGGAATATTGTATTGTCATAGAAGATAAGCTTGTGTGTAAAGTTTGAAGATAATTTATGCAGAAATAGTGGTCGAAAACCACTTAACAAACTTCCGTGACAAATCAAGTTAAACAAAACAGTGTAAAAACCTACGTTTTATGAGTCCTGTCTCAATTTTAGAAATATATATTTTGATTTTTGAATGCAAACGCAAAGAATATTTTACCTTTCCTAAGGTATTTTTCTAAACTTCATTGAAATCCATTACTTTAGAAAAACTAACTTTTTAAAAAAAATCTTAGCACTTTATGCGTAATTTTCCGCTACAATAAATTGAATCGGTTAGTGGAAAAACAGTACTAGTCCAAAATCGGTCATTCTTAGATACCTGGCAGAAACTACACTAATATTTAGAACAACACGTTGCAATGAGAAAGAATACGACTGACAAGTCCTCCTACGTTATAAAACCTAGGCATGGCGTTAACAAACAATAAAACAAATTTGAAAACTAAAGTTGTTTTTGCAAATATCTCACAACGTTTTCTGGACTAGTACTGTTTTTCCACTCACCGATTCAATTCTAGTATCACATTTTGCTATTACAACCAATAAACCGAACTCTGTACGTGTGTTTCCTTTACAATACGACTACCTTAGCAGTGAAAAAGTTTCTGATGCTCGTGTCAAAACAATTGAAATGTTGAACAACTGAAAGCCGAGTTTCTTACTATTTTTGACCTTTATTTATTTATTTATTTTTGCATTTTCTTTCTTTCTTTCTTTTAATTTGCTTTTTTTCTTTCTTTTTCTTGATGGGGAGGGGGGGGGGGAGAAGGGAAGGTAGTAGCTCGCAGGAGAATTTGCAAACGGGAGACAAAAGTTTGGCGGACATTTATTCTAACACATTAGGGGGGGGGGGGGGTGTTGTAAAAGTATTTAAAAGACAAAATATTACAAAAAAGATACAAACAATATTTCATCATTCTAATATTATTCGTCGTCGTAGCATCCGTAAATTTATCTAAATTCCGTTAAGAGTCTTGATTTCAACTATCATCGCAATTAAACCAACGAGTAACTATAAAAAAGCAGTCCTAGCTAATAAAGCAAGAAAAATTCTTTTTAACCTGTTATACAACACAAAATTAAAAAATTTCTTATGCTCTAAGAGTAAAAACAGAAAACAGCCCTCTAAATGTCGAAGCTTAGACAAACGGAAAGCTATTTCTTTTCCTGATTATTGCGCAGGTAATTACTATTTTCATGTACTTTAAAGGCAGTTTATGATACATGAAGTAAAATAAGGAGCATCCTTGAAAAAAAAAGAACTCATTGGTATGTTTTCAATTATCATTAAAATAAATTAACATTTATTTCTCAATAGAGTTAACTAAAAAATATTCTTCATTCGGTCTTAAAATAAAAATGCGAGCTAAAAATGAAAACTACTCTCAACATCAACCAAAAAATATAGATTAAAGACTACTCTGCTTAGATAAAACTAATGATTTCATTTTAAAAAATGTGATAAAAAAAGAGTAAATTTAACAATTCGTTAGAAAAGTTAAATTTAAAAATTGTATCCAGTTACATACGGTGGGTGAAAAATAATGTTAAAAAGTATTTCTTCAAATACACAATACAGAAAAGCAAATTTTGCCCCAAGAAAATTTAGATATTCTAAGTTAAATATATATTTAACATTTTATGTGATATTTGCCATCTCTGTTTATATATTCAAGAAATTGTAATAAATTTAGTCCAGAAATATTAGCTTAATCTTCTGTTTCCTGTTGTTCTCTATTTATTAAGCATACGATTTTACACAATATAATTAATTAATAATTAATTTTGAACTAGTAATAAATAATTATTTCAACTGGAATATCTTAAAATTCTTTGAAGACATAAATAATTAACTGAATTTGTTACTGTATTTGTGTGCGCATACATATTTTGCTTAAAAAAAATAAAAAAAATCTGATTTAAATAAAGTTATATGTATCCCTATCCTATTTATTTATATTTTTTTTAAATAAAAAAAACATCAACCCTGCTTTCAACACAATTTGAAAGAATATAATCTAAATTCTAAAGCATGCGCGTTACAAAGATATTTTGTTAATGAATGGGGTTGGGCAGAGGGAGAATTTTAAATTGATATTAAGGGTAAACCCGTTCATTTTACAACAACTGCTGAAAAATTGCTGTTTCTTAAAAGCATAAATTATTAACTTTATTAAACAAATACATATTAAAATAAAAGTTTAAATTTAGAGAAAAAGGTTTTGTCTTTATTCATTTATTCATATCCTCTTCATATATTAATTGTTCAGTGTTATTTGGAAATATTCAATGTTTGAATGTTTTACAGGAATTTCGTTGAAATTGTTTTAATGAAAAAATAATACTGAGTTGAATTATTAGGGTTGAAGATGTAAGAAAAAGCTTAAAAATGGAAATTCAAATAAATAATAGTTAAAAGTAGTTAACTAGTAGTTAACTACTTTTGGAGAACAGTTAACTACTAGTTACAACCAGGGCCTTATTTACCAATAGGCCCGTGAGGCCCGGGCCTAGGGCCCCCACTTTGAGGGGGCCCCCTAATTTTGGTTATTATTATTATTATTATTATTTTTGTAATTTAAAATTTTTAGAAAAATATTTAAAAATAGCATTTTTCAAAAACAAACTGTTAGTGTTCTGTTGCTTCACAGAAAATTTTTATTATTAAATTATTTTAAAACCACAAGGAATTTTCACTTTGGGGGCCCCCAAATCTTGGTCTGACAATTTGAAATTTGAAAAAACAAAATCGATTTTGCACTTTGGGGGCCCCCATAATTTATTCAAACATTTTGTAATTTTAAAACAAAATCATTTTGCACATTGGGGGCTCCCAAATGTTAGTCTGAGTCTTTGACATTTGAAAAACAAATTAGTTTTTGTGCTTTGGGGGCCCCCAAATTTTGGTGTGACTGGCAAGTTTTACAAACACGTACTGAATGTTATGTTTAAGAAAACTTTGTTGCTTGAGGGGCCCCCAAACATGAGTTGTGCCTATAGTGATTCAAAATGTAAATCGGGTCCTGATTACAACTAGTCTCAGAAAAAGTAGTTAACTACTAGTTACAACTAGTCTCAGAAAAAGTAGTTAACTACTAGTTGCAACTAGTTTTGTTTCGAGTAGTTAGTAGTTGGTAGTTAACTAGTTTTTGACGAGTAGTTGCTGAACACTACAAGTAAGTAATCATCAAATGCAGCCAAGTCTGGTGAGTAAGCTGCATGCAAAAGTACACCCCAACTTAATGCTCCAATCGTTTTCTTGACAGTTTTCCTGCGCAGTATCATATAGTAAAATTACAGTATGTTGCTGTATTGATATTCTGGTCGTTTTTCACGAGAAACATAATTCAAATTGATTATTTGTTGGCGGTTGTGTTCAGGATGAACGATTTTGTTAAGTATCAGCAGCTCCCAATCGATCTCCCCTAGTGGCTGCAACACCGGTATTTCGTACTATTTTGAAATTTTCTAAACCTAAGATAAAATAGCAGTATTTTCAGTATTAGTTAAATTTTTTTTTCAATTAAAGAAATTTTAGTTTAACTTATGAGATATCTACTCTAATTTTGAAATCAATCATTTGAAAACAAAACTTGGCGTTAAGAACAAGAATTAATAGAGTATCAACGAATAAAAGCATCCGAAAAATACAAAAGGATATTTTTATCACTAGATAGTGTGATGAATCATCACATTTTCGTGCATTTACGTGCACCATTTAAAAAGAAAAAGAAAAGGAAGAAAAGACACTAATAGGGTCAAATTTAGTTGAGTTCATGATAAATTTCCAATAAGCGTTCATGAAAAGCAACAACCAGATCGAGGGGAAATAATTGAAGATGATTAAGGTAATATTGTAAAAGAAGCGTCCCTCAGGGAGAAATTACAACAAGTGGTTAATTAAGCAAACATTCCACAAACAATAACATAAAAGTAACACAGAAAATAAATTTTTCCAAAGCCGTCAGATGAGAGACCTAAATATTAGAAGATGAAGGTTTTCTCCGAAACAGCATTTGCGACTGCATGAAATGTTTGCTCAAAAATACGTTCCAGACTTAAAGACAACTCAATATGCATTATGTTTCTTACGATCACATTTTAAAAATATGCAGAATTTTTTTTTCTTTTTTATACGATACAAATTACTGTTTTTTATTAATAAAGCAATATTTTTCCTTTGCTGTTTTGGAACGTTCTAATGGTTTATTTTATAACTTTTCTTTTGTTCCTATTGTCATAAATTATTATTATACTGCTCTTATTGTAAATATTTGATTATAACATTTGATGCTTTATTTTATATTTGTTTATGACAAAATTTTTTATGTTATTTTAGTTATACATTTTTAGTATGAAACTGCGTAAGGGAAAAAGAAGCAAGTATGTTTTTCTTCTTTTCTTGGAAAATTTCTAATATTGGTATTAATACTGATATTGTGGCACCACCTTTAAAAAAACAACCGAATACCGGTATTTTATTTTTGGTCCGGTATTGCAAACACTAATCACACCAGACATAGAGCATTGCTTTTCAGACGGTGCCCTTAGTTCATCTGAAGTCACCTATGATATTTCAAGTAAAAGATACTTGAGATATATCTCAGTCACAACTCAATGGAGAACTGACTTTCTTTTGTACCCGGGGAGCAGCATTTCGCAAATGATTTTTTGGTTTTCTAGCTCTTTCACTCAGTTCCCATGGAACCGATTTTCCTTTCTTCTAGATCTTTTCCATGACTTTTAAACGTTTTGAAACGGCTTCTCATATCACAGTTAATCGATCTCTGAGTTGTTTTTGTGTTTGAGTATCATCCTCTTCTAACAATGTTTCAAAATCGTTGTCTCTAAAGTTATCTGTATTTCCTGTTCTTCGTTTCCTACATCAAAAGGGCCACTGTTGAAAAAATCGACATGCTCAACTCTGTTTATGCTGCTTTATGAAACTTGTATTGTTATAAGTTAAAAATCTTTGCCGGTTGTCAAGACAAGAAAATGGCACCAGTATTGACAACTAGCGCCGTTTATGAGAAAATCCAGGTTTCATATTTACAGATTGGGTCAGTGCAAATAGAATTCTCCAAAAGTATCATCATACTTGGATGGCGATAACGCAAAAATACGGTATCTTACCAACTCCAAGTAAACATTCTCTGCGTACAGAATGATTGTGATTGAAGTTACTCTAAACATACGCAAATTCGTTCGAATAGACGTAAGTCAGTGAAACTATGCACATTCGTTATATGGACCATGAAAAAAAGAAATCTGAAGTATGAATACACTAGTTATAATTTTTACCACTAAGTGATAAAAGCACGCATGGGAAGGAAAGCATTTTATCATAGAATTTGTTCAATGAGCTTTCCATTTATTTCTAACATATGTTCAAAGTATGTTACAGCCTGTTCGACAGGCACCGTGAGTGCGAAAACTTGTGATTTACGGAATTTGGAAATCGAATGATGCAGATTTCAATTTCTGTAACAGTCTGCCGTTTCTGTGGGCAATGTATTCAACCCTCGCGCTTAAGTGACCTTCGTAAAATCCACCATACAGGAAGTGATAAAATTGTAGTTTAATCAAGCAATGAAGTGAAGAAAATTTTTCATGATTCTCAAGAAGAAAATTCAATATTAAGTGTATTCGTAAGTATACTCTCTGTGTATTTCTAGGGTTGTCGCTGATTTTTGTTCAACCTGGGCCCAGAGACACAGACATCTTAGAAAGCTTGGACCTTTTCAGGGACCATGGTGCCGGGGACCCCGGGGTTGATGGAAATCAACTTTTTGAGGCCTGAAATGTTGAGACGTCAATAATAGAAAATAGGGTTTTATCTAAAAAAGTATGATAAAGTGACCGAGTTTTTGGAATTGGAAATATATGTTATTTTAATTTTTTTTTCTTGTGGTAGTCTTCGCCACATTGATAGATGACTAGCCGTTCGGTCACTGTATGTGTGTATATGTACACACATATATTTATGTAGATATATATATATATATCTATAGAGACGAAGCTCGTCCTTATGTCTTTCACTAATTATAAAAATTTATTTTACAAAAACTGAAGTGATTAGGCATATGCTTGTTTCAAAATAAATTGCAAAGGCATTTTTAAATTTTTAATAAAATTAATTACGCCAGCAGATTGTCGTGGGAACACCCTAGCAAGCTCGAAAAATGTCAAGACAATACTCTAATTTTTGCCATATGCTATTCCACGTTTGACTGTCACTACAGATGTGGCATTTGTGATCCTGACCTTGAGTGTTTCAGTGTCTTCCACTAATATTCTACAGACACAGACCGATCGGGTGACCCATTCATCGTTTCACCAGCTTTTCTCCCTCTTGCTTCCATAGGAATGTATGAAGATTGCAACCGCCAACTTTAATATGCTCTTTTTTCTCACAATTAATTTTTTTTCACGAATATTACGTCACAAAAGTTCATAGTGTGTATAATAATTATCATATGAACTATTAATTTATTGCGTAATAGATATCTCTTCTAAGGTTGCTCATTGTTCATCAATCAAATTTTAAATGCTGTTAATGTAAACATGTACTCTGAGAACAATTATCGTTGTTAGAGTTTGAGAACGGAATGCAAAGTTAGTAAAATATTTTTTCACTAACCTTTTAACTAACACTTCATTATAATATTCAGCTTCATAAATCTATAGACTTTATATATTAATTCAAATATTTTTTAAAGACGTATAGACTTTAATGTACGTAATTGGAACAAATATTTTACGTAAATGCGACCAAAAATAAATTTCAGGTTTTTGAGCATTGGATTTCTCGTCCAAAGGTTATGAAAGCTATTTTCTTCTTCCTAATCTCATACTTTTATTTCGGAGTAGGAAATTTCCATCATTTCAGTGCAGAAAAATTTTACTACTACCGAAATCTTCTCTGCTGCGTTCTTATACTAGAGCCGGTTAAAGTGACGTCATGTAGTCATGGCAACGAAACGTAATCAATTAGCCTTGAGGTCGTTCGTCTTATGAAGAAAAAAAGAATGAATAAAATTTCTCAAATTCACTCTTCAGCAGTGAAGGAGGTCAGAGGTTACTGATAGGGAGTAAAATTAGATATTCTTGGACAACAAAATTGAGCGGTTATTCTAATTTTCCTCTTAATAAAGACATTTGCCGCTCTGAAAGTGACTGTTTTTTACTTTTGTAAAAATACACATAAAACCATACAATTTTAACTTATCAATCATAGAATTGTATTTACTATTAGCATTTTCTGCATAACAAGGCCTTTTTTTCAACGCATAAGTTACACATATACTATATACTTTTTTTTAAAATATTCATTATTTTTTTATTTATATGAAGAAAAAAAGAACCTTTGTGTGAACTTATTTATTTTTCAAAATTTAATCGGCTGATTCAAACGCTTCTAACATTTATGACCCATTGTTTGAAATAACATCTGGTTTAAATCAAAATGAACAATTAACGTGTGTACAGGCACTTTTAGTAGAAAATAAATTGCACAGGTTTGAAACAAAATATTATGCAGGGAGCATACCCAAAAACTGAAAGAGAACGAAGGTCTTTCGTAAACTAAATATAGCCTATTTCTGCCAAAAAAAAAAGTCATTAAATGGTCATTAACATGATATTAGTGGATGAACTTATTAAGTGACATTTTAAAAGAAATTGAGGTTTTATGCAGATCTTCTTTCTTAGTAACCCTAAAAATAAACTTTTTTGTAGAACTAAAAAAAAATCCAAGATGATGAAATTAATCTACAGGAAACCGATAAAAAATTTAGTGTACATTTTTCACATCTTTCTGCTGTTACATATTGGTTAACACCTTAACGCATTTTCCCGTGTCTGACACGGGCGAAAGAAACCCGCACATTTGCACTTGCCCGTATCTCACACGGGCAATCTTGTATCGCGCGCTATTTTATTTCTAATGCTAATATTTTTTTCATGTACCTTTTGCCTCCCTCGCTCTTTAGTCCCCCCCATTACATCTGAAACTGCCAAAACAATTTATACTATACCTATATATTCATTTTCAGACAAAAAAAAAACCCTCGATTATTTTACCAATTTTTCCGAAAAACCTTATGTTTCAAGGGGTTATTAGACACATTAATGTTAAATTTTTGGTTTAAAACAAAATTTATACTAGTACAGATATCGTACTGTGGGGAAAATCTTTCCGGAACTCCATATTTATATCAATAGTACTGGAGGAAGAATTTTCTCTAGAACTACTGCTGTCCCACCTCCGTAGTAAAAAGGTGAAGTTCGTCAGAATCATTAACTGCAGAATAGTAAAAAAAAAACAAGCAGAAAAACTCAAAATTAACAACAACCTCCTTAAGTCAACGCTACAACATTGTTCCTGAAAAACTGCTACATCTATTAACAACTGTTTCTCAACCTTTTTTAGCCAGTGGATTGGTAAAATTGTGTAAAAACATATTGAGAACCGGTGCGTGTTTTTCACAAAAAAAATAAAATTAAATTAAAAAAAATAAAGAAAAAATAAAGAAAGGAACACAAATACTTTATTTGGAACTCCTTCGTAAGTTAATTAAAATATTTTATTTTCATTTAGAGACGATAAAATTTAAATGCAAAATAGTAAGTTTTTGTAATTATTACGCTAGAAGAGTAAATAAATCTTTGAGCAAAATAACATAAAATGGTTTTAGAACACAATATCCAGTCCAAACATTTCGGTATATATACAATGTTAAATAAGAATTCTTGTTATCGAAATAAAATGGCTTATTTTTAAGACCAGCGCGTCCTTGTAATAGCTCCAAGTCAAAATGACTTAGTTTTGAAAATTTCAACTCTTATTTTTGAAGTAAACCGTTTCTCAATAATTATTCCGTACGATCTCATTCTTCAGACATCATTATTCGCAACAATGTATTCTTTAAAAAAAAAAGAGCTACTTTAAATCGAGAAAAAGTAATAGGTGTGGTGAAAAGAGCAATAAGTCTTGGGTGATTAACACAAAACAAGATTAAAACCGTCGGATTTGAGGAAACATTAAGTAGACTAACGCAGATATAATAGTTTGGATATATAATCCAAACTACGTTTTTTGATGTTGTTGTTGTCGTCGTATCTTCGCGCGAAGCGAGGAAGAATGGGTGAGCTGCTTCTGAGTCTAAAGGGGCCCTTATAGGCAGGAGTCCGACTTCCGCCCCTTTATATGTGCTCTTTTTTTTTTTGAACCAACTCCAGAATGAGAGACCGTCACCTGGGGTTGGCACCCCCAGAGGTATCGCTTCACTTATAGGAAATCGGAACCACGACCTTTTTAACGTGCACCAGCTCCCTTTACCGTACACGGCCTCACGGGAACCAGTCGCGAGAGGATGCCACCCTCCCAAACACTGACCTAAGCCGATGTTGCTTCACTTTCGGTGTTCTACGGGAAGCGAGCTTCTACCGACTGGTCCACTGCGGGACACGCTTTTTGATGTAGTGTAAAACTACAAGGAACTGAATTGCCGTTGCGAATTCATGATACATTTCTCGTGGCATCAAATGTCGCAGAAAGCGGTCGCAGTTAATATGGTCTGAAGAAGGAAGAATATGACTAGAGTAAATTGTAATCAAGCGAAAAGAGTCATGATACTTGAAAACCCTAGAGAAGACAGTAACTCGATGTGGTATAAAAATAACGATAATTATATGTATTTCTTACTTTTTACTTCCACAGAATACTCGCAACTTTAGAATCCAAAGTTTCAACAAAATAATCGGCATGAAAATTCTTTTTTAAAGTTTATTAAGTTTTATTAACATTCAAAAGACCGATAAAAAGGAATCAGTCAATTCGAAGCTAACGTATATCGAGAGAGAAATGAAAATACTCATAGATAAACCTCAAAAGAATTCAGACAATTTCCCAGAGTTATGTACCACTTTGACTGATGAGGAATTTCTAGAATGCCACGCTGTGTAATTGATGCAAATCATCAGTAACCCTGACATCAAATAACTCAGATCGATAAACGTCATGATGAACCGTTTCTTTAACCTTGTCCACTTAAAAGCACTTAGATTGTTCAATTAGCAATGCATTTATTCACATTAGAATAATCGATAGCGAAAAAGTTCTCTTTTAATATGTTCTAGTAGAACAAATCAATATTTCATTAAATAAATATTCTCCTTCTTTTTCCGTAATTGTTTTTCCCTCTTGCTCTTTGTTCATTTAACAAGTAAATTGCTGTCCGTATTGACTTCCCCAGAATCAGGAAGCAATAAGAGGTTGGTTCCTTTTAGCAAGGTGTTATGAAAGTATTCTCCAAACTGCAGGCTGTTGACTTAAATCGGAGTTGAAAAATATGTTCGTTCCACCAAGACTTTCACTTTGAATTCAAGAAATTGCTATTCGAATCAGTTGGACTTAATTCGAAGTGCAGCATTAAAACATGCCACCAGCGATTTAGAATATTCCGAGTTAGAGCCCCGGGGCTGCAAATGTTGCTTTGTGCAAAATAAGAACTGTTATCGCGTTACTTGAATGTTTTGCAAGTCATATGTGTGCATGTGTGTGTGTATTAACATTAATGTGAAAGAAATTATGAAATGAAAGGATGTATCAAAAGTTATCAAGTAGGAAATATCTAACAAACGTTTTTTTCCCCGATGATGCAAAATAATTAACTTACTTCAAAAAATTATAAAAGTTTTTGTTTAATAAATTGCATCTCATACAGATACAAGATTTTGAACACAATTGCTCTAATCTTATCAGTTCATAAAATTTATTAAAATGTCTACTGATACGTTGTAATATGTATTTTGGGTACTCTGAAGAAATCCTCTTCTCTATTATAATCATAACTGAAATATACTGGTATTACTTTAATGTATATGAGTATCCTTCTTATGAACATGCTTGCGGGAAAAGGGCGAAAGACTAAAATGCAAAGTAACAGCTGAAAAAAATATATAACAATCTATCCATCTTAAAAATAGATAAGTAACCATCGCTGCTTTAGACACCTTACATCATGATGACTTAGATGTAATATTGTGTTATTGCCTAGATGATGTAAAACAAATTCAATTCATTTGCGGCAACAACACAAGCAGCAGCAAACTTTTATCATTCCTTTAGTAAATTACGCTAGATTCGCATTTGTTTTAAGTGCTTTTGTAAGAGGTGCTGTTTACTATGTATTAGTACATTATATCCTAAAGACAGGATTTGAAAATTTATTCTAAAGGATTAAAATGATAAAATTCGTTATCAATTAACATTGTTTGCAAGGAATAACGCCGTTTATACTTAAGTTTGAGGGATGTATAATCCTTTTCTGAAGTATTACCACTTACAATTAAACTAAGTTTTAAATGCGATCAATTTAAACAGCCATTTTTGGCATCTGCTTTAATTAGCCATAAATTAGATTACGAGTTCAATTATATATTTAAGATTAATGGAACATTTCCTTATCCATTGTAACAGTTAAATTAAAAGAATTTTTGATAAGGAATACAAGTAACTAAAAAAGTTAGAAAAAAAGAAGTAACAAATTCAGCAAATGCTCAATGAAAGTTGCTGATCTTAATTCTTTGAAACATCAGGAGTCATATTGGTTCCCACCTTAGAAAAGGATTTTTCTATTTGCCGGTAAAAAATGCAGGTTTCATTTAGATTGGGGGGCCGGACTTTCGTAGTCGTACTGACAATATCATCATCCAAAATAGCTCTATGACGGGTTAGTATTATAGAGATGAGTGAGATAACACATTTTATGTTGGCTTTTAATAGATAGAGAGGGTCCCGCAGTAGGCCAGACGGTTAAAGCTCGGTTCCCGCAGAACAACGAAAGGAAAGGAACACTGGTCGTAGTCAGTGTTTGGAAGGGTGACCACCTCTCGCGACTGATTTCCCCGAGACCATGTACCGTAATTGGAGCTGGTGCACGTACAAGCCGTCGTAGCTCCAATGTCCTCCAAGTTTAAAATGATACATCCAGTGGTGCGAACCTAGGTGACAGTCTCTCATCTGGGAGCTAGTTCAAAATTAAGAGACCCATCAACCACTGGTATCCTTCACCCGGTTAAGCTAGAAACGGCAGGTACGGAATGAAAGTATCGGAGATAAAAAAAAAATAGAGTGAAAGGTAATAATACCATTTTAATGAAGGAAAACTGTCGCCTAATATTACTGGCTATGAGATGATTTCCTTTACAATAAAAATAATTATGCAAATGGTTTGACTAGCATCTTCTTCCACTCGAATGTCTTTAGCACATTCGTGGAAGACAGTTTCTGTTCCCTTATCGTCCCCCAAAGTTGAATCCACAGCTAGAAACTGTTATTCTGGAGAAGTAGGACAAAATATTGCATTTCCTTATAGATGCTCTGAGTTACCGTGGTTAACAGGGGTTCAAGATTATTGCAGGATGGAACATTACTCCATAAAAATGGCTTTCTGTCAGGAAATCACACATACTTTACTGTTTTCTTAAAATACATAAACTAGGTACGTTCGTTTCTGTGACAAAAACTGAATAAAATGCATATTTTCATCAATATGTAAACAATTGTTGGAGACGCCGCTTTTGCTTGTAAATTGATGCAAACGAAATAGTACCTATCCTAACTTAAGCGTTTCTGAGGAAAAGAACTGTAAATTAGATGGCTAAGTGTCAGCCACTTAGCCTTAAAGTCTCAAAGCTGCATTCCTAAAAATATTTGGGACGTTTTGTAACCTTTTACGTATGTGATGCTCAAGTTCCTATAAAGCGGCATGACAAAATTATTTGTCTTTCTTACACAGAAGTTTCAGTTCCGCCGCGTTATAGCAGTTTTGTGTTGCACCATATTATTATTATTAGAGGTGCACCAGATTAAATACTATCCGTTTTGCGTGTTTAAAAGAAAACTTATACTTTGAACCCTTAAAAAAAATGTACTGGCGCTAAGTTTAGCGAAATATTTGTTTTCGTTCTAAAAACAAATTTAGGGATTAACAAATTAGGAAGCAAGATTCCTGACAAGACATTGCGAATTTTATGGATATGCAATATTGATCTGCTTCGACAAGTTGCAGTGCTAATTGCACTTCAAACAGTAAAACATTTATTTTTTATTCCTGTAAGTGATTTGTGTAAATCGCACATTATAAATATGGTTAGCGTATAAGGAGAGAGATAACTGATCTCTCAAAAAGTTGCGAAAAATACCACACTAAAAACATATTTGCCAAACTTTTCACTTTGTTTTCGTATAAATATTGATCAAATTGGCACAAAACTTACTGCCATTTGGAGAGGTAAGAATCAGCCGTGACTACATAAAAGGAATTCTGTTCGTAGCCTGGCCACTTCTATTTTCTATCATAAAGAATCTTCAGAATGTCACGTTGCCATTTGATTAACGTAAATGCATTCACTTAGTCTTGAAAATCCGCATGATTTTAGCCTAATCAAACTAGTTTACATTCTCGTAAATTGTCGTTTGTTAACTGTGCCATATTTTATTTTTAAGCATTAAGTGTTTCAATTTTTCATGTGGTAAAAAACATATTGGAGTAAAATTAAATTACATTATCAACACGCAACAGAATGATACAATATCCTATATTAGTAACTCCCCATTTTTTAAATTAAAAGAGTATTTAATTTTCATTTCACATGTACTTAGCACTAAGATAAAATGATTAAAATAATATTTTTTTTTAATTAAAACACTGCAATAAAATTTGAAATATATCAGAAACCATTTAAAGTAGGTGATCCCCCCCCCCCTTTTTTTAAAAGTTAATTTTGAGATGGGAAAAAATTTATAAAGCTCCAACATTTTTCTTCCCAAATCCATAAAAACTTCTTCAATCGGTAAAATAGTTAAGAAAACTGCAAGAAGTTTAAGGCAGGGTAAATGCACTGTTTAGGGGCGGAATTCCTTTTTTATTTCTTCATTTTCTCTAAACCACGTTTTCGAACTTTTAACTAACGCTAACAGCTCTAACAAAAACGTTTTTAGTTAATTCATTTGAAACTTTTCAAAAACGTTCATACATTATGTAACTGTGGAATAAACTTATAAAATTTAATATACATACAATATATTCTTGTATAAATGATAAATGAAAGTCAAGTAAAAATGGAAATATATTTTTCAAGGCAAAATATGGAAATTTCAAAAAACGTTGCTATAACTTTTTTTGTTGTTGTGTATTTATAATTTTGGAGAGTCATTGCATTTTTTGGTATCTAAGAAATAGTTAGGCACAAAAAGTTTGCAAAACGAAGAAAAAACGAGTGTACTGAAAGTGCTGATGAAATGATAGTCTTTAGATGAAAAAATAGGGTTTTCTACTATTTTTTTATTTTTAAGTTTAAAAAACTATGATTTATGGTATTTTACATAAGCATATTAAATTTTAAATCTATAGTAACGGGAGTCGCTTGGTTTTTCTCTTTTTGAAAAAGTTATTTGTAGTGGTTTACAAGAAAGGTATCACATAATATTACCTGAACTACAAAGAACGCTTTGGTTTCCAAAAAGAATATTGATTCATTGAGTTTCTAGTACCTAGAGGAAAAAAACGCGAATGCTGCTTTACTTAATAAACATCTAATGACCAGAAAAACAAACTTATTTTTCAAGGTCACGTATTTTTGTAATTTCGTGAATAAATCTGAGGCTTTTATAGCGAACTGTAATCTACCTTTTTCAACGATTAATTTTTTTTACTATCTAGCTGTAACCGCCTTACCCTCCTCAAAATCTCTTAATTTAAAATTAATGCAAAAAATAAAAATTCCTTTTATTTATTTAACTAGTTGACATGTCCGGCGTAGCGCGAAGTAACAATGCATCATTTCCAGGCCAAGTGTCCATGTCCAAAATTCTGTTGTAAATATAAGAAAAAATGTTCTTAAGAAATCCAAGTAGAATATGGGCAACAGTCTTTAAAAATCCCATTTAAACAGTGAAACCCATTAAAAATCATGATTACATAAAAAACAGCAGCCTCTCAAAATTGCTTTTAGACCAAAAAAACACAGTCCATAAATATCCACATTAAAATGCCACCATCAGTTCAAAAAATTGCCATTGGAGTAAGGGCAACTGTAAATAAAATGCACATATGCATCAGGATAATTGCTCCAAAATGATATCAAGAGTTCGTAAAAATCCAAATTACAATATAGACACATGTAAGAATTCCCACCAGAATAAGAGCAGTATTATCTTTAAAAATGTCCAACAGATGAAGAACAACGGTCCCTGAATATTTCTGCTACAATAAAGGAAACGTTGCTTAAAGCCCCCATTTGAAAAAGACAACCATTCCTTCCTAAACATCAGAATTAGGATACCAGTCCCAAAAAATCTCCATTAGAATAAAGATGCCAGTGACTAAAAATATGCATTAGACTACTGAATCTTAAGAGCTGCTGTTCCTAAAATTACCAACAGTGCATCGTGAAATCCCCAACAGAATAAGGACACCAGTTTTTAAAATGTATTGAATTGAATGAGAACAATATTACTAAAAAGGATTTTTGGCGTGGTTTGGAAAAGTTACGTAGCGCAAAATAATATATTGAGAACAATTAACTGCATAGGGGCAAAAAAAAGTTATCACCAATTGGCGAAATTTTAAATTTCATCTGAAATCAGCGATATCGAAAATCTTCCAACCTCGTATGTGTATGCGAGTTATACAAAAAAAAAAATAATAATTTGTTTTACGTTGACAGAACAAAAACGATCGCCAAATAAGCAATTTTACATGCAAAAATTGTTTATGAGTAACAAAACCAAGGCTGAACTTGATCGTTAACTGTTTATCAAGTTCAGCCTTGACAAAACAAGTCAACTACTTTTGGTATCAGTCAAAATCGCCAAGCTGAATGCTAAAATAAAGCATAAAACACCAAAATGTACAGTAAGAGGATGCATAAATATTAAGTAAGGAATAATTTGAAAATACGCCAATTAAAAAAAATAATAATATTATTATTATTATTTTCGAAACAATATCCAACAATTTTTCTATGGAATAAAATAACTGAAATATGTATCATTTGATAAAATAGTTGTAACATTCAGAGCAACTTTCAATGCAGAGTTATTTTTCATTAAAACAAAAAACAATTCTTATAGATCGGATTTGAAAACTTGGCGTGATTTTAACTTGTGTCAAAAATGAGCATGGTTGTGGAATTTTTTAGCTTTAACCTTCCATAAAATGCCGAATTAAATCATATCTACGGTAAAATATTTTGTTTGAACATAAACGACCAAGGCAGTTTGTTCCCGGCTCTGGGAATCCAAAAAAAAAAAAAATAATAATAATAATAATAATTTCATTCGTCATTTTACTTTACCAGAAAATTTCTGTTGGCGACAAAAGTACTCTTTAATTTGGCGAAAATAAGGTAAGCCTCGTTTTAAAATGAGAAAACTACTTTTGACGAATATTGCGGTTGTGATCTATTTGTTCTACAAACTTGAGAAAGAGATAATCTCAGTGCACTTTTTTACGGGCATTAATATGCTGCAAAAATCTAAAACGTGGGACATTTCTTCGATGAGTTAATACCAAAATTAAGTTTTGCTTAAAATAAGAATAAAAAAAGAACAGATTCGAATTTTTGGAAAAACTCTTTGAGGTGCACAAGGACCTGACTCAAGGTACCTGTAACCAAAATTTACTACTTCTGGACCCTTTCATCACTTCAGGAGGGGACCAACAGACACACACACACAAACGAACTGATACACAAACTCTCTGTTTTACTCATATTTATACAGATTAAAAATCTCCAACAACTTGGAACTGCTTAAGCAGCTCTTTTGAATCGCTTCACTTGGTTATCGGACACTAAAATATTTTAGTCTAACATGATCACTATCACAGAAAGAATTAGAAACGTACTTTACCATCGTGACAGCATTTTATTTATTTATTGCTGCAATTAAGTTGTTCTCTGGAACCTTGGGATTTTCGTGCAAATTGCTCTCTTCTATGCAAGTTATATTCTAGAGATCGCAACAAACTCAGTTTAAAATCATAGATTTAAAAAACAGCAACGAATTGTTTTTCCGCATATAGATCTACTGGGCAGCAATCGCAAAACGCTCGACTCCTAAGGTTGGATTTATGTAAACAAACGCAGTGTTGCCAACCAAAAAAATTGAAGGCCCTTTTGTTTGTTTGTTAACGACCGCTTCAGGTCACATAAATATTCGAGTTTATTTGCTATTCTGAACAATGTGCGTCAAACTCTCGTCTAATATGACAGATAGAACAAGACGTCTAATATGACAGATAGAACAAGACAGTACAACCGGTTTACTATACAAAGAAGGAGATACACCCAGGGGAAAGTCGGAATCGAACCGACGCCTCGTCACTGCGCGCAGGCAGGTACCAGAACCAGTCGCTCAGCCACTGAGGCCGCTGAAGGCCCTTGTTCCGCTAGGTATAAGCGTTAAATGTACGTATTAATATTTTTTATTACCACTTTTTTGTGATAAAGCTCTATTTTTTAATTATTTTTTGAAAATTCAATTTTCACAGCATTCAGTTAGCCAATAATTGGAATAATATTATTTATTCCAATTATTGGCTAACTAGAATCGCTTTCTTTTCTCCGTCTCTTTATAGAGCATTTCAATCCATACGACCGACCTCTTTTGCACTTTATCGTTTATCTGGCTAAACCCAAAGTGTTTCTATGGATTGCTCGGTTACCTACGGCTTAATGCGTGTAAAGGTCTCAGAAATTTTTTTAAAAAAATTCTTCATAAATCGATTCTACAACTATTCAATAATATACCCTGAAAATTTCAAAGAAAAATTCCAAGTTGTTTAAAAGTTATAAGCATTTGAGCGAGCGCCCCTTTTGGATCAGTTGAGCAGGTAGTCCCTCATGAATGACCTGAAGGGTATTAGGGGAGCTTAGCAGATGTCATTTTATTTCTTTTAACAATTGAGACCTCGAATAGAAATTTTTATAAGTGTTAGTATCTATAAGTATTACAAAATTGATTCATTACTGCTTTAAATTTACGTTCAATATCACTTTTTTCGAATTTGCGTACGCTCTAGCTCGCAGAGTTTTTGATCAATCCTTATCAAAGTTAGCACACATTTTCTTTATATATATACGCTGTGGTTAAACTAGAATCATAAGCATTTCTTTATGTTTACTTTTTTTATTGTAAAAATAAGAACAAAAAAAAAACGGTCAAAAATCGTACTTAATCTTTCCATTCTAAAAAAATTAGAAATTTTCAATTTTTTGTGATGATTTTAGTTCAACTAGAAGAAACACTTATAAAAAGAAGGATTTAAAATAAATGATTTCAGATAAAAATTGTGACCTTCAGGTTGTACACAAACCGCTGACCCGGGTGGCGACTTACAGTGTGCAACAGCCGATATCTCCGGGGTTTTTCAAGAAAAATGTTTGAAAATTTCAATAAATGTTCTTCAATATATCTATAAAATAACATCAAAATCTCAATAAAATATATTTATTCTTTATACATTAAAAAAATAATGAAAATTGCTGTTAATACGCTGTTTTACACGTATCCCCCCCCCCCTTAAGTGAAATCCGAATCATTAGAACATGATTGGAAGGAGTGCAATACCGATCAAGCATCCATATGCTTAACGAGATTAAAACCCGGACCCCAAGGCGTTGGAGCAGCTCTTTCTACGGTTAGTAGAAGATGCTTTGAGGTTTTTGATCCGCAGAATTTTTCAAAAAGGTTCCTTAAAGGAATATCCTGCGATGCTACGGTCTTGTTGTTCGGTCTTAGAAACAGTGGATCAGGAAAACCACAATAACAAAAGTACAGATGAAGGAAATAAGTGTATGATAATTGTCATATATTCAATGCGCATTAAAAAAAAATTAAAAAGGACTTATAAGTTTTGAGTGGAATTTAAAAAAAATAAGTAAATAAAAGATCTGATCAGTAGAACCACAAGAACTTACCTTGCGTCAGCTCCGTTCCAGTTTCGAGCAAAATCATGTTACTCCACTGCACCGGCCTCATGTTCCAGATTTTATCTAACTCAATGGAGATATACACACTTGGCATGTGTACGTGTGTGAAAAAGTGTTAGCCGTTAATAATGGTTTTACAAAAAAAAAATGTCAACTCGATTGAAAAGGAAAATCTTACCGACAGGAAATTCTAGCTTGCACAAAACGTCCATCATCAGAATATATTCCAGAGCTAAATGAAAATCCATAGCATGTTTCTGTCGTAGAAAACGTGCCGTTTCCTTAGAATTCATCGCAGAAATTTTTAACAGAACCGTGAATACAAACTTGAGGGGGTTGCTTTATGATGCCGCACAGTAATGGTGCGCATAAAATCTTAAGTTTACTATTTAAAATAATGCCTCTTTTCACGCACGATGTATAAAAAAATGTCAAACTTATATACGTTTAAATATAATATCATTACAAAACATCATAACGTTACAATAAACTGAAGTAATACATCAATATATATATATATATAACATTAAAACTAAATAACTTTTTTAGACCCCTTTTTGAACTCTGTTTCGTTTTTGAAACATAGATATTTTTTATATGTCCCCCAGCCCTGGAAAATAACGCGGGGAAGATTATGTAATGTGAACTAAAAATAGTTTTGCAGAAGAACAAATAGAAAAATCAGTGCTTCATCACGTGACATGTTGCTCGATATATTATAAAAGGCGATCACAAGCTTTTCACGGGAATTCACAATGTAAATATTGTAGATAGAAGAGTGTGCTGTTTTGTGTCGTCTTATATTTTGAAATATGTGTATTTAATATCTGAAGCTACTTACTAATAAATCAAGTATTGAAAAGTTTCGGCCAATTCTGATTTACCAACGGACATTACACTAAAATAACGGCTGCTTGTAACGATTACGAAAATCTACTTTTTTTTTCTTTTAACGACTTGGAAAAAAAAGAAAATCTTGTTTCTTAAGACTCATTTTCACGAAAAAATGCCGCTTAAGTACATGAAATGTTTTCATGGTTCATTATATTTCCAGACGTTTAAAACTGACTGAGCACATTGCGTATTATTTCAGTAAAAATAGAGAACGTGTTGCAAATTTTTGTACGGTTTTGTATCTAGCCGTTAGAAACTATATATAGCGTGTGTGAACAAATGATAGTCAGAGAATTACCCCCCAAAAATGCCTGAAGTTTATCTAAACATAATTATAAGTGACTAATATTCCGTGCAATTATTTGGATGTCCTTTACGAGGAAAATTTTCACACTATTTTTAAATAAAAACGTTCAGAATAAATGCTAAAATTATATTATTTCCGAAAATATGCATTTTGTACCTGAACATTATATAAACTGCGAACGAATTTTGAGCATGTCATTATAATCTTAATTTTTCACAAAGCTATTGTTATAGTTATTATTTTACCACACTTCTGATACAGATGCAATAGCAACAACAATACAACGAAGAAACGAATAGGGAAATGAAAAGAAAACAGAATGCAGATAGAAAAGGTGAAGAACGAGCAATGTTTGGTTCTACAACGTTCTGAAGTTGTTTAGAATGCAACAAAAACACATTGCATACTTTATAGCCTTAAAATTTAGTTTCTGTTACTGATAACGTATTAATAAGTATTTTTCTGAAAAAAGTAAAACAATAACTAGACGTGTAAATTGAAATTTCTGAATACTCATCAAAATGTTGTTAAAATTTGTTTTGTGGTGGAATTTTTATAGTAGATATTTTATGTTTAAAAAATTAAAACAAATATAGGCAAATTAAATGCTGTAATATTGCTTATATGCTATATTCCAATAGTAGCCCACTGTTAGAAAAACAGAAAAATTAAATGCTTTCCAACATTTGATTATATGAACAAAGTAGAAAAGGAAAAAAGTTTCCTTTTTTAAAAAGTGTCTTAAAATATCAAAAATTCTCTTCATATCGAGCTTTAAGATTGGGATTTGAGTTCGAGGATCAAAATTATGATTATAGATACAAAAAAGGGTAAATATTAACCTTATAAAGAACATTAGAATTTTCTTCTTGTTGAAATTAAACATTGTTGTCTTATCGTCTCTCATGGTTAGACCTGCCTAGTACTGCAAGAAATTTTCTCTCGTCATAGTCGAAACCATTTCATCAAATAAAAGCGAGGGGAAAGGCTCATGACTTTGTCGTCAGCTTAAAACGACATTTTATTCTTGTATGTATTTCAAACTACATATATATATATATATGTAGGTGTAGCAAGTTGTTAAGTATATGAAATTGTCAAAGCTTGTGCCTGGCGCAAATGCAGCACTATACAGCAAACTTTAATATATTGAAATATAGAAATAATGAAAAGAAATGAAAGTTCCGGGACATGTAAACAAACTTAAACGAACATTAACGAAACGTATAAGTTGCCTATACAAAGTATAAAAAGTCAAAAAAAGAAACAAAAACAAATAACTCTCCTCATCAGTGGGCGGGGAGCATAACGTATACATTAGAAACCAAGAAAAATACTTTTCGTCGCATCTTTGGACCTTTCATCTCTCTGTGTAGGTGAGTATAATCACTGCTACAAGCCAACGTCCTGCAGGTATGGGCGGGTGTGTTGTATTGGTGGCATGTTTTACGTCTGTTTAAAGTTTATTATTTAATTTTTGAATTTAAGCTTTTTGCGTTATTGTCGCTTCATTTTATCCATAATGCTTCCTTTTACATGCCATTTCTGCGACACATTCCGAAACCTGTAGGACTATTTTTCTTGGTTTCTAATGTATACGTTATGCTCCCCGCCCACTGATGAGGAGAGTTATTTGTTTTTGTTTCTTTTTTTGACTTTTTATACTTTGTATAGGCAATTTATACGTTTCGTTAATGTTCGTTTAAGTTTGTTTACATGTCCCGGAACTTTCATTTCTTTTCATTATTTCTATATTTCAATATATATATATATATATTGTATATCGCATTTTTTAAAGAAGAGAAACATTCGGATCTTAATGTATTACGAGGTCGATGAATAGGCTTTTTGGGTCGGAGCTAGATTATCTAAAAGAAATTCAATTTGATAAAAAAACGCGTTTTAAACCGTCTTTTTAAAAATTGATAAAAATGTTGCTTCTCCTTCACGTTCAAACATGGATTTTCTACAATTTGGTTAAAAAATATATTTAACTGTCGTAATTATTTTGGGCTCTGGGTGGAAAGAATGAATTTAAACCTAAAATACCTTTTCTAAGATTAATTTATCAAAAATGGAGCACAAGGTGCACAATGCCGGCAGAAACTACTTATATACCACAATTTAAATTTGTTGACCTCAAACGTTTTCTCCGGGACGCGAGGCACAAGCAAACACACACACAAACATCTTATTTTCCTTTGATGAATTTAATTTCCTAAACTAGTATCTATTTGTTACGTGGGAATTTAGCTCATTTTAATAAACGAGAATCGATTTCTAAATATACATGTTTTTAAGCTACGTTTCAAAAAGGTGTCTTGTAAGAGTGATCTTTGTTTCTGCCTTTTAATAACACCTTACGGCAACGAAAACGACGTAGTACCAAACTCTTGCTCATGAAAGAAAGAAGGAGAAAGAGGTGAGAGGCGTTAACTGAAAAGGAACACCAATAGAGGAACATAGAACGTAGAATCAGGCAAAGTAACGATTAAAAATGCAATCACAACATCAACCCCTACGAGGGTACACATCGAACATCAGCCGAGCAGATTCATTCCGAAGAACAGTTTGGTAGAGTAAACAGAAGAAATGTAATACAGAAAAAGAGAGAGATGCATTCAATGAATTGCTGGTGCACAGGCGTTGCCCCCACAACTCAACATCGACCAACCATACACATTCGGGGGATGATTCTTGGGGGGGAGGGTATTGCGGGTGTCCACCTATATGTTTGGTTGGAGGGTTGTGCTATACCTCTCCAGCGTAGCAGTGAAGACGCAGTATCCGGGTTGAGTTCTCCGTCCCACCCGGATATGGGCGAAGCAATGTCTTCCTCCTCCTCAGGGATGGTGTATACCTCCCCGGGACTCCGGTCGTAAAAAGGGAGGGCAGAGGAGGACGAGCCTCCCCCTCCCTCGTCCTCGCTGTCCTCCTCCTCCTCTTCTTCGTCCTCCTCTTCCGCCTCCTCGAGCATGCGTCTGATGCTGGAGGTGCGATCGCTGAAGCCGTCGCCCAAATCCCCCCGCCTCGGGGAGGACGCGAGGTCCTCCTCCCCCCAGTCGTCTTCGTCGTTCTCTATGAGGATGTAGTAATTGTTCTGTCCTGCAGAGACTGAAACTACGTCATCTACGGAGGCTGGGTGGAGGTACTCACGTGACATGGTCTCGTCCTTCCGGTTGGGGTCTCCCACAATCTGCAACAGAGAAAACAGAACACAAAAAAAGAAGGGTTACCAGTAGAGTGAGAGTTGCTACACAAGCTTCAAAAAGCGTTTTCATAATTATCAGCACAAACAATTTCCTCATCAAACACACTATATTGTTGTTACTCCTTAATCATAAACCTATCCTATTGGTCAGTCACAGTTTAGTGAAGCCGAAATCATTTACATGATTACAATAATACTATAACACGACACCAAAAAAATATAACAACACGTAAAAGGAAAACTTAAAGAAAAGAAACGAGAAAAAAAAGATTCTCTATTGAAATGGATTGCGTCACATTTTTCAGTCTGGATGAACACATTTTTATAATCTTAAAATCAATCATACAAATTCAATAGTATCTTTACCCCCAAGTTTCCAAATGAAAGAATAAATTTTATAGATAAGAGTTACATTTCTTGAAGAGCGGTTTGTATTTTTCAGTACTACTGATACAAACCCTTAAATTCTTTTATTTTTGACATCATATATGATTTTTCTGTCACCTTTCAAACGGCAATAAAAAAAAACTATGAATTATGTAATTTTGTTCACGTCTGTATCAGTAAGAGATTTTAGCTCGAATACAGAATCAGGGGTGCACTTGATGCTATCTGTTGCTGTAAACTGGCGATTTACATGCTTGGTTTAATCAAACATGTTTATTAAAACACAGTTAGCTGTAAACTCAGTTCCTAGGCGCACGTCACGCTTGATCTGAACGGCACAAGCCGCCCTGACGTCACTTGCGCATACTAACGATGTGTGCGTTTATGCACTAGAGATTATGTGATTTCAAAGAGGCCTGATACGATGCTGTAAAGTTCCGACGGGCTCTTAAATTTTTTTTTAAGGTTTACAGTTGCGATGTACTTAGGGTCGTCGAACGTTTCAATGTTCTTCCTACTAGTGTTCCATACAGGGTTTTGCTATATATCATCGAAAACGTCGTGTAGTAAGTTCAAGTAAAATATAAACTTGGAATTTAACCATTTTATAAAATCTCAACAGCAGTTATTTGATCGCTCTGGTATGCTTAGTGTTAATTTTCCCATTTGGTAGCAGTATGCCTACCAAAATTTTTGCCCAAAAATTATAAATAAATGCATTACTAGCGAAATATAAATATACCTTAGTTTTGGAGAAAATTTAACTATTTTGATTATTGCGAATAAACTGTTTCTTTAACAAAATTTACGTAGTATTATTTAACGTATTAATTAACGTAGTATTATTGCTGACGTACTGGCGACACTGTTCGCTGCTAATGTTATGAAGGGTCGTGGCTAAAGTCCTCTGAAACTCTATGGAAGGCCTCAACCTGGATGTGTTGCAGCGGATGATGTCTGACACGAATGTTGGATCAGGAGTTTTCGGATACGGAACTACAATGAAAATATTCGTGTTTTCTTGCTTTTTCGTCGCATCTTTGGACCTTTCATCTCTGGGTGTAGGTGAGTATAATCGTTGCTACGAGCCAACGTCCTGCAGGTGTGGGCGAGTGTGTTGTATTAGTGGCATGTTTTACGTCAGTTTAATTTTTAATTTTTGAATTTAAGCTTTTTGCGTTATGTCTGTTAAGTTTCCTTTTAATTATTTACCATATTTTCAATTCAATTCTTGAGTAGCATTGTCGCTTCATTTTATCCGTAATGCTTCCTTTTACATGCCATTTTTGCGACATATTCCGAAACCTGTAGGACTATTTTTCTTGGTTTCTAATGTATACGTTATGCTCCCCGCCCACTGATGAGGAGAGTTATTTGTTTTTGTTTCTTTTTTTTGACTTTTTATACTTTGTATAGGCAATTTATACGTTTCGTTAATGTTCGTTTAAGTTTGTTTACATGTCCCGGAACTTTCATTTCTTTTCATTATATCTATATTTCACTATATATATATATATATATATATATATATATTCCGGATTGCTTAAAAAAATTACAATCTCTACTATAAACACTCGTAAGTTTTATTTTAAAAATTGTGAATTTCTGAAAAATGCTCTTTCATCGACTTATTTTGTGGCAGAAAGAATTTACTGAGTTTATATAGACAGGTAAACATTTTTGAAAGAATTTTCTTCTAAGTCATAGAACTTTGCACACAGTAAACTTGACGTAATATAAGCAGCTCATTATAGAGGCACTTATTTTAACAAACCTTTCCTAATTATTTTCACTGTATCAATGAATAAATACATAAATAAACAGTATTATTAAACAATGCTTTGCATTTGCCACATAATATGGAACAAATACAACTAAACAAACTACAAAACAGATTTAGGTGGAAACCTACTTAATAAAAGGAACAGATAAAATAATATCAACAAATATTAATGTTTATATTTTAGTCAATGAAAGTAAAATCTTATTTAAAACATTTCCGTACAAATCAGTTTTTAAACATTTTCAAAAAGAATCAACTAGAGCTGCTATGAAAAGGGTTTTCAGCATTGATCCAAGATTAATTAAGTCATTTCTCGAAATGTTACTATTCAACATATTCTAAATAACTCGATTGGATATGCGCATTATTTAAGTGGTGCGTTTATTGGCTCGCCTATCTTCATGTATTGAAAGATAAATAATTCAATTTGTAACGACTGGAAAATCTTACAAATGTGGATCTTTGAACAGTACTCGTTCATCTGCATAGCCAGTATCTAGAGTGCTGTGGAATAATAGCGATTTCATTTGAAGGCGGTAAGTAAGACTTGAGAGATAACACGAATAGAACATTAACTTGGGGTTAAATTTTACATTAGGTTTTGTCATATCTGATAATCACTTTCTTCAAAATTATTCAATTCTTGTCCAGTGAAGCTCAAACATCAGTATTTGCAATATCATTTTTATTTTCAGGGTGGGCCATACGTGATTTCTATGTCATTCGCCTAGATTGAATAAACCAAAATTATTCTTTTAACCCTTTTGCTTAATAAGTCTCGAATTGGATAGTTTTTAGAAGATGTTTTAAGCAGAACCCTAATCTACAGTTTGGAAAAAAAACGCACACTGCTTATAAAAACGAGCACAATTGTAGCAACGAGCTTTGCATGGCACGTCGTGATGCTTCTGTTAGTGCTAATCCAAACAAACTCAGTAGGTAATATCATTAAGTTGAAAATACACTCTAATATTAGTTTACCTTAAGATAAGAATGTACGTATATAGTAATTCGATTATATCATCATTATTTTGGTTCAGCTCGAGATCTAATCGAATTGTTTAACCCTTCAGCAGTCACGTCGGGTCATATTGACCCAGGTACAATTTTTAATTCCTTTTCTTTTCTATGCTTTTTATATGTTACATATTCTTACAGTATATTGAAATTAAAACACAATGTCTTACATTTTTCTTATACCCAATTTACTAAATTTTTAATTCTGGTCTATATATCCCGACGTAATGACTTGTGTGATGTCTTGAAAGGAGACAGCGCCAGGAATAAAGATTTATCAGTCAGGCCTAAACATGGTCGTAAGTTAACATCCGCTTATGTATAAATTGTATTGAACAAACTGCAATTGAAAATAATGAAAAACATGCATTATTTTCTGATTTTCTCTATAAAGTAGCTTTTTACGATGTCTCAACATGTGTAATACGATAAAAGGACACTAAACATACATTTTTAATTGCATTATTAACTTGAATTGTACGGATCGATAAAAACAGGTAAAGGAGACACTTGCCTTTTGTCCCGCAGTCGTGTACGTGATGGTATCCTGTTGTCCTGTTGCCATTGCTGCACTCAGTTGTTTTCTCCGATTCGAGCAGGTGTTGCACACCCACACGGATCGCTGTTGAAGAGAAAAATTTCAGATTCTTTTCATAATTCTACAAAATATATTTGACGCAACAATGAGAGTCCGTTCAACGTTCTGAAACTCTATTGTTTTCTTTCAATTCAACGTTACAGCTTTTAAATTTAGTTTTTATTAGTTCTATATTTGGGAATGTTAACCAGTACAGCGTCAAAAACTAAACAAAACAAAAAAAAAGCTGGCCCTTTCTGGTTTTGGAAAAACTTGAATATTAAATTGTTTCCTATATTTATTTCCGGAAGTAATGAAAAGAAGAACTAAGCATCAGACAGGCTCGACAAATATATTTATTCAATTATATATTTATTGCAGAAACTTGCTCTTTACAACTATTCATTCTTATTTTGAATGTGTGGGTAGATCAAAACTAATTATTATTAATTTCACAATAGACGTTTAAAAGCAAACGCTATTAGAATGATCACTTACGCTATAAACTTCACACAAGTTATTTTTTACTTTGCTTTCATTAGGTCGGTCCTCAACGAGAATGAAATTATTGGTCCGTTATTAATTCACCTCCCAGAACAGTCTAAACCAAATTTCAAGCACACTTTAAGCACTAACCTCACGGAGTTATTCAAAAATTTATCACGAGCGTAAACTTGCAAATTCCAGAAGCTTGTTGTTAGTGTGTTTAAATTTAAGACGAAAACCGGAGATGTGAGAACCATCTTAATTTAAAAATTCATACTGCGACGTTTCGCTATGGTTGAGGCTCGAAACATTGGTCAAGAATTTTGGAAGAACTCACATTTAGTGTTGCTTTGCGAAAAACTGAAGTATGGACGAAGACACGAAACGAACACCGTAGTCATCGGGGTGAAGTTGATATTTTGGGCAATGTGTTTCACGTTACCTAAACTGTGGAAAACATATCGTGAAAGGGCGGCTGCGTTAGGTATTGACCCCACATTTGTTCGCCGTCTATGGGTGCCTCATAAATTGACAAATGTGAACAAAATTAGACGCTTGGAAGATCATCCCTCTTTTATCCGTATGAAAAAGAACTATTACCTCATTGAATCATTAACTGCGACTAAAAGTGGTACGTTTCTGTATGACAATGGTAAATGATCACTTCAATGTGTGAGTTAAAATACCAACCCCAGAAGGTGAAGTTTCTTGCATGTTGATCTGCAGATGGATAAACTATCAAGTTCCTAACGAAGGGTCAAACCTTCATAACACTATTGGGATGAATTACTACAAATGACCGAAAATCAATCAATAGTATTAGTCTATACATTGTGTTAATTTTTTGCTGCTTAAAACGCTTCCTCGTGTTTTACAACAAGCACTTATACATCACACTTCGAATAAGTAAGTCACTGCTCTTTCCTCCATGTTATCGCCATCCAAGTGTGCTGGAATCTTTCAGACATTTCATTCGCCTCATCCCCATTTGTATTATTACAACCATTATTATTATTATCATCATCATTTTTACTATTATTATTAGGGGTAGTTTGCCTTTTATTACACCTCGGCCTAATATCGCACTCCTCATGATCTTGCTAGTTAGGTGCTGCAGCCTGGTAGAAACTGGTTCCACTTGTGTCTAGTGTCTGACGACACTGTGCCAATCCTGTGAGAGCGTTGGTTAGCTGAATAGTTGGCTTTAGCTTGTGTAAGTTTTGAGCAAACTTATGTTTTTGACGACTTCATCATACATTGATTAATCTTCGGAAAGATAAACAGTATTCTTTATCATTGTAAAGTAAATGCAACTACAAAATGATGTAGTTTAAGTAGATATGGGGGTCACGTCTTATCTATTCTTAGATTATCCAGTATAGTTAGCCATATTCGAAAGTAGCGTTACTCACTTTCCTACTGTAGTCCTAATATCGCGATATTAGGACAAAAATAACAGACCTGGAATTAAACGAGAAATGAAACAGAACACCATGCCTAAAAAGGAAAAGAAAAAAATCCCAAAAATAATTTTGGGAAAACACCAAGCAAAAATATAATAGGTTTGTCGATAAACGAGAGTTGAAACAGAACACCATGCCTAAGAAAGAAAATAATGGAATGAAGAAAAGAAAAATTGCGAAACGTGAACAATTATCGGACTCATCCTCAGAATTAGAAGATCTTGAGCAAACGTTGACAGTGTCTACTGACGCCAAAGACAGCAAAAAGGATTACGAGTGTTCTTTCTGCAAGCAACTTTGTTTAACCGTCGAACGTGGCGAAACATGGATACTTTGTACTAATTGTCGCATTTGGTGCCAGGAAAAATGTTCGGAAGTTATTGTTTATAAAACCTATATTTGTGATTTCTGTTTAGAAAGCTAACTCCTTTTGACATGTAAACTAAAAACAAGAAAAAAAGAGAGACAGAAAGGAACCATATTACAAGAACCTTTTTCAAAGCTGAAAGTAAACATAGTTGCAACTTGAGGAAAATGAACAATAACGGATTGAACTTTAGCACATTTGACGTGGAAAAGAGCGGGAAGGAGATTGATTAATTGATGGGAAAGGTCAACACATCACGACTTTCTTAGTAGGATAGAAAAGTGTTGATTTTGGCTGTTTCAAAGGAGAAATATGCGCAATAACTAGGTCAGTAACATTTAATGCAGCAGTTTTCAGTTTACACAGCACCTCAAACATACTTGATTGCTTTAATCTAAGCAGCATAGTACGGTTGCTGGTTGTTTCTGGGATTGATAAAAATGCGGCTCGATCACGATTATTTTTTCTTGTTACTCGCTCTAACGCATTTACATTCTCATAATTCATGTATCCTGCCTATAAGCGAATCGTTTGTAATATCATTCTCTTAACGCATCGCAAAGAAAAACAACGCCTCCCAACAAACTTGATTTAAGACGCTTTCACCTAATTAGGGACCCTCATAAGAGCCGTTCGTCCGACACTTCATTTTAAAATTCTATACCCGATGCAAATTATGGTATTAATGTCCTTTAGAGTAGAATGATAGTCCTCGTTGAAATATATCCGTCGCTTTCGACATCTGTGACGTTATCCATCGCAGAACATTAATTTTCCCTTCAGAAATGCCGGGTAAACGACGGAGTAATAAAAGGGGTAACGGAATTCACGGACGCAATTATAATTGGTGTTGGAGTTGCATATTAAAAAGAAAATCCTTTATGGAAACCTACTTCGGGAGAATGACTAATGACGACAGCGGCTCCTGACGGCCTCTTTAGAAGTTATCGATCCTCTCAACATGTCTCTTCTAGGTGGGCACGTGATTTCGGGACACCAGGTGGTGATTAGAGTAGTTTTTTGGTAATTTTCTGTTCTAATTTTTTTAAAAGAATTCCTAAGAAAAAATACCATCAAGCTTACAAATTTTCCTGCGCCACGTATGCTGAAAATATCATGCTATAATTAAAGCATGCGTTAAATTAGCCACGTTGTATCTTAAAAAAATTGTTTTTCTGGCTAATTAAGTTGTTCCAACGAAAAACCCCCACGAGAATACGAACAACCTAATTAGATGAAACTCATTTTTTGAAAAATTATGTATTTTGTTATTAGAAATTTAAAATATTCTTAATATTATATTCTCAGTTGAATTTCCATGATGAAGAAGCTTTTTTTTTTACTTTCTTTTGTATGATTTTTTTTTTTTTTCATGATTATAATTTCAATTTGTTAAGGTTTGTTACTAGTTCGTTAATTTTAATTTTCTTGAAAGAAAATATTTTTTCCAATAATAAAAAATGTATACATTTTTGTTCTCTCTATCTTTTTTCTTATTTTTCTGTTCATTTCTTAGCCTCTTAATTTTTTAAAATATTAATTAAAAGTTAGTTTTGTTTAAGTTTCATGCATTACAGACTTTTTGGTCGCAAACACTAATTTGTTTTAAAGGGCATACATTATTTGAAGAAATCTCTAATGGTTAAACCGTTCAGAAATTGTTTTTTAGCCTTCTTTTATGTAAAAGTAAAAAAAATAACAATAAAGCATGAAAGGAAGCTTAATGTATCGTGAAAATATCGTTAGAAATCAAGAAAAGTCAAAAATAAGTTAAGTAATTAAATAAAGATTTAAAAATAAAAAAAATCAAAGTAGGGTTTTGAGATGGGGAAAAAGTGTATCGGTCGGTCTGTCTGTCTGTCTGTCGGTTTTTGTTCATTTATGAACAGTTCAAAAACAATTAACATACAGCCTACGGGGAAATTTCAATCCTATAAATTTATCGGAAAGCTCTTATGACGTAGAACATGTACAAATAGAAAGTTCATCCAGAACTAACGAGCCTATTTTACTATGAAATTTTTTGATCGGGATTTTCAAGAATATTTTTGAATTAATGAATGATTAAATGAATGAGCAAAAGAATGAATGAATAAATAAGTGAATAAATACATGAATGACTTAATAAATGAATGATTGAATGAATATGTATTAACCGTTGAAAAAGGTATATTTGAAGCAATTGAGAACTAAAGCTAAACGAGAAAGACAGAGAGAGGGATAGCTAGATTATAAATTCGCATTCGGTGTATACGGGAAAGTAGGCTCGTATAGTTCTAGACGGAACTTCTTGTTTCTTCTTGTAACTAAATTGCTTAGAACTGTGAAAATTTAGTGACTACAGTAGACTACGACACAGAATGACAATTGTTTGTATGAAGAAAATTATAGGAAAAATCTTCGGAAAAATTGCTGCCATTTATTTGATTGTTATTTTACCACATTTAATTACAACAGTTGAATAACCATTAAAAAGATGGCACTCAAACCGCTGATTGTGAAAAAAATTGTTTATTCTCTGTTTATCCTAAAGATCGTTAAATTAACCGTAATTTTCAAGCGCTCAATAAGAATCGGGCGTCCATCTTGGTTGGGAAACCTTACCGGTCATACGTTGTTGTTAAAATATGAATAAAGTTTTATCAGTTCAGATCTGCGTGTCTATATAAAAAAAGAAGAAAAAAAAGTGGCTTAAGCAGTGGTTACTAAATAGAAAGACATACACACGTAAATCAAAAATTTGAGACATCGGATTCCCGAACTGTTTGCGAATGAGCGAACCCATAATTTGAGCTGTTGAAGCTTGTTTGTTTTAATTTTTGCAGCAAATAAAATGATTTTCGTCAATACACAGTAAGTTTGGACCAAAGATGGCTTTGGATCCAATCAAAAACTGAAATCTCAATTTTAATGCAGGTGTCCCGTTGAAAAGAAAGATTTATTGATAAATAAACGACCGCTTTGCGTGGTGCTGATGGCCGAATGGTTAGAGAGTAAGGTTGGTATTCAAGACAAGCGGGTTCGATTCCCGCAAGCTTCGTTTACTTTTTCTACGCCTCGAAATGGTTCAAACACGGTAAAAATTTTGTTTTCAAACCATTTTTAAATGGTTATAAAACCGTAAACTTTTGTAATTACGGCTTTTTAGCCAAGCTGATTGGAAATGGTTAGGTCCCGTAAAGATAGAAAAATGTTCCAAACCGTAAATTTAACGGTGAATTAGATGGACAAACTGCTGCCGGTCATTTAACCGTAATTTCATGATAAAATTTCTAACAGTGTAATATAGCCACTGGGGTAACTTTGGACCATTTTCAGTACATGATATACTTGTAGGGAAAAAATTGTTGGCCAAGAATTACATTTTATAACTTGTCGGACTCTTGAGCAAAAAAACGCATTAATTCCCTGGAAATTTATAAACAGCTTATGACATGAAAACTAATTGTCGAAACTAAAATAGTTATTTTAGCCAAAACTCGGAAAGTATTTATTTTCTCTACACTTTCAGGCATTGTAATAACCCCACAGTAATACGGAATCCTGCAATATAATAGAAAAACTAAAACGTAAAAGGAAAATTGAATGGGTCAACTTCAAATTTACTGTTGAGTAAATAAGCGAGTCGCATTCAGGATCAACCAATCATCATATTATTGATCATGCTATAAACAAGAAAGATATACGATATAGAAACGTTCATTCATTTACTGTTAAAACGTTCATTCATTAATTGTCGTATTTATACTTACGATAGTACCTCAAGATGATTATTTTTTACTTTAAATCAAGTTTATTCTGTTAAAATATATCTAGTTTATCGATATACAGAGTATTATTCAAAAATAGGGAAAATGTACCACCTCTGTAGCAAATATTCATTCTTTGGGTCATAATGACCCGAACGGTGCCTGTACGTATTAACTGCGAGCCGAACAGCGGGTAAAATTAATTAGTAAAAAAAGAAAGATCTGTGAGTCACTGGGTTCCTCCTCCTTAAATAGAAGCAGAAAAATCATCCAAATGAGATGAAGCTGTTGTTAGTTCAAGCGATCTCTCCTAGAAACATGTGAACAAATCGTCAACTATTTCGCTCTATCTGTTGCTACTCCAAATTTTAGTTAAAACTCCTGTCTTGAACTTTATTTCTTCTTTTTTTAACGCATATATGCTAAACTACTGTGCTTAAATATTATACACATCCACTAAATCTTCATAGTTAACGCCATATTTGTAAATTTGACGTGTATTGAAATAAGGAAATAAATTTCATTTCATTTACGTGATAGCTGATGATCACATTTTTCAAACCACACACACACACACACACACACATATATATATATATATATATATATATATGCATTGAAAAATTATTGTAACCTCACTCTCAGAAAAAGAACTCTCATTTTCGAGGAGTCTTCAATCGTCAAGACAAATTTCTTCATTTACAACGATTCTTTCCTCGCACGATCTTGCGACTCAAATAGTTATATCAGTATTCTATTCTATCATATTAAATAGTTTCTTCAATTTGTGAAAGGTTTTGTAGCGGGGCGAGTCAGTGCTTCAAATAGCCCTCTTTGCTCCTGCCCAGGGGGCGCGCCTTTTGGGAAAGCGGTAAAGAATGCGGCTACCACCAAAACGATCTTGGTTCGACTCCCGGCGCTTTTCAGGGCCACTCTCGCACCATTACAGTTTACTCGGAGCATTTTTCACGAAGTCATTTCGTCAAATACGAAGAAAGTTTCGTGAGATTTGAGCATGCGTTTCTGAGAGTGTTTTTCTCCACCAGACTGCTACCTGTTAGCCGAGGCCTTACGATTGCTTTCGCACGGAACTGGTAGCGATCTTTTGAGAGTGCTGGGGGGGGGGGGATGAAAAGGAACATATGAAATACGTGAATTTCAAAGCTTTGTGATATAGCTGCAGTTACAAAACTAACGACGTCAATATAAGAATATGCCTCGTGAAGTGTTCAAACCAATATTTTGTTTCGTCCCATTCAGTGTTTTTGCTTTGTTCCATATTTTAGCCAATTAAAACAAACATGTGAAATGAAAAAAAAAAGAGTTCAAATCCTTGGATATGTAATGTGAGAAAATCTATGTTTGCATTCGGGAAGATGCCTCGTAAAAGGTTCTGAACCAAAGCTTTGCTTGATTGTAATCTTCTGTTTTGTTTCCTATTTTAAACAATTAAGACAATCATGTGAAATAAAAAAATGTGGAAATCTTTTGAGAGCAAGTGTTAGAAAATCAATGTTTGCATTCAGGATAAACGCCTCGTAAAATGTTCTGAACCAACTTTTCGCTTGGTATCCATGTTCTGTTTTATTATTTCTTTTAACCAATGAAAAGAAATGTGCGAGACAATAAGGAGGCAAAAGCTCTAACGCCAATTAACACTCTCTCGCCATTCCATTTTTCTGTCTGTCTTTATTGATTTAGTTTTTATTTTAACTCTTATTAAGTTTCGATTACAATTTTGGTTTATCCTAATTAGATTATATTCATGTTTAATCAATGTTTTATTAGTCTAGTTCATTTTAAGTCATTAATAACTTAAGAATGGTTTTGCTTAAAACTGTGTTTGAAAATAAGTTTTTCTAATTTTGTGTCACTTTGAACATCTTTCAAGGTAATAATTAAAAAAAAAAAAAAACAGAGAAAGTACTTGAAGCAAAGAAAAGTAACGTGTGTACCGCTATTTCTTCATTGAAGTCTTTTTAACCGCATCATTAAGAAAATCCAAGTGCAAAAAAACCAACTACTTTCAAAAGAAAATTAAAGCATATAAAATTGTGCTTGGAAGCTTTTCATTAACTTTTTTGTCAAATCAAAATGACATCCACTTTATGCAGTTTAAACCATTAAATGCGTTTAGATCCATCTTTATTGTTTTTAAGTACCTCGTACTAAATAGCAAAGAAACCACCTTCACTACAGAGAGAGCGATTTCTTTTTCTTTCAACTTGGCAGTTTTTAGTATCCCTTTACAATTTGCTGCCGCTCAATTATTCAAGTTTGGTACGTGCCCTGCAGGAGAGGACAACTCCGGAATCGATAACAGAACCTAATGGAACTGCTTTACAGGCCCGTTAATTATCCTGAAAACAATTTTGGCGCTGCTTTGCGTGCTACTTTTATGGAGATGACTCGGCAATTATCTGCACGCTTAGATTTACGTTGTACTCTAAGGAAGGCATGAATCTTCAACAATGGCCCGAGTGCCTGGAGAGGCCATGTTGTGGTGACTTTATGTGGGATTTACATTGTCTTAGAATTAGAAGATCTGAAATGACATATATGGTCAGGACTTCACTTTGATAGACCTATATTGAAAATTTATTGCAAAAGCTCTCGGATAAAGTGCGCTTTAGCCTACTGATGTCCTAGTATTCGGTTTTTGTTAAGATTTGGTAAGCTGTTTGGGAATAGTTTGAAGCCAACCAGTTTTGTTTTCCACTGTGGACGTTTCCATGCCAAATAATAGCATATTAAGCAGAAATTGCGAAAAATCTGTTAGAGAATTAGATTCAGAAGCCTTCAAACTTACGTTTCTAAACTTCTTAAAAGTTTTATATTTCATACTGTTTAACTCAGTGAGAAGAAGAAAATATGGAGTCATTAACGCAGTTTTTTACTTATTTTTTTCCCCTTCACAATTTGACTGACCAACTTATATAACTTCTCAACTCTAGAAAAAAAAATGCAATTTAAGAAAATACGAAACATGAACTTTTACAAAACAGAAAATTAAAGAAATGAGACAGAACATTTGGAGAAAAACATGATGCACTGCTGGAGAAGAACTTTTCCATCATTAAGTTACAGTACTCATCATATATTAAACATAAATTTGGGATATAAACCGGTTTGGACTTTTGAATGACTACCAAAGCAAAACAATGATGTTCCGTTTGATGCCACAAAGTTAGACCCCCCCCCCTCCCTCAATAAAGAAAAAAAACATCAATGCGATATTAAACTAGTGCTTATAGTAAGGTGGGGGAAATAAAATTATATTATGCAAACTATTTCTCTCGGAAAAACTTCTACTATATTAAATTATTTCTTTCAAGAAACGTCCTAAAAGGCATCCGCAGTCAATATGGTTTCGAACAAATAAAAATGAGTTATAATTAACTGGATGTTAAATGAAAAATGTATATAATGAAATTTTAAAAAGCTTGAAATAGCACGTAACAGAAATTTCAAAACGTCTAATAATGATGGCAAGAAAACGAAATAATATTTTTAGCTGTGAAAACGATTTCTATGCATCCTTATTTTCGATGTATTGTTTTTGAGAGCACTTGCAATCTTCAACTCAGTCTTGGATTTAGACAAGTCTCGGATTCGGGTTTGCCAAAAACAATTGCAAGGCTCGTAAGAACGTCGAACGAACAAATGCCTTCTTGTGCAGAAAAATCCAGGTTTTCAAGTAGCGTAAAATTTTAAAATGTGAGTAAAATATTTCGTTCCCATACCAAAATTTAAGTGAAAAGTGAGTTTAAAATTCGAATTTAAATAAAGAACAATGTCGAACTTAAGAAAAAAAAAGCTTTTCGCAGCGCATACTCCCATGATCGCAGCGAATTTTGTTACGAGTTTCATAGAAATTGATCGTTTAATGGGAGTCCTAAACATGCATACAAGCATACTTACAGACGTACATACATAGCATTTTCTGCTTAGTTACCAGTACAGATAAAGAGTGAATTCGATTTAATCATGGGCCTAATTTTCTTTACAACGTAACATAGCTGCTCTAAATTGGAACAAACACAAGACTGAGCAAATGATATTTTAAATAATTCAATATTCATTTATTTACCAAATTATTTCCTATTTATTGAAATTACAAGAACAAGTTTAAATTATTCCATTTTATTTATATATTTATGTATACATATTTTTCTTTTTGCACATATGATGAAGCAAGAAGCAAAAAGTGTAAATGAAATAGGATGATTTTGGGTAAAACAAGTGAAAAGTTCGAATCATATAGGAGTTTTATTTAGTAGTCTTTGGAAGTCACACTGATCCTTTGCAATAATTATCTGGCAATTTTCGTTTTTCTTACTTTCACCATTTTGTTTGTACGTGTTGCTTGTTGCTGTATTATCTTTTTGCCTATTAAAGAACACTAAGAGAAAGAAAAGTCGAAAAAAAAGAAGAAGAAAAAACGAAAAACACAAGGAGGACAGAAATAAAATAGTATATTTTACAATGTATTTGTTATTAAATGCAGATAAATGCATAAAAATGAACAGAAACTCAGTTTTAAAATGAGGAGAAAGATATTTAAATGCCAACGAACAATATTTATGAAAACTGCAGATTTTAGGCATTTCATAAAACCATTTATTATGATGGCAAAATTTGGCAACGCAGCGAACTGGAAACGAAATAAACCGTAAAAATCTAAGTCTTTAACGATAGAAAATATGCTATAAAAAAGCGCTAAACGTAATCTTATTTCTCTCTAAAAGTTACAAAAGAGCTTTGAACCAAAGAATATTTGAAAAGCGATAAATATAAAAGAAAAAGCACTACAAATGCCAAAAGACTTGTAAAAACCCTTTTACTAGCTTTTAGTTTTTATGGATTTCTGAAAAATGGAGTTTAAAAATATGCTTTGCAAATGCATTTAACGCGTCTTAGAATTTATGAAATACGTAAGTTTTCTAAGTGCCGTTTTTTTAACTCAAATTTTGAAGCATAGCAAAATTTTATTTTTGCAAGTATAGAACGAAATGGAGCACTTTTCTTTTAGATTATTGCGGGATTTATAGTAAGTGTTTTTTTTTTTTTTTTTTAAATTCCAAAACAAAATTCAAAACATTACTACACCCTTTAAGTGATTAGATTAGTAAAAGAAGAAAATTTTAACGTTAATATGATTTAGTCCATTGAGGTAACGACGCCGGTTTACCGTAATTAAAATTTTTTTATCTGAAATTTTTTTCAATACTGAATCTACGTATTGATTCAATAGCATTTGGTGGTATGCTGCACCAAAAAATGCTGAAAACTTGATGGCTACAAACGATTGTATATAATTGTACAACATTTTGGTGTAATATGTTCAAGTAAGCTCCAAAATACACTAAATGTAGCCAGCCAATTGGGCACCTTTTCGTTAGGCGCGGACATCTCACCAACTTGATTACAGTGTTGCGGAGTACGAATACGAGACCCAAGAGATCATCTCTCTCAATCTATACGATGGGCCGCTACAGAACTACTACAGAAGATGTCAGTTAAATAATTTAGTGGTTTCTTTTGAATTGGATATCGCACTTCAAATGCTGGAGCTGCTGGTTGCACCGTGGCTGGGGTTTTTCGAATTAGTAGAAACATTTCATGAAGAAAGCGTAATAAACTTAGACTTCAATTGCCTAATCTTCGGCGTTTAGAATGTTTGCACCATGTATTAGTTTAAAGTACGCTAACATTTTTAGGGTCCTGAAAGTACGCAGAGCTAAATTTCAGCGAAATTTTCTATATAGAGTGTTTGAACTGTGAATTTTCCAAATAGGATTCTGAGTCGCTTCAATCTTATTTTAAATTTTCGATGTAGAAAATCGTAACAAATTAGTCCTTTTCTTTTTCAAATTTAAGGTATTTTATTTTTTGAAACTTTTTAACGATTTCCCCTTACAGATGTTTACGCCTGAAAGAGAAGGTTACAAACAATGCTTTCGCTGATCCACAGCATGAAAGTTCCCAAAAAAACAAAAAGTTCCGTCTAGAACTATACGAGCCTATTTTCCCGTATACACCAATTTCAAATTTATAATATAGCTATCTCTCTCTCTCTTTCTTTCTCATTTACCTTTAGTTCTTAATTGCTTCAAATATCTTTTTCAAAGGTTACGTATTCATTCACTCATTCCTTTATTCATTTATTCAGTCATTCATTCACTCATTTACTTATTTTTTCATTCATTCGCTCATTTATTCACTCATTTGTTCATTCATTCTTTCACTTATTCATTTAATCATTTCATTAATCCAAAAATATTCTTAAAATCCCGATCAAAAAATTTCATAGGAAAAGAGGCTCGTTAGTTCTGGATCAGCTTTCTATCTGTACATCTTCTAACTTATAAGAGCTGTCCAATAAAGTTTGTTCCAAGCAAATCAGTCCATTAGATCAAGATTTATATAGGATTGAAATTTCCCCGTAGGCGCTATGTTAATTTTTTTTGATATGTTCAAAAATGAACAAAAATTGTTCAAATCAAAATTTCATGCCAAGGCTAACATTCACGCATAAAAATGCACGCAAGCATTCAGTAGAAAACTACTAAGCTTGCTCATAAGAACTTGCGCCACAGAGTTTACATAATTTGCTTCATTTTTGCCCATAGGCGTTAATGTTAAAATTTTTTGAACTGTTCAAAATTGAGCAAAAAATTGCTCAAATCAAAAATAAATCTCCTCACCGAGATCTTTTGAATGCAAAAAGAATTTTTTGAATCGGACAATTCGTTCAGAAGTTATTAGGAGGGTCAGACCGACATACAGACAAAAAGAGCGACAGACCGACAGACACACTTTTTTCCCATCTCAAAACCCTTCTTTCAAATTCTTTATTTACCTACTTCACTTATTTTTGACTTTTCTTTATTTTAACGATATTTTCACGATACATTACGCCTTCTCTCATGCTTTATCATTATTTTTTTTACTTTTACGGGTAAGTAGGCTAAAAATGAACAAATGCCACTGAAAAAATGCACGCAAACATTCAGAAAAAAAATCAATAAATCTGTTCGGCTCTAATGTAAGGAAAAACATTTGCCCTTCACATCATGTTAAGCAATTTGATGTGACATAATTTCAAGTTCGCCTCACAGTTTTTCTATTCCGGTCATAGAATACTACAATGGTGAAATAATAAATACCAATTATCGGACCATATATGATTCCAGAAATCCCATTGGGAAACACAACATTTCACAATATCCAAAATTAGTGTTTTATTTTGCTTTAGTATTTGTTTTTTTTTTCTTTTTAAATTAAAAAAACAAACAAATAAATAAAGCTACTTGATTTTCCACAGGAGATTTGGTGTTTCATGTAGTCTTAAGTAAGCTTCAAATTTTTGCAGTTATTACACGAGATTCGTACTCCTTGGCATACCTGGTGCTGCCAACAAACCAACAACATGTTTTGTGTAGATAACGTGCTTTTTTTAAGACAGTAAATCTCTATTGCAGCCAATGAAGTGTTTGCTTTGCTGCAAAACTTGATTTTTGGCGCATACTCCCCTCTTCATATCAACACTTCAATTAGTATCTGATACATTCAAAACCGTTTTAAAATTTTATAAATATCGTTTATCAATTATTTATAAATTTTTCTGACCCTGCATAAAAATAGTTCAATACGTACAGTACAAGTGCTTCATTAAAAAAGAGGAAAACTAGAAAAGTTTTTATGCTCAAGGACACAAAAAAAATTAAAAAAACATAGTTTCTACGCAAAAAATGTATTAACATAAACAAGAAAAAAACTATTGAACGATTTTTTTTCCAAAAGGAAACATTTCTTGACACGTTGTTATACTTTTAAAAAAATGAAAAGCTGCTTCTAAACAAAAAAATCCAAAATGAGCAGTTTGTAGATAAAATGTTTTACAGAGAACGGAAAATGTCTAGCAAGTTATTCTAAAACAAACCTTTTTCAGAAAAAATGTTTCATCAGTAAACAAAAGAAAAGATATACGTCTATTTCTATAAATTTATTACCTTTAAAGCATCATATTTGCACATATCCTTTTTTCGCGAAAAAAAATTGCATGAAAAAATACTAATCTAAGCATATATTTGTGCAAGGTAATCCGGGAGAGATGGAAACGTTTTTTTTTCTTCGCACTCGCAAAGCCCTAATACGCATAATTTGCTTGTGTTCTTTTCCCGTTATATACTCATAGCATATGATCTTTTTTACAAAAATCCTAACGCAGAAGTTCATATATTAAAAAGAATTTTTTTTAGGATTTTAATATGAAAATCAACAGTGGTTTTTAGATGAAAACTAGTAATTTGGGGGAGGGAGCAAAATGTTTCGCGTCATGCATAATCTTTTAGTGTGTGACTGAGGCAGCTGTGCCATTGTGGGTTGGCAAATTAACGAAATCTGGATTGATGCATCTCCCCCTTTTACAATAGGGAGAAAAGAGGAAATTTTGAATCAGTACCATGATATCTATAACTTGCTTATATTAAACTACTTTCCATTTAAAGAAGAAAAAAGAACAAAAAAAAAAAACGGATAGTGTTTATTTTCAAAATATCAACCGATAGATATGATAATTTATCAAGTGTAAAATTGAATAAACGAAGTCATGAATTAATTCATATTTAAAAGATTCGTTTATATAAACATGTTTTCAAAAGGAAAAAAAATGTTTCTAACCTGTTAATCCTGAAACGAAAAATTTGAAAGAAAACGTTTCATTAAGAACAAAACTGAAAAATAAATCTTATACACCTTAAAAATAAAAAAAAAATCATTGGGGAAAATCAAATAACTCTTTAGAATATTTAAGTAACCGTACTAAAAATATTTTCTGGGAATAATAACTTTTACTTCAGAAAAACACTATTCAAAAAACGAAACAAATTACGTGAAATAAATCTTTCATTCTTTGTAATATACTTATAGTTTTAATGTATAATAATGTTTTTTCTTCAAGATATTTTTTAAGATTTAGTCCTGAAATTCTTTTATGTCTTAGAAGAAAATTGTTCTGTCTATTCTGTCGCCCTATTCGACTTATTTTACTAAATTGCTCTCAATTGAATAGGAGCTCTATCTTTAATTTCTCATTTATCTTTATTTTTTATCTAATTTAGTTTTCCTTTTTCTAGAAAAAAAGAACGTTCTGCATTAAAAGTATTCTGAGAATATTGCTCGGAGGTCTTGCTGATATTAAAATAAGTCATAAAAATTTCTTTCTTTATGTTTCTTTTCATTCCTTTGATTTGTTAAGCACTTTGATTAGCTTCTAATCTAAGCATATTAAATTTTATTTTCCAAAAGTTAAGCATTTGTATTACATTGGAGGAAAATATTTTAATTCACTTGCTCGAACATATTTGTTGGAATACATTTCTGAAATGTTTTGAATCTGTGACTGAAATATTTCGTAGAATGAATTCTCAACGGAAGGATGAAAAAGCGAAGGTTTGTCAACTTTATTTTTGAGCTCAATTTTTCTTTTATCACGTATTTGAACTACAATTTCTGTATAGATTTTGTTCAAATAGTGATTTAAATCCGTAATTTTTTCGAGCTCAAAATTAGTTATTTGGGTGCTAAGAATTAATCATTTATATATTTTAATATTATGACATGTAAGTACAAAGATGAAACAACGTAAAAAAGAACAAATTCAGAATAAAAAAAAATTGAATTTGTGCTTTTTTACGTTGTTTTATCTTTGTAGTTACATTTTAGCACAAAGCGTTTTGATCATTTGTCTTATATTATGACATGTTTTTGTGCAAAAATCAAGAGGGATTCCGCTTTTCTAATGTAACATCAACCAGGCTGGCCATTTGGGGGATTAAGTTACGGGGGGAGGTGACCCTCCCTGGCTTTTAGAAATACAATGTGTTTATACATGCATGTATGCATTTTTTTTTCTTATGTGTAATAATACGCATTCATTTTTTACCATTTTCCCCCTCCTGGAAAATTCTAAAATGACGGTCCTGGCATCAATACGCATAATTTATGAATTCCTTATAAATTATAGCATAAAATTTGCTAATTAAAAGTCTATGGGACACGCAACTAGTACGAAAAATTTGTTTTCAATGGAAAATAATTGCTACTGACTACGTATCAGGATAAACATCATTTTTTTCCGCTGGCAATCTGATTGTCATCAAGTTGTGACGCCGTTGCAGCCAGTAATTCCCCAAGCACATTTGATTGCAACCGAAGAAATATGGAAGCAGATGATTCATTTGCTGGCCAAAGTTGAATTTTGCGATAAGATATTCAAGCGGAGTTGTATAAGGGAGCCTATTATACTGGCTGCATGCAGACTATCACTTACCGAACATGAAATTGGGTAGAACAAGGGTACATGAAATTTTACCAGCTCTCTTTGCTGATTCCTTACGTTTTACGCGCAGAAACTGACAGCGCTGTTTACACAAGCTCTATTGCTTGTCTGGCGTTTTCGTGTGTACGCACCCTTATTGTTAAGTGCTGACGAACTCAAGTTGGTGATAGTAATCAAAGAAAATACAAATTTTCTCAGAATATGGTATCAGAAAGGATTTGGAGGAGAAAATGGTAAAAGAGTATTTCGGACGGGTTGGACGTAGAGCGCAAGGTGCAACAATAAATTTTAAAAGTACTTTTTACTGCATAAATATGCATCGGGTTCAGAGTTAATAACGAAAAAGAACGGTTACAGGATTTGTTCAAAGTTGCCGTCATTGTTAGCAATGGTAAACGGTATTCGCACACGTCTAAAGATACTGAATGTGCCATCGAATGCTTCAAAGTTAGGATCTATGCTACCAATCAACATCATACGTTATATTTTTCAGGGTTTTTCAACGTGAGTTTATAACCGGAACAAATAGATTCTAAATCATTGTAAATAAATCCCCCGTTCGAAAGGGAATGAAGAAAAGCTTATGAAGAAAAGAAAACCGTGGAACGAAAACAAACTCTCATAAATAATGGTTTGGTTTTCAGCGACCGCCCTACTCGATTTCAGCGACACAGGCCGCCCTGACATCACAGGTTCAAGACTTCGTTCCAATGTCTTGAGCTCATGCACTACAGAACATATGAACTCAGTGTGTCTGAGATTGTGAGATGGAGCGTAAAAAGCGATGAAGCGTCTTAAAAACTAAGTCTTCAGGTTCTGCGACATATGTGGAGCTTATTCCGACAACCAAGCATGATATCGGCTTGAACAAGCAGTGGTATTTTAAGGTGTGATACCACATCCGAATCGGAGCTTTTTTATTTTAGAGCGAACGTAACTAATTCTCTTTTTTGGTCTCCATTCTTTCTTCATGTGTGTGAAGTATCATTACTCATGCTAAATCATCTCTCATCTGGAAATATCATATGAGCATCATTAAGTATCCATGCTGTTATTACGACCATGGAATAACTTTGTTTATAATAAAAGAGGCGTTAAAAGTACACACCATATTGGTCATCGCGGAAATAAATCCTTAACATTCAGGTTTCTGGACAGGAAAAAATTTGATAGCAACTTACGAGTCCATTAACTTGCCACTTGCGTTCTGAGATTTCTCTTACTATTTGCAGCATGCATGTTCGCCTATATGCGGCAATGCACAGTGCTTTCATCAATTGAAATGCTCTTCAAACTCATGATACGATGCTGTGAGTGATAATCAATTAATCAACCACACTCACTACGTCTCGGCTTCTAAATGATCATGTCATCGGTGAAAGCATGAGGATGTACCCAGGAAAATTCCTGTAAGATTTACCACGCTGTGGCTGAAATTTGACGCCACTCAAGCTGATGTCAGCCGTGCAATAACTTTAACGAGCTTTAAGGATAAACCACAAGCTTGATTTCTACTCGTCTCACCTTTTGTAGTGAATATATATATATGTGTGAACAAGATTTACCAAATCTAAAATCTTCTGATTAGTCTTTGGGTTACACAATGGCGTTCCAATATTTCCAATGGCTCATGTATTTTCAGTTTTTGTAGTTTAAAGGCACACCACTTCACCAAAAATTGAGTTTCAGAACTACACATTTAGAAAATCTACATTATTTAGTTCATGAAAATTTTGGCTACTAAAGAAATATAACCTTCATTTTTTTCGATTTCTAACTTAAAAATAGTAGTGAGACTGAAAATGAGCATTCACAGTTTTTTCCTTTTGGCTTATGTTTCAATCTCAGTCCGAGAGAACTTCTGTGAAAGCAACGTGAATCTTCCAGGATGGTTTGCTCTTATATATTCTTTATTGGCATACCAATTCCTAATGTGGCCCTTCCGCCCATAAACCTCCAAAACAAATAATCTTACTTTTGTTCATCAGATATGAATACGTTGGGAAAACTTTTCTCTTCCTGGAAGATACGTATTATGCCTTTAAGTATGTTAAAACACACGCACACACAGGAAAATTTAAATAAATTCAGACAATGAGGGTCAGACAATAGGGGCCATAACATCCACTTCATCTCTTTATTTCTCAATACAACTTCTGCAATAAGTCTTGAATGCAAACCCTCTTTGATAGCATTTGAAATAAGTTAACTTTAGGGCAGTAAGTCGACAAAGCAAAGTATTTAATGACAGCGTCCGGGATTTTATGACTTCTGCAATGAGAGCTTCGCTTAGCGCACTTCATTTAAAAAATAACTAGAAAATGTGTTGAAGAGGGAATGTACTCACCCTTCCTTCTCCGGGCACAAAGGTACCACATTTCTGGCAGAAATTTTTCCCGCAGTCACCGCACATTTTGTTCGTTTGAGTAGCAAGGTCCACCGACTGGCACAGAGGACACAGCAACTGCGGTCGCTGCTCCGCCGCTTCTTCCTTCGCCCTGGAAAAGAAGAAAACGTTATATGACATATGGTTACCTCGATTGCAAATAACTTGAAAAAATGAAAGGACCAAGCTTCCTAAATTATATTTTATGTATGCCATTACTGCTAACGGTACATGTCACAGAATATTCGATTACACATTGCTATAAAGCAAATTTCGTGGTTGTCATTTGTTGATAAAATTTCAAGCTCATTGAAATTCCTAATGCGTAAAAAAATCGTATTTACAACTTGGTGAAGGGATACGGAAATATCTGTGTTTAAATAAATGTCCAGGCGCTAGGTGACAGGCCACGGAAATTTTCGATTTTACTTGTTTTATATTTATTTCCTTGTTTGCTTGTGAGTCTTTTTTGCTTACTGGAACGCTATAAAAATTGGTATATTTTTACAGATTCAAACAAAATCTGGTACAAAACTCAAGCATGTCTTGGAGGGAACTTTCGTCGAGATTTCCCTTCGAAAAGACCCGAATCATTCCTTTCTTATTTCGATTTCAATAATCTTTTGACGATTCAAAAAATTAATTAGTTGAAATAATAGTAGAAAAATCCGCTATCGTCTCCCGTTTTGCATCATTTTAAAGCAAAACACTGAGGTCATTTGAAAAGAAATTTTAAGAAATATATTTAAACAAAGATTCCTTCTCACAAAACCATATAAATTGTTCGAAGTCAGTTACATGATGAATGACAGAAATAACTTTTTTAGTACGTTAATCTATCTGTAATTTAAAAACATATCCTAATACGATTGAGGTGCACAGTTAATTTATTCTAGCTTAAAATGTCAGGAAAAACAAACACAATGTTCAGTCCAATCAAGTCTTTTCTAGTAATCGCCATTTCAATAAGTTTTCTTTCTCCTTTTTTTTTCCTCTAATAAACATAGAATATAATTAGCGTTTTCACCAAATATATTTTTCTGAAACTACTTAACTTCAATCACCGATGTGAATGAAGTCCTGCAGTCATCACACAATAAGTGAAAGTTTTGTCCCCCACTTTACTTAAGCTACTACTTCTGAATGCATTAATTCCAAGAAAACCTAAATCTTCAGAGCACTTTTTTATTTGTTCTCAAAACACTTTTTCTCTTGGCTATGAGAGGGATATTAATTAACACTTTGTAGTGACAACATCTGATGGTTCGTCATTTTACTTCGCAAGAAGATTTAGTCCTACTTCACGCTTGTCACACTTTTTTTTTTTTGTCACACGCAATCATCAAGCAGTAGCATTAAAAAGTCATCAGCAATGCATCATAATTTACTACGGACGTCACTTTCGATCTAATATCTCTATTTTTCACAAAAGAAGAAACCTTTTAGAGAAAAACCTTAAGTTCCTGCTTATTTTCCTTCTTTAAAGATAGAACTTAGAACTATAACGGCGTACAGAACGGGTGATAGGGGAGACTCCATGAAGAGTTTCAATTATTATGTTATATATATATATAGTCGGACCTCTATTTAACGAAGTCGCAAACTCCAGAGAAAAAGTTCGTTAAATGGAGAAATTCGTTAAATAGAGGTTTGCATTTTTTATAATACTTTAGCTACATAAGAACTCATTTTAAACTCATTTAATAAAAGCTCTACATATCATGTAATAATTATCATAGCAGTTTCCTTTAATTCTTTCACTAAAGAAAATATGAAACAAAGAATGAATCATTATAATCTAGAATTAAAATTATTCAGTACTCTAAAAAGTAAATGTTTATATTTATTTTAAGACATAGTGTACTGAAGCTTCATAAAAAGTGTTTAAAGAAATAAATACTTAAACAATAGGGTGGAAAATTTTTTTAGATTACCAGAAAGAATGTTCGTCAAATAGAGAATGCATTTCGTTATTTGGAGGGTTTTTTTACATGGAAAACCGTAAATATTCTTATGGAGAAATTCGCAAAATAGAGGTTCGTTAAATAGAGGTTCGACTGTATATATATTAGTATATACGCTATAATAAATGTACGTGTGCATGTGTTATTAGTGAATTATCCGCTCCTCTACCAAGAAAATTCTCGTTACGCAACTGATATACACGTATTTTATTTCGTTGCGGAAGTAAAACGAATTTTTCGAAAGAATTTATGTAATAATTGATTGAAATTTAAAACTGCCAAAATAAAACATTTTTAAAAGGCAAGCAAATTAACAAAGAGAAAAATTTATTTAACACCTTAGACATCTTTATATTTTGAAATAAAATTACTACAAGAATCTTGTTAAACAACTTGCTATACAGTGTCAAAGAATTTTTAACACAAGGTTTATAAATTAAAATAAAAACTAGTAATTTGATTTATAAAAGTATTTTTATTCAAAATAATCTCCTTCGGCTTCAATACATTTTTTACAGTGGTTTAACAACGTTTCGAAGGCATGTTCCAGCTCACACTGTAGGATTGCCTCCAAAGCTCGCGTGGCAGCTGTTTGTACACAGTGTGTCGAAGACATTTTAAGACTACACCTGGAACTAAGCTTACAATGGTACTATTTTTGTTATCGAGCATTCGTGAAACTCCTTAACAATCAGCTGATCCACTGCTGAAACCTCAGTTTATTTGTTTACTCAGTCTACTTTGATGGCATTGACACTATACAAACAGCTTCGACGCGAGCTTTGGAGGCAGTCCCACAATGTGAGCTGGAACAGGCATTCGAATCGCTGTTAAAACGCTGTGACAAATGTATTGAAGCCGAAGGAGCTTATTTTGAATGAAAATACTTTAAAAATATATAACTACTAGTCTTTATTTTATTTTATAAAACTTAAAAATTCTTTGACACACTGTGTATACTGAGTGAAATAAACGTGTCAAAATAAATAAAGTCAAACCAACAAAATACATCAAATACAGCTGTTAAAATTTACAGTGGAGCGTCTCTATCATGGCAAAGGTGCAACACATAAGAGTAAAGATTGTGAGTAAACATCACAAGAATTAGTATTTATACCATGATGTAAATTAGAAGCCAACAAATAAGAACAAGACCCGAGACAAAAACAGCTAAAGAGATGAAAAAGAACAAAAAAAATTTTTCTTTGAATATACTTATGTTAAATATTTGTCATTCATTTTTAAGAACTAATTTTAGTCCTTGAATTCAAAGTTGAATATTGCAATTACATTTCTTGGCAATACATTGCCAATTACATTGATGGCAATACTTTAAACATGCCCAAGCATATCTATAATTTTTAAGGTCGTTCCTCCTTTTACTTATTAGACTCACCATGAAATGTTAGAAATTTCACCATGAAACTACGGTTAAACAGCCGGCAGTATTCTATCCATCGAATTCACCGTTAAATTTACGGTTTGGAACATTTTTCTATACGGGACCTAAACCATTTCCAATCAGCTTGGTTTAAAAGTCGTAAATACAAAAGTTGACGGTTTTATAATCATTTAAAAATGGTTTCAGAACAAAATTTGTACCGTTTTTGAACCATTTCGAGGCGTAAAAGCCGTAAACGAAGCGAGCGGGAATCGAACCCGGGTGTATGGTACATCATCCTTGCGCTCTAGTCGTTCGGCCATTTACACCACTTAACGCGACCATTTATTTATCAATAAATCTTCTTTTCCAACAGGTAAACTGCCTTAAAATTGAGATTTCAGTTTTTGATTGGATCCAAAGTCATTTTTGGTCTAAATTTACTGTACATTGACGAAAATCATTTTATTTGCTGCAAAAATTAAAATACAAACAAGATTAAGCAGCTCAAATAATGGATTCGCTCATTCGCAAACAGCTCGGAAATCCGATGTCTCCAATTTTTGATTTACGTGTGTATTTGTTTCTATTTAGTAACCCCTGCTTAAGCCACGTTTTTTTCTTCTTTTTTTATATACACATGCAGATTTGAACTGATAAATCTTTATTCATATTTTAACAACATCGTACGACCGGTAAGGTTTTGCAACCAAGATGGACTCCCGATTCTTATTGAGCGCTTGAAAATTAAGGTTAGTTAAACGTTCTTTAGGATAAACAGAGAATAAACATTTTTTTCACAATCAGCAGTTTGAGTACGATCTTTTTAATGGTTATTCAACTCTTGTAATTAAATATGGTAAAATAACTATCAAATAAATGGTCATTTTACTATTTTCTTACGCAACTTTTTAACAGTGCAGGTATGGGTCAATAGTAGGGATAAAGCTACAACAACATGAGAAACTCGATAACTGTGCATACCTACGTGTTATATAAGAAGAGAGATTGCAATTCGATAAACCAACTTTCATTTTTCAATTTCTCTCAATCTCTCTCTCTCTCTCTCTCTCTCTCTCTCTCTCTTTTTTTTTTTTTCTTGTCATTCGAGAAGAGTTTTAGAGCCTTGAATCATGATTTTAACACTTAAAACAAAATTTTCCTTCAATTGTACTTTTTAAATGTTAGTTAAATTTATTTTCAAAGAATCAACTTTGTTTTAATAAAACATAATCCTCTAGCTTATACTATGAAACCTTTTTTTTACGAATTCACAGCAAGGATAGACTTCGACACTTAAAATATATTCAAGAAAAATGAATTACAACAGCACTAAAGGTATTTACAATAACAAAACACAAATAGAAGCTGTTTACAGAACTTACCAAAAGCCACACTACTGTTCCAGTACTAACAATAACACTGAGTCGGGTCACTCAGAAAACTATCACAAGCTTTCACAATTCGTCAAACATAAGCTGCTCGCTTTTTAATCGTATCTGATCTCGATCGATCTGCTAAGACCAATGCAACTCACCTTTACGCCTGACAGCCAAGCAGCCACGAAACATCGTAACCTGAAATAGTTATGTACGTGGCGTACATAACTATTTCAGGTTACGATGTTTCTAGAGCCTGAAGACATTAAAGTTTAGTTTTGCCACTAAGTTGGCTCAGTTGGTGACGAATTAAATAGCAGAGCCCCTTGCAAGAAAATTCATTTAAAAACCTGTTAAAGCTTGTTGCAGATGTATGCATTGCATTACAGTAACGTAAACACACAAACTGCCGTACTTGTTTAAAATTACCGGATAATACATTTGGTGAATGATTAATATGCTGAAGAACATGAAATCATTTCATTTTGAAGCAGAAGTGATAACTTAAAATTAAGGAACTTAAGTAAAAATACTTCAAGAAGTATTATCTTCCAAACAATCATCATCTTTTGATGCTGTGAACTAAAAAAGGATGTAAGTGCCAAAAAAAAATTAGTAAAACGTGCAAAGTTTGAATCATATGGGAACATCTAATATTTTTTTCTCTCCTGTATAGGGCTGCAGCTGTAAGAGCTACCACTAACAAATCTTACCACAAATAAAATAAAAGAATTTTTGGGAAAAAATAAAGCCGACTTCAAATTATAAGTTGCGCTAAAAAGTGAAAAATAAATTAATTCTTTAAACAACATCTATACGACTTTTAAAACATAATTTTTGAATTCGGTGCAAAATTATGATGGATTTTGATTCATGATTACTTTTGTAACCATGAATCAATTACAAATAGAGTTTGCAACAGTTTCAATGTAAAATAACGCATGGTGTAATGATAATTAGACTATCATAATTTTGCACCGACTTCAAAAATAATGTTTTAAAAGTCGTATCGATGTTGTTTAAAGAATTAATTTATTTTTCTCTTCTTAGTGCAATTCATAATTTGAAGTCGGTTCTATTTTTTCTCCAAAAATTATTTTATTTTATGCTTTTTAGTTTAAATACATTCTCATATAAATACTCTAACAAAAGAAATTAACAAAGCTCTTGTTGTAATTGCTTTTAATATTACAGCTTAATGGCAACAAATTCTTTTTCAACAATGAGTTTCATGTTTATTAACAATTTTACTAACAAAGAAAAATCAAACCAAGCGTTTCCAATTAAAATTTAAAAATACGTATTTTTCACCCATAACGTTTTTTCTAAAAAACATATGTAGTTAAATTGATGTGCGATATTTGAGTTAGACGACTCTCTATAGATTAAAGAAAAAAATATCAAAACCTGTTCATTTAGTAAAAAGTTATGGATCAAAAAACAAAAAAGAGACACATTTCTGCCCCCATAACTTTTATTCTAACTATCGAATATGGTCAAACAAAAGTACAGGACCTATGGGAAACCACCCTCGAACGATTAAAAAATATCATGAAAATCGGCTCATCCGCTGAGAAGTTACGAGTGGACAAACAAGCAAAAAAAAAAAAAAAAAACGACATACATACAGTACGAATGTATAACTTCCTTCCTTTGTCAAATCGGTTAAAAAGAGATTTGAATCTCTCATATAATTTGTGCTAGTTATCTCAAATTTTTAATTTTGTCAGACACCCCTTTGCTTCTAAGTGCTTCGTTTAAAATGTTTTTTTTATAAATATGGCCCCTTAATACACAATTCTCTCTGCTGTAATTATTTTAAATATTTCGAGCGGCTACCGTATAAAAGCATCTCACTAAACCGACCACTCTCAGAGACAATTTCAAGCACGTGATTATCGTAGTTTGATTAACTCCTAAGTTTAGTGCATTGCAAGATTTAGATAACTTCCACGTCCATTCTTGACATGCTCGGAGTTTCGAGAAATGTCCCTTCTAGTTTGTTTGACGTTCCTTAAGCTGAGTCGCTTCTCTTTGGTTCCTAAATCAATTTACGTTTGAATGACGATACTTAAGATGCAAAGATAAATGCAATTTCCTGACAAATTGCATTACCTGAATTGCAGAAGCGTGGTAATTTACTCTGTGTTAAATTAGCACTTTACGAGCTACAAAAGTTGTCGATCAGGAAAGCAATTTTGCATTAAATTATTTTAGACAAGAACATTAAAGAATAGTTAGAAGCTAGTGACCTTTACTAAAATTCGTTACATGTGTGCTTAACTCCTAAAACCTTTTGAATAAATAGACCGATTATGAAAAGATTTTTTTTCTTTTTATTCGAATGAACTTTGGCAAGACACCACGAAATTCCCATTTTTCGCTTTTTGATTTGATCGATTTTTGTTCTATTTCGAACAGCTCAACGTAACAATAGGCTACACGGGGAAATCAATCCAATAAAACGAAATAATATATCTCATTAGAATTCTAATCTTACACAAAAATGTCTTTACCAAAAAGAGATTTTGATGTGCAACACGTACAAAAAACAAATCCATTGGCTTGATTAATTTAGGAAGTTTTTGAATAGATTGAAAATATTTAATATACTACTTTCCCCAGAAAAGTGCCTTTTTACCTAAAACTCATCAAAAGTATATTCCAAATTTTGTCCCAGAAAATCGATAAAAATACAGAGATTCTGAATATCCTTTATGTCTCAATTATGCCCATTATTACGAAAAAATGTATTATTGGTAAGGCTCGACCGATGAATCGGCCTCGCCGATGCATCGATTGTTCAACAAAGTTGCCATCGGCCATCGGCATCGGCGGCCGATGTTAACTTTGGAAAAACATCGGCCCATCGGCCTTAAAAAACATCTAAAAGCCGATGCAAGGCCGATGTTTTTCGCAGGTACAACTTTCCAGAAAACATTATGTCTTTAACTTTCTTTTTCCTTCATAGCTAGATTTCTATTTCCATTACAATAACAGGCAGCCCAGCAGTTAAAGAGCACAGAAATAATGTCATTCTACAAAGTATTTAATTAAAAATTCGGAAAATTAGTTTAAGCGATCGCATTATTACGAAAACCTTCATTATTAAAATTATTTCTTTTTGAACAGAATCCTCGCGAAATAGAGCACTTTAAAGTATATTTCGTAATAGAGGCGTCTTATGAGTGCTATTTGTATTTCGCACTAAGTTAGTTGCCTCATTTTTGTCCGTCTTGCGTTTAATAATGACGTAGTGCATTAGATGTCATTGTGCAATAATCTTACACCACCTGCTTTTAGTTTGTCATGTTTCTTATTATTCCAGAATTGTAAGCAATACAAAGTCAACTCAATCAAAGTACAATAATACTAATTTTAATTTTTTCCGCGTAAACTTTTTTCTCTCAGCGGTTTTTTTTTTTTTTTTTTTGCTTCGATGTCATGTGCTAGTTTTTCTGCAATTGTGCAGCATCTCGTTGCATCTGCTTTCAGTTTAGAATACTTGTTGTTATTTTATTATTAGTTTACAACGTAGAATATATTGATAAAATATATGAATCAATTTTTCAGTATAAATGTTTATTGATTGAAATTTTATGTGTCAAAGTTCGACTTGCAATTTTCAAAAATTTAACTCTTAAAAAGCGAGTTCGCGCGACAGGGTGGAATAATATCTTAATAAAATTGCTAAAATTTCTTTATTTTCAAAAATTGACAATGTATACAGTATGGGACCCCAAATTCGGAATCCCGAAATCCGGAATTTTTTCGAAAAAAATCGGCAGTTGAAAAAAAAAAACCAGCTATTGTTTTTTGGAAAGAAAAAAATCGGGAAATGCTTGCACCGTTTGTTTGGAAATAGGCGTTTTAAAAAGAAGGAAAATAAAATGTAATGAAGATGTAAATCGGAAATGTGCTGTTTCTGAAAAATTTATTTCGCGATTTTCTGAAAAAGGTTCGTTTTTGCGATTAGAGTTTTCATTAATTGTAGCTTTAATTCTGAGTTAACTAAAATCATTAAATTTTGCTTTTTTAAAAATTTCTTGTAGTTTTGTTATATTATTTTTTTAAAATGAGCTCTAATTTTCGCGCGATACAGAACATTCGCGAAATTGCGAATCATCGGCTCTCGTATTTTCCTGATGGTCTTATCTTTAACTGCAATTCAGTGGCTAGAGAATATAAAATCACATCAGAATTTGACGGAATTATTTTCTTTTATTATTTAATTAAAGAGGCTAAAACAATATCGGGAAGAGTAGATGTTTCGATGTTTTGCTACGAATGCATACCTACTCCAACTTCGTGTTTTGTGCTATATTTCGTGACTCTTAGGCGACTATATACGATAATAAAAATGCTATAAATGAGCAAAATGCTGATAAAATCTTTCAGAGCAATAAAATCTTTCAGAGGCTTTGATGCTACTTACAAAATTTTTTGAATGAGGACCCAAACTCCGGAGAATTCCGAAATTTGGAAAGATCACGGCCCCGAGCTTTCTGGACTTGAGGTCCCATACTGTTTTTTTTTTCTTTCAAAATTCATCTTAATTTTTATAATCGATGACGTGTTTTTGAGATTATTTGTCAACAGAAAACGGCTGGCATTGTGCTCATAAAACTATAAAGAATATGTCAAGCATTTCAGTGTAATTTTCAATTCACAAGAAAAAAAGCTAATAAGATTGGTTCTTAAGACCCCCATTATTCATTTGTAATGACAAAAAAAATCTCACGTCTATGTTTGTAAAACAATATTCGGTACTTCTTGGTTATGAAGAGGGAGGGGTATGCGTTAATGTGAGCGAAACTTTTTAACATTTTATTTTTATTTTATAAAAAGAGCTATTTTTAGTTAAAATAATTTTTATAAACAAAAAAAACATAGAAACTTTCCCACTTTTCTTTTAAAAACGGGGGGAAAATCCTAGGAAGGGGTTGGCATTTTTCAAACCCAAGTTGTTGGTTACAAACCCACATTACTCGTACCCACATTAGTCTGTATTAGAAAATCTGCATTCCTCTCCATGAAAAAAATAAGAAAATAAAGGCAGCTGCACATAGCATTTGCAGTGCAGGTGTTATAAAGAGAAAATGTCGAAGGAAAGGGAAGGAGACTCGATGCGATCCAACAGTTGTTGAGATTTTTTGCAAAGATAAGAAAAAAGAATTAAAAATCCTGTGATATAGCTTTTTTTACCGCCAAATAGTTTAATTACTTTAATAAAATCGCGAGTGATTCTTTTAGTTTCAATTATTATGTAAACTTCCCCCAAACAGCCTTTATGGTGCTTTAATAATGCATTTATGTTTTTATAAACATAAAAATAAATAAATGATTTAAATGACATTTTTGACAAGCCTTCTACACGTTTTACTGGTTTAAAGCGAATTTTTCCATCGGCCATCGGCCGATCTCGAAACAATCGGCCAACAATCGGCATCGGCCCATCGGCCGAAAAATGCCATCGGTCGAGCCCTAATTATTGGTATACATAAAACCTGGTCATCGTGTTGAATATTGAACTCCGGGCCGAAGAGTCCCAGATTCGTTAACCGCCTTCGCCAAACACCCATCTCAGTACACGAGGAATACATACCCGTTAAATCCGTGGATCTGTCAGTCCCGTGGCCGGTCAGTAGCAGTTACCGTGGGTGAAGGGTAACCTTGATAATCCCTTCCTCCTTCCCAATATCACACCTAAACTGTAAAGGTGGACGATAGATGATACAATTTATCGGTTGCTCTTGACTAAATCTGCGTTTTTTGCTCTCAGCAGCCGCGTACCATTCTTCCTAAGTTTGCTAGGACGTGAGAACAACAAGACCGATAAAATATTTGGTAAGCGAGAAAAGAAAATTAATGTCTAGTTTTGTTTCTTTATTACATTTACAACATTATTAAAATGAGTCCGAGGCAGCCTAGAGGTTAGGATGTCGGACTACCAACCGGAAGACCGGGTGTTCGGTACCCGACCCGTTGAAGGTCCGCCATTTATACTTGGAGATACGTGCATGTAAAGTCGGTGGACCCTGAAATTCCGAGGCAGTTCCAAGATGTACCGCAGGTTGAATTTCCCTTCCCTTCACTCTTAGGTCAAAAAGGAATTTGGCGTATTTGTGGGGGTGCCATCTGATGTCCTGCAAATACATAATGAGCCAAATCGTATTTCCACCGTTGTGGTGCTCATCTATAAAGGGAAGCGTTCCTTTAGTCCCTGGTCGTTCGGCGAAGGGGAGCTTGGATATCCAAACAGCATTAGAAACAAAAACAACATTATTAAAATTAATTCTGATAAATGTATTACTTTTCATGTCAAATATAATCCTTAAAGAATTATAAGTAAACGTAACAGTTTACTTTGAAAATAACATTTTCCCAATAATAATTCTAGAAAAATATCAGTTTATTTAAATGAAAGAAAAAGAACCCATATTTTTATACAATTTCAAGCACTATGATGAAAAAAATGTAGTTCATTAGAACCAGTTTCAAACATACTATTCAGTGAGATAAAAGAAAAAGAGAAGAAAAAACATTACAATCCACTACTTTGTGAGGCAAGAAAAAGAATTGCGAAGCAGGAAATATAAATTCTTGGGAAACGAGTTCTACGTCTTTTATTGAGTTTATAAAAACTAGAATCAAAGCTCAGTGACAATAAGAGCAACAAAAGTGAAGCACCACGTTAGGGGAAGCAAAGAGAATTCCAGCTGAGCCAAATATTTCAACAGTCGGCATCAAAATATTACACTCCAAAATGTTTTACGGAAAAAGAAAAATGGGAAATTCTCCAAGGGAAAAGACTGAGATGAGATACGAAAATTGGGACTGAGGAAACCTTTGGGATACGTTTATACAATAACAGACATGACTTAGACATTACATACAACGGGAAATACTAGGTGAATTCAATGGTAGGGTTATAAATTGTACTAGATAGTAGTTTTCCGAAAAGTTGTCTTAATTCAAATCAATTCTGTGTTTTTGCAGAAAAAAAGGTGAAATATTTATTAGAATTCAATACTTATTTTCACTCTTTTCCTTCATTGTATAATGCTCATCTCAGTATTCATTTCTCCTCCCAGAAGCCTCGCTGTTGTCGAGCGCCGATCACTCTTGAGATGCAACGATGGCTGTAGTGTAGTTTAGTTCTGTGATTGTATCTTTGTCCGTTATCGTAGTTAGTTTCTTTAATAAATGTGTTTGTATAAAGGACTATCTTTTACTCTGCAAACAATATTCAATATTGGGAAGATAATCGTTTCATTGCGTCAATAATTGTTGACTATTTATTGGATAAGCAATAATGGTTATAATATCTCACATGATCTTTTTAAAGGTTACAATTTTGAAAATATTAAAGAAATTACTATTTCGCTTCGAAAACCTTAAAGATAACCATATAGAGAGGGCAGGAAAATTACATGAGCCGTTTTATAAAAACTAACTACATAAACAACTGATTTTTTTTTTTTTGAAAACTTTCTATGCATCAAGAACAAAATAGTTATATGATATCAATGGAGTGTTTGGAGCCGTTCATAAATGACGTCACGCTTTTTTCCTATATATTTGACCCCCTCCCCCTTTGTCACAATATGTCAAACTTCAGCGGACACCCCTCCCCACCCCCTTGACCCGCGTCACGCTATGTTGCAAAATGAATGATGTCACACTTCTTGTTACCCCTCCCCTTGTCACACTTTGTCACAATTTCACGAACCCCCTCCCCCCTCGAAGCGTGACATCATTTATGAATGATCCCTTTTTACAATTTCAACCCGTCTTCTTCAAGATAGTTTTACTAACGCAGCGGGTTCATTGAAATAGACATTGGAAAATTCCGTTTTGCTAACGTACTACCTTAAACTTTAAAGGCTCACTGCAATATAATTCAAATCGGTATGTATGAGCAACAGACTTATTAAACATTTTTAGCACCAGATTGATAAATTTTCAATTTCTGCACATGTATCCGCATGTTTTCCTACAGAAACAGTGTCCTAATTCGGACGCGCAAAAACTCATGACAACTTCCTACCAAACTAAGTTAAAAGCGCTGAATGCAGAAGTCCCAATCTTATTTTTTTCCGCCTTCTTAGAACACCCCCCTTAGATTAAAATCAAAACTCCCTGAAAATTCCCATTAGAGCAGTCTCTAAAAATCTACATTAAAATAATAACACCAGTTCATACAAATCTCCACCAAAATATGATCCAACAGTATCTCTAAAATTTCCCAAGGAGATAAGGACAAAAGTCTCTTAGAATCCCCGTTAGAATTTAAAAAACACCGTACCGAAGTCCCCATTGGAATCAGGAAGACAGCTAAAATATAACGTTAGCAAACCCCACAAATCTCCGAAAATAAAAATCCTCACCATAACAAGTGCAACATTTTTGAAAAGCCCCATTGCAATATAAGACAAGGTCTCCTTTAGTAAAAGATCAGTATTTCCTAAAAATTCAAAATTGTGCTTTTATCACAAAAGTTAAATCGCCAGAAAGAAAAAAAAATGCAAGAAGAAATAAAACCAATGTGTTATTCAAAGGCAAATAAAGATGTACAATTAATGTTAAGAAATACGTTATCGGTATTAAAATAAAAAATAAAGTTTCTAAAAAAGAGATAGCTAATTTCAAAAGTATTTCTAGCAATTTTAGCAAAATTCGCGACTGACACAAAAACCTTAAATAAAGCAAAAGTTCGCAAAATAGACATTTTTCCAGTATTAAGAATGAAATAAATCTCGCAAACTGCATCTACGAAGTAAAATATGGTATTAATTTTGGATTGCATCAGAATTTGAAAAATTATTTAAAGCATCGTATCCAAAGAGTGAATAATGGATTTTTTTTAAATATTTAATTATCACTATTATCACTAATGGTAGGGTTTTTTAAATGAATTCCTTTTAAGAGGTTACAGCGTTATAAGTTAAAGTTTAAAACCTCTTATTCCATTGTTATCACCAAAGAATAGAAAATAAACCAGTTTATTTTACTCAAACTTGAGTGGAATCCGAAGGTCTGGCCAGATCACTGGACTCTTTTAATAAGCTTCAACTTTCTTTTTTACCTATTTTTTTTTCTTTTAATGAACCCAATTCTAAAAAACGTCTACATAGATAGCCACAGCTTTCAAATGATTTATCTGAAACTAGATTAGCTAAGAAAGGGAATTAATTTTTGATGCACGCAAAGCCAAGTAGGGAAGAAAATGTCATTTCTTATTCAAGATGATAGGATCAGCTGTAAGAGGATATAAATTCAAAGGGTTTGATACAAAAGAGTGAAATTCTCTCTTTTAAAAGAAACTTATACATTATCAAGAAAACTTATTATCATTACGTTAGTTAGAAACCTCACAGGATTAAAGAAATTATGAGTAAGCTCGTGATTGAAGTAAACAAAATCGTAAATGCCATTATTTTTCTAATTTTCCCCCCAAAACGAATTCACGTGTTATTATAATACAATGAGTCTGAAATTTCCCTGACGGTTAATATGTTGTGCTTGTTGATATCCTACACACATTAAAAAGTTTTAAATAGATTTTCTTAAATTCTGGCACTTACAGTATTTTTATCATAGCTTCCCATAAAAATCGAAGTTATAAATTATAAAGAAAAACGAAAGGATATATACATGAAATTGGGCTCTATTTCCGGCAGGGTGGCATAGTCGTAAGGCCCCGGGACAAGTACTCCCAAGTTCGCAGGATCAAACCTGGCCCCAGTCGGTAGATTTTCAAGGTGCAGAAAAATCGTCAGCGACCATGCCGTATGATGCGGCATGTTAAAGGTCCCTTGAGTATATTCCTTCAGTAACGAAAGGAATGTATACATGAAATTAGGCTCAATTGCCGGCAGGGTAGCGTATTGGTAAGGCACTGGCCAAGTACTCCCAAGTTCGCAGGATCAAACCTGGCCCCAGTCGGTAGATTTTCAAGGTGCAGAAAAATCGTCAGCGACCATGCCGTATGATGCGGCATGTTAAAGGCCCCTTGACTATCCGTAGGATGGTCTCGGCCAAATTAAAATTCCTAGGGCAGTATCGCATTACATAGAACTCAGGTCAACAAATTCTGCCCAAGGGGCGAATTAGTAACGGATGTTAATGGGTATAACATTGCGCTTTATTTGTTTATTGAGTGCACTGGTTGAAGTTTGAATACGATTATTATTTCATTGGACTTACTAATAGTAAAATCATGCGCTATATGGTATCTCAAACCTTTGAATATGAACAAAATGTCGTGTTGCAGTTAAAGCAAAGCTATAGCTTGTCATCAACTTTCAAAAGAAATTTATAACGGAAACCGAAATGAATCAGAAGTTAACTATTTTTTTTTTTTTTTCAATTAAACTATCTATTTTGAATTTTGGGAAAATGTAGTTAAATTTCGTTATTAATTATTTTGGTACCTTAATTGAAAAATATTAACTATTTTACATTCATGTACTATTCCAAATTGTTCATTTGTAATTAATGAATGCACTTCCTTTTTGAAACATGTAATTAACAAACTCTCACAGCCCAATATTATTTCCGGGAAAAAAAAACATTGAAAGAAAAAGAGTTGAAAGTACATTGACCGAAATATTGCTTCTTTCTTCCTATTCCGTTCTGACTCCACCAAAAAGCTTCCATTCCGACAGAAAATGTCTTTATCTGCAGCATTGTTAAAACACCGATATTTGCCCTGCATATGTTGGGAAGGCATAAATCGATACTCGGATGGGACATATTTAAAGATATTTCCGCGACTCTTTTCATTTTTTTTTTTTTTTTGGTCTTAAAATGATATCTTCCGCTGTATTATGTTTATTGCTATGTCGAAAGCAATAAAATATTCGCTAGAATGAGAGAAATTACCAAATGAAAAAATAAATCGGAAGAAATACAAGAGATAACATTGCCTAAATTTAGATTTTTGTTGGTTTAGTACTATTACTAACACTAACTTTTATACACAATTCTTTAAATGCATTTTAATGTTGTACAATTTTTAATGTTGTTTAGTCGGTTCGAGTTATAACTACCCAATGCGGATTTCTCTATTTGAATCGTTGCATCGAATGAATCGATAACATCAGTCAAATAATTTCCATTTCTTTAAATTCAATTAAAATTATTGCTTTCAAGTGAGACATTAAATGGGAAATATAAAATATGTATACAATTTACATTTCTTTTCCTCCGAATGTTTTTTATTATAGATGGATCTTTTGCTGCAGGTACTATAACGCTTTAGCGAGAGAGGATTTACTCCCGTTCTTCATAAAACCAGATTCATCTTAAAGCGATGATCGAAATTATAAATTGCGAAATATGCTCAATATTTTGCCATTCCCCGCACTTTGGAACAAAATCACTGCGTGCTCGATAGTATGCAGTTGTGCTTTGACTACGTGTATGTGTATCGGGCTCGTTGTGCTGTCCAATAAAGGAAGTACAATCACCTGTTTGTCTTGATAGCAGGAAGTAAGATTTCAGCCAGTTGTCGTTTCGTCCTTAGTGTAAACACCATCCGGTGCAATAGTTGATTTAGGTGCACGCAGACCGTGTCATTATGTATTGTAACTCCGTAGCAATAGCCAGAGATTTAATGGCATACTTTCTCTTCAAATGAATGTTACTAAATGTTTTAGCTTTTAATCTCCTCTAATTATGCACAAACCGCAACCACTTCATCTCAATTCAATTTTTTATAAGCCGCAACATACTTGGATAGGGAATACCATCCTGATGGCCCCTTCATCTGAATTAGCTCATTGGAGATCCGTTCCATCGTTTAATATTAACTAAGTGTCAAAACGTCAAAGCATAAATAATAACTTCGTCCCTCCCCCATAGGTTGATGTACAGAAAGATTAATTCGATGTCAGTCAATAACAACTCTGGATGATAAATGATAAGAATGAAGTTTATTTTATAAAATTTACTAGAATCGTAGAAAACTCTTCGTTGTTTATAAAGAAAAAAATCACATCGCTCCTTACAAATGCTAATGGTTTTCCAATACAGAAATATCAACTCCATGGTTTGGATGGATTAAAATGTACTGCAAGACCAGTAATAAAGTACCGACAAGCGGAATTAGTTTTTTTCTTTCAGTCAAATGGACTTTTTTCTGTGTTTAGTTGTTCGATGTCTGCACAATTAGTGTGATTGATGGTCGGTTAAGACAAGAACGATATTTTTTTCTTTTCAAATATTTAGGTAGACTAAAATCAAGTCGACAAATCTTCATGAAAGTTTTAGATACTCTACACAATTGAATCAAGAATTATAAAATTACATGAAAAACTGACATGAAAGTTGTAGATATTCCACACACACTTTACAGAGAAGAGTCATGTCAATGAAATGAATTATTGAATCATGAATTATACAATTACATGAAAAACTAGGTTTAACTAGATATCAATATAGCAGGAAGCAATGAAACATCCCAATAGTAATTTTCATGTAATAAACTTACAGATTTCGTTTTTATAACAGTTACATTCAATATTTTATATTTATCACATCAATTATCCTACTTTCAATATTTTTAATCAAAGCCTATATCAGTCTTTTTAAAGCCTATGAAAATTATAAGCATTTATTATGCCTATGAATTTTGAAAAAACAAAATCTAACTATTTTGTTTAACCTCCAACCAACCGTGAAACAAATTAAGCGTTCTGCTTAATTTGTTTCACTCAAAGAGACAGAGATAGTAATTTCTGTTGACTCTACACTGTTAAAAAAGGCCTGAATTTTCAGTGTTTTTTGACTGATTTTAACGGAAGTTTTCAGTAGTGCTTCAATACATGGTTTTTCCTTCCAAAAACGGAAATATCACGTACTGAAAATACGAGAACGGAACTTTTCCGTTTTACGGTTGCTGTATTTTCACAACCTGATTTGGGTTAACGGAAAAAAAAGAAATGGAACTTCTGTCAAATCTCGGCAAAATATCATCAGAAACGGAATATTTCCGGCAACTCTGCTGCCGTACTTTTCCCGTTATTTTCAGGAGATTTTTTTTTACAATGTATCTAAAAAATGTCATTTTTTAAAAAAATAACTGCACCCAAAGTATTTTTAAGCAGTATTCGATTTCCTTTTAAGATTTATCGTTTAATTGGATGGTCAAGGTTCCCTGGTCAAGGTTTTCTAACACATAACTTTATAAGATATTCGTAGACAAAAACAAAAGATCTAATCAAAAGACTTGTATTCTCATGAGCGTTTATTATTTTGAAAAAAATGGTGATTCGAATTAGTTTCTGTTACGCTTAAAAGTTGGACAAGAAAAATGCACAAGCAGAGTTTAATATAATTTCCATTTTCAAAAGAACTAAAAATGTTAACATTCACATTCTTATTTATTTTTACGTATACATTTAAAAGCATCCTAACTCTGTAAATTTACAGAGAAAATATTCTAACTTTTATACTCGTTAATAAAATACTTTCCCAGTCTCATCGAAAATTTACGGAGTAATTTAGATAAATGCATGCAATAACACATTTCCAATAAAAAAAGGCTAAAACAATTCCAAAGGAACAAGTATTGGTTTTTGTATTAAAAGTTGTTTTGATCTAATTTTGAAGATCAAAAAGATACTCGTTTTTTCAATCCACTAGGAATTGGAATTCTAAAAATTGAAAATCTATGAATGCTATTTATCAGTATTACTTATTAATAAGATATTTTTCCCACAATTTTTAGGCTGTATATAAATTGAACAAATTTTTTAAAAATATGTCTCTACTTTCAAGAGATTAGGCAGGATTAGACATATTTAAGAACGCACGAAAATTATATTAATCAAAAGTTGTGCTTCAAGTTTCCACAAAGCATATGAAAGTTTGATATTTAATTAAGTTCAAAACCTTGAATTCAGAGCTCATGGTCTTTTTTTTTTTTTTTTTTTTTTTTTTTTTTTTTTTTTTTTGCGAAACTCAGGTGTTCTACCAATAGTGATCCTTCTCTGACTATCGAAAAATTGCATTTGCAGTTTTGTACCCGCTTACTGCCGTTTTGTTTTATTATTTCCAAGCAAACTAATATTTACCGCTAGTAATGAGCTTGTATTGTGCATGCTTATCTTTCTTTTAACTTATTGCATTATTTATAAGACAAATGATCAAAATCCTTTGTGCTAAAATGTAAGTACATAGATAAAACAACGTAAAAAAGCACAAATTCAGAATAAAAAGTATCGCAAAAAGCTATTTCGAAGCTAAAACGGAGCCGCTTCATCAGTGCAGAAAAGAAGTGCTCAACTCACAACTAGAAAGCTCTGAGTGAACAGGCATAAATAGAGTGAACTTCCGGTTCACTCACAGCTCTAAAGTTATGTGTTGAGCGCTTCTTTTCTGCACTGTTGGAGAGGCTCCGTTATAGCTTCAAATAGCTTTTTGCGATACTTTTTATTCTGAATTTGTGCTTTTTTACGTTGTTACTATGTACTTATTGCATTATTTATTTTACTTTTTACGTTCATTCGCTTTTTTGTTCTCAATTTGAAGGTGTTCGTTGAAGCATTATTACTGCTCCATCGCTGAGTTTCGCTTTAAAAAAAGTGTGACCACTGAATTCATAGCCCTTAAATGAATTAAACAGCAAATTCCCATGTGTTTTTGCACCTTCTAATTCTGACAGTGCCCTTGCTAGTCATCCTAGTTACTTTGGTAGAGATGTACCGTATGTTAAATAGAAAAAAATGCATTATGAATTTCATGAATATTTTTGATAGGCTCAGGGACAAAAATTTCAAAAGTGTATATTTGGTAAGTTAAACAAAACCCTTACATTTGCCATTTTAAGGATATTTGACTAGCTTCTAACAGAAAGTAAAAATCAAATTTATTCACTCGCCAACAAGACATGTCTTTTTGCATCAAGCAATAGCATAGCTTATAGCAGACTACTATAAAATGCAAAGAAACACTCTTTCTATATTTATTTTATCGTAAATAGAAAATAAAAGAGGGAGAGGGAGAGAGAGAGGGCGTCGTAAGAAATTTCGATTCAAGAATAGTTTATTCGCAGATAATGTGATTTATGAACATGTTTTCTGTTATTTCGTGAGATTTATACGAGTAGACAGATACTCTTGTATATCATGCGATTTGTGAAATAAAACTTTCGTGTTTTTTCTCCTCATCCAAAACTGGCATGTTTTACTTTGTTTTAATGCATGGAAGAAAGTATTTTTAATGCATGGAAAGTATCTTTAATGCGCGAAAGAAGTTCTTAATTACTTCCAATACACTTTTTTAATGGTTAATACATATTCATTTACTCACTCACTCATTCATTTTTTCACTCATTCATTCAGTCATTTATTTACACTCTCTCATTCGTGTATTTATTAAGTCATTTATTTCTTTTCTCATTCATTCACTCATTGATTAATTTTCTCATTCATTCACTCATTTATTTATTTTTTCCTTCATTCCCTCATTTATTTCTTTTATCATTTATTCACTAATTTATTCATTCATTCTTTCACTCATTCATTTAATCATTCATTCATTGAAAAAGATTCTTAAAAATCCCGAACAAATAACTTCATAGGGAAATAGGTTCATTTAGTTATATTTGAACTTCGTATCTTTACATGTTCTACGTCATAACATATTTCCGATAAAGTCTGTTACAAGCAAATCCGTCTGTTAGATCATGATTTCTATAGGATTGAAATTTCCCCGTAGGAGCTAATGATATTTTTTAAAAAAATGTTTTTGAACTGTTCAAAATTGAATGAAAAATTGTTCAAATCAAAAAATAAAATATGGAAATGAATTGCGCTCGCTGAGATTTTTCTAATGCAAAAAAAAAAAGCTTTCGAATTAGACAATAACTTAAAAATTTATTAGGAGGGACAGACAGACCGACAGACACACCGACAGAAGAACATTTTCCCCATCTCAAAACCCTACTTTCAATTTTTTTCCTTATTTTTAACGACATGATTACGATACCTTAAGCCTTCTTTCATGCTTTATTTATTTATATTTATTTTTAGTTTTACTGGAAAGTAAGCTAATAAGCAAGCGGTATTCATTTCATTATTGGAACTTTTTTTCAAATAAAGTGCATGAACATTTGGTTGCAGTTTGGCCTTCAGTGTAGCATTAAATTTTTTTCATGCTCTATTTCTAAGAAAATGAAAATTTTGTTTAATTGTGCTAGATGTATGTTTATGAAAAACTGGAATTAAATCACCTTATAACTTCAATAAACTAAAATTCGAAAAACACAAGTTTTTCTTTAGCTCTAACGCTGGATAAAACCACAAGTACTTTCTTAAGCTCACATGTTGGATAAAATGCGTGTGCTAAACAAACAGCCACCTTTTAGTATTAACAGTTGAAACTAGTCCCTAGAGCTCTATCCATTTTCCGTGACAGAACCTATTACTGCTAATAATATTACCAGCAATTTCACACACCGACATTTTTCAATTACCTCTTTTTCGTAATTCACTTTGGTTTCTGCAAAAAAACGGACTAAAAAAGATGGAAATGACATAAAGGTTTAAAAAAAATACCCTAAGGCCTTTTATTTCGCAAATTATGTTGACAAGGGTAATGCAATAATTTTAAAACCTCTATAGTAAAATTAATGTGTTCTTTAGTTTTTTTGCACCTATTCTGAGTTGATAAAAACAAAAAATAATTTTTTTTTTCTGTATTTTATTGATTGCTCAAGCCATTTATGCGGTTGTGACCATTTGTACGTATATATTTGAACTACAATTAACGAACTCAAGCCTTTAGCTTTTAATTTTTATATTTTAGAATGTTACTATCTCTCGGGCATCTTAATACGAAGTATGAAGTTTACAATACAAAATGTTATGCAAAATATAATACAAATGTTTTCATTTATAATACAAAATAACATGCAAAAATGCAAAATAATATCTAAAATACAAGTAATAATACAAAATGTTTTCTTTGAAAAGTATAAATTTGTGCCTGTTGCAAGTGGGCCATTACTGTCACAACCACAACATGCACAAATTATTCTTTTTAATACGCAGCTTTTTTTTTAGAAACTAATTACTTTTTATTAAGATACCTGATGGTTACTTACATTCAAAAATACAAAAATTAGAAGCTAAGGTGAAAATTCTTTAATTGTGGTTCGTATATATGCGTACAAATGTCACACTCGCAACAATGAATTGAGTATAATAATTACAGACAGTATACGTTAAAACGTCACTTTTGGATTTCAGGATTTCCTTTTTTAATATCGTAAGGTTTCTTTTTAATACAACTTCGCCAAACATTTATCATCAAGGATTTCACCTTTTCTACGTTTTATCTTTTGGACCATTTTATTGTACTTCAGGTTGATTTAATTCTTATTTTCGGACTTACTACAAAAATATAATGAGATTATGCAAGATGTTTTAATGCAATTAAATATAATTTAAAATATATATTTTGAATGTATATGTATTACATACATGATCAAAAAAAATTATTGCCTATCACGTCCTCTTGTGAGTTGATATTCCGAAATTGAATGCAAATGTTTTTATTATAACATATATTTCCTTTGCATTTATATAGCAAGTTTGAAATTTGGCCAATATATCTTTTGTTTTGTTTCTGCTTTTAGTAATAAAAGTTACGAGGAAGAACAAGCTCTAAAGCATGAATATATTTCCGAAATACAGGACCATTGTACAAAATAGTATAATATAAAGTTGTCATTAATTTTACGTTCTAAAAGAAGAAAGAATAACATAGTTCCATGAGAAGAAGGAATGTAAAACAATGTGGGAATTTGTGATGATTCAACTTGTTGCGTGAAAATAATTTTTTAAATGAAAAGTAAAATATCACACACAAAGAACATGATTATTGAAGGGAGAACTTACTACTTAGTCAAAATAGCGCGAATTTTGTTTCATGCAGCATTATCTGTACTTAAAAAATCGATCCCTATATTGCAATTTGGTGACAAAATTTATTATGGCAAAAAGATTTTTAATACTCTGATCTTTTTGTATAGGATTATTTTCTTTTTCAGTAAGATTTTAATTCGTTTCAATACCATTTCATATTCAACCTTATTTGGCGTTCCATCAATTCTATGTTTAAAATATATTGTTGACTTTTCTGAAAGCGCAGAACTTTTTTGAAAATTACGGGTATCATTTTTATGGAAAATAGATACTACTCGCATTAGTGCTGTACATTAGTGCCAGTATTATTATACTATTGATTTTACAACTTCTAACAATTTTCTCTTTGACATTTTTTTTTCTTTTGCTATAGTTTCCCAAACATTTACTTAATATTCTTTGTTTTTCACAACATTATTAAACAAAAAATCGTTATCTTTGCTTTCCTAACTATGATATTCGCTTTAGTAATGCACACATATATTTTTCTTTAGTTTTCATAAATAAGTAATTAAAAAAGTTACGAGAGTTCATCATCTTAAAACTTTGAGATGTTTTATCAATATCTTTTTAGAAGAAAAGACAATGCATAACCTTTCTAATGTATCATACAAAGTTAAAAACGGAAACTTTTGTGTAAAAAAAGGTTTGCAATTTTAAATATTCAAACTCACTTAATCAAAAATTTCTTGAACTTCTTACAATAACAATGCATTCAAAAATATGTATTCTCAATATATTCTCTTTGGAATTTTCGAAAAGTTTCAAAACAGATTTTATAGCCATTAATCATAGAAAGAGGCCTTACAAATACAGAATCTCTTGTGCAACTCTCTGGGGATTGAAGTAGGTAGATTTCAAGCGTGGGATTGTAACGAAATTCATGGCGGTTTGTTCGATTCCCTAATTAAATCTGGCAACGCACATTAATGATATCTCACTGGGAGCCAGAGTTCGCAATCAATTTAATGCACAAGCGATAAATATTTCTCCATTCGTGAGAAAATTGTTTGACGTTTCGATTTTCTGGAGCAATGATGTTTTGAATCAACGTTATCAAATTTTAAGGATATCGGACAGAGTATGGTCTAAGGTTAGAATAGGGGTAAAGTTTGAAGCAAAAATTACTTTACAAAATTCTTAGTAAGTTTCTGTAAAAAATGTAAGAAATTAGTGCTTCACAAAGGAATTTCGCATTTATTTAATTATAAATAATGTATAAATTTATGCTGTAGTCAACTTTGTGTAAACTAGAAGTCCGCTCAGAACTAAATGAATCTCTTTTCAGGTATACCAACATTAAATTTATAACACTGGCTATCTTTCGCACTCTATTTTTCGTTAAGATAAGGGTTTAAGTTATTTTAAACATGCATTTTTACACCCAGAACTAAACGAATGTCTTTTCAAGTATACCAATATTGAATTTATAACAGTGGCTATTTCTCGCACTACATTTTTCGTTTATATTAGGTTTTAAATTATTTTAAACATACATTTTTAATACTTAAAAACTTGTGAAACTATCACAAAACAATGAATCACTTTTATAAAAAAAAATTTAAAAAAAGAGAAAAGAAAACGCTTGCCTATAATGTAAACAATATCATTCTTACGAAGTGTTAAGATTTATATTACAGTAATTTATAGCTATCAATGTCTTTACAGAAGATTTTTTTATTTTTTATATGGATAAGAAAATATATAGAACTGAATCACAACAAAAACTCTTCCCAAAATAAAGTTTTACAACTGAATAAGTGAAATGAATATGGAAAAAAATTGTACAATACTATACAGAGGCTTTTTATTCTAAACAGAATATACTGAGCTTGCGTTGGATATTTAAATGTAAAAAATAAATAAGTAAATAAAATCCTTTACGTGGTCATTCGTGGTCACACAAAACAAATAAAAAAAAAAGTAATGTTAAAGATTAAGAATAAAATATTTACAGTTCATTGATTACTTCTATCAAAAATTAGAATGGAAGAAAGAAAAGAAAATTGTTCCTAGTTCTTTCTTTTGCGGGAAAAATAAAACGCTTTAAAATTACTTAATAAAAATCGCTCTTTCAAAAAAATCTATTACTTTCACGTTTCGTTTTATGTACGGAGAAATGTACCTTTTTTTTTTCCAATGTCAAACTAAAACAAAAATGATAATAAATAAGTGAATTATAATGGCTAATGTCTTTGGAATGAAAATAAAAAAATTCTCTCAATAATAATTTATATCGAAAATAAAATCATTAGCTGCTATATTTATTTACTTTAAATTTACTTCACTTTGATTCAATCAACCATTCTCAAAATTTTGTAAGCTTTAAGTATGCGGAGAAAGATGTTTTGTCTTTTGTTAACAAATTTTTTCTTATTTTTTTTGAACAAAAACTAGATTTATTTAGAATCTGAAATTTCCTCATTTTTTCGGTTTTTTCTAGGTAAGCTATACACTGGAAATTATAAATATTACCTATACTGAAAAGTTTGAGAACTTTTAACCTCGGCATTAGTTGGATTATGTGCATTCTTATTTTCCCTATAGATGACCTTTTGGATGTATTTTAGTCCTGCAACGTTACATTACGAAGTCAATTTCCCAAGTTGTGCGCTCTCTTTGTTAGAGAAATAAAAATTCTGTAAACGTAAGCTGTATTCTTTGTACGTCTTACAATGTCGTAACTTTATTATTATTATTATTATTATTATTATTGTTGTTGTTGTTTTTTGTTGTTGTTGTTGTTATTGTTGTTGTTATTATTATTGTTTTTTTTTGTTGTTGTTGTTATTATTATTGTTATTGTTATTGTTTTTATTGTTATTATTGTTGCTGTTATTATTATTGTTGTTATTATGACTGTTGTTATTGGTATTGTTATTATTATTGTTGTTATTGTTATTGTTGTTATTATGGTTATTATTATTATTATTATTATTATTTATTTATTTATTTATTTTCAACTTTTCCCCAACATTTCAAAACCCTTTCATTCCCCTTTCTTTCCATTAAATGAAATAAAAATTTTTAAAAAATATGTAAATCTTATTACTTGGTCAATGGCAACATAAAACAAAGTATATTTACTTAAAACTCCTAAATATCGTTTAAACACAAAGCTCTTTCTGTTAAGTGAGTATTGATAGTTAAAATTGCTCTGACCAATGAAAAAAATCTGCAAACGAAAATAAATATCGTTTATTTTGGCGTAATACCGCCTTTTACAGTCAATATAGGTTAATACTGAATAAGCAAGAGAATATTTACACTTAAGGCAGAAATGGGAGGGAGAACATACGCGTACAAGATTTAGAGAGTCAACTTAATTTTTTTCCGTCTGATCATTATGTTACATTCAGTACAGAGATACTTATTAAAGAATCAAAACTAAATGATATCAGTATTTGTGAATCTATATTAATCCAAAGGCTATTTTTAAAGTGCATAATTATACAGTCAATCATAATCATTAAATAGTAGTAATACCTCCGTAAGTTTAAAATCAGAGTTTGTATTAAAACCAGTATTTAAAAACTTTAATCAGAAAACATTCTGCTTAAAAATATCATTGTTTTTAAAGCGAAATCAATATCAGTTATGAATAAAATATATTCTGTTATGTAGGGAAATTTTTAACATTTTCAAAGCTGCATTATTTCCGCTAGTCAAAATATCAATCGTACTGTTTGAAGTATTATTTTGCTTTCGCTGTATTTTAAAATTAATGTTTTCGACTAAACTCGAGCATTTTACTTCAACTATAATCATTTCTTTTATTGTTTGTGCTCCGTATTAGAATTGAATTTCATTCTAAAATCACGCCATTTTCTTCAAAGACGCCTGTTCTATTTATGGCAACGAGGTCTAAAATTTATGTCTAGACGAAAAGCTCTGGCATGGAATCAACAGACATCAAAGAGATGGTCCATCTAAATTTAATGGGCATTATCATCATCGAAAGCAAACGAAAATATTAGGTTTTGAAAGCAAAATAGCGATTGTTTGCCATTTTCGTCGTACTATCTCAAACATTACGTTAATGAGTTGTTTCTGTAGTACAAATACTTTCGTTTGATGTAAATATATTTTTTTATATACATCAAGAATAGTTTTCTCTAACATTAGGATTAAGAATTAATTTACTCAAAATTATGAGAGAGGCTATATTATTTTCTTTTGTTAATACATAAATATTCGTTTAGAAGGGTAGGAAAAAATTATTCCAAAACTGATGTCATTATCAATTACAAGAAATTGGAGTCTTCAATGCTTTAGATATTTTATTTTGGTTTTCTTTCAGTAAAATGAATTTTGCTATCAACCGACAAGAAGTAAAATAAACGAATAAGGCATTAAGTATTAAATTTGTTTTTTGCTTAATCTGAATAACCGTTAATAATCATAAAAAAATTCACAGACGGAAGTGTGACCCTGTGCATTACCATGTGCATTATCATTAAAAACTAGTACTTTTTCCATGAAAATTCAAGTTCATTTTATGTCATATTTTATGCAATCAAAAGGTGTTATCGCAAATGTACTTCATTACCAAAAGTCTCGTCAAGACCGAAGACGACCTGTAGTCACTGGACGAGAGATTTTTTTGTTTGTTTGTTTTTTATTATTATTATTTATTTATTTAGTTATATTTTTTCAAATTTCTGGAAATACGAGACGAATTTTTATGAAACTTCAGTCATGTTGTGGAAGCCATGTACCTCATAATGTCCAGTCAAAACTACATCACAAGTGCATTGAGAGGACTTTCAAGTCGAAGAAGCAAAATAAATATTATGTTGAAAATAATAAACTTTTACAAAACAGTGTACTAGTGTGTGCAGTCTTTTAAGAACTTTTGTAAAAATAACATGTATATCCATGACGATATAAACGATCCCTTTCAAAATTTCCTTTTTCGCAAGGTTTCGACTTACGTCGACACCTTGGATTCAGCTGCATTTTACCAAACGTGCAGAATATTTGAAAACGTAAAAGAGAAACATTAGACTTAAATCTGTAATAAAAGCACTTATATTAACATTGGATTTGAAGGTACAACTGTTAACTACACAGGTGCGAATGTTAGCAACTTTTAACACAAACAATTTTTTCTTGCACAATTTCATGCTCAACTATATGAGGCAATTGATAAGAAAAAAAAAGTTGAAATATCAAGATTTAGAGTTAGTTGTATTTCAGTGACTATACGGCGTAATTGTATGTTATAGTACCGTTTGCAGACGAGTGCTCGCTCTAAAAAAATTTTTCAATTTTCTTAAGATTGCTGAGCAGTAACTACGGTTGGCAGTAAATGACCCTTTTTGTACAAAGTGATACACACCAATAAGGTAACATGTTATGAAAAAATAAACTCTGCAACCAAAAAAGTTGTATCTCGTTCTATAATGAGTATTAAATGTAAACTGTTCTGATAAAAACTTACTTGAATTTTTAATTATAAATGTAATTCAAAATTTCTTAAGGCTTAAAAATGTATCTCACGGCAGAAAATTGTTCCTAATTAGCCACAAATTATGGCACAGCTTTAAATTTTTAATCATCTAATAACTTATTACATTTTTATACTCAATAAGTAAAAAAATGTTTAAAAAAACGAGAAAAACCCAATGTGTTGCAGTCAATCATTACTGAAGCATTGAGATAATGATCAAGTAATGATTAACTGCAGCATTGTTATTCCATTCAAAAACGTACTTTTATCGACTATTCAGGTTCCAATCAGTCAGTAAATGAACCCTTAGGGGTGTGTCTCTAACATTACTTTGAATCAAATGAATTTCTTTTACCTGCTATCCCATGCACTTAAAATTTTATTCTCTTTTGCTACTTGAAAAAGTTATACTAATAATAGAGGTTTTAGACTATATAACAGCAGTAGTAGAGAGCAGTAGCACTAGTTTTAAGCACATTAACTAAAATCTAGGTAATTAAATTAATAATATAAGATTCCTTAAATAAAATATTCACATGAATTTGAATCTTTTGAATGATTGAAAGTCTTGTTTGTTTGGTTCAAATGGGGCTGCTTAACATTTGCAGACCTAGTGCGCTCACAAGGAACTGGCATCCTTCCTTTCAACTTCAAGTAGCACCATTATCGGCGGATGTCATTGCCACTTGAGCATTTTGATGCCAAGTTTCACACTAAAAGCTCTGACGGTGTAAAATTGCACTAGGAATTTAATTTAGCCAAATAAGATGCTCAAGGGATCTGCATCATGCCGAACGATAAAAAATTTAAATGATTAAAAGTATACAAGTATAATTTTCAGTCTGCTCTTCCTTTTTACTTTTATATGTGTTTATTTTCAGCAGCTGTACTTTTATTACAGAAATAATAACTTAACAAGAAAGAAAAATTATGGTAGTATGCCTTAATAATAAATGAACTGAACAGCTGCACTAAATATTTTACTAATCATTAACCACACTACTTGCGCATTATACAATTCTTGCGTGCTCGATAGCGGTGGGATTAAGCGTTGCTTATAATACTGTTCCACAAAATTTATGAAAAGATTGATTTAAAAAAAATAACTTTAAAAGCAATTTAAGAGTACGCCATGGACATTTTTGACTGCCTGCATAATATGAGTAATTTAAAATTACTTCAAAGTATTCTCATAAAAGCCATTACAAACGATCTAAGAAGCACTAGAGCAAATAAAATCAAATTGAAGATGCGTTAATGTTTCAGCAAATTATTTTTATTTCATAGAAGTCTCTTTCAGAATTTTCCCCTGCTTGCTAATGGGGGAGCTTAACATAAATTATTTCTCAAAAGTTAATTTATTTTTCTTACATGGAAGAAAATCATAAGCAATTAGAGCAAAGAGGCTAAATTCAACTTTTCCCCAACTGCCAATCATACTGAAATAATTGTTTGAGATATCCTGCTCAATATCAGGATAAATCGCATTAAGACAATTTTTAAATGTGCCATTTTGAATAAATGCAATCGGTAGATGTACAATACAGGCGCAGTTCTTGCTAAGGTATGCTTTTACGCATATTGAAATGTTTAGCGTGCCTAACAGAAAAGCTTAGAAAGAAAGAAAAAGGAAATAAAAAAAATGGGAATCCCCTTTTTTTCACGAATGTTTCCAGTATTTTCAAAGTATTCCAGAAATTGGAAAATAATTTATCTTTTAAGGAATATATTTTATATCAGAAGAGATACTTCACACTCAAAAAAAAAAAAGATGCAAAAAAAGCATTTCTTCCCTATATAGCACTAACGTTCACTTTTTTTTCCTCCCTAATGGCACTGCCTATGGTCATTAACCTTTGCAGACCTAGTGCGTACACTGGTAATCGGCATCCATATTTTCAAGTAGCACCACTGTCGGTGGATGCCATTGCCACTGAGAATTTGGATGCTTAGTTTTCCCTACATGGCGGCACCTGAACTCTCATTTGATGCAAATTGCACTAGGTATTTAATTTAGCCGAGAGTATCGAAGCCAAACGGATACTCAAGGGATCTTTAACATGGCGCACAATCATCCGCCATGGGCGTAAACGATTTTCTGCATCTTAAAAATCCACCGACTTGGGCCAGGTTCGAACCTGCACCTTACCACTATGCCATCCTGTCGACATATAACACTAATGTATCGTATATTTAACAATAATATATAATTATATGAATTTCGTCACAGATACCGTGCGTAATAATATATTAGTAATTCATTTTATAAATAAACTACAACCCATTCCACATATTGATTCTAAGCTTACTTCAGGCCGCCATTGGGTTTATAGTATTTGAAGATCTGTTGTTACAGTCTAGCATAAGACAGTACAGGCCGAGCAGTCCTACATTTTGGCTCCAAGAGTACTTTGAATCCATATTTCGTTTTCACTGTTGAAAAGGTGTTATTACAGTTTAGAAGAAAATAGAATCAAGATAGGTCGACCTATGGTACATTTTAGAGCACTTCGGATAAAAAAAAGATGTAATGATCAAATCCAGCAAAGAATATGAATATTTTAAGTCATACGAAAAATGCAAAAAAATGAATAAATAAATAAAAAAGTAGGAACTTTTTTACCGAAAAATGTTTGCTACAGAAAGCAATAAAATTTTCATTTTTCTCAGTTATTTTATATCCATATAAATGAAATCTTCCATTTTTAGATTAAAATAGTCAACATGAATTAGGCAACAGATCTAAATCGTTAATTTTAGCATTCTTTTTAATGCATAGAAAATGTCAGAGGACTTCCCTACTGTAGTGGTCTTATTATAAGTAAAGTTGAGTTGAGCTGTTCCCTAAACGTAATGTGTTGAAATAAATTTAACCGTTTAAAAGCTACAATTTTGATTATGTGTGTGTACGTATATATATATATATATTACTTCTTTTCTGCACGGTAACCTTTTTGCGGTCGTAACCTGTTGCTACCTGTCTCGCATAATTCCTTTAACGATCACCTGAAGTAAAAAAATTTCATTCTCTATAAGATAAAATAACAAGTTAAAAAATAAATAAGTAACTAAATAGAAATTTTTTAAAGGCTTTTTTTAGCTAATCCTTACGAAAACATGTATCATATCGTTTTCCAGACCAGTGTCAATATTGAATCTGGGAGTGGTCCAACGTACAAAATGCTTAGAAGTTCTTTTGTGAATTATTTTTACATTGCATAATTAATTTTTATCTTACATCAAACAAATTAATAATTACTATTATTTAAACCGCTGATGAATGATTAAAATCAATCATGTCAACAATGGATATTCTGATTCCTAATACGAATCCTGACCTCCTATGACGAATGCAATAGTGACCCCTGAAAGGATTCGATATCCAAAAGCTATTCCAAGAAAAGAAACAAAGATGAGGGAGACAAAACCAGGAATAACAGACACACTGTAAGAACCAGGGTATTAACAGACACACCATAAAAAAGAAGATATTATATAAAAAACAAAAAGCATTCAACTAATAGCATCTTCTCTAAAGAATTTGTAAGAAATGGTTGCAAAATACAAGTCATGGCAGTTATTCTTTTAAAATAATTGTTGAAATTCTAGAAAGCGATTATGAAAAGAATAGCTAAAGGTGATAATGCTTGTTCCCATGCTTTTTTAAGTTGAATTATCCGGAAATAAAAGCAATCAGCAATACGTTACAGAAAATAAAAATGTTACTACGGATGTAACGTTACGTTTCACATAAAATTGCTTGCCCAAGTAAATTTTTCCAGATGAATAAGCTGTTTCTGATTGCTTTTAAAGTAATGCTTTAAAAAAGTACTTGGCCTATGTGCAACAGGTGCTTCTAAACATCAAGTTAACAAATGTTTACATGACTTTGCCACTTACAACAGGCGGAACATTTTATATTTTTAATAAATCTATAAATTTTTGAAACATTCCAATAAAATATTGCTTGGAATTACGTTTACTATTCAATTGATTTATTTTGGCAAGTTCACTAAAACTCCATTAAAATAAGTTTTAATTGTATGAATATGGATCTTCAATTAATTTAATAATATTTAGAGGACAACAACTGATTGTTACATAAGGCGTAACATATAATGGTTCAAAATATAACAAATGCTGAATCATTATTTTTCCTAATTGCTGCAGCAGTTTTTCTTACTTGCAAAAGATATACCATATTTTTCTCTGAATTGTATGATAGTATGCGTCCACAAAAAAGTTTATCTTAATACACAAACGTATACAGGATAAAACCTGGTGGGATTGTGCAGTCGGAGAGATTGCACACTCGATTTTTTTTTTTTTTGGAGGAAAGGAGAGGGGTGTGTGCACCGCGATTTCAGGTAGTTGTGCAGCCACAACAGCACAGTGTCTACTTGAATTCATAAGTGTTTTTTTTTTTCTGAAAATTTATGACACACCGTCATTTTTATTTCTTTCCAGATGTAAGGGCATGAATTTTTCTTTCTGATCCTCTGATTTTCATTGAGATATGAGTGCTGCTACATTTTTTTAAGCAAACGCTTTACAACTATTTCGACAAATTACTCGCAGTTATTATTAATCTAATATACTTATTATCGTCATTTCTCGTGCGTGAAAACCCCCCATGTGCTCAATCTCATCCTCCCTACAAGGAGAAAAGCGAAAAATGGTTGTTTAGTTTTATTCTAGCTGCCACTTTAATTTATGGCGTATTGACAAATAAAGATGGAAATGCGTACAGAACGAATGTGGTCTATAATATTCACAAAAGTTTGATAAAAAATTTACGATTTCATTTTTTGTATCATGTTTTCTGATTGTGCGCCCAACTCAACCGGTTTTACCTTATTTTTTCTCGTAAAATTTCTAAGTTGTTTGAATTATTACATTCTTGATTAAAAAAAATAATAAAGAGTTGAAATTACTCCAAGATACAACACTCTTAATAAAAAATTCTATTTGTAGAAAATTTGGACTTTTTTTCTAGATTTAATTTGTATAATCAAGAACGCGCATTTCCATCAAGCACATAAGAATTCTTTGAGATGGTATCTATATAAATAAAACCAAAAGTTTGTGTGTGTGTGTGTGTCTGTCTGTCGATCGCCTCCTGGAGAGATGGAACGGTCCAGAAGTACGAAATTTTGGTTACAGGTACCTTGGACTAGGTCCTCGTGCACCTCGAAGCGTTTTTCCGAAAGTTCGAATTTGTTCTTTTTTTATTCCAATTTTAAGCAAAACTGTTGATTTGGGTTTATCTCATCGAAGAAACGTCCCACGTTTTAGTTTTTTTCAGCATTTGAATGCCCGTAAAAAACTGCACAAGGTGATCTCTTTCTGCAGTTCGTAGAACAATTAGAACACGCGCAGTATTCGCTTGAAGTAGTTTTCGAACTTTAAAGCAAGGCTTACCTCTGACTTTATCTGCTAAATTTGAGTGCTTTCGCCAAAATAAATAGTAATTTTGTCGCCAAATAGATGTTTTCTGTTAACGTAAGATTGAACAAGAAGTTCCGTCTAGAACTATACGAGCCTACTTTCCCGTATACACCAAATTCAAATTTATAATCTATCTCTTTCTCTCTCTTTCTTATTTATCTTTAGTTCTAATTATTGAAAATATACCTTTTTCAACGGATAATACATATTCATTCACTCACTCATTCATTCTTTCATTTATTCAGCCATGCATTTATTCATTTATTCGTTACCTCATTCAAGTGTTTATTCATTCATTTACGCATTCATGTATTTATTCACTCATTTATTTATATTTTCATTTATTCAATAATTTATTCATTCATTCTTTTCCTCATTCATTTATTCATTGATTTATTCTTTCACTCTTTAATTTATTCATTCATTCATTATTTCACTCATTCAGTCACTGAGAAATATCTTTGAAAATCCCGATCAAAAAATTTCATAGCAAAATAGGCTCGTAAGTTCTGAATAAACTTTCTATTTCTACATGTTCTACGTTATAAGAGCTTTCCGATAAAGTTTGTTCCAAGCAAATCGGTCCGTTAGATCAGGATTTATATAGGGTTGAAATTTCCCCGTAAGCTCTGTGTTAATTTTTTGAACTGTTCAAAAATGAACAAAAACTGTTCAAATCAATATTTCACGCCGAGAACTCCTTTCAATAAGCTTGCAATAGGAACTTGGCTCTTGTGCCCAGAGTTTACAGAATTTGCTTCAATTTTGTCCATAGGCGCTAATGTTAAAATATTTTGAACTGTTCAAAATTGAACAAAAAATTGTCCAAATCAAAAAGTAAATATGAAAATGAGATGTCCTCGCCGAGATCTTTCGAATGCAAAAAGAATTTTTCCAATCGGACAATTCGTTCAAAAGTTATTAGGGGGGGACAGACCGACAGACCGACAGACAGACAGACCGACAGACAGACCGACAGACAGACCGACAGACACACTTTTTCCCCATCTCAATACCCTACTTTCAAATTTTTTATTTTTCAATCTTTATTTAATTACTTCACTTATTTTTGACTTTTCTTGATTTTTAACGATATTTTCACGATACATTAAGCCTTCTTTCATGCTTTATTATTATTTTTTTTTACTTTTACGGGAAAGTAGGCTAAAAAATGCTATTTTATCTTTATTCATGTCGTTTTATGAGCGAAACAAATTCTAAAAATTCATTTCATTTTTATACATATTTTGTGGAACTGCAGACGAATTTTAATTACTTTACTTTGAGGTTGATTCTCCTTTCTTTTTTGGCGATTTAATAGTGTAGTAACAGTTCAACAATTGCATGAAATTTTATGGTAGAGTGTCCGCTTTATCAGCGAAACAAATTCTGAAAATTCATTTCATTTTTATTGATATTTTGTGAATTATTAACTGCATGCGATTTTTAATGTTGATTTTTCTTTCTTTTTTGACGATTTAATATTTATTTCTTCGATAAAAACTAGGTTGGAAGGTCTTCGATATAGCTTATTTTTGATGAAATTTAAAATTTCGCCAAGTGGTGATAACTTTTTACTCGCCTCCTTTCAGTTAATTGTTCTCAATATATTATTTTATGCTTCATAACTTTTCCAAACCTCTCCCAATAATCCTTTCCAGTAATATTGTTCTCATTTAATTCAATACGTGATTTACACTGTAGGATCATGGTGTATTTCGAAATGATTCCATTTATTTTAGTGCAATTTGGCGATTTTTGATTTCATATTTTACACAAGTGATTTATTTTCTAACATTTATTTAATTTTTGTACTGTCTTTTTGGCGCCATTTGGGCAGAATTTAGTTATGTCTTTCTATCAACTTAAATTTCACACGTCAGAATTTATTCAGTACTAAACATTTCGTAATTTAAATGAGCATTATTTGCCTTTTGAAATAATGCTTTCCTTTCTTTCGTTTTTATCCGAATTTTATGAAAGTGCTATTCAATTGAATTTTCAGAAAATGTTTTGACAATTTTGCAAGTGGAATTTTTAGGAACGTGTGTCCTTATTTTGATGGGGAATTTAAGATGGACTGCTGGGTAATTTTAGGAACAGTAGCTCTTGAAGGTTAGTGTTAAAGGTCAGCTTTAAAGAATGTTTTCTTTATTGTAACAGAAATATACAGTGAGAGTTGTTCTTGATCTATGGACATTTTTACAGAGAATACTGCTCTTTTTCTGATGGGAAATTGTAGATGCATTTTGGTCGATATTTTAATTGCGATTTTTACGGGCTCTTGATATCATTTTGGCACAATTATCTCTCTGCATATGTGCATTTGAGTTACTGTTTCCCTTACTCTAATGACAATTTCTATGAACTTTTGTTGGCATTTTAATGTGGATTTTTATGGAATAATTTTTGGTCTAATTTCAAGGCTGAATTTTTCAAGGCTGTTCGTTTTAATACAATCGGGGTTTTTAATGAATTTTACTGTCTAAATAGGATTTTTATGGACTGTTGCCCCTCTCTTACTTGGATATATTTTTTTTAATTTTCCCTACACATTTACAACAGAATTTTGGAAATGCGTCACTTGGCCTGCGAATGATGCAATTTTATCCCGCGCAACGCCGGGCATATCAGCTAGTATTTAATATGACAAATCAAACTTCCCGATGAATTTCACGAAAACAGTAACGATGTTACCATCCACATAACCATGTCACTTCTATCGATTTCCCATTTGTAATCTTAATGACTTTCTCCGAGTTTTCTCCTTTTCCGAAAAGATCGGTATTCAGAATATTAGTCTAGGAAAAAGTTAAATTTGTTGGATGCTAGACGGATTACAGAATTCAAGCGACTAATGTATTTCAAACCCAACGCAGACAAGGAATTGTTTACCCATGTAAACAAAGATATTCTTCTAGAAAATATGCATGCTATAGATGTTAAATTTAATTCTATTGCAGAAAGCGTGAAATAGCGCTGTCAGTTTTCATCATATAACCAGATGTATGTTTGGGGTATAGTATGCATCATTTAAAATCCAGTTCGTTTGCAATTTTTGTGAAATATTTTTTTCCTTCTTCCAAACAAGTAAAAGTGCATTTCGAAGTATAAGTTTGTTCAATGCTGCATTTAAAACAACATCACGCACTTGCATATGAGAGTAACAAATTATATAATTGCATTGTCATTCAAAAGTTGTGCATATAAAATTACGCTTCTTCACCAATTTTAGAAAAACATTGCTGTATAAAAAAAAATTTATGAATGAAAATTTTCTCTCAATATTTTCCGTGTGTGTGTCTGTGTTATCCTACTTCAAGCAAAAAACATTTTTAAAGCTTCTTAAACTTTGGACACTCATACATGAACATAAAATAACTCATCAAAAATCTGTTAAAAAAATATAATGTGATTAAAGAGACCTAATTTATAGCTCAAAATTATTGCGCATCTGATTTGGAGCCAAGAGGTCCCGGGCTCGAATCTTGCAGTTCAGAAAAAAGGAAATGAAAAGGTTATTTCGACTCGTAATTAAATCCTCATCGAGGCTCCTGATAGGAGTTCTTCAACTTTTTTTCTATTGAATACGTAGATGTGAGCATCGTCCCTTAAATGTCCTCTAGAGTAGCAACTCTCTTTCAGGGTTTTTTCAGCGGAATAAATTTAATCTAGCACAATATATAACGCTGAAGCTCTTGAGCCATTGAACACAACAAATAAAATTGAGTGGGAGGAAAACATACATTTTGAGATACAAATACTAACTAAAAATAATTAAGTCACCATCTCCACAATTTATTCCTACCTTCCTTCTCATGATAACCAATTAATTTTTATTTACTTATACGTATCGTCTTGCTGAAGCATTTGCTATAATTTATTTTATTTATTTTCTGCATTTTTTGACTACAGCATAAATATTTACTGCGAAATTGGTATTATTAGTTATTACTTAATATCGCGTTCTACTTTGAGGACGACAATTTGAAATAACTGTATTGAGTAATCAACAGTAATGTGGCGAAATAACAAAATCATGAGATGACAAAGATATTTATTGAGATCATAAAAATATTGAAAGCTGAGTTTAAAGTGATAGTCGAGTGTGGCGCTGCACATTTAACAAATACGAATGAAGGACGTGCTCCATCATACTGGAAAACGAAACATAGAAAATCTTGTGAATCTTGATGAGCATTATCCCCCCTTTATTTTGTCAAAAACCATTTGAATCCCATTCATCCCATAAGTAAGTAAATCAGATTCTTTATGCTGTAACAGAAAGGTGCCTCCCTCACAAACCTTAATGTAATTAATTCCGCCACAAAAAGGTACAGAGCTGATGGAAAAGTTCAATGCAATTGAACGAAAAGCAGATCAGGAATTAAAGTTTTCAACTCTACCATCGTTATATTTGTTTTCTTTTAAGTCAATTTTTGGGAACAAACGGATTACAGAAACTAAATCTGGAAACATATTAATGTATTTCCATTTAAAAAGCTGCATTTTATTTTCCGAAGTAAAATATATTAGAGAAACAGAAACATTTATGTTAAACATTGAGGACAAACTATTGACGATGCTTTCGTGCATCTATGAATTTTATTGTCTATGAACTGTCTAAATAACGGTTCAATAGACAAACAAGTTTCCTTCTTTTTTCTTTTTTTCTTCCCCAAACAGTTTACATAATTAAAATATCCAGCACGTAATGCATAAACGTTTCTTATTCCAACTTTGAATGGATTTTTGAATCAGCACAGCACTTAATGATTTTTCGTGTTAATTTCGTCAATTCTTTAAATGGGTCAAACATAATTAAAAGTCGATTTATAAATATAATCTATAGCGAGAAGCTTGATAATACAATATTCAAATTGGTTGCAGAGAATGATATCGCTTTTGCACTGGAAAGACGTGCTCACATCTATTGCGCCACTGTGTGTTGCTATCAAAATTGTCAGGCAATAACCTAGACGGTAGTGATAATAAAAAAGAAGAATTAGACCAATACTGTTGCTATGTTTGCGATGTGTAAGTTTGTTGCTCTTATGAAATTGATTATTGTTTTTGTTGCTTACGATAATAATCCGCAATTAAAAGTTGCGCGTACATATAGAACAAAAGTAAAAAAAATAATAAATATATTCAATCTCTTTCTCTTCCACTCCTTTTCTCATTTTGAAATTCTGCTTAAAAATTTATTTACGAAAATCAGACGGAAAATTTTAATTGCATTGGTTGCTTTAGTAATTCTTTTAGCATTATCAAATATTTTAATAACGGAAGAACTGTTGGTCGATTGCAGTTATTTTAGAAGGAAAATGTCTTAATAAATGCTGTGACTGTCTTAGATTTTCCAATGCTCTCAAAAAACAAATAACTTTCAGAGAAAGAAACGAAAAAGGACGAAAACATCTAACTAAGCCGTCTCAAGTTTTAGGAAAAAGAAATTAAAAGACCAAATACTTTTTCATAGACACTACGCAATGTACACTCATATAAATCATCAACTTTTAATAAAAAGTTGGAAACTGGATCTACCATTTGGGAGCTAGAAGGCAGGAGATCTGAAATAGGACAAAACATACTGCATCTATCACATCTACGTGCAAATTAATGGCCATTGAACCCTGACACATTTTTTTACGTCCGTTGCGGACCGAATGCCTGGAAGTAAACCACTCAATGTTTTTAAACATTTTTTTTTTCCTTTGCGAAAGAAATCAGTCATCATGAAAATAAAAACCACGCCATAGATGTTTGAGTTGGGAAGAATATGAAAATAACGAATACATAAGAGGAACGTACCATGAGAAAGACTGGAATTATCAAAACTAGTTAACGAATCAAGATAATGTGAAGAAAGCTAAGAACAATTCTTCTTTTGATTTTTGGAATGTTTCAGATTTGATTACAATACGAAAAATTTGTAACTTATAAAATGCAGTTTTTATAGCAATTTAGACTTTTTTCGGAAATCCGGAGAAAAATGAAGAATTCCGGGAGCTGAATTAATGTTCAAAAATTAAAGGGAATTAAAAATAAAGGGGAAAGAAGTGTAAATAAAAAAATGTGCATTAAGAATTAATTATGGGATTGAACTATACATTTCTTCTGAAACAGCTTTCTAACATCAATATCTATACTTATATCGCATCAACTGTCACAATCCCGAATTTATTTGGAGAACTTTTGTAACTAAAGAAACACATTACAATTCCGATAATAATGAATCTCCATAAATGAATTCATTTATTTGTAGAGTACATAAGTTAACAAATTAATATTTATTTTTTTCCTTTTGTATTTACTAATATTATTATTATAAAATATTTGGGGAGTTAAAATAATTCCATCAATATTTATTCAGGTTTACTATGCAATAATAGTTTGATAGTAGGATTCATTTGTAAGGATAAAAATCAGTAAGACCTAACATTGATAAGTAAACAGAAACCTATAAGAAACTTACTGAAATAAGAAATTAAGACATTTTGCATCATTATAAAGTTTTAAAAACTGATTTTCAGAAGAAAATTTATTTATGTCAGATTATCTTCTTACTAAAAAGCAGCAGCGAACTAAAGTCAACTACAACAAGTACACATAGATTCATTCATACTTTAGTTCTTGAATAATATACTTTATTTTTCTGAAGTAGCTTTTGTTTTAAAGGTTTTCCCTCCCATTATAAAAATAACCGTTAAAGATAATCGTCAAATATTGTTTTAGGGTTTTACAGCATTATCATTACAAAAGAAAATACACAATTAGTAAAAATGTGGTGATTTTTTTTTCTTTTTAAAAATTGATGTTTGAAAAGAAACACAACTGTTCAATTTTTATTTTTTTATAGATAGTATATACATTAATAGTATGTAAAATCTTAGCTAGAGACGCGAAGATTCTATTTTTAACGTTTTACTGCCGAAATAAGAAAGAAAAGGAAAAGAAAAGAGCTAAAATGTGTTCTTCAAAGAAAGCCGTAAAGTATTTTTTTGTATTACAAAAACCCTCAGAACTGTTTGCAGTTTTTTCTCATGTAAAGTCTTACAGCAGGGAAGAATGTTTTACAGAAACAAAAGTTTCTATTTTAATAAAATCCTTAGTAAAATTTTGGAGTTTTTATTACAGCTGAAAAAATGCTAATTTTTCAGAAGAAAAATTAACACAGACGGTCAACAAGAACAAAACGAGCCTATTTTGCTAATTTTGTAGCGTTAAGTTTCTTAAGTTTTATTATTAAGCTAAACTTTACCAAATTATTTCGTATAATCCTTTTATGAGTTGAAACAATTATTTCAACTATGAGTTAATTTGAAAACGATAAGAAATTCACTGGGACAAATTTGTATTGATTTTGACGTACTAAGTTCCATTAAGATTTTTGCTAGGAAAATTTGTAACATTCGACTCAAATGCTTAATTTTGTAAACGCATAAACGTCGAACAATAAAACGTAAAACTGAATCAAATAAAAAATGTCATAACATAAAACTATAAACTTAAACTGGCTGGAAAAAAATAAAGTTAATTACAAATGGTATGTAATATTTTTCGTAAGTACCTAATGTAAAAGCAGAAAAATGTTAACTGTATGTGTTTTATCGATAAAAAGCAAACCGATTTACTTATCAATCGTTTCCATAAAGTATGTAAATAATCGAAAATAAAGTGAATTTTTTTTCACTAAGCATTTATCGAGTAATAAAATCATTAGATTTCTTCTTCTGTACAAAATTAAAAATGCAGTAAATTAAATTATTACCGCATTTACTCTATGATTTCACTATTGGATTAGAAGTTAATATACATAATTTTTCGGCTCTACATTTATTTCTTACCATCATGGCCACTGTGAGAGACCAAATTTAATATACAGTGAAATGCAGTTACCTCGAACTCCAAGGGACCAGGAAAGTACTTAGTAGTAACGGAATGTTAGTTATAACAAAATTGCGGTTTAAAACGGAACTTAATATTTGTTTCGCTATAACAGAAATTTTGTTGTGTCGGTATTCTCTGCAACAATATTTTACTGTAAATGGAAAGAAATGCATCTTAGTTTTTAAACGGATGTAAGTTTAAAACGGAATTTCATATTTGTTTCGTTGTAACGGAAATTTCGTTGTATCGGTAGTGGCTGCAACGAGATTTTACTGTAAAGAGAAATAAATACATCTTTATAAAAAAAAATCCCAACTTCATTAACAACTGTTGTATCGTTGAACCTATATATTTATAACGCAAAAGTGAAAAACATATTTAACGTTTCAAAATTAAAAATAGTACTTCTTTATTTAAGCATTTTGAGCTATTAGCATTAAGCTATTTTTGAGTAATTATTTAATGAAACCAGTTCTTATGATTGCTATTTTAGCAATTTTGAGGAGGATAATATTCATTTTTTAATGAAAAATATATCAAGGATGATAAATGGTCATAAAATGTCTTCTTTGATAAAAATGACGCTGTGGCAAACGAAAAATGGTAACTAATGTCTCCATTACGATATTGATGGCTTAAACTTTTGCAAAACTATTTTTATCGTTCATCTAACAGAAACTTTCGGATGTTATTTAAAATGGTTAAGTATGTTGATGATGTGGGTTTAATTTGTCGTTAGGCTTCTAATAGCTACAACTTTAGCTATGCACCGAAATTAAAAGAAATTTCATATTAATTTCTTCAATTAAAAGTAAACAAAACATAACTTTTTAAGCGAAATAAAATTTGTATGATAAAATACATTGACGAATCTTAAATATTTAAAAGTATTACCCTTATACTTAAATTTGTATTAAAGCAAACTAGAAAAATTAGCGACATTTTAAGCTTTTGCTATAATAAACGTTTTTTTCTCCTTCTTTAATTTTATTTTTATTGTACACATATACATGTACATGCGTTTAATTTTTCGTTTTTCTCCTTATGTTTGTTTTGTATAAATACAACCCGAAATTATAGCTACACAAGCAATTATGCCCAAATAGATGCAAAACGGTACGTCAGAATAACTTTTCCCTAGAATCCCAAATTATTTTTGTTGATATCCTCTTGCTTAAAGTGTTTTTTAATTTTGTATTGGCAAGATTTTTTTGGGGAAGTTCAATTGTTTTGTCGAGTGCAAATAAATTAATAATTGTTAGATTTGTGGAAAGATAATTTGTTTATATTACAAACACTTAATATTTAATTGTATTTTATTGAAACGAAACAGCTTTCGTGTGAACGACGATTTCTCTAACCAATAATAATTTTCATGAGCAGTCTATCAGTCATGATACTTATATTACCTTTTTTAGCCTACAGTAAAAAAAAATATGAAAAATATCGCTAAAAATAAAGGAAAGTCAAAAACAAGAGAAGCGATTAAAGAAAGATTGAAAAATAAAAATGTTGAAAGTAGGGTTTTGAGATGGGGAAAATGTGTCAGCTGGTCTGTCCGCCTTTCTCTCCCCCCTCCCCCCCCCCCTTTACTTTTTGAGTCCAATTCGATTTTTTTTTTTTTTTTTTGGTTTTTTTTTGCGTTCGAAAGATCTCAGCAAAGACATTTCTTTTCCGTATTTTAAATTTTTATTTGAAAAATTTTTCGTTCAGTTTGAACAGTTCAAAAAATTTTAACATTAGTGTGCATGGGGAAATATGAAGCAAATTGTAAAAGCATTGGACATAAGATTCAAGTTCCTTTGAACAAGCTTATAAAAAGCTCTCAACGCATTTCCTTTTTCTAAAAACAATTTTTTGTTCAATTTTGAACAGTTCAAAAAAGTTTAACATCAGCAGCTACGCGAAATTTCAATCCTGTGTAAATCCTCACCTAAGAGACGGAATCGCTTGGAAAAAATTTTATCGGAAGGACCTTATGGCTTAGAACATACACAAATACGAAGTTTTTACAGAACTAAACCAGCCTATTTTATTATGAAACTTTTTGATACGTAATTTTAAGGACATTTCTGAATAAATGAATAAACGAATGAGTAAAAAAATGAACGAATAAATAAATGAATGAATGAATGAGTGAAGGAATCTGTATTAAACGTCGAAAAGTTATATTTGAAGTAATTAAGAACTAAACCTAAACGGGAAAAGAGATAGATAGATTATAAAACTGATGTTGGGGGTGTATGCAGGAAAGAAGGCTTGGTATAACTCTAGACGGAACTGCTTGTTTCTTATGTGAATTTTCGGAAATTCCCTTTGAACTAAGAGATTAACATTTAAATCACTAAATGAAATCAAAAAATAAATACAGGGTTCTCAATAAGAATTTTAAGATCAAGCATTTTCCAAAAGTAATTATTTTACATTAATAAAAAGATATTGAAAGATATAAAAAAGTTCAATGCTAATTTTTCTCATTTTCGCTACAAAGTCTTAAATTCGCGTTACCCGTCAAATGACAGGTACTTCAGCTAGTTGCATATAAAATAGAATTTAAAAAAAACGTTCTGTGCAATTTCATTTTATATGCATTGAAACTGTAGAAGTCGATCAATGTAGTTACAGTTAGCGTGATGTACCCCATTTATCTCGCCGTTTGTTGATGTTACCTGAAATGAAGTTTTTCCGTTCCTCCCGCCTTTATCTTCTCTGTATAAAATTCCAATATTTTACATGAGAAATGCGACTCAGAATCAATTTACGGAAAGAAAAATCATTGTTTTGTTCAAGTACAGATGCAGAAAATCGATCAATTTTTCTCTGAAAACGTCTGACGAAAAATGTAGGAATACAAATGAATAAAATCAATTTCCTCACATTCCTCAATTTAGAGCTGGTTTTTAGATACAGTTCAATTACTGCTTCGTTAATGTCATGAAATGCAATTTTAATTTTGTAATAAAACAGGCTTCACAGACTGTGAAATACTGAAGCGTATTGCTTCTCGAGTCAAACTTGTATGCTTCAGTCATTTAAGAATATGAAGTTTAATAATTTGAATTTGTTAAATTGGAGCTAAAAAGCGTCACACTAGTTATACTAATTGTTATTCGTATTTTTGAAAATCAGCCATTATTCTAATAGACAATCCTTTTAAAACAAATAGAGCTAAAACAGGGATAATTGCAAAAAAAAAGAGAAGCCTTTTGGACTTTAACGTACTTTAAAGTGAATTGAAAGAATGGAACCAGCAATACTGGAAAAGAAAAAAAAGTGAAAACCGTTATCAGGGGCGATCCAGCTTTTTTTCAACAGGGTCCGGTTTTTGTAAATTTTAAAATATTTTTGAGAAAAATCACATATTTTTGAGAAAATTCAAAATTTAACATACAGTAATAAAATGATTTTGTTATTTTTTCCCGCTTATTTAATAAATAGTCTTGCAAAAAGTATGATTTGGTAGTTCAGAGTTTTGTGAAGGGTCCGTTTTCATTGATTGGAATTTTCTGAAGGGTCCGAAAACAAACCTGAATTTCCTCTGGAGCGATCCCTGGTTAGTGAATTAAATAATTATCCACAGACTTTTCTCTCAGTAAAGATGGGTACTTTTAAACTCAGCAAACGTGCAAACTTTTTTTTCTTTTATTCATTTTTTTCAAAGCTTTTGTTTGCTAATTTTTCTCTCTTCCTTTGTTTCTACTGGACTTCAAAAGTTTTAATTATAATCGCTGTTTTCCTATCTATTTCTTCTGTTAATTTTCGAAAATAACTTGGACAGAGATTGCGATAACGCCTCTACAAGCGTGTTTCACGCCTTAAAAATCGGTAGTACGCATTGAAATTTAAAAAATGCGTATTTTCACTCCACATTTTAAAACAACTTTTAGCTTGCTAAGTATTGCAAGATAAATACAATATTCTTCCATTAAGTAAATTTTATTTTTCATTATATAGTAGAGCTCAAAACTCGCGGTCGCCAGTCGCCAAATGCGACCAATTTTCACCTTTTGGCGACCATTGTGTTCATTGAAGTCGCCAATGTGACTACCATTTGCTAATGCTAAAACCCTTTCCCAATAAAGAAGAAAGAAATAGGAGTTAATTTTTGCACCTCACGGAAACTAGTTTTTTCTCCGATTTTTACCGGAAATTGCTTACCGTGTTTGAAATTTCAAGCCTTTTCCATCCTGGAATTATTTCCATTATCTTGAAAGTTGTAAGATATTTTTTGCATGCACAAGCTTAAATCTGCTTATTTGTCGTTTCATTTTAACAATTAAAAAAGAAAAAAAGTATAAAGATAGAAACAGCCAAAATCGTGCACGTCCTTCGCCGAAAATTGGATTCAACGTTAGAGATTTTAATCCTTTGCATCGGGTACAGATTTCAATTATTTTCTAAATTAGAAGATATTTTTCACACATGCTACTCTAAATCTGCTTATTTTGCATTTTATTTTAAAATCTTAAGGCTTTTTTTTTTTTTTTTTTTTTTTTTTTTTTTTTTTTTTTTTTGAACTGTGCCGATGATGAACACGTGTTTGTCAAAAATTGCGTTTATCACTATTCTTCACTATTATTAAATCACTATTATTGTTTCATTTATTTATTTACTTCAAATTTGATTTTAGTATTGACAGCTATTTACTTCTTAGAAAATACTAAATTTTGGATAAATATAAAATTTTTAGAAAATTGTTAATTTACCTGGATCCAACTTCTTAAAATAACAATAAACAATTATTGAAAAGAAGTATTATCACAAATCTTAAAATAAATAAGAATTTTTTTTCTTCTTAGTTTAAACATTTTACAAAATAATAATAATAATGTGTGTATATAAATAGAAAAAAAAAGCCAGAGTAATTTTGCCAAAGTAAATAATTGTTCAATCAACTTTTAATAGGAATTTAGGCATCGACAAGCAATTGATGAAATTGTGTTCATTTTTATCTGCCTCCTATTTTCCACGCTAATGAATGCACTCCTGTATTATTTAAAAGCATGCTTATGCTGTTAAATTCATATAACTTATAGGTATATAATATTATTATTTTTTTATTTTCACTCCTCCAGAAAATAAAATACTCCTCCAAAAACCTGCAAGGAGTATTTTCACTCGTTGACAAAAATTCCTAGCGCGACCTCTGAACTTGGATATATTTCTGCATAACAGTTCACTCTTTTTTCTTGCATATCTTAATTATCTTTCCCTGGGAAACTTCAAAATACGTTCGTGCAATTGTAAACCAAGAGGTATCACTTGTTCACGTTGAATTTATTTAGGTGAATCCTTGATGTGTCACCAAAACATGAATACTACTCCTCAACTTGCCCCCGTAGCTAAAACGGGCTTTAAATGAGGAGCAATCTTAATAGTGTTATTGTACCCACAAAATAAAGACATTATCTCCTTGCTTTTAATTGAAAGAAAAACCTGCTCAGTTTTATTTGTAGCGAAGATTGATGGCCATTGTATTTCTTACTACCTGAGTCAAATTCAAATGTTCTAACAGAAGGAGACCATGTTGTACGCAAATGCAAAATATTTTCCAGTCAAATATTTTTATACAGCTGTACACAATAAAATTCAGTAATTCTTCCTCACCAGTACAGTTTCTTAACTGTTCCCAATGCTACTTGTTAGAAACGATTCTAAGAAATATTCTATTCCTTATAAAATGTGTAACTAATTTTTGGGGGAAAAAAGTTCATATATTTAATTTAACAAGCACAACGTTGATATATTTCTGTAAAATGGCAAATTAACAACAAATTATATGTGGTAAATAGTCAAGATAAATTTAAACTAACCTCAGGTACATTTGCAGAATGTGGAGAATGTGCAAAAGTACGTAAATATACTCGTAGGTGAAATAACGAATCCAATCATCGTCAATCTCGGGCGTACCTCAAGAATACGGTGAATACTCGCACATATATATCAAAGAGCAAGGCCAATCAGAGATTGAATCAATGTCAGGATAGCTTGTACCATTAACAGATAAATTGGAGGCAATAAATTATTACTACATAGACAGCGATAAATTTAACAACCCGGAAATCGGAAGAAAATCAAGGGTTAACCAATTTGTTTAATGTAGGGAGGATGTGCCGTTGAAAAATGATTGCATCACTCATAGTAAAACAATCATGACCCATCTATATTTCAGAAAATCAATCCGATTAATGATGTGAAAAAAAAATTATACTCAAGCATCACGTTAACGTATTGCACAGAAAAATGCAGGAGTGACATTAAATTACATATTTTTCCGCAGTTTTTACAACCATTTTTCATTGTTTTCTAATACCTTGTGCTCTTTCCGTTATTATTATTAATGTTGTTGTTGTGTATATCTTTAACTTTTATTATGTTATTTTTACTTTTTTTATTTATTTGATTATTTTTTTACCTTTTTTTTTTTTTTTAATTGTCTACAATAATTGTCGCATTTTTAAACAGTAAATTTCAATCAACTTCAATGATATTAAAAATTCCTACTACTTTACAATGGATACCTGCACACGTGGGTATAGAGGGGAATGAGGCAGCCGATGTACTGGCTAAGGAAGCGAGAGACCTCAATGAAGGAAAACTTCCTCTTAATGACATAAATGCAGTGGCAAAATCAAAACTCAAGGACAAGACCATAAAATTGAAACATCAGCTCTGCGAATTGACAACAAGCAGATCACTTGCCAAAACCCTAATAAGACTGAGAACTGGACACCTTAGGGGAATGAAAATTGAGCCGGATGGGACAAGAACGTACCCCAGCTGCAAAGCTGTGACACGGAATTAAGTCCCGAACACGTCTTCTCTTGCCCGGCCATCTTGGCGAGAATTTAACAAATTAGTGACTCTCCCTGCGAGGATCTTTATTCGGACAATTGCCTTCGCATAGCTGAGACTGTGTCGACCGTACATGGCCCTATTTGACATTCCAAATATTCTATCCATAGACACGACAACATTAACAATTCCAAAACAACTTCCAAAATTATTAACAAATAAAATCTAAAGCAATTCAGTTCATTCAAACACTTTGTACACTGACTACTCGCCTTTAAATTTCCGAAATCCTGCCTAATTCTTCAAATCAAAATATTATTGTAGATCATGCATCTTTCTTGTTAAACAGAAAAAAAAGTGGTTTTTCTCCCTGTGCTACCCGCATCTATAGTCTAACTCAATTACTTTTTGTAGACCTTATCTGTTTTCGTAAGACTATACTAGTCGCTAAAGAAAAGGTTTTTCTTTTCTCTTTCAAAAACACTAAGTAAACTTGATGTTTCTGCAAGTCCTAAATGCTTTTTGAAAATCAATGACCAAACTTTCTTATACATTGCTATATGCTTTCGTGGTCAGTGCAAGATATGTGCTTCGATTAAAAATTAAAAACTTCGATTAAAATAGTATATAAGAGGAAATGGCATGGAGAAACCTTCACCTTTAGATTTTCGTATTGTTTTTTTTTTTTTTAATTCTACAAATAATCTATGAAGGACAATTTTTCATTATTTTTTTGAAACCAACGTTCTATAGCTTTCTTACTGTTTCAATTTAAAACGAATATGTGAAAGATAAATTTCTTACATTTTTTACTACATTTTTTAACATGTAGCTCATAATAAAAACAGGAATTTCGTCTAGAATTAAACGAGCTTATTTTCCCATATACCACTTTTCTAGGATTTTGTCCCGATTTTTGCAAGATTAATTTTCTCTGTTGCATAACATCCAAACGATTTCAAATATAGTTCTTTAGCCATAAAAACAATTATCAGAGAAAAAATACATTGCTCTTATACAGAAAGAACACTAATTATTACGAACATATACCAAATTCACTTTCAATTTACCATCTTAATAGATTTTGCTATAAAAAAGTTTCAATTTCTTTCGCGGCACCGATATTATATAAAACTTTTTAATTGTTCAAAAGATACCCCTGAAATAAGCAAATGAAAAACTCCTTTCACGTTCATGGTTTACTTTAGAAGTTTTTCTCCAAGAATAGTTTGTTCGAAGAAAATTCGCCTGGTAGGTAATAATTTATATATAGCAAAATCCTATCCATAATGTTACAAAGTTTATTGAACTGTTCAAAATTGTTAGAGAAAACTCTGAACATCAATTTGAAAAGAATCTAAAAAACGTATTACAGTAAAACCACTCTATAGCTGACATTACTGGAACAAAAATATTTGTCCGTAATAGAGGGGTTATTTTAGTTTCAATGCTTCGCTGCCGGGAAATTAAAAAATGTCCGCCTTAGAGGGGTGTCAAAGGAGTTTTACTGCATTATTGCACATATAAATTAAAAATGAAATTCTGACTTAAAAATTACTTATAAACACACACACACACACACGTATAAATAAATAATATACATATATATATATATGTATACACATTTACATATACATCTCTTATTATATATATATGTATGTATATTAGGGATGTAACGAATACTTGTCCACTATTCGGTATTCGACCCTTTGGCTGGATATTCGAGCCGGGCCGAATAGTTCTGCTACAGTAGAAACGAAAGAAAATTAAAAAGTTAGTAGATTTTAAACACTTAAAATTGCATCATAGTTATTGCAAAAGACACATTAGTATATACACTGATGGAAAAAAAATCTCAACACAAAGAAATAATTATTGTAGAGTAATGAAATTTCAGCAATACAGTTATACAGGTAACGTACGTAATTGATTACAATTTCAAGATCACAGGTTAATTTAAGCACGAGAAGAGCCATTGCAGAAGTGAAATACAGGTACATTAATAACCGGTGTAACCGCCCAAATTTTGAATGCAAGCATACAAACGTGCATGCATTGAATCATACAGGTGCTGGATGTCCATTTGTGGGATGGAGTTCCATGCCTGTTGCACTTGGTAGATCAATACAGGGACGGTTAATGCTGGTTGTGGATGACGCTGGAGTTGTCGTCCAATGATGTCCATACATGCTCAATTGGAGACAGATCTGGTGATCTGGAAGGCCAAGGCAACATGTCGACACCCTGTAGAGCACGTTAGGTTACAACAGCAGTATGAGGTCGAGCGTTATCCTGTTGGAAAACACCTCCTGGAATGCTACTCATGAAAGGCAGAACAACAGGTTGAATCACCAGACTGACGTACACATTTGCTGTCAGGTTGCGTGGGATAACCACGAGAGTGCTTCTGCTGCCATAAGAAATTGCTCACCAGACCATAACTCCAGGTGTAGGTCCAGTGTGTCTAGGCCGCAGACAGGATGGCTGCAACCGCTCACCTGGCCTCCTCCTAACCAACACACGGCCATCACTGGCACCAAGACAGAACCGGCTTTCATCAGAACACACAACAGATCTCCACTCCATCCTCCAATGAGCTCTAGCCTGACACCACTGACGTCGCAAACGGCAGTGGTTTGGCGTTAGTGGAATGCACGCTACAGGACGTCTGGCTCAAAGCTGTCCTTGAAGTAACCGATTGGTAACAGTTCGTTGTGTCACTGTGGTGCCAACTGCTGCTCGAATTTCTGCTGCAGACGCAGTACGACTCGCTACGGCCATACGCTGAACACGGCGGTCTTCCCGCTCAGTAGTGCCACGTGGCCGCCAGGAACCCGGTCTTCTTAAGGCAGTGCCTTCCCTTGACCACTGCTGCCAAGATTCATGCACAGTGGATGCATTCCTGCCAAGCCTTTCTGCAATCTCGCGGAAAGAAAACCCACCTTCTCGAAGGCCTATTACACGACCTCGTTCAAACTCAGTGAGCTGTTGATAATGGCTTCGTCGTCTTCTTAAAGGCATTGTGGACTAACATCAACTCACTACATCAAATCTCGACGCTAAACAAGGCTCAGGAACGTTACAGCGCGTATTTAAAGCAAACCTGATTTGCATCTTCCGTGTGTCGCTACTGGCGTCACACTGATGCGCCGAGCGCAAAATTTGAATCGACGTCATCTTTCAGATGTATAAACACGCCTGCCAAATTTCGTTTTGCTAGCACAACTCCTTCTTGGTGTTGGGATTTTTTTTCCATCAGTGTAGTTTTAATAAATAAAAATAATTTAGGAAAAAAAAAACATTTTCTTTAAACGTTGGTTTAGGTTTGAATGAACAAATCGAAAACAGATTTTAAAGCTATATTATTGTATTTTATACTTAGCATTTGCTCCCAAAAGCTGGCAGTATTTAATTATGATGGGAATATGATACTTTTATTTTGTTATTGTTAACAAAGTGGAAGTCAGATTTTGTTTGGGTAGACTGATTTATTGTGAATATTGGGTAAGAGAGAAATGTGAAAAGCCTAGATTACATCATGAATACTAAGATAGCATAATTTATTGGGGGTTTTGAAAATAAAAACGTATTCCAGTTAAATGCATTAAATTTTAATAGAGTTAAAAAAAATAGATATGTAAAAAAGTCCATAAAATAAGAATATTAACTTTTATAATTTTTAAAATACCTTCATAAAACTATTTTGAGCAAGGTAAAAGTTCACTAGACAATAGTATTTCTTTCATTTGAATTAAATAGGTAGTAAAATAATGCTAATGCTTACAAATTTGAAATACGTCATTTCTATTCACTTGTGGGTGAAATTCTCAGTTTTCTTCTATTCAAAACAGTACACAAAATAAATTAATTTTAGATGGTTTTAGATTCTTAACAAACAAAAATTGAATCATACATCATAGATTAATGCGTGGAATTGGTGTTTGACTTTGTGAATACATTTAAATTTGGCAAATACTTTTTATTACAACGATTTTCTAGAAAATTTAATATTCGTCCTAATACATTCGGCCTAGAAGAAATGGTCGAAGATTCGGTATTTGGCCAAATCACTATTCGTTACATCCCTAATATATCTGGGACAGAACATGGATGGTAGCCATCTTCTCCACTGCACTGCTCTTTCAAAGAGTTCCCTCGTGGACCGCTACTGGGAGGCCAGGGCCCTTTTAGATAGACTATTTGTTGCAGCTGTATTATTTTGTGCTTTTATTGTGATTTTACTTTTATACATTTCTGCTGTAATGGTATTCTATCTGTCATTGGAAATAAAAAATATATATATTGCATATTTAAAACTTAAAATATGTCAGGAAAAATCAATAGTGTCAGAGCGAAGCTTTAACCATTGGATATAGAAATTACATCAAAATAATTGTAAAAAATAAAATGTCACTATCGGTAAGATGAATTCCTTTAAGAAAGAGAGACATATGGACAAATACTTTCCCAACTTATAAAAACATGAAATAAAATTATGCTAAAATTTTTCAAAACTGACAGATAGCCATATTAATAACACTTTAAATTTTATATAGCTATATGACTTGAAACCTTTAATAACTTCATTTAAATAAGTTATCGGAACTATAGCGCAATGCACGTTTTTATTACATATATATTTAACACATAAGTTCTCATTTCATAATATAAATATAAGGTTTCATCGAATGAAGATTCAAAATATTAAATTTCATTCAATATTATTGAATAAACACTTATCAATTATTGATAAGTTTTCATTCAATAATATTATATTCATGACATATAGCGAAAACTTATCCACAATGCATGCGTTTTCATTAATATTTCATTAAATATTGGACTATTACTTTCCAATGACACCAGGTATATAGATATTTACCTTCATTATCTGAAATATATAGTCACAATCAGTTTTAATTATTTCGATTCCCAAATTTAAGTTCACTAAATAACTCACTTAAAACTGTCGGCCATTTAAAGCATTTTATTATGTAAAGAAAAAAATAACTTAAAGTTTAAGTGTTAATGTGCATTTCAAAAAAAATCCATACGCTTTCCTATTTATTTATCTTTTCTTAGAAAATATTTGGCGCTAAAAAAAGTATCATTAAAATATTTTATTGAAATTTATTATTGTTTATTCCCTTAATATTTTGATTCTATTGTTGGATCAGTCCCAAATTAATTATGGAAACGCTTTACGACCTTTTACATAAATTTCTGTGACAGAGGAAAAGAAGGTTGATTAATTTCTCTGTCATAGGTTACTGAATTTTTTCAATTATATAGTTATTTTTTCTGTAAGAGTTGAGCCTTTTTTTATGAGTTCTCGTGTATTCTTGCAAAAAAATCCAGTCGAATAAACACAATAATTGAAATTAACAATAAATAGAAAGGAAATTTCCTTTGCATCTACTATAGAATTGAATTAATTAATTATGGTAAGGACCCAAACTTGCAACAAAAATTGTGTGCAGACACGAAATAAAGCCACGGAATGAATTGTTTTTTTTTTTTAATTGCTCCATTGCCTTACACTGCAGAAGAAAGAGGGTTTTTTAATGCTTCAAAACATGTTATGTTCTTTTTTTCTCCTTCTTAATTTGTAGTTGGTTTAAAAGTAACTATTCACAATTCACGGGTAAGCTACATTTAAAAAATTATATACAAATACTATAGCCTTTTTACTTTCCTTCGTTTTTTTTTCTCCACTGTTTGTAATCGGCAAACTTCAAAATATAAAAGTTTCCTAACTTAGGGAGCTTAAAAGACTGTCATTTTATTAAAAATTAAATAAATAAATAAATAATCGAAATTTGATTTTTTTTAAATGTGGGATACATCTTACGTAGTTAAAAGTTAAAAACATTTCAGAGCAAATGGGAGGTCATTTTCCGAAATGTCCTTAAAAATAAGAAAACCTTTAAAAATGATCATTCTTCATAAAGTGTAAAGCGGAAACAAAACTTGCGCATGATTATGAAAGTAACTTTTTAAAATACACATATTATCATCCTTATTATTGAGCTATGTAATAAAGCAAGTTGCAGATCTTTCACAAAAATATTACTAAAAGCAAATGCTCAGTATAAATTCTTTAAGTTAAAATTTTGACTTATATCACAATTTGTCTTTGAAGTGATTGAATTAGCTTAAAAAGGAAAAAATAAAATTTGAAATTTTACACATAAAGGACAAAACAAATATAAAACACAACTGACACTTACATTGCATTTTAGTATACTTTGTTTTATGCATTTGTATATTTCATAGCTCTATAACGTTTTCATTTTGATATATATAATTTTCTCGTATGCAATTTGTCCAGTTACTATTTTTTCTGGACACAGTTTCACTGCTATAAACTTAATTTAACGATGAAAGATTTTCTTTCTTTTTTTTGCGACTGCCTGATGAGTTGGAATTTAATCGGTTGCGAGTTTTACTCCCTCCCCCCTTTTATATTTATTGTAAATATATATTAGAACCTTAAGAACACAAACCTTGTTACTGAACATCTGCCAATGAAATTGACCCCAATTTTTCGAGAAGGAGAAAAAAATTGAAAAATTAAAAAGAAGCAAAAAAGAAATTTTACAAGCAATTGTAACTAAATTCTGCATTGATGTCTGAAAAAATAATCACAATTCGATACCAAATTTTAGTACGTAGAAATTAAATGACAAAAAAAAACCTCCGCAAATGTTCCTTTTATGTGTAAGAGTAGAAATGTCCTTTTCTTAAGCAAAGTAACAATTTTATGCAATCAATGTTTCATGAAAAATAAATCACGTGTTAATAAGTTGTATATAATAACTAAGACTATATTTCCTGTTTAATAGTTGAATAGTTGGGATTATACGTCATTAAATTATTATTATTATATTACTACGACGGCATCGTCTTGTCATAAGTCTTCTTTTAAAAAAATGGATATCTCGTTAAACAGCTCAAAACAATAAAGACACGATAATCCGTATAATACATTCCACGTTTTTGTTAAATAAATTTACTTATTAATTTTTCATTTTACCATTAAACGGTTATAAGGAATTAATATATAGGAAATATATTAATATTTCCTGAATATTAATATTTCCTGAATATAAGGAGTTTTTATGAGTTAGATGCTTTTAATAACAAAAATTGAAACAGTAATTACTTTTTCCATGATTTTGTGTTAAGCGCATATTTATAAATTATAAATAGTATTAAAATAAATAGTAAAAAATAAATAGCTTAATTAAATCCCACATATTGATGAATTCTTATGGCGTAAAAATGTCAACATCTTATATTGAATTCGCGCAAAATCCATGCTGCAAGCTAAAATTTTACTTAAAGTCAAAAATATTACACTGTATCTAACCGCATTTAACTATAACCATTATTGATTATTATACTTTATTAAAAATTCAATAATACTCTAAATGTGCGAGAAAATGAGCTAAATTTCTTTTCTTTCTCTAAAGATCTAATCTATACGCTTTCAAATGAAGAAAAAAATGAGGCATAAAAATACTCTATCAGAATTTTCAATTATTAATTTTTTAATTTATTCATATTATATTTTAATTTTTATTTCGCTTTTTTTAATTTTATTTATTTATTTTTTAAATTTATTCGTTATTATTTTAATTATTATGAAACTAAGCCAGCAAGCGCTTTTATGTTAAAAGTGGGATTACAAATTACATGTTGCAAACTGATTTTAAATATTACATGTTTGATTCAGGATTCAATGGTGTTAGATAAACAACACAATATAAACATATATATCCATTTTTTTTTGAAATAGAAACGATCAAATTTTCATTTAAAATCATGCTCTACAGTACCTTAATAAAATTTCTTCTTCGTAAATGTTTGTAAATTAACGAAACGTGAAGGATCATAATTTGCAGATAAAGATGTGATAAAAATACCGTGATTAGTTAAATTGAATTTTGATTAAAAAATACATACATACACGAGTATATTTAATTCATTTTCAAAAAAGTGATATACAAAATATTAAATTTTGTTCTTATGTATTTAGAGTGTGCATATTGTGCACGGATCAGAATTTTATGAGGATGAGCAAAGTGGAAAAGGGGGCACTCACCTCTTATGTCTTTCATAATCTTCATCCAGATCTTGGGCTCGAGCCATAACAGAAAGAATCTTCGCCTTCTCTTCTTCAGAGAGATTGCTGAGGTCCACTCCGATATCCTCTTCCACAATCATCGCTTGCTGCTGTTGTTTCGCTTGCTGCTGCTGTTGCTGTTGCTGCTGCTGCAACTGCTGTTGCTGTATCGAGGGCCGTATCGGGGCGGGAGCGACCTGCCGGGCGCCCTGCTGGGCTGGGCCCGGGCCCCGCAAGTGCGGGGGCTGCTGAACCGGAGGTTCCGCCCACGGCTGAACTCCCACTTGAACTGGTTGCCTGGGAGCGCCGCCGCCCGGAAAGGCGGCCCTAGGGGGAGGCCCCGGGCCCCCGGGCCGAATCATGGGGCGGCCCGTTGGAGCCACCTGCCGCATGCCTGGTGGCGGCTGCGGGGGCCCGCCGAAACGGGGCCCCCCATAGGGTCCGGTCGGGCCGCCTGGCTGTTGGGGCTGCCCGGGAACCCCCTGTTGGCTCTCCTCGTTCCCCATGTCAGACGATATTGGCCCGGGTTCCCCTCCATGGCTTCAGGGCGCCCGGGCGCCGGCGGAAAGGGGCCCACATGGTGGCCCTAAGACCTGAAGTCCTACGTTTCGGTATTTCTCGGATAAATTTGGTCTTAATCGGAGGAACTCCGAGCGGGAAAAGACACGCACACACACACACTTTCTCCAGAAGACTTCCTTCGACCGCCGTCGGGTGGAGCTGGAGACTCTCCCGCGATCTCTACGCCCTGCGCCGGCGCGGCATCATGGCGGACGCCGGAATGACTCATTGGGAAAGGAGGGGTGCTCGGAGGAAAAGCGACGTTCCAAGGCGCAGGCGTCGGTATTTTCTGAGCCACTGGGGACCGTAATGCCATTGCTGCACTCCTGGCTTTAGCTCCCAACTTTATAACAAAACTTATAAAAAGAGCCCGAACATTTTCTCCCCCTGTTTTATTGCTATTGATATGTAGGGAATTATAAGTTAATCTGAAATAATACAATTTTGCTTAATTCACCGCATTTTTTGTTGTTATATTGTGGTTCTATAATTTTTACATTGAAACCTTCCTAAGACAGGTGTGCTTGAAAAAGCCAAGATGCCTTTTCAGCCTTGTCTTTAATTGAAGTTAGACATAATGCAAATGCATATAATTGATTGTTTATTTTTTTAAAAATCACCAGTATTTTTTACCCCTTTAGGACTTCCAGTTACATATTAATTATATCCAACTCCCGTTTATTTTGTGTGTCCATATATAGTCAAAAAGTATTTTATTTCAAAAACCTTTTTGTTTTTTATTCTTAGAATACCCTATAAGTAACTCATTGTCATGTTTTGATATGCACACTGGATTTTAGGATTAACTACACTATGACCTCCATCGGTCGCTTCTCAAGGTTCCATTCATTTTGAACAATAGCGAAAAAACATACATGCAGGCCAACATAAAATTCACGAAAAATACATGGCTTTAAGCAATTTACTATCAAAATATAGAAAATCTGAACGGAAAAATGCATGTAAAAAAATTAACGGAACAAAGTAAATATGCACAAAGACATTTAATTACTTAAAATGACAGAAATTATGACTTTCCTGACCTTTTCTTCTTAAACGAAATAATGAATTTTTAACACATACGTTTTGTTACGCTTTGTGTGAATGTAAAAAATTTCATCATTTCAAATCTTTTATATATATATACATATATAAGGGCTTCTTCAGCAGATTTTGGGATTGGTTATATCCTAGTTTTTCTTCATCCGCCATCATCATCATCATTATTATTTCTGCGTTTTCTGCGCTAAGTTCCTGAGCAGAAATCAAGGCTCATGACGCAACCTCTTTACCATTTAAAATATCTTCGTTAAACATGACGCAGTTAAATTTTTCATTTTTTTTTTCTTTTTTATGATGTCGGAAAAAATTTTGAACGATAGATACGAAAACTTGCTAGTTTTAGCCCTACACTGCGCTGTGATTTTTTTAAACAACCCCTCTATTTTTCGTACACTACACTCTTATTTTGTATTATTTTTAACAAGTGGCGCATTCTTTCGTTTTATTTTGGATGTAAGATCATATTAGTTAATATACTTTCTCCTAGATTTTGTAAACTGGGCTCAAGGTTAATCTTTTTTTACAAAATCGCAAGACATGTTGAGTTTTTAAAAGCAATAACTTCTTTATTTTTTTTCTTACAAATTTTAAGCAACAATTTCATTTTAAAAAATAGTTTGTTATTCTTACATAGCTTTTAAATAAAATAAATATGAGTTGTCCGAAAAATTTTGTAAAAAATATATATTAGTGCGCATTTTTTACTTGTTGTTTTAAAACAACAACCGCAAAAAAGAAAAAAATTGCGCAGCGTAGGTTTAAAAACTATCTAAGCAAGTTAAGTAAATATTATTTAGCGAGCATTCGTGATGGGACGTTAAAACAAAACGGTACATACGGGAAAGTGAACGATGCGGGGACGCAAGGATCGAGGCTCTATTGTATTATTCGGCCACCGATTATATGCAAAGATGAACATCCGGTTTTACAATCGGAAACGCAACGGACGTGTTTATTACTTTGCGGTACAGATATGCCTTTGCCAATAAATTATTTAGTCGCAGGTTTGAAGAATTCACAATTTGTTCACAGGAAACAAATTTCTTAAATCTATTATTATTGTTGCTATTTTAATCTGTTATTTCTATAGTCTTAAATCATTGACTTCGCTAATGGTGCGACATTTTGTTTTTAAGTCAAAACCTTTTTGGGATTTTTAAGTTGTGCTTGCAGATTTAGCTTCAAGTAATTTCAATCTGAAGCAATGTTCTCATATTATTATTTTTTACTTTAAATAGAATTGAACTACACTATTTCAGAAAGATACTCATTCTCTAAGTTAAATGATGTGTTCTAAAAACTTTTGTATAATAAACATGTATATTTATGGGACATGTTTACTGAGAACTTTTTCAAAGAAAATTAATCGTTGAGTAACATTCTTTTAGGTTTTAATATGGATTAGCATGGTAAGTTTTATTTTATAAGGCAATTTCAAATTTTAAAAAATCCAAGTAACATTTGTACAGTTTTAATAAATATGTAACATGTATGCGAAATTTCGATCAGTAAAGACTTTCCGCCCTTTTATCTTCAACGACGACAGGGTGCCGTAGCGGTAAGGCGCAGGTCTCGTACGCCCAAGATCGCAGGTTCAAACCTGGCCCAAGTCGGTGGGTTTTCAAGATGCAGAAAGTCGCCTGCGCCCATGTCGTATGATTATGCGGCATGTAAAAAATCGCTTGAGCTCTCGGCATTTGGCGTGGATGCTCTCGGCTAAATTAAATTCCTAGTGCAGTCGGCATCCATGAGAGTTCAGGTGCCGCCATCTGGGGGAAACTGAGCGTCCAAATTCAGTAATAGTGGTGCTACGTGAAAGAAGGGATGCCGATTTCCGGGAAATGCAGTAGGTCTACAAAGGTTAGTGACCATACGCAACCCCCATCAGAGGAAAAATGATTCAACTTTTCTTCGCTACGAAGTTTAAATTGAGCCAATTTTGACTCAATAAAACAATCTATATCTAATATGAAAATGAATTTATAATTATGTAACTATGCATTTCTTCCCAAGCAAAGAACAAAACGCAGTAATAGATAGTCGAAACGAGAATTGATAGAAATAATTGTACACCCAAAATCATTTGTGAAATAACTGTTTATAATTTATAAAAAGTGCTTCTATAAGATTTACTTCTACTAAACGAGTGTTGTATTCTGTGACAATTAATAAAATAGTATTTCAAACCCCATTCAGTTAAACGTATAATTTTGTTTCCTTTTTGTATATTTTAAATGAAAAACATGACAGCTATTTCTCTGTCTCTCTCCTTTTCTTTTTTATTTATTTCTTTTTTTTTTTTATTTAAAAAAACTGGTTTTGAAAGCATTAATCGCAGTCACAACATCTCAAAAAGCCTCTGAACTTTACTTTTTGGTGCCAACTAATACACTGGCAAATTTCCAAAGACCTTTTCAAATAGTTAGAGCTTTTCAAGATTTAAAGGCAAGATGTAGTTTTATCATTCAAAATGAAGGAATGGTGCACAAAACAAACCATTCTTACAATGGAAATAAGAAAATCTGCTTATCAAGCATAAACAACAGTTGAAAATGCATATCATAAAAATATCTAACACCATGGGGATAAATTTATTCACAAAAAAGAAAATTTCAAACAATCAAAACACATGGAAAGGGACTGAACAATAATTATAATTTTGATAAGCTGTAATTTTGCCAGCTTTAAATGCAGAAAAAAAGCAATATGAAAATTAAGATTTATCAACTTCCTCCAAGAGAAAAGTCCTCCCCCCCCCCCCCCTCACCACGCAACCTTGCTCTAGAACAGTGCTTTCCAAAGTTGACTGGGCCTGACCCATCTAACAAAAATTTTCAATCTTGGGGCCCACCTCTTAACTGTTTTAGAGAAAAGAGGGCATAAATATTGGTAATGCTCAGATCCCCTAGTGGGCGAGTTGTGGAACTATTTAATGCTGTCTTATTTGGTCTAATTGAAAAAAAAAAATAGTGTTGCCAATATGAATGAAAGACTGTTGAAATAAGAAACTCAACTTAAATATTTTTTTAGTTCTTAAACACCTAAACCTGCAAGGTTTTTTTACAAAGTTATTTCAATGGGAAGGATGTATTTGTTTCTTTTTCCTCTTCATTAAAATTTTAGCATCAATTTCAACTTTAGTTACTTTTATTCGCAGACTACCTATTTTTTTAAATTCATGCTGTGTACAGCGGCGAGGGCTAGCTCAATATTCGCTCACAACCCACCAGTGGGTTACGACCCATAGTTTGGGAAATACAGCTCTAGAACATATCATAGCGATTATTTTTATGACTGCAATAATATTTTGTAGCTTGTGATTCCACTATATTTAAATTTCTATAAACGTATACGTATCGACGCGAACGTTATTACTTTGACCGTAAAACCAAAACGTAATCAATAGACTTAATTCCCAAGTTAACTTATATATCACTGAAGAAATATCACTACCAACTAATTCGATTCTATTGCCAAACTTTCAGCAGTTTTATAACTCGGCGAAACGCTAACATTCAGGAAACACAACAAGGCGGGTCAGGTTAGCCTGATTTTCAGGAACTCTATGATTAACCCCTTCATTCCAAGTGTACCCAATTGGTACATTATAAAATACTGTTTATTAACTACTGTTTGCGCAATTTGAAAGCTAAACCCAATTGTTTTTGAAATTAATCAACAGATAGTTTACTTCGTTTTAAACATAGAAATTGGGCATTAATTATTATTTAAACTAATTATTAATTAAAATTATTTAAAAAAATTTTTAGTTATTTTGTTTTGTAATCAGTTTTTAAATCAGAGAACCAAAAAATTGCGTCAAAATTGTTTGTGCTTAGTTCTGGGGTCTGAAGAGGTTAAGGCAAGTTAACTTGATAGTGTCAAGAAAACTATGTAATGTAAACGTGTCCCAATCAAGATATAATAGCGAAAACGACTAAAATAATAATAAAAATATGAAGATTTTTTGTAGTAAATGTTTTTCAATCGTTCATATCATACCATTCTGCCTTTAAATTTTTCGAATTTGTAAACTCATAAACGTGGGAAAATAACGTATTCGTTTGCAACGTTTGAAGAAAATTTCGAAAGAAACATTAAGCGTAAAATAATATAGATGCACCATTTTGTGTTTTCTAAAATTAATATTAAATTTTCATTCACACTCTCATAAAACTCATTCATAAAACTCATTCATGTTTGTATTTTCCTTATGATTTATCTTTTATTGCAGCTTCGATTTCGTTATTTTAATTCCATCATTGACTACAATTATTGTTTAGTTTTCTAATTGGATACTAAATAAAATTTATGGGCAAGATTAAATGACCGGAAGGTTGCATGGTTTTAACGCATATTGCGAATCCTAGTATGGTTTCATAATGTGCATGTAAGAACTTTTATGGTCCAACCCCTAATCACCCCATACAGTATAAAACTCTGATTGGGTTACGATGTATGGCATATCATATATTGGGAAAATTAAAAGAATAAAAATCAGATAAAGGAGATTTGGCAATAAATTTTACTGATGTACCCTCCAAAGAAACCAAGTAAGGTAAAGGAAACCAAGAATGAGATTACCCGAACAACTCTTCTAGTAAATGTCAAAAAGCATAAAGTTGCAAAAAGAATTTTCTTCTTCTTCTTTTTTTTTTTTTTTTTTTGCTAATTATGCAGCTAAACTCATGAGAAAAATGATTGAACCATGCAGTAAAAAACTAATTTAATAATGAAATTCTCTGCCTCTTTTACAGAGAAATATTCTTATAAATAGAACCGAGGTGTCACATAATTGCAAAAAAAAAAAAGCTCTTGCTTCATTTTCGTAAATGAACATCGAAAACTTCCGCTAACAGTAATTAAAAGTTACACTAAAATATCCCTATTATTTTGTTACCTTAGTATGGAATTAAAAAGAGTAATTAATCATAAGGTATTACTTTGAGCATCAAAAGAAGTTACATTTTTGAAAAATCTTGAGCAAGCGTATATACTAATCATCAAGTAAACTGCTGGAAAAAAAATTTTAAGGATATTTTTTTTTTCTTTGAAGTAAAAAGAACGAATGATAGATATGTGGCGAAAATGTCTGAAGTATTTTAATCCTCTTTGAAATTTACTTAATAACGGATTAAGTATTCTAGTCTAGATGAAGGAAAAGATAAAAATATTTTTTATAACAAAATGAGGGGAAAAAAACTTTATATTTGCATTTAATTTAATTAAGTGCGATTTTAAAAAAAAAAAAAAAAGGCAACTCCAACTAAAGCGTTTCTATCGTGATTAATACTTATTTATTTAGTTTTTCACGTTCAAAATGCAGATACATTTATCAGCTATACCAAATGTTTTTTGATGGAATTTATTATTTACACAGCTGGATAAATTATTTCGGAAATTAAATTTCTGTCCCTCCCCCTTTTTTTTTATTTAAAAAATCAGTATGTGAATTGCACAAGTACTATAGATAGCAAATCAGCTACACGTGTGTGCGTACTGCATAAGATTCTCCACAGTCCATACATGGAAGCTATGTAAAGTGAATGCGGTTGCTAAAGTGATAAAGTTTCTATAATGTATATACATTGTAGAAACCTTCGCTTGTAACGTAAGCCACATACGAATGAAATAAAAGCCGTATAAGGATTTTTGAAATAAAGCCGGAAGGGGGCTTCGCATTCAAGCACCACTCTCTAACAGGCTGCAGTAAATCTACGTGCTGGTATGATGCACAGCAAGTAGCATGCTCATGTACTACTACATGATTTGTTGACTTCAGTTATCAATAAAAATCATTCATTCCGTTTCATATTTTGGCGTTAACGTTGCTGATTTATGGGACACCTCCCAAAAAAAGTATTTTTTCGAAGTTATGTAAGCAAATTGCGATTCGTAATATACATCATGGGGTAGCTTCACCAGATTGTGTTTTCTAGCATAAAACATGTCAGTTAGTTTTTAGCATAAATTCATGCAGGTATATGTGATAAATTTATTACTAATTTATTTAAAGAAGCCTCTATTCCTACGACTTTTATGCCCTATATTTCTGGGAAACATTAGTACCTCCTTTAAAAGTATTAGTACTTAAACTTTAATGTTAATTAGTACATGTATAATATTAAACTAAACTAAGTGAATACATTGTATAATTAATGTATCAACTCATACATCTCTGAGAAAGGGGCACCTCATTTGAAGGACAAAATACCTACTCCCACTAGTGTCCTTTATTGGAAGGTTTTACTGCAGTTTGATAGTAATATTCTGAAACGATAATTTTACCTTCCATTAAGATTAACTTAAACAAAATATTAAACATTTTTCGGTGACAGGTACTTGATAATTCTAAAGTATATAATGCGAAAAAAATATTAGAAATGGATTTCGAATTGATTTTGGTGTTATATTTGTAAGTATCTTTTATGTTTAAAATCGTTACCATAGTGCTTTCCTCTGGTGGAAAATCGATATATAAATATAAAATAATTTAACTTCGCTGGCGCTGTCTAGTAGCAACATCTTTGCGAATGAAGACCCACTTATAGCCATGAATGACAAAGAAATTCCCATTCAGAAGTTTTGGCAAGTTTCCCAAAGGCCATTGAAGCATTTTCAGCCAAAGAAATGAAGATCGGATCAATTTTTGAGAGATATTGTGACCCTACTACAACTTTCACTTGAACTAATGACATAATCGACACTAAGTAATTAATTATTTTTCCTTCTTGCCCTTTAATAGCCAATAATTATGTGCTGCAGCTGTGCTTGCTTCATAAAATATTTTTCATTAAACATATTTTTCATTAGGTTTTAATTGATCATATTTCTTTCATTAAATTAAAAAATAAATTATTAAATTGACGGAAATGGTTATTATGCTTGCTGTTTTATTCAAGTGTCGTCCGCACGTCAAATTAATCTATAATTTCATTTGATACTATTCAGTACATTCAGAAACTCAAATTTCCGTTAAATAAAAATAGATACTTCCAACTGTAGTAAAATGTCTACTTTTCAACTGTGCGGGTAAATTAATCAAATAAAGGGAAAATTAAGCAATATTATCTAGATACCAAATAAACTTAAACTTTTACTTGATGAATACGACAAGTCTGCTTATACAAGTAAACAGCTCATATTTCCGTGTCATTACGCATGATTTAAGGTCCATATGCAGTGATTTCTAAAACTAGTACTTATTTACAAATGTATTAAAAGACAAATATAATTCAATGTGGTAATGCTTTATAATATAATTCCAATGCATGCTTATTTCACACGTTCTACAAACTCTCACTCTCAAAATTTTATTTGATAAACTTCAAGTAACAACTACGAAGGCTGAACTTGATCCAGTTTACTGTTTGACTGTTATTCAGGCTGTTTCATTTCGCCATAAATGAAGGGACAAAAATAAGGGTCGGCACTCAGCGCCCTCTATTCAACTTTGAGGCTTCATCCTAACAAATAAGAATCAGAATATTGATTTGGTGTAATTGATTTGACGAAAAAGAATTTAACTACCTCCAGCCAGCGCTTTTGCCCCACCAAGAGAACTTTAATCTCATATCCGCAAGAAAAAAAAACCAATTCATGCTAAACCCGAAAACCCTCGTTCGCACAGACAATTGATACCTATAATATTAATCAGTAATAGAAATATAATTTCACGTTAATTTAAAGCACAAATGATCATTAAAACGCAGACATATGTTTCGGGATTGCTTGGAATCCCTTTTTCAATGCGACAGGGAGCTTCTAGATGCAAAACATCCAAATGAAGCAGACAAAACAACAAAAACAAAGCTTATATAGCCTAAGAATTAACTGTAAACCAATGAGAATGAAGACAGTGTGAAGTGGAAGTAGAAGTAGCAGGGACAGCACCAATAAGAGAGAAACAAACGAATCAAGTTGAAAGTTCAGGAAGTAAAAAGGAATATCAATAAAAACAAAGCAAAAAAGACGACAACATGCATAAAATGTGAAAATACATGAAAATTGCAAAAATAATAAAATAAAATACAAAGAATAAAATGGAAATAAAATAAGTACAGAAAATACCAAAACAAAAAGCAAAACAAAGTACACACGTAAAGGAGGGGGAGGGGGGGGAGAAAAAATTACAAAATAGACACAAAAAAGGAAAACTAACAATAAAAACAAGAAAGAACAACAAATTAAAGGAACTTATGCCAGACCTGTGAAAATACATGAAAATTGCAAAAATAATAAAATAAAATACAAAGAATAAAATGGAAGTAAAATAAGTACAGGAAATACCAAAACAAAAAGCAAAACAAAGTACACATGTAAAGGAGGGGGAGGGGGGGAGAAAAAATTACAAAATAGACACAAAAAAGGAAAACTAACAAGAAAACCAGGAAAGAACAACAAATTAAAGGAACTTATGCCAGACCTGTGAAAAATAAGGAGATGAGGAAGAATCATTAACCAAATTAGAACTATTCCTGTTAATATGATAAGCTTCCCAAAAGTCAAGCTCTAAAGGGGAAGAACATTTTTGAATAATTTTCCCAGAATTGAAATCAAAAGAGTGGTTGGAATTCCAACAATGTTGAGCAATGCTAGACTTATTTAACTCTTGCTTTCGTACATAACCTTTATGCTCATTTAACCGAATTTTCAGAGCACGTTTTGTCTGTCCAATGTAAGAAAGGCCGCAACGGCAACTAATTTGGTAAATACCCCAAGTGTTAAGTTGACCCACAGGATCTTTAAGAGAAGAGAAGGAAAGTTTGTTGCTATCAATTGATACCTAGTTGACCTGACAAACTAGCATCCTCCCTGTTTACCCCCCTTTCGTCACACCTACTTTCCCTAGAACCTCCCCACCAACTCCTTACCAGTTTGGATAGACCCATGAATTTTTTTTAAATACTGTTTGGCGAGAAGCTTCGCAAAGAGAGGTGGTTGCTCGGTAAGCAAAAAAAACTTTCCGCCAAACAGCATTAAAAAAAAATTCAAGGATCTATCCAAACTGGTAAGGAGTTCGATCACTGCGAGATTTTGTAATGTATGGAAGAAAATTCTAATAGAAATAAGAGTAGTAAAAGATTTTTTTTTCGGGGGGGGGGATTGAGGGGGAGGTCTTGAACGTACAGTAATATGTCATCGTTGAAGGAAAAAAAACGTTGATTTAAGGGGTTTTTTTTTTTCAGATTAAAAAAAAAACTTTCTCTTGATACTGATTTATAAATCCAATCACGTCTGAAGATTTTCTCCCCTTGCGTGCTTAAAGGTGGTGGCATTTCAACACTACTAATTCATTGGAAGTTTAAGGATAATTCGTACAAGAATAAGCTACTTATTAACATTAGCAAGGACCATAGTTAGGATACGTAAATCTATAATAAGTCTATTACCATATTTTTAATACTCCTTGTCAGTATGTTGAGTAAAAAATATTAGTATGTATTCAAAATAAGTACTTTTTTCAAAGATAGAGCACTAAGCATTAAGATTCATATAATTGACAAAATAACCTAAATTGGGAAATAGATAATAGTTTAATCAAATGGTTAAATATTACAGATGTAACAATGAGTAAGGAAATGGTTTCTTTTTGCACTAATTCCTACAATAGGTATTGGAAATATAATAGTCAAAATTACAAAACACATTTTTCTCCCTGACACACTGGCTGACTGCCAGGGATCTGTAAAAGCTATTTGGAAAGTTATTTAAAAAAGCACTAAGCGAAATATTTTTAAAGAAAGTGGTATAAGTTATCATGAACACAATAATATTAATCTTAAATGTTTAGTACCGCACCAGAAAAAAGTGAAGGGAAAAAAATAATAATTTCCACAAAATTTTTTCCTCTTCTTCAGTTGTAAAATAATCCTAGAATTTAGAGAGAAAAAATGAAGTTAAAATTGTACGATCTATGTAGTTTAGCTTAATGAATATGCTTAGCTTTTTTTAAAAATTGATCTTAAAACAGTAAATTTCATTTGCATTTGAAAATACTTTTTACTATCCCTTTGTCTCAAAAGAAAAACAAACATTCTAATGAGGGTAATTATCCGACGTTAATTATGCTTCCTTGTAAGAAAATGAAAAAAACTCAAACTACAAAAAACAAAGATATGAGCTATACTCAATTTAGTTAAATGTTGTTCGAAACTCCGTCGCAGTTCTTTTTAAACATAATTTAATGAAATTAATGGAAGAAAAACTAGAAATTATTTATCGTCTTAATTGCAAACAATTGATTTATGAAGAAATATTTCTGTTCCTTTGGATACCATTTAACTGTATTATATCTTCTTTAACTAGATTGAAAAAAAAATGCTCTAAATAAATTAATAAAATTTAAATGCTTCTTCTATTTTTTAATGTATCCGTTTTAAAATATCTTTTTCTTAGCGAATAAATAAAAGTGGTTAATTAGGAAATTTACAGGGAAATATATGTAAGTTGATAGGAAAAGGAGAACATATAAAACCTCGTCAAGCCATGTAGTTTGGACTGAAGTGCCTCTTGTTTCAGTGGAACTCCGATCAAGACCTCAAAGGGAGGCGTCCACCAGGGCACCCCTCTAAAATGTGCTCTATATAGGCATGAAATATTAAAGAAATTTAGATGAATTTTTCTTTTGTACATATTATTTTATTAATTGAAATAAAAAGTTTAACGACGAAATTTTGATTGTTTTTTTTTTTTTTTACAAAATACGAAGATAAAGGCTTTTAAGAATTGATATCCAAAAATGTAGTAACTTTAAGATTTTTTTTCTCAAGAAAATGTCTATTTTTCCTAGGTTAACCACGCTCCAGACGGCGAGCCATTCAGATCCGCGTTCAAGAGTGTGCTTGTAAATGCATTTTTAGGACGCTCAAGAACGCGGTTAAGACACTCAAACGCGTGCTCATGTTCGTGCACCAAAAAATGATACATTTTACTTACGCGTTCTTAACCGCGCATCAAAGTGGGATGATTGGACAATCCTGCAGGCTGTTGCTTCGGCAATAAAAAATGCCTTTTGCTCAGTTTTGTGTCTGAAATCACAAAGTGGTGTGTGTATTATGCGTATATTATTGTAATTCATTTACTAATGATTCTTCTTTAATGGATTACATTTTATTGTTGCTAGCTTGGTTAGTTGTGAATGCTAGCTTGGAACGTGGAACGTTGTAGTCTCTGAAAATCCATACGCTACCCTGCAGGGGACTTCAATGAGTGCCCCGCATCTGAACGCGTTCTTGCGTGCGGTTAAGAATGCGGTACATTTATTTCGACACGTTCTTAACCGCCACAGTTTTACTCGCGTTCTTGAGCGTAGTTGGATGCGCCGCGTACAGTCGCGCGGTTAAGAACGTATGTGTAAAGGGCGCTTTAATCTTGATTTTAGAGCCTATCCATACTTGGCAAATATTTACAAAGACTCAAATGAATTTAGCTTCATGTTTCTATTCCATAATCTTTTTCCATGAAGAATCACTGGTAAAATTTCAGAGATAGAATACAGTCCTCGTAGAGACACCAAACAAAGGGCCGACCATCATTAAAAAAATCTTTATCATAACCAGGGTCCGACAAATCCCGGGCGCCAGGTCGCCCTGGCGACTAAAAGAAATGCCTTGGCGACTAGTTTGCAAATGAAAATATTATAGCTGGCTCCTAAGATTTTCGCATTTTTGTCGGACTCTGATCATAACTATATTTATATTTTTTATTTTGTCAAATTTTTTTATTCGTATATTCGGTTTATAAGTTTTACATTGGGCAAAAACGATCGTTCTAAAAAGTTTTTCGTTTCCAGTTATACTTCGTTTTATAAACAAAATATTATCTTAGAACTAAATGAACCTACTTTTCATTTACCAACTTTGAATATTTTCTCGCTCTCTCTCTCTCTCTCTCTCTCTCTCGTTTATCTAAAATTCTAAATAATGTCAAAAAATTGTCTCATACACGTAACTTATTTTTATTGAGCGTTCTAAAAACTGAAAACCAAATTCATTAATGGTTAAGTGGTTATGACCAAGTATATTTCCTTTAATATGCATTACTAAGAAACCCTTATGCTTTTGACACACACACAAATCCCTTATACCATTAACTAATTATTTCATTACTCAAGATAAAACTCGTTCAATTTAAATTACGCGTTTTCGAAATTCTCTAAAAATAGGTACGGAATTTCTAGACAAAGACGGGTTATTTTTCATCAATCAGAAGCTAATTAAATTCATAAAATAGAATTTCGTATTCACAATTTTTAATTTCTTTTTTTTTTTTAATGTTGCCATAATCCAATTATAAACGATTTACGTCACGAACAGCTGAAAGAATAAATTAATGATCAGGGAAATAATTCATTATTTTTACGGCATCTCCGATATTGATTAATATTTATTCAAATTTTTATCTGATATTTTTTTTTAATTTTGTCCGTTATATAGTTGATTGAGAGAAGGAAGGCACTGCAGCCCGAGCGTTATCAGAAAAAATACATATGATTTATAAAAAATATTATGCAGAACCGTTGCCAAAAAACAATACCTGTTGTAATTAAAGTTGTTGGCCAATACTCGTTCAAAAATGTACCTAAAAGCCACAGGACTAAGGCGAAAAAAATGTTAAGAGCAACTTAGTTAATTTATTCAAAATGAAAGCTTAGGACTTCAAGCCACTTGAAAATATTTACCTCAAAGAAGTACTCTTTGTTTTCTTCCAGTCTGCCAATTTCTGACCAAAATTAAAATCCTTCTGTTCTTATAAAAAATACTTGCTAAGAAGAACATCGTGAGGATCTGATCAACAGCCATTATACAATGTATGATTTTTTTTTTTTTTTTGTCTCGAGCCTTGATAAGCTTGTGTTAGAATGCAATAAATTTTGCACATAATCACCACCTTCAAACCATACTGCAAGCCAGTTACGGCCTTATTCACCAACCGATTTGAACCTTCGAACTCTTTATCAAAGGCTTCCTCAACCAATCAGAACGCTCAAATCGGCGGTTCGAGTGTTTGACAGAGGTTCAAATCGGTTGGTGAATAAGGCTGTGAGCAAACTATTGGACTACAGCAGTGTTTCCCAAAGTGTGGTAGGCGTATCCCCAAGGGAGCGGTTGGGTTGGTATCAAACGCACCATCTTGAGAACATAGAGATAAGCGTCTCTTTTTTTAAGTTGCCTCAACTTATCGTTACCATGCAAAGAAACTTTATATTTTCACGTAAAGTGAACTCTAATATGACAAAATTAAATTTATAGCAAAAATAGTTGGCAATGGAATAGAATCACTTATTTCCCTCCCTTTTCAGTTTATTACCAATTCGGCTCGTAAAATTGATGCTGATGTTCTGAAAGGTATAACAGGCAATTTACAATTGGGCTTGAAATACTTTCTCTTACTAAAACAAAAATACTGAATGGCTAAGATATTCTTTCTTGCAAGCTGCAACATCTACTATGTCATATGCGGGAGGAGAATTGGATTGATTTTCAGCCCGATGCTTGAAAAATAAGCATTCGATGTGTAGTTTGTGTAGTTCTTCGATGTATGTTTAACATCATTCTGTTTACAAATTGAACGTGTGTAACTATATATTTCAACTACTGACAAATTGTAATAAGTTTCTCAGTTAGTTTCGTCCTTTCCCTTTGCTTAAATGAATATTAAACACGATGTAACTTTTGTTTTGCTTATATTTTATTGCAAATGAATTTTATTTTTGCTCTTTATTATTATTATTATTATTTATGCTCTGAAAAGATTTTTTTTGACCAGGGTTACTTAGCATGGCGAAAATTATAGAAGGGGTAACGCGATGATGAAATTTTGGGAAACATTGGTCTAAGAGAATGATTGTCCTGATCTTGGCCAAAATTTCAGAAGTTTTACAAGTTACAAAAATTCAAACAACTTCGATGGCTTGTAAAACTTTTAAAGCAACATTCCACAAATGTATTCTATAAAAGTAACGTTAATAATACTTTTTAATTCCATACTAAAAATTTCCATTGTTCCAGTGTTTCGGAGAAATTTTGCTTTGCGTTCTTCAAACTCTTTCGAGTCAAAAATTATTCTTTGAAAAAATTCTAAAAACTATATGAGTTACAGAGAACTTTCTATTTAAAAAGCTGATTCAAAACAATTATAGATACGAGCGTGATTTTATGTTTGCTAAATTTGAAAAAGTCGATATTTTTCATTTTCTTCTATTTACGTCGCTCATATTTCAATTTTTATATAAATCAATGCTATTTTTAATTCAAAGATAACCTGTATATTTATTCTATAAATTTAGGACTATTATTCAGTTCTTTGAAGATAAAGTCCTATTTTATGAAAGTGCAATTATTGGACGGAAGTGAGCGTGACGGCGTTGCAAATGCTGTTTCTCCAAAGAATAGTAAATTGCAAATGCTGACCCCTATATCGCCAAACGTTTTAATTGCTGAGTTGTTTAAATAGGATTTCACATTCCGCAGAAACGGATACCCTTCGTGCTTTGCATTCCCGGCGCTGAAATTTATCAAAGCATTCGTGGAATTGATCGGCTGTATATATTTTGCAGGAAATGAAGGCAGCGTGCTGTCGTCGATCTCGTCAACTCACGTTAGGTTTGAAAGGACGCAAAGTCAAGCTAATGTAATCTGGCCATTTTGTTCCCCGTGGAATCTGACGTTTCGAGCATGACTGTAATCAGTGGCGTAGCTAAGTGGGGGCCCTGGGTGTCACCTGTTTTGAGGTGACACCCAACCACGACAGGGAAAAAAATGAATCTTAAAGAGCTCCATAGAATAAAAAAATTACCTAAACGTAAAATTATCATTTTCTTTTCTATTTTTAACTGAGCAAAGTTCTTCCTTCCCAAAATATATTCGAATCAAAGTGTTCTTTAACGCGAAACATATCATTGCCGTCAAAAAATACATTAAATATTGTCACACCTATGACACGATTTTTTTTTTTTTTTTTTTTTCAAATCAGCGATTTTTTAAAATAAATATCTTCATTAAACTGCATACGTCACGTTCACATGATTTTTTTTTGTGTGTTGTTGTTGAATCTTTTACATGGGCTGACACCATCAATACCCGCCCAGGGTGTCACTCATGCTAGCTACGCCACTAACTAATTTTTAGGTTAATTTTCCAAGAGTTTATATTGACAGGATTACAGAATCTAGTAATTTGATGAAGTCCTTAGAAATTCACATTACTTAGTGAGAAGCATGATTTTTAACAATTCAGGAAAACAAACGAATGTCCATTAGTTTAAGCTAAATATTTTAACATACGATTAAAAGAAATATGAATGCATTGTCGCTGCAACTGAAATATTACTATGAGTTTTCTACACGTACTCCATATGTTCACCAACTGTCGTGAACGATTTATTATTTTTTTTTTTTTTTTTGTGGGGGGAGGAGGGGGCCGACACACGAGACATCTTCATTGGTTGAAGTTTGTTTTTAACTGGAATAAAATTGGTAGATTTACCACTCATACAGTTACAGCAAATTTCACATCATATTCAACTCTTCGTTACATTTTATTTCTGTAATACATACATATATACATTATTTTCGGAAGAATTATATATTATGTTTCTACTTTACATCGAAATATGTAAGATATATTTACTTAATTCACCCCCATTTAGTTTTTTGACAAAAACTCAACAACACAAAATTATTAATATTAATTGTAATGTTGTAATTCCGTATTTACAGCCATAAGTTGTTAATCACTGATTCGGGATTTTAATATCATAGGTGAGACCCAAAAGAATAGATAAGAGTCTTGGTGTAGCAATAATGACTAAATAGTTGAAGACCAGCAAAATTAATCTAACTTGATCAGTAATTTTCAACAAGAAACAAAATGGCTCATACCCCAGCACTGGTTATGGCTTTACGTAAGGTCATTGCAACGTATTTAAATTCTGCTCAAGTTTCCTTGTTGGATTAGTGTTCTGAAACTTCATTTGCATGTCAAATTGCTAGTTATGCAGTGTTTAATATAAGAAAACCCTTTTTACATTAAGACTTCCAGAAATGGCATCATTTTTCAGACTTATTCTTTGTATTTGATTTCCATACTGTCCTGCAAGCGTGGTTTTCAGACACGGAAATAAGGCCTGTTTGAGCTACCCGCCGACATCGAGCTTATATCGAGTGGGAAATGACATTGCTTACTTACTGAAACGTTTCTATTCGTAATGAACATCACAGACAAAAAACAGAATGAGTGAATGTTGTTACTCATTCTGTTGTATTGCTAAAATTAAGGATAATGATAACAATAATACTAGTATTATAATTTAATTCATTTAAGAAAGGGGTTTGAAACTTTTTCACGTGTAACATTCACATGTTATACTACTTTTTTCAAGAACTTCGGAAAATGTTTCTTTTTTTTTTTTTTTTTTTAAAGATCTCTAACTTGCAGAGTGCCAAGAAAAATATATTCATATTCAAAGGAGAAACTGCTGGTACAAGGAGTGTGCTGTATAATGTTCCCGTTTTCGTTTGTTTAGCCAAGGGTGAACATGATCGTAACTGTTACTGTACAGGCTGTTTGATTACTGGAAACATCAAAAGAGCCGACGTCGCACTTTTTCCGCCGCTAGTGGCGCTAGTGCCCGACCCAGAAAAGTTTGTTTACATCATTTTAAAGCCTGTTTATTCTTATAACACGATGTCCTATCCTGGTTTCCGAGAACGTTCAGATGAATATTTTTAGAGGAAACTCGTCCTGTCTGTTTTGAATGTAATTTTTAAAGATTTTTTGCAGTCAATAAATTTTTTCTAATGAAAATGAGGTATTTTTTCCGTTTTAGGGAGGCTGGCGTTGTTATCTTTTTGTTTTTCGCCAAATCAAACTAGTTCACCATGTTGGGTTGCGGTTGGCGATGTTTAAATATTTTTCCCAAACACAAACTCCAGAAGCAAAACAAATAGATTTCAAAAAAAAAGAAATAAACATCGCCAACACCTCCCAAAACGGAAAGGTACCGAAAGTTATTCTTGTTTCAGTAGTAATTACATTCTTAAGTCTGAAATGAATTAAATTTGATGATATTTGGCTTTTGATTTATAGTCAATATGCGTGCGCTTTTTAATGTATTTGTCTGCATTTTATTATTTCTGTTGTGCAGAAATAAATGCTTAGAATAAAATAGTTGTGTTTCAATCGCCATTTCCAGCCATATTTTTCCATTAAAAAATAGTAAATTACCCAGTCAACTCTTAACTTAAGATTGATTAAATGTAGCTTTAAAAGTTTCAAAAAATATATGTATTGCAAATTTTGCCTAGGCAGCAAAAGTTATGATAATGCTATTTATTGTATATTACAAATAGATTAAATTTACAAATAACATTTACTAAGCATATAGTTTATATGCTTAATGAACTATATATATTTACAGAAATAAGCAATATGGTAATAAATGAATTTGAGTACTTATTTTGAATTGGTTTGAAATTAATAATAGAAAACATCAGAATTTCTCAAATTTTTAAAGAAACTACTATCTCATTGGAATTACTCAAATTTTTAACTGAACGCTTTTAGTCATAATTACTACTGAAACAAGCGCTAGCTGGCGATGGTTATTTTTTTTTTTTTTTTTCGTCAAATCAATTACGCCAAATCAATAATCTGATTCTTATCTGTTAGAAAGTAGCCTCCAAGTTGAATAGATGGCGCTAACGACCCCTATTTTTGTCCCTTTATTTATGGTGAAATGAAACAGCCTGAATAAGAGTTAAACAGTAAACTGGATCAAGTTCAGCCTTGTTTTAGCATACTTGATTTCTTCTGAGCTGATGCTATCTGCCAGTTTGGAAATGTAGTTGCTTTCAACAAACAAAGAAGCAAACATTCTTCGTGTGCTAATAAACGCACCTGCATGACGAACTTCCCTAAAACTTGAATGGATTCGTCCTTTCCTGCCATGCGCAGAAGCGTCCAAGTGTCAGAACATCGTGGTCGAAAAACAATACCCTCGTCTCTATCAATTCTTATCTTCAAATTCATTGTAATATAATGAATATAACGTATATATGAGGCAGTGAGAAGTAAAGGGATGTAAGTGCCCAAAAACCGATTCTGAGAAAAACGCATTCAAAGTTTGAATCTTATAGAAACTTCAATGTTATTTTTTTCTAAATCACGTTGGGACGCAGCACCTGTTAGAGCAATCACTAACATCTCTTGCCACAATATAGAATCGAGCTTTCCCTATCATTTGCACTAATTATCTCCAAATTTTCAATTTTGCCACTTACAGCCCTTTGCTTCCGGGTGTCTCACATTATATCCGTTAATTGGCAAAAATTTGACATTAACGATAAAAATTTTAATGTATTCCCACTCTGTGTTATTACAAAACATTTGACATTTTTAAAACCTTGAAAATAATCAAGAACGTGGTGTAAGTATACATTTTTCTATCGTTATTTATTTTTATTTTCAAAATGATCTTATAATCTGACTTGTTCGTAGCTATTCAATTTTCTATCTATCAATCGCCGGTTTATGTGACCAATATCATGCTTTAATATTTGATAATTTATTATACTTTATTACAAGATCTCTCAATTTTTAATAGGGAAAAAACTTTATGAAAGGAAAACTCACCAAAGCCGTCAAGAAGATGAAGTCATCTTATTTGAAGAAAACTGAGCGGAAGCTTTTACCAGAATAATTTCCTACGCAATAATATGTTGCGAAAGTTTACGAAAAATAAGACATCCCTAACTGGAAAACTATTTTTACGGAGGAAATGCTGAGCAAATTGACTTTTTATGATCGGCTTCCAATGTCAGTTGATGTTAATGCATAAAAATCTAAATTTACTTTTGTCACGAGAAAGAAAGTTAATTTGTAACGGGTGAAAATTTTCTTTTCATTAAGTTTTTAAAGAAAGAATTGAGGAAAATCGCTATGTATACAGCTAATACGTGGTGGAAAAAGGACGTTTATTTGTTTTCCCCGGTTGGCAACAATTCGTTTGTTTACTGTTTGAAGCAAGTACATGTACATATAGGGAAGTTGTTTTTTTTTTTTTACTCTAAATCTAGACACACGGCAGTGTGTCCGCCAAGTTTAGAAAGTCAGCCAAATTAAGATACGGCGACACCAGCCAATGTGTATATTTACCCGAACCATTTCAAGCTACTTTTGACCCTACCATCACCCAAAAACTATTAGACCTACATACTTGAAATTTTGTACGTGTAATAGCGATTCCCTTAACCCGTAGAATATCAAATTTCATTGATGTACCTCTTATGGTTATGGAATTATTAAGGTTTGAAAAGTGTCATTTTTATCATTCACTCACTCACTCACTCATTCACTCACTCATCAAAAACCTAACCTACTTCTAGGAGACTTAGAAACTTGAAACTTGGTATCAAGGTAGACAAGTTGGCATATATAAAGGAAAAAATCCGAAACTTCAAAGAATTACATTATTTTCGAAGTTACTAGCATATTCATAAGTAGCATCATACCTAACGACTTCAAACAGCAGCCATATTTTTCTGCCGTTTAAAGTAAACAATACTCTCTCGCGCTTGAAGGTAAATAATTGATGCATTGAAATTCACTTTCCGCTTTAATTTTTCGCCTTAAGGCTTAACTCAAGCTGACTACAAAGAATACAGTGTCGTAGTTATACAGAACTTTTCGACGTTTTAAATAAAAAATTAATTAAGTAAAGATAGGTTTACGGACTCATTACGGAGAAATGTAAACAGACGAAAAAAAATTTAAATAATTAACAGCGACTATCAGCTCGGTTGAATTTAGTATAACTTATCGTCAATATAAAAACATACATTTTAGCTTTTCAAAAATGAATGATATCCCAACAAAACATAAATGTGAAAAAAGGGCCAAGTTCGATAGAACAAAAACGGACTTCGGAGTAGTCGGTGTCAGCGATAAAAGAATTGATATCTAATGGGGGCCAAGTTCCATAGCAGATCCTTTAATCATGGCTGTAAGAACGTACAATGTTCCTTAATTTATATAAAAACATTTTTTTATCGGATTCCTAACTTGGCAAGTTTTAATTAAGATAAGTTACGTTCAAGAAGACGATAAGAAGACAGTTAGAAATTAACTATAATAGCTTGCCACATGATTTTACTAACTATTAAAAATTGCTAACTGAATGAGTTAAATTTTTTGAATGTAATTTACCTTAATTAACACTTGCCGAGTAAGGAATCCGATAAAAAAATGTTTTTAAATAAATTAAGGAACATTGTACGTTTTTACAGCCATGATTAAAGGATCTGCTATGAACTTGGCCCCCATTAGATATCAATTCTTTTATCGCTGACACCGACTACTCCGAAGGCCGTTTTTGTTCTATCGAACTTGGCCCTTTTTTCACATTTATGTTTTGTTGGGATTAATATTACTACAGAAATACTCGTATTCTTGCAAGATCATTTGCCTAAGAAAATGATACTAGTTGCAACGTGTAAATATAAGGGGTTTTTTTTTTTTTGGCACCATGTTTATATTAGGGATATTTTCTCACATACATTTGTATTGTAAATACATTTCAAAATGAGTAAAAGTGTTAAAAGAGTTAAATGGAACAAGTCAAAGATCAAAACGGCAGACTGGCGCCGTTTCGATCTTTGACTTTCACTATTTAACGTTGCTTTTACTCAATTTGAAATTTATTTATTCGCAAATTGAATTCTCTCTTTTAGTACATGCACTATTTGCTCAATGGTAATATGATGTTGAATGATCATGCTTCATATATTTTGCTATGTGTGAAAAAAAGATAAAATAATTTTTGGAAAAAAAAAATAGAACCGACTTCAAATTATAAATTGCGCTAAAAAGTGAAAAATAAGTTCATTCTTTAAACAACATCGATGTGACTTTTAAACATAGTTTTAGAAGTCGGTGCAAAATTAGGATAGATAACATCTTTTGTAATCATGAATCAATTACAAATATAAATGGCCCAGAATTAGCAACAGTTCGAATATGAAGGAGCACATGGTGTAACGGTAATTAGGCTCACAATTTTGCACCGACTTCTACAACTATGCTTAAAAGTCACATCGATGTTGTTTAAAGAATTCGATTTTTTTTTAATCGAATTAAGTCGATTAAAAAAAATCATGAAAATCGGTTCATGCGGTGAGAAGTTATGAGTGGACAAACAAAAAAAAAAAAAAAAAAAAAAAAAAAAAAAAAAAAAAACGACATTTATATTGATGAATGTGTAACCTCCTTCCTTCCTTCCTTTGTGAAGTCGGTTAAAAATTAAATGGGCCAATGCATCTATCAATTAATGTCTTATTTATTGTGTCTTAATGTTTTGTACTGTTAATAAATTGTGTTATTGGATTATTCTCAATGAATATCTAAAATACAGGATATATACATAGCTAATATTACGACGGAAAAGTATTCAAGTGCTCACTTTTCAGAAATTAGAAAAGTTACTTTTCCGTTCTCGCGGATGGCGATAGTAAAAAATGTTTCGCCTAACCAAGTTAGAGCCTTTCATTTCGGGGTCGTTGCCGATGATTAAGCTTTTTTTTTTTTTTTTTCCCGCCAATTTAATCAAGCATCAATGGAGCCACTATTTGGCAATTTCTTACGGTCCCTTGAAACGGAAAATTACCGACTAATGCAACGTGAAACTATATAATAAATAAAGTTGGAATCTAAACCTAGTTTCCTCTAATTTTACTGCAGAAAGGTTTCCTTACATACTGATCTCAGAAAATGATAATTGCACACTTGCAATTAGAAATTATGTAATCCACAACTTATATCCAAGAAGAAGAAGAAATCTCTTTCCAAAATCTGTAACCAAATGTTTCTCAGACTATATCTGATACATATTTTTGGGAAAAAATTTTACAGACAGATGACTAATTCTTTCTGGAGTAGTAATAAAGGGAGACTAAAATTTTCTAGATCAATAAGAACGCCAGTTATATGTTTTTTAGTTCGATTTCTTGAGGCTTACCTTGATCCAAAAATAATAATTAGCAGTTTACTCAACTCCGGGTGAATAGTGTTAGCTTAATTTCAATATAAAACTTATTTTTCAAATAAAATAACCCTTATAAACAAATAGAACCTTCAAATTATAAATTGCTCTAAAAAGTGAAAAATAAATTATTTCTTTAAACAACTTTGATATGACTTTTAAACATAGTTTTAAAAGTGGCTGCAAAATTAGGATAGATAAAATCTTTTGTAATCATGAATCAATGGCAAATACAAATGGCCCAGAATTAGCAACAGTTCCAATATGAAGTAGCTCATGGTGTAATGATAATTAGGCTCATAATATAAAAGTAATATAACATCTATTAATATATTTCACTTAACGTGGACCAGTTACGATTAAATTTTGTGATACGATACGATACTGACATCATTCAAAAAAAAACTCTGGTAAAACGATTTTCAAAAATTTGTTTAAATATTCGCCTAAAAAAGTAACGAAATTTTTTGTATTTATTATTGCAACTTACGGACTTTAAAGAATTTATTTCTATTTCTGAAAAAATATTTCCATTCATAACTCAATCTATAGTTTCCGATCCTCTGGAGTGGCAACACTTTAGTTTGCTTATATCGAGCAATCATTCTCATCAGTTTGATTGTTGAACTTATAGTCCGCAGATGTTCTGCGGGGCGTCAACTAATATTATTATGTTATATTACTTTTTCAAGCGTTAACAACGTCTAATTTTTTTTTTTTTTTTTTTTTTTTTGACAAATAGACAGACGACGTTTTTCAAACACTACAGGATTTATGCCGCTGGCGATGTTTTTTATAACGTTAGCAAGGACAGCGCCGCATGTGACGTTTTTTTATATTCTTTTAGCAAGAACAGCGACGTTTTTTACATTCTTATCAAGAACATCGCGACAGGCGAAGCTTTTAAAATTCAGCACGGGCAACGCCATGGGGGTACCGCTAGTAAAAGAGTATAAAACAAAGTCTCTTCCGCCGTCTGTACGCTTAGATCTTTTAAACTACGCAACGGATTTTAATGCGGTTTTAATCAATAGACAGAGTGATTCAAGAGGAAGGTTTCTAGACCAGTTAGAAAAGATTCCGACAGGTAGTTCTTTTATTCCTATTTTACGCAAACTTCCAAAAGCATTCCCCAATATGGGGATGAAAAAACCTGCCACATATTAATATAATATATCGAGCAAAAGCGCTATTTTTTCTGCACAAGATGAACTTTGTTTGAAGTTTCTAAGTCAATAACAACGCCAGTTATGAGCTTTCTAGTTCGATTTCTTAAGGCTTGATCCAAAAATAATAATTAGCAGTTTTCTTAACTCTAGGTGAACAGTGCTAGCTTAATTTCAATATGAAACTTATTTTTCAAAAAAAAAAAAAAAAAAATAATTTTTATAAAAAAACAGAACCGACTTCAAATTATAAATTGCCCTAAAAAGTGAAAAATAAATTCATTCTTTAAACAGCATCGATGTGACTTTTAAACATAGTTTTAGAAGTCGGTGCAAAATTAGGATAGATAAAATCTTTTATAATCATGAATCCCAATTACAAATATATATATTTTCGCAGAAGTAGCAACAGTTCCAATATGAAGTAGCAAATGGTATAATGGTAATTAGACTCATAATTCTGCACCGACTTCTAAAACTATGTTTAAAAGTCACATCGATGCTGTTTAAAGAATTTATTTTTCACTTTTTAGGGCAATTAATAATTTAAAGTCGGTTCTGTTTTTTTTATAAAAATTATTTTATTTTATTCTTTTTAGTGTAAATACATTTTGTGTATCAATACTCTATTTTTTTAAAAATCCATATCAAAGGGCAAAATTTCTTTGAATGAATGGCACTAAAAACTAATCATTTGTATGATAAATTCCCTTTTGAAGTCGATTTTAGCAAACAAACTGGACTAATTTTTGCCACAGAGAAGCCTTCAGTCAAACTCTTGCTGTAATTTCTTTTAATATAGCCCATGACAACAAACACGTTTTCAACAATGACTTTTATATTTATTAATAGATTTCCCAACAAAGAAAAATCAAGCCAAGCCTTTCCAGTTAAAATAAAAAATACTTATTTTTCAGCCGTAACCTTTTTTCTAAAAAAACAAATGTAGTCAAATTGATTTGCAATATTTGAGTTAGACGACTCTCTAGCAATTAAAGAAAAAATCATCAAAATCAGTTCATTTAGTCAAAAGTTATGGATGAAAAAACAAAAAAAAAAAAAAAAATACATTTTTGCCCATAACTTTTTTTCTAATTATCGAATGTGGTAAAACGAAGGTACGGGACCTATGGGAAACCACCCTCAATTGATTAAAAAAAGAATCATGAAAATGGCTTCATCCGGTGAGAAGTTATGAGTGGACAAACAAACAAACAAAAAAAAACGACATACATACAGTATGAATGTATAACCTCCTTCCTTTGTGAAGTCGGTTAAAAAAAGAGACATCAGTTTAGTTTTTAGCGGAAAAACAATAATGAAGCATATCTTCGATTTAACGATTTCCTTGATTTAACAATAGCATTAAAATAAATAGCGCCAGGAAAAGGAATACGTATGGTTTATTCTAGATTTCAAATAACGTGGGGAATAACGACACGCTACAAGTTGACTTTTTTAATTCGTCGTTGGCAATAAATCGGAACATCCTAACGAAAGTGTGCATACGTTTTTCAGGTATGCTTTACAGTATCAGTTAAGTATAAGCAGGCGACGCGTTTTTGATCTCTTAACACAGGCAATGCAGACGTTTTTTTTTTATCTTTAGACAGGCTACGCGGACGACGACGTTTACTAAACGCTTAGTGCGTACATTACCATACGGGTATCTGAAGCTTCATTTCATTAAGAAATTTATTTTTCTGTTAGCCAGACAACAGTTCATCCTGACCGGAAAATAAAATTAATGTGATATTGCATTTTTTTTCTTGCAATCAATCTAAGATCATCGCCAAGACTCATTCCAGATTAAAAAAAAATAACAACGCAAATGGCGCCATGCTAAAATTTGACGGTTTTAATTACCCTTTGAGGACAAATCTGACCCTACTGACGGAATTGTTCCTACGTTTTCTTAACTGATCCTTTTATATGTTATATTACTTTTCAATCGTTGACAGTGTCTAATGCTTCTTTTTACACCAATACACAGACGACGTTTTTAAAACACTACAGGCTTTATTCCGCAGGTGATATTTCTTATACTCTTAACAAGGACAGCCCCGTAGGCAAGGTTTTGAAAGTTCTGCACGGGCAACGCCATGCGGGTACCGCTATATATATATATATATATATATATATAAGGAATGTGTTGCAAGTGAAATGCATGAGCAAGGCTGAACTTGAGCGTAACCGTTACCGTACGATCACACACGCACAAACACAGCAACAGTTAACTGGTGTTAACTGGACCAAGTTTAGCCTTGGTATGGGTATGTTAGAGAAAATGAAAAGGAATAAATAAGAAACAAAAAGTTCATCAAGCACTAAACTATGGGGTGCTTTCCCATACACCAACATCAATTTCTCATTATTTCATGTGTTCTTTTTCATCGGTAAAAATTACTATTTTACTGTGACAAGTGATTGCGTTAAAATCATAACAATTCTATCAATTTTAAACTATTACTGCATCTAATAAAAAGCATTCGGTCCTATATAATTTAGTACGATATTATATTTTGTTTGTACTTCTCGTTCATTAAACTTAGGTCTCCGATGCAGTTGTTTTTCTGCAATAAAGACATTCATACCGATCGGTATGAAGTATTCGCTTCAAAAATCATTTTAAATAAATATTTCATGCTTCTGAAAGCGATGCACAAAACAATCATTTAACGCCAAATACACAAAAAACTCATTAATCTTTATCATAATCGTTTATGACACAGAAACTCTTCATGATAATTTAGCGCTGTCAAACCAGAGAAAAGGATAAACGAATAAAAATAAGAATAAAAACACTTTTTATATTTGATTTTCCATCAACGATGAGGCTTCCCAGAAATAATTGTAGTGGCGCCTTCTTACGACTTTCTTAAGAGAAAGAAAAGGTAATTGGAATTTTTATGGATTGAAACACAAATGCTTACTGTCTTGTGAAAGGAAGGAACATGCTCTTATCAATCATTTTTGTGCGGATATTGTAAATTTTGTTTGTTGAAATTTTCAAAGAAATAAATAATAATAAAAAAAGATAGCAGTTTTTTCTTCGCCAATTTCTAACAAAAGATGCATAGTTGGAAGAAGTTCCCGGTATTTAAGAAAATTTCTAACTTTGAACAACGAAAGAAAAAAATAATTTGTGCCAAGTATGAATGAATTACCGTACGAACAAGGATATTATTTTTCGCAATTCTTTGTCTGAAAATAAATAAATATAGAGAAAAAGTACCTTATACATGATATATATAGTCGGCTTATCAAACTCATCATCTGATACAAAGATGGAAAATCAAAAATCAGAATTAACAGGTTTGTATCAGGTTGACTCAATTTTAGCAGTAATGCTGCTTGAAGAAAATACAGTTGAACTCGTCTAATACGAAATGCCAAAAATTCGCGAATTTGTTCGTATTCCCCGTTATTCACAGCAACCGTGAATACGTAAAATTGTGTAAAAAAAACTATTAGAAATGCAAGCATATATTTTAAATTTTTTTCTGCTATTTATAATACAAAGTAAAATAAATAGTGAAAACAAATTATTAAATTTTACTAATATACACTTTTAAATTTTACTAGTGCATTGAGAAAAAGTGAACTTACCTTTTAAAATTTAGCAATTTTAGAAAAAATCCTTAATGTTAGTTGTTGTTTTAGGTACATTACATTTTATCATATGCGTACTTGGTGGTTTACAGACTCAAAATAACCAACAATTTCTATAGAAAAAATTAATTATACAGCAACCGAGAAAATTTTTCGTGAAAAGGGAACAAATTTTGTTCGTCTTAGCTGAAATTTGTATCTTAGGCTTCCTAATATGCGTGAGATATTTAGTGTAATTAAATAGTAAACCAAACTTGATGAACAAAATGTTCGTTGTAGCCGTGATTTCGTATTAACCGAGTTCGTATTAAGAAAGTTCAACTGTAGTTTGTAAGAAGGAAACTTTTTTGGAGCGTATCATAACGTTTTAACCCTACACAGCTCATTTTTTTTTTCTTTGTGATTTTTTTTTTTTTTTTTTTGTGTGTATGTGTTTGTTTGTGCTAGTTATAAGTGGAAAAAATGCTAAAAAAAATTCTTATTTAATTCGGAAAAATAGAATTCGAGAAAATTTGACATGTTGCTTAAAAACAACACTGCGCATTTAGGGCTAACAATAATAATTTTTTTATATAAACATTTTAATAAATGAAACAAAATCAATAATAAATAGGTATGCATTTTAATCATAAAATAGCACTAAAATAGTAAAATTTATTAAAATAATTAATTTTATTATTTGTTTAAATGTATAAAATTTATTAAAGTAAATATTTGCATATGTAACTAATAATTATTAGTTACATCATGTGCAAATTTTTATTTTAATTACCAATGATGTTTAATAATTTAAATAAAAGATTTTAAACAAGAAACCTAACATCTGTAAGGGGTCTATGCGATAATGTTCGTTTGTTCTTTGGTTGAGCGCGAATTGATTTAAAACAAAATTCCTAAATAATAATTTAATCTACCACTTACGCTAATTTTAAGTAACTATAACAATAATCTTCTAAAAAGTACTAAATAAAGTGAAATAGAACAACCAGTGACACCTGTTCTTGTTTATACCGCGAATAATCAGGAGCATAAAAATTACTCCCGAATGCGCATTGTTGCTTTAAAACAACAAGTAAAAAAGGCGCCCTAATATATATATTCCCCGAAATTTCTCGAACAACTTATATTTATTTTATTTTGAAGCGCTTATTATTACGCTATGTAAGCAATTAAAGACTATTTTTAAAAAAAAAACTTGTTGTTTAAAATTTGTAGGAAAAAAAATTAAGAAGTAACTGCTTTTTACAAAATCGTCATGTCTTACGAGGTTGTGAAAAAAGATAAGTCTTGAGCTAAGTTTATAAGATCTAGGGGAAACTATATTCACTAATATGATCATACATACAAACTAAAACGAAAAAATGCTCCACATGTTAAAAATTATACAAAACAAGAACTTAGTGAACGAAAAATAGAGGTGTTGTTTAAAAACAACACGGCGCAGTGTCAACACCACCGAAAGACAAGGCCAACTATCCCAGTAGATGAACTTTTACAATAGGTCTAATTAAACATTTCAGTATTTTATATTTTTCGGACCATTTTTTATGAAGATGGTAATTAATGATTGATTCTAAACTTGTGTACGTAGAAATATAAATCAAGCATGCAAGAAAACAGGTAGAAAGGAAAACATGTTAATCAAATCACAAGTTACAATTTCGCTTTTAAAAGCAAACTCTTCAACGAGTAAATGATCATTAAACAAGTTGTTACTGTAATTGATAATCTTCTTCATACTCAATAATTATATGAGTAGAATGATGCTTCAAAAAACTTTTAATGGCTTCGAAAAAATATCTTTGAAAACATTTTTATTTTTATTTTAAGTATGGTTTTTACAGTTTTAAAACTGTTTTAAAAATACCTTCATGAAACATTCGAAAAATCTTTTAAAAATGTACTTTGAGGGAAAATTTTAAATATAAACTTTTTAATGCATTTTCCCCTTTTTATTTAACAATGATATTACAAATATTTCAAAATATTTTATGAATCACTTTTGGTGGAAAGATTCATACTTAAAAATGTTGTTAAAATGTAAATATGCTTTAAATTATTAGAACATTTTAAAATATGAATGCATCATCATATGATTTTTTTTACTTATATTTTCAGCACGAATTATGCATTGGTTTTAAAGAATTTGTTAATATCTGTAATTTTCGTTTCTTAGTAAGAGTTTTGAAATATTTTTTTTCTATACAGTAGTTATTTAAAAAGTAATTGTTTGGGTGTTAATCATAAACTTTGAAAGTAATTCTGTTGTGTGTTGAACAAACATTCGTCATGTTCTAAACACTCATTGTTAAGAGTCATATTAAGAGTAATATTTTTTACTATATCTTTTCTGAGCACATAATCAGTAGAAAAGTGTAATTCACACACCTCTGAAAATTATTTTTTATTTATTTTTTACTGTTTTTATGTTTACATATAAATTTCTTCTAACATTTTTGCAAATGAAATTGTTATCTCCCTCCCCTAAATTAAACAAACAGAGCATAGACTGGCATATTTTTGCTCTATAAAAAATGAAATTGAATGATTCAAGCACTAAATATTCAGAAAATACTAAAATGAAATACAGTAATCCTGTCTTTTCTTTACTGTGCTTTAACACTTAAAATTATGCTTACATTTAGTTATCTAACTATCAAAATTTATTTGCTTTTGGAATAAATGGCTATCATTCACAAATGTCTTACAAAAAGGTAAATATAAGTAGTTAAGAGAAATTCAGAAAGAAACTTCTGGTCGTATCCTACAGTTAAAATCATTTAGATTAATTCTCTGAGAAAGTGTCAACAAATCATCGTTAACACAAACTTTATTTTTACTTATTTATTAAAATTCGAAAATATTTTGGAAAGCATATACGAAAGCCTTCCTTCTTTTTTCCCTCGAAAACTGACCAACAACATTTTAGTTTAGAAACAGCGCAAAACTTTATGCTTTTTTTTTTTTTTTTTTTTTTTTTTTAATTTTGAACAAGTTGTTAAATTATGTCAGCTTACACATGACTTAGAACGTTCAGTGGTGTATGCCCTATTCAATAAGAAAATTTATTTTCATAACATCTTTTTCTTAGTAATTTCGAACTACTTTTTGTTGCAAAGCATTTTTTGCATTTTTTATCGCCAATATAAACTTGGTGATTTTCTTTCATTGGCGCATTTAGGGTCAGTTGGGGTAATTGTAAACGCTTTTTCAATGCTTTAACTTTTGACCCTTCCCTACCTCTTGAATGAATTCAGAGATAAAATTGTGAGCATTATAGCCACTACTGTACTTCTTGTGAGTAAATGTGTACAAAAATTTTGACTTTATGACTATTTGTTAGCGAGTGAGCTCGTGTTTACAATTACCCCAGAGATCTGGGGTAATTGTAAACAGTGATTTATTTTCGAATAAGGTTGATGCAAATGGAAAATTGTTTCATACACAGTCTGCTTGCAGGCTTAAGAAGTTCCGGAGCAATGGTTCTCAATTTGCGGCCAACAGGCCGCATATGGTCCGCTGAGTTCTGTTATGAGTCGGCTCAGATCATTTAACGCGAAATATCTTTCAAAAAATCAAGTAATGCGACAAATTTATGTAAAATTTGACCCGCAGTGTATCAGTCGGTTAAGCTTGGATCTCACAGAACGCCGACAGTGAAGCACAACTGGCCGTGGTCAACGCTTGGGAGGGTGACCACCTCCCGCGACTGATTACTCAGAGACCAAGTGCCCTAAAGGGAGCTGTGCACGTAAAATACATCGTCGCTTCAAATGTCCACCAAGTTAGAAATAAATTCCGCTGAGGGACCAACGTAGGTGACGATCTCTCAACTGGGAGCTGGTTCAAAATCATTAAACCCTTCTGAGCCAAGTGTACTTCATTCTAGCGGAGCTCATTAATAATCAGTAGGAGCTTCCTTAATTCATGGTCGCCCTGCAAGGGGAGCTTGGATTTCCAAGTGGCATTAGCAACAACAACAACAGTTATGTAAAATAGACACAAAAGTGTAATTTACATTAAAATATAATACTTATTGTCCCGCTAAAATATTGGAAATAGGAAAAAGTCAAGTGTTTACAATTACCCCAGAGTACGAAATATATGGGGTAATTGTAAACACCTAACTTGCACATGAAAAAATGACAGGGAAGATTAAATTCATAACTAAATGTTTTTAGAAGCATTCCATATGATAAATAAAAATGGTTGTAACCGCTTACATCGCTTTTGTAGATGATCTGGAGAGGAAAATGTAAGGTCACTAAATTTTGTTAAACAACTTTTTTCCTTGTGCCATTTTCAAATAATAGTGACGCTTGCACAGTTGTTTCGAAACTTACGAAACTGTTCCAATGTCTTCCCTATGCTGCCTGTTTATCATTCACAAGCAGTTAAGTTTTTAAAAACACCACAAGTGTAGTTATGAAGGTTGTTTACAATTACCCCAACTGACCCTATAATTTTTAATTATTGAAAAAATATTTTAAGGTCACTGCTGTTTTTTTTTTTTTTTTTCATTCAATATCGGCGATATATTCCTGGCATAAGGTTTTAAATCTTTGGCGATAATCTTTGGCATGCCGTTACATGAGAATACCATTGTTGCTTACGCCAAGTATTCAGTTTGGAAGTAGAAATCAACGTATTAGTAAATTTAGTTATTTAAAATAATTTTAAAGAACGGATTTTTTTTAATTCCCCATTTCGTATTCTTAAATCATGTTGCTATAATATAACTTAGAAGTCGTGATACATATTCTTTTAATGTATCACGACTTCTAAGTTATCTTATATTATGGTGTAGTCTTGTTTCACGCGTCATAATAACAAACATAGAAACACACAAAATATCCTGTGCTTGCAAAGTTAATGAGTTGCATAAATTTATGATTCAAATTTTTTCCCTGTGTTTTGAAGTGAATATTTAGTGAATCTGTCGTATTTACATACTATCGCTAATGTTAGTGTTGACGACGCACATAAATAATTGTAGGGGTAGTAAACAGAATTGTACTTAAAATATTCAGTGCATGTTGTGAAAAAAATCAAATCTGGACTTACTCAAGACGATTTTGTTGGTTTGAAGTTTTTCCTTGAAATTAATTTCAACCATCTATCCAGCGGTGATGGTTCACTTGGAAACTTAAAAAAAGACATATTTTCGTTTAAGCTGTGACTGGACTTGCATCCAGGAATGCAACACATGAATGGCGTTTTTGCGATTAAATTATGAAGTAGTTGCTGGTTACGCAGCTTTAATTATACACATAAAGAGTGAAATAACGCATTTGAATACATTTATCGCTTCAACAGCATCCTTCTTATATTTACATATCAGCTTCTTTACTAACAAGTTAAAAAGAATTAAGGAAAATGAATTGTTGCCATTTTTGAAATTGACAGTAAATATTTGGCGATTAAAATAATTTTGATTTAAATACAATAATACAATATTTCAAAAAGTTGTTATTGGCTGTTAGCGCTCACCTACTTGTGATGACGTCACCATGAGATTACGCTTGAGATCACAGGCCTTGTCTTTCGGTGGTGTTGGCAGTGCAGTGTAGGGTTAAAACTGCTAATACTGATTACCATGGGTGATTCTCAGCGTAAAGAAATCTGCAAAGTTTCACACAAAATTTCCGGAAAAAGAATGTAGCATTACTTTAAAATAAAGATTACATACGTACTTAAGGTAAACATGACCCCCCCCCCCCCCCAAACACACAATGCATACATACGTGTATATATATACATATAAGCTCAAAAAAATTGGCTTTAACTAATAACTAAATGTAAGATCTAATATTAACACCAAAAGTCTATTTTCACCAGGAAACATTAGTATATTGTCTTGAAAGTTTTTTAAAGTAGTACAAAATATTTTGCTTGTATGAAGGTAGAAAGAAAAGTACAGATCTTATTCGTCAAAGAAATCTTACGATTAACAAATTGAAAAATTTCCAGATTTTTTTTTTTTTTTTTTTTAATTTTTGGAACCGGCCTTAAAATTTTTTTGGAAATGATTAACCTCAAAAAAATAAAAAATATATATTGCATCATAAACTGCATCAAATAGTAGTTACTTTTAGAAAACAAATTTCTGTAACTCAAAACTCAAAAAGAAAACGTATTTGCAACTTTTTTGACAATTAGCAAAATTTTGTTTCTTATTATTATATAAATAGAATTATGCCCATATGATCTGAAAATGTCTTCCTTTTGTGAAAAACACATATTTCTTTGAAAGCATTTTACGTTCTAAATTACAATAAAATTGTTAAATAAAACAAAGTAGGTTCGTTTAGTACTAGATGCATTTCCTATTTTTTCCATTTCTTTAAGTGGCTTATTGCTATTATTATTTAATTATTTCTAAATTTTGCTTTTTTTAAATCTAGCTTTCAATGACGAAAAGTGCAATTAAGTGCTATTTCTTACCTTACATCGATGTTGTTTAAAGAATTAATTTATTTTTCACTTTTTAGGGCAATTTATAATTTGAAGTCGGTTCTATTTTTTCCAAAAATTTTTTTATTTTATTCTTTTTAGTGTAAATACATTTTTTTATATAAATACTTTAATTTAAAAAAAATACATATCAAAGGGCAAACCTTCTTCGAATGAATGACACTAAAAACTAATCACTTGTACGAAAAATTCCGTTTTGAAGTCGATTTTAGCAAACAAACTGATTGGATTCGATTATTGTCTCAGAGAAGGTTTCAGTCAAAATCTTGCTGTTATTGCATTTATTATTATAGCACAATGGCAACAAAAACTTTTTTAACAATGAGTTTTATATTTATTAAAGTTTTCCCAACAAAGAAAAATCAAGCCAAGCCTTTCCAATTGAAAAAAAAAATACTTATTTTTCACCAGCAGGGTGTCTACCAAGTTTCACAAAGTCAATTTGGTGGCTTTTTAGTGACTTTTCGGGGACTTTGTAAACTTATTTAGTGACCTAGTATATTTTCATAAAACCTGTTTTTAAAAACTTTATTTTTAACAGCAATTAAATAAAATGACAAAAAATATTTTTAAAATTAGGTTATCAATAAGGATTTAATATTTAAAAATAATAAGCCACTTATTTGATCACAAAAACCTAAAGGCTAAAAATAATTTTTAAAAAAGTATATTTCTTAAATAATCTTTTTGGCTGAAATTTCGAACGGGCGTGGCAAAATGACGTCCATGGGCCCATGCAAGTCCTTTACTACAGAAGCTGAAACTTAAGAAATATTAAAAATAATGGTATGCTCAAAGTTACTGATGTCCAAGAGGAAGAATCCGATAGTAAACGAGAATTGGGAAGTTTTACCGAAGTAGATGCAACAGGATTTCGAAATGCGTAAAAAATCGGGATTGACCTTTCAAAGCACAAAAAGCGGACCAAATGCTTAAATTTTAATTTAATTTGTAAAACTATTCAGCTATGTAAGCAGACTCCTTTCAAAAATTTTCATAGAAAAAAAAAGAGAGAAAGCCTTCCAATATTACGAATTTTTGCGGAAACGAGATTTTTAATTTTCAAAATAACCAAAAATACGGAATTCCGTCAAAATACTGATAAACCACATGTATGATCATATAGATAAGGTGCAAGTGGTTTCCTGAAAAAGAATTTAAAATTCTTCCAATTCCTTGGTTATGGACAGCAGAAAGTTAAGTTTGCCAAGCAGCAGATCATCAGCCAAAACTTTTCAAAATTTCAAAGTTCTTTGTATTTGGTGAATTATTTTTTATCCCTTTCACATATTCTTTCAAACAGGAACCACGCGCCCAATCAATCCCACTTATTACAGTTCTAAAAATAGCTGCACCGCGAACTGTCGCGATCATCGGGACGATAAAAAAACATTAAGTGCCGTCAAATTTTTTCGTGACCGGTCACTCAATTTCGTTACTTTTTGGGGACTTCCGTGACCCATTTTCCGACTTCGGTGACAGGTAGACACCAGGGCTAGATAAGAGAGAAGGGCTAGTTCACTCCTTTGAAGTATCCCTCGCCGCTCTGAGTCTTCCGGTTTCTGCTCTGACGTCACTGCGCTGACCGGGGAGAAAGGGAGAAAGACCCAGAAACGCGGGAGCAGAAATTAACACTCGTCTGTGGGTTGATTACTTTGTTTTCTGGCGATTTTCAATTTTTTTCTCGTTATTCTAATTGTTTATCTTCATTTTACTCAAGTTATTATTATTGATTTGTGTTCAGTTTCAACTGAAATGTCAGTGTGCGCAATAGCAACTTGCAAGAACACTCACAGAAACTGCAAGGGAAAAAACATTGTTTTCCACGTGTTCCCCAAAGGAAATAGCGAACTATGCAAAGAATGGCTACAGAAATGCCGTCGAAATGATCCTGTAAACATAAAATATGCAAGGATCTGTAGTGAGCATTTTGTTGAAGAGGATTATGAAGATGACATGAAGAACAGATTGCTTGGATTGCCTATTCGAAAAATTTTGAAGCCCATTGCTACACCAAAAATAAATATTCCAGCAGCCTGTAATTTGCAATCAAATTCTCCTCGTCAAGAAAGGCAGAAGAAGCGGGAAATCATTGTGAGTGCGTTGCATAATTTAAAAACACTCAGTCCGAAAAAAGATAAATTAGAAGAAAATTTAAATGCCGTTGGGTTACGTTCACTCTCTAATGTTTGCAATAATTGTGCTATACTGGATGAAAATGTGCAACTCTTAAAATAAAAATGTGATACCCTGGAAAAAAATTTACAAGAAAGCAAAGCAGAGAATGTAAAATTAAAAAGAATATCTCTTCAAAGAATAAAAAGATGGCAAATCTGCAGGAAAAAATTTTCCAAAAAAATTCGAGAGCAAGGTAAGGAAATTTTTAAATTAAAATTCAATTTAAAAAAGCTGGGCAACTTGCATAAGAAAATTGAAAAAAAATTTCACAAAATCACAAATAAAAGTTTTAATGACAAGTTGTCAAACTTTTAAGTGGAAAGCTGAAGATATTTCTCGATGCATTGCGTTGAGATCCCTTTCTACGAAAGCAAGTGACTTTTGGAAGTCCAAGATAGGAATTCCCTTACCAAGTGCTAGCACTTTAAAACGATGGTGTGCAAAATTATCATGCGAGCCTGGATTACAAAAGGACATCTTAAAGCTTATGCAAATAAGTTCAGAAAATTTAAATTGTGCTGAAAAGATCTGTGTGCTTAGTTTTGATGAGATGCACGTGGCTTCCGATATATGCTATGATGCTGGGCTAGACCAAATACTTGGTCCATATAAGAAGGTTCAAATGGTTCTAATTAGAGGTCTTTTTTCTAATTGGAAGCAACCTGTCTTTTACGACTTTGAAGTTTTCAAATCGAAACCTAAGAACCAACAGCTTTTATTCAACATATTGAAAAATTTAGAAGCAATTGAAATTGTTGTGAAAGCCGTAGTTTCTGATTTAGGAGGATGTGGCACACTCTGGAAAAATCTGAGAATAAACAGATTCAAATTATTTTATTAGCCCAAGTAAAACACCTACGAAGATTTTTGTTTTTGCTGACATGCCCCATTACATAAAACTATTGCGAAACCACTTTTTGGATTCCGGAATAACTTTGGAGGATGGTACTGTAATAAATGCAAAAATAGTAGAAGAGGTTTTAAGTAAAGACACGGGGGAGATTAAACTTTGCCATAAGCTTAAACCTTCATATTTGTCAGTAAAAGGAAATGATCGACAAAAAGTAACACCAGCTAAAGTTCTATTTTCAGCCACTACAGCCAAGGGAATTTTGAAATTTATAGGAGACAAGAAAGTGCACGATTTTTTAAAACTAATAGATGACTTTTTTGATATAATGAACAGCAAGACTTTAGAACCACCTGCTGGGAAAGATATGAAGGCTGCTTTTGGTCATCAAAATTATTTTGCGAAACAAAGAGGGGTTCTCTACGCAATGATGGAAGTTACTCAAAAAATGAGGGCAAATGGAAAAAAGGGCTTTTACCCTTTCAAAAGGGAATAATTATTTCTATTAAATCTTTATTTTCTTTATTGGAAGATTTGAAATCATTGGGAGTGAAGTACATCTTAACAACAAGGTTGACTCAGGATGCCCTAGAGAGTCTCTTTAGTCAAATTAGAGGTCTCGGTCGCTTTAATGACCATCCAAGTCCTTCAGAAGTTATCAAAAGATTTAAACACCTTTTGATGGCCAATAAACTTCCAAATCTTTCCTCGAAAATATGCACAGATAGAGAAAGATCAGAAGTGAGTTCTTATTTGACTGCCGAGGTTATAGAGAAAGCATTTGATAGCGATTTTAGCCGAGGGACTTCATCAAATATTGGAAGTGAAAAGGAAACAGAAAATATTGATATAAATAAAATAGAAGCCCAAGATGAAACTGAGAACGTAAATGACTTAATGATGGTATTGGACAGTATGCCTTTGTCGTGGGATATTTATTTCAATTTAGAAAAGCATGACATTGATCCACAAGAAAAAGAAGGTCTAAATTATATAGCAGGATATGTTGCATTCAGATTGAGAAATATCGATCCAAGTTTGGGAACGCCTTCCTCTCAAGTTGTCAACTTTGCTAACAACACAGACTGGATAAACTTATTGTCTAAAGGAGGATTAATTGTGCCTTCAGCATCATGGATTAATGTGTGTGAAGAATTCAAAAAAAATTTTTCGAAGTGCTCATGGGAAGTATTATCGAAAGACTAAAGGAGTAATAAAAGAACTCACTGAAGAGCTAGAGGAACGTTTTCCAACTGTTCATAAAAAAGTAATACGTTTGTTCTGTCGCTTAGGGACATTTATCAGAATCCGACATTTAAACAGAAATCGACCAGTAACATCAAAAAGAAAAGCTACACAAAAGATGCAAAAATGGATTGATTCAAAGAAGAAGAGAGGCGAAATTTAAAAGTAAGTTTATATAGTATTTTTAAAACTAAAAACATAATGTATTCATACTTTTTATAATGTTTATAAACACCTCAAATATTCATGCACTTTCAGTAGCGGATTTAGGCTTAGGCCCGTGAGGCCCGGGCCTAGGGCGGCAAATTTTAAGGGGCGCCAAAATTTTTAAGACGATTAAAATTGAAAATCCCTTGGGCTGTCTGTAAGCTGTAAGACCAAATTTTAAAGTTTATTTTATTGCGCTCTTACTATCTAAAGATAGTATCATTTTCAGGGTAAAATTTCTTTGTTAAAAAATTAATCAGGCTAGTACTAAAATCTGAAGTATCTAACAAAAAGATTTAAAAAAAACTTTTTTAAAATTCTAGCATATTATTTATATACGAAAAAATAAATATTTAATTTATACCTGAATTATATTTCTTATTATTATTGTTATTATTTTCATTTTTTTATACACACACATATATGTATATATATGTTTATATATACATATATATATACACACACTGTTGCGAAAGAAAAGGGCGCCATATCGTCTCGGGCCTAGGGCGCCCTCAAACCTAAATCCGCTACTGTGCACTTTTAGTAGCAAGCTAAATCAAATAGTATCTAAAATCATCTCTTAACTTTTAAATAATTAAAAGTATATTATATATTTAAGGAAGTCAACATCTTATTTTGCAAAAACTGTACAAAATTGAATGTAATATTTATTAACAGTGCGAAATAATATTTAAAAGCATTTTTCTTTGCAAAATTATCATTCCGTAAGAAATCTGCTTCCCTTCGCTTAGCAATTTCTTTCGCGGTCAGCGCCGTGACGTCATCGAGTGGGAAAGCGCAGCTTCAGTAAAATGTGGCGAGTGAACCAGCCCTTCTCTCTTATCTTTAGCCCTGGGTAGACACCCTGACCAGTAACATTTTTTCTAAAAAACAAATGTAGTCAAATTGATGTGCGATATTTGAGAAAGACGGCATTCTTTCTATTAAAGAAAAAGTCATCAAAATCGGTTCATTTAGTCAAAAATTATGGATGAAAAAAAAAAAAAGACACTATTTCTGCCCATAACTTTTTTTCTAACTATCGAATATGTTCAAACGAAGGTACGGGACCTATGGGAAACCACACTCGATCGATTAAAAAAAAAATCATGAAAATCGGTTCATCCGGTGAGAAGTTATGAGTGGACAAACAAACAAAACAAAAAAACGACATACATACAGTACGAATGCATAAACACCTTCCCTTGTGAAGTCAGTTAAAAAGCAAGCGCTTTATGAATCGTCTGGAGAAAATAAAATTAAAGTTAATTATCGTGAAAAAAGAATTTCGAACTGCAGAGGAAAACGCTTATAACTTCTTTTCTAAGTTTACTCAGAGCCTTCTAACTTTCAGTTGATTTAGAGCCTTCGAATTTTAGCGCGTAGAGCAGAACTCTTCCTGGAGTAGTAGTTTACGGGCTTTTCAATGGTATCAAGTTCGAAACGATGAGATAATTTCTTCCCATAGAAAAGAAGCCCTTTATGAAATTTTCGGCTATAAATTGCAATAAAAAAAGAACAAATTTGAATTTTAGAAAAAACTCTCCGAGGTGCACACCCCCATATTCCATACTAATTTCGTGCCAAATTTCATGAAAATCCGCCGAACGGTTAGAGCCCTACGCCGGACACAGAATGACAGACACACACCATACACAAACATACTTGCTGCTTTATTATTAGTAGAGATATAACTCTTCAGTACAGGGGAGTTAGGGCACATTTGCAAGTTTTCCAACTGGCTTTAGTTTTAAAATGAGCCGCTCAATAGCTGGCTGAAGCTGCAAGACTTATCTCAGAATTTACGAATGTTTTTCATTAGGAATCTGCTGTCATTTCTTCATCTTTCTTGGATCATTTTCTTCAGTCAATTTGCATGTTTTTCGAATGCTTTAAATAATTCTTCTAAATTATTCAATGGATCAATGTGAACTTTTTCTTTTCAGTTTTGCACAACATCTTCCATTTTGCTTTTGTCTTTATCAGTGGCGTAGCTAAACCCGAATTTGGGAGGGGGGGAGAATATTCTCTCCCCGTCTTAGGGAGAAGTGAGCTAATTTCATTGTTTTACAGGACAAACTGGCCAAATTCTAGACAATCTTCACCATTTCCAGGGGTGTTTCGTGAGAAGTGAGCTAATTTCATTGATTTACAGGAAAAATTGGTCCAGTTCTAGACAACTTCACCATTTCAGGAGGGCTGCTTCGGGAGAAGTGAGCTAATTTCATTGTTTTACAAGAAAAATTGTCTAATTCTAGTCAAAATATTCACCATTTCAGTTGGGGGGGGGGGGGAATATCCCCAAACCCTCCTTATCTACGGCAGTGGTCTTTATAAGCTCATTCTTCTTTCCTCATAGGAGACTCGTCATTAAGAGGCTGAGAATCTGTATTAACACATTCCATGTCATCGACAGCAGCTTGAGCAATCAGCAGTTTATGTTGGAAATAGTATTTTACTAGGAACATTTTTGCTGAAATATTTCATCGTGCGAAATATCTCCAACCAACCACATTATAGTGAATCAATCAGTACTAATTGAGATTTATTACTCAATTTAATAATCGTACGATAGCAGGATCCGCACTGAGTGAAGCCACACAAAGCAAAGTATCCCAGGTACAAAAGTTCCAGTATTTCTTATTAAAAAAGCAGAAAGATTTTTTTACAGGCATTGAAAGTGCTCTAGTGCTTATATCATAATCCCGACACCCAGCTAGGAGCACAGCGAAAGAGGGGGGGGGGGGATGACAGAGCCCTTTTTTTTTTTAGAAGAAGAGAAAATTCTGGCTGCGGTAGGAGACCTGATTAAAATGTGATATGAGAGAGGGTTAAGAAAATACAAATAAAATTCCTTTTTGTTTTAACTAACTTCCCCTATTTATTCCGTTTTTCTGGTTGGGTGGGCAAGAAAGACACATACTGAATCACACTTAGAAAAGAGAAAGTGAAGCTGTTATGTTGTGTAACACTCATTGAGTTATTTGATAGTTTTACAGCTTTTCTATAACCTATTCAATATAATGTGGAAAATCAGCCTTAAAAATACTACAGGGTAGTGTCTCCGAGGAACAAAATAAAATAAAATAAACTTTGTTTGCTGCAGTAGATTCTGTTGAGATTCTTAAGACTAATTAAGCACAAAACTAAACTTTTAAATTTTTCTCTCCATCCTCCATAGTGAAAGAAAACAAAAATATATGATTTAAATCCCAAAAGAATGAGTTTTTTAATAAAATATTTATAAGCAATTTATTAGTCTATTTATTTATTAAATTTTTAAATTTACACTTCATTGAAATGCAAATTTATGAACTCATTTTTTTTTTTTTTTTTTGAAAGATCATTCATCAACTAAATTAAATTATGGTGGTTAAACTATTTTTAACCAATATAATTTAATTAATTTTCAACCCATATAAATAAAAATAATTGAATTGAGAGTAAACTACAAACAGTTAGTATGAGTGCAAGGAAAAAACAACATAAATAAAGTACAATTTGTCTGTGGTTTATTTATCTTGCTTTTCCTTGTACGCAGATTTTAGCAGAAAGCATTTTTGATCATTTTTCTTACAACACTGTCAGTATATATTTATGTTGTAGTGTAGTAATTAATGGATCAATTTCAAACTTATTACAATAAAACCTGTAAAGTTGACCCCCTTTGTAAGCTAACCACCTGTTTAAGTTGACCACTTTTGTCAGGAACGGAATGAGCCCTATATTATATAATATAGAGAAACCTTTGTAACTTGACCACCTGTCTATGTTGACCACTTATGTAAGCCAAATTTGGTTGGGAGTATTAACAAAAACCCTTTGTAAGTTGACCACCAAATTATTTCTGAATTTATTTATTCATCTACTTTCGCAAAGAATAAAACAGACTTAAACAACTTCTTTAGGATACTTTGTATGCTATTATGTTAGACCAGTATTTGTCTGGATTCTGGATGGATGATACATCAATATAAAGTTTGCCTAAACGTCTTTGTAAGTTGATCATATGGGGAAAACTACTACAAGCACTCTTTTATTCTTTAAATAAGTTTCTTCTTTTTTCTTCTATGTGATCTTGCCATTTTGAAAAATTATGTATTTTTAGGAAATCTTTACTATCAAATAACTAATTTACATAATTAACAAGATATTTATCTTAATTTTAAGTACTTTACTTTTGAAGTTGTACAGGATTCATACATTGTTCGGGTTAAATTTCTTTAATGATATTTTGGATGATTGAAAAAGAAAATCACTATTTTAAAGTAACGTTATTTTACTTGAAGCTGTATTTTAATTCGTTATAAATGAATAAATGCATAGTGTAAGAAATAACAAAACAAATCTCCACCCTCTATAAGTTGACTAAAGTGCTGCACCGCAAGTGGTCAACTTGTGTAAGTTTTCACTGTACTTTAAAAAACAAAATTTATATCAAAATGACTGTAAGGCTAAGGAAAACCTATTTTCTTTACATACCTTATTTATACAGTTCGCTGCTGTTGTTTCTTATGCCACTTGGATATTCAAGCTCAATTCGCAGAAGTAACTAGGAATGAAGGCAGTAATGAGCACCTTCCGTTTATAGATGAGCCCACAACGGTGGAAGTACTACTTGGCTCATTATGTACTTGTATGACACCAGATGGTGCCAACTTCCCTTTTTGACCTAAGAGTGAAGGGAAGGGAAATTCTCCCCCCTCTGGTACCCCCAGAACTGCCTCGGCATTTCAGGGTCCACGGATTTTACATGCGCATATCCCCAAGTGTACATGGTGGGTCATCGGGAATCGAGCCTGAGACCCTCCAATCTGAAGCTCAACATCCTCACCACTAGGCTACCACGGCTCGTACAGTTCGTACAGCAAAACGGGAATTTAACTGTACAAGAGGCGAACCAGCACAATGAGGTTATTGGATCAAATATCACAACTCTACCCAATCAACACAAAGTCATGGTCTGGCACACTTTTTTAGTTAAATGGGTTAAAATTGCAGCATCTTTTAAAATAACATAGTTAAGTTTTATTCCATGCCCTCCAAATCATCCAAGTACTTAGTTAATACATCAAATTGTTGCAGAATTCAAGTGCTTTTCAAAGGCAACAAACAATTTCCAAGTATACTTACCAAAGCCCCAGTTGGGAGCAAGGTCTTATCCAGAGGGCCCCCTTCCCCCCGAAATCCACAAATTTTTCGCAATGTAGTATATATTCCTCCCTGAAATTTTCCTCGACATACGTGTTCCAAAGTCAGGCTTCCCCCCCCCCCCCCAAAAAAATGCTGGCTATGGCCTTGGTTGGGAGGATGAAACTCAAGGACAATGGCACCCTGAATAATCTTGAAAATTTTCAAGAAAATTTCAAAGACCCAGGTGAAAATTTTGAATTTTGTTAGTTTTTAAAGATTTCCTGCGTGCGATGCATACAAACCCTGAATTATGTAGTAACTGTAAGTCCTGTCAAGCAAATGCCCATATAAATGCCCATTTCTAAATGTGCTGTCCAGTGGGCATTTCCCGGGCCCACATCACTAATGGTGCCCATAAAATCAGAAATATCTGCATTATAATATTTAGAAAACACAAGAATTCTTCATTATATTTTAGTGTGCAAAGTAAGTGAATGATCTCTTATTTATTAACAAGAATAATTAAAGATTGACCCAGCAATGTACAAAATTTCAGTTCTTTTTATTTAAAATGAATGATACTATTTACAATACAACAGAAATTGTTTTTCCAATTCAGAAATGGAACAATTGCTATTAAAAATTACATAAAATAAATTAAATGTTTATGACAAATCATTTTGTCTTTTCGACTATTTTAAGTGTAATTTGATGTGAGTTTGCTATTATGTATGAAAATATTTTCTTTCTTTTTTTTTTTTTTTTGATTAATCTGAACACAATATTAGTACTGTAGGTTTAAAAAGTTTTTAATCAAAAATTTTTGAATTAAAAACAAGATCCAGATAATTATGTTAACAGTATTAAGTTAAAATTTGCTATATCTTAGCTTTGTACAAGAACTCACTGAACTAAATCATTTCCAAATGTGGCACAGGCACATCTAATGAAAACAACATTATCAAAACATTTCTGATTGTGATAAAAGTACATGGGGGAAAGATATAATTTTTTTGTTCAATTTTTCTAACAATTTTAATTATATTTTTATGCAAAACCAAGTTCTGCATTGAATGAAAAGAACAACACAATCGAAATAACATATGTTAAAACGTCTATTTTTTAATTAAGGAAAATGTCTAACCATGCAGGAACGATCCTGCAACCAGATCACGTGGTAACAATGAGGGTTTTCTTAAATGCTTTAAGCATGTCTTTTTTTTTTTTTTTGTAATTGTTTATATTATATTATTGAATCAATAACAAAACAAATAAGCAAATTAAGACCAGTACTTTTGTAAGAAAGAGTCATATAAAAATCATATATTTCCCATAACAGAAAGCGATAGAACTTGAAATAAAGTTTAAATATGATTCAATTTTTGTCGCACAGTAGACAAACTATTAGTGAAATATTTGTTTAAATGAGTAAAAAATTTCTACTAAATATAATAACTGCAATTTCGGAATAAATTCCATACAATAAAATCAAACTTACTAAAAGTAGCGATCAGGCTCAAACACTGAAAACAAATATTTAAGTAAAATAACTTCAAATCTTAAAAATTAATTGCATGAAATTATGACTATACCCAAAAGTTTTAACTCTGAAATGTTTATTTGATTGTCTAATTAATCTGATAAGAAATATTTTGCTTTTACATGACAGAAAAGATAATTTTCTTGAAAACAATTGCATCAATAAAATCTTATGTTAGAAGAACTTAAAATACTTCCCATAACTACAAGTTTTCTATTTACATTATATAAAGATTATTTACAATCACTCAGTTTATTATTTAGTAAAAAAATGTAGAACATGTAATGTGGTGAGGAAATGCATTATTAACTACATTATGAAGAAAAACAATTAACTGATTTGTTTAAATTGATATGATGAAACCATGTTTGTACATATGAGTTAATCATGAGACCCATCACTGTGTCCGAACTTTTCAAGCTCTTTGTGATGCATTTTGCGAGACAGCAACGTGACATTTATATCTTCAGTGCCATCTTGATGAGGTTCAGCTTCTAGACTAACATTACCTATATTGGCCTAGAAAATGAAAGGAAATATTTTGTTGAATGTAATATATATATGTACGAAAAATTATCACAATACAGGGGTGCACTGAGGGAGGGGTGTTGGGTTCATAGCAAGCCATAATACTAACTTTAGTAAGTATGGTAATTTAAATGCAAATAAGTAGAGATGGAACAAAGCTTCAACCTGGCTGAATCATAAGTTGTGATTCTATAACAATTTATGACGCAAATGTTCTTTCTACAATTATTATAATATAATATATTGTCTTTTAAGTTATGCACAATACTATATCGGATAATAACACATATTAGAAATTTTATACAGTCGAACCTCTATTTAACGAAACTCTATTTTGCGAATTTTTCCATTTTCGTAAAATGGAAAAATTTACGGCCAAGAATTTTTTTCTTGGCCGTAAGAATATTTAAGGCTTTCCATGCAAAAAAAACCCCTCCAAATAACGAAGTGCATTCTCTATTTAACGAACTTTCTTTCTGGTAATCTGAAGAAAAAAAAATTTCACCCTATTGTTCAAGTATTTCTTTCTTTAAACACTTTTTATGAAGCTTCAGTACGCTATGTCTTAAAATAAATATAAACATTTATTTTTTAGAGTACTGAATAAGTTTAATTCTAGATTATAGGATTATTCTTTGTTTCATATTTTCTTAAGTGAAAGAATTAAAGCAAACTACTTTAATTATTATTACATGATATGCAGAGCTTTTATTAAATGAGTTTAAAATGAGTTCTTATGTAGCTAAACTGTTATAAAAAATGTAAACCTCTATTTAACGAATTTCTCCATTTAACAAACTTTTTCGCTGGATTTTGCGACTACGTTAAATAGAGGTCCTACTGTATTTCATTTGAAGGATTGTGTGTACATAACAGTTTGCGTTCCCTTGCGACTACAAATCATTCAATAATTAATAATATATTCAATTTAAGTTGGAAGTTGCTAAGAAATAAATAATTTACTTTAGATTATATTTTGTTAATATATATATGAATACTTATATAAATATCAGAAGAGACTTTAACTCCATCCCTTTTGAAGCAAACTAAAGAATGAAGAAATTCCACACCTGGGTAACATGGGGGGAAATGTCTTTCACTACGTTAAAAAGCTATATTCAGAGTCACAGAACAAGTTCGTCCTACCTCTGTTTTTATAAAAACAAAAAAGTAAACAAGATAGCAACAGCATAAATACTTCTAAGAGAAATGTTGGATATTTTTTTTTTTTTTCAAAATGTTAAGAATTAAAAAAAAAAAAAAAAAGGTGAACTGAAACTGATATTAAAAAATTTAAAGGAATCATTAAATAACTTATACAATAAGTAGTAAGTACTTTAATTAACAAAATTGTGTTTTAGTAAATATTTACATTAAGTACTAAAAAGAAAAGGCCTATGTTGTAATTCTTACTATGCAAAATGAACATTGATATAAGCATATAAAGGAAAAGTGAAAGATATAAAGTTTTGATTTGAATTGTTACTTGAAAGGAAAAGCCTAATTTTCATTTAAAATTTTTTTCAAATAAAAAAGTTTCGAAATATTTGGCTTTGCCAGATAGGAACCATAAAAGCAGATATTTTTTATTGCAAGTATGATGCAGTAGTTGGTAATATTAAAAGCATGTTCTGCAATAAGGTTGATTTTTATAATAATCAACTGATATAATCAAATAATATGGAATAATCTCATTAGAAATAATTTACTATTTCTATTATATCCCTATGCCTTTTTAGGGATATAATAGAAATAGTCGTACCAAAAAAGCAGATATTTTTGATTTTTTATTGCAAGTATGATGCAGTATTTTTAATATTAAAAGCATGTTCTGCAATTAAGTTGATTTTAATAATGATCCACTGATATAATCAAATAAATAAGGCAATATTTTATACAATAATAGTTGTAAAAAGAATATATTTCAACAATTATTGTTATAAAACAAATAGCAGTTTATTATTCGGCTAGGCCGAAGCTTCGTTTCATCTCTAGTATATGTATATATATATATGCATGTGTGTGTGTTTCAGGGGCAAAATAATGCCTCAAAGTAAACACTTGAGTTGTACATTCACATAAAAAGGGGATGTGAAATATACATGACCCAAAGTTTTTAAAAAAATTTAAAGAGAGAAAAAGAAAGTTGCAGAGCATTCTAAAAAACAAACAGCTTATGGATTTCTTTAGGGGGAAAAAGACCAACAAAATGTATCTGTCCACACAAAGTTATCTTCAAGGCAAGTATTTTAAAATAAAAAACATGTATCTTTTTTGAAAACAATGACATACTAAATTTCTGGAATCAACATGCTAATATCTCATGTATGCTATTAAAGTAACTAATCAAGTTTTAAAATAAAAAGCAACTTACAAGAGGAAGAAGAGCCATGAAATATCGATGAACTTGCCATTTTGGTTTTCCCTTACATATGTCTTTAAAAGTCTTTGTTTGTTTTCTATCTGTATCTTCAAATGAATTCAGTATAAATGATCCATAAGAGTTTATATCAAAAGCTGGTTTACGATCCTGTAAACAAAAATAAGTTTACTATAAAAAATTCTTAATTTTATATTATGAAATTAGAATTAGTTATTGAAAGGGAAACCCCTTTCAATAGCAGGGTTCAATCCAGAATTTTTGACAGGGTCCTATTTTTTGAATTTTAAAAAAACTTTTCGAGAAATATCAAATAATTTTGTAAAAATTCAAAATTTAAACTTCTAGTGATACAGAATTTTATTATTATTAGGCACTCATTTAATAAATAATTCTATGAAAAGTGGGCTTTGGTAGCTTGGAATTTTGTGAAGGGTTTGAAAACGGACATGACTTTCTTCTGGCCAGACCTCTGAATAATAAATCAAAGTTTATTCAGATACTAAAATGTATCACTATACTTAGAAATACCTTTTAGAAAATAATTAAAGACATAATTATTATGAGAGTTTATGTTTACAAAATATGAGGGACAAACAAAAAACTTTAGGAAATCAACAATAAATTATCTGAAATTGATCTTTTTTCCTAAGCATAATTTTAATTTATGAGCATAACTTAGAAATGATATGTGGTCGTAAGTACATTTAAAAATGATTACAAGCAGTAGAACACCAAAGATTTTGCTTTGGAAGGGGATGCAATAAGGTCAGGATTAAGAATGCATCTTATATTGCTATTGCCGATACCGGACATCCAGCATTCTTTTTCCTACTTATCTTTGCAGTATATCCGGTTCTGATATCAGAAATCCAATGCTTTCTGGGGGGGATGGCCCCATTCATTGTAAATAACATTTATATTCATTTGTCGTAAATAATACTTATGAACTATTTGCAATCTTCACGATTTTTATCGGTATTTTCATGACAATACCCAGCGCAAGCAAATAGTGCTTTTGATAGTTAAGACAGAGTTGTAAGTAAATGCAACAAGCTTTTGTCTTTGACATTTTAAAAATTTACTCTTTGCATTTTCAAATATTTTTCCAAATTTTTCTTTCTTTCTTTGCTTTTGATTACAAAGAAATAATATGAATAAATTTTACTACCAGACAGAGCAAATATCTTTAAAAACTAACACACCTGACAAAATTTCATATTTTCATGCTGGGACAAAATTAAAGGCAGAAAAATCGAACCATTAATTTAGAGAAACAGAAAGGAAGAATCATAAAAACTGAAGTTAAAAAATTTAAGAATATCTTACTTGTTCATCTAAAAACGGTAATATATTTTCTTCCCATGCCTGAATCTTAGCAGTTAAATCAGATTTTACATCATACTCAGCCGAGCTTTTCTTATAATCTTCAAAACACTCTTTCATTAGCTCCATAGTATCAACTGAAGCAGGGTCAGTTGACACTTCCATAAAATCATCAGTAAGAGGATTTTCTATAAGAAAAGAAAACTTAAATTTCTGTCTTGGCACACATATAACGCTTTTAAGCATAATAGGTCACTTAAAAAGTAGATAGTTTATAAAAAAGAATTTCACAATAAGAAAAAAGAAATACACACACACTACACTAGAACATTGTCCCAATAGTGATATTTGGCTCAGAAATAATACATCCCAGATTCAAATCCTGGTGTTGAAATTACGGCTTTAACATGTTGACTGCTGACACGCTGATTGATAGCGCTGTTTGCAGTGTCTGGGTCTCCAGACGATGGTTTAATTTAATCGTACAGTTCAAAACATCTTATTCAGCAAAAAATTACAGACTTTCTATAAATGTATTGAAAAGTGAAAATAACACAGCAAAGACATGATAACATGCTCAGCAAGTTCACCTACTACAAGTTATTTAAGAGGTTGTGACGCAGTGTCTAACCCTCGTTGCGTCATCAAATGGGAGTTTTCCATTCAATACTAATGTGATGCAGTCCCCCTTAAAATTTCCTCCAGGAAGGCATCACATTGTGCCTAAGACCTTTTTATCATAAGGAGTTCTGCACACAAAAAAACTCAAATTAAATGGAAGTTTGGCAAAGTATAGCTTGTTGAAGACATTGTGCCAGCAAAGGGAAGTAAAACAAATAACTCAAAATTTCAATTATGAATTTCATTAGATAACATAGCTCAAAAATCATTATCAGAACCTCTTTTAGCCTTTAATTTCATGCATAACATAGGAAAAATATAAAAGAGAAAACTTCAGGGCAAAAAAAAAAACCATTAGCAATGAAGTTTACAGTATAAAACAAGATATTTTTTGTTTAGTTTCCTCTACGAACTCAAAAGTACTCAGGGTTTAAAAAAACCCGGGTTTTTTCAAAAAAGCCCAGCCCACATGGGTTTTTTTGGGTTTTATTAAAATAACCCAAAAAAACCCGGGCTTTTTTGGGTTTTTTTAAATATACTTTTTTTTTTTCAGCAAAAGAACATATTTGAACCAGTTCTAGCAGCCAAAATCCTATCTTGATCTATTAGTACTGGTGACAAAAATGTGCAAGAGTTTTGGGAAAGCTCAATTTTTAACAGTAGCTTGTATTTAATGTGTAAATATACTACAGTCAGTAAAAAAAAACCCAGGTTTTTTTTGTGTTTAATTTCTTTTCATATTTTAAAAACCATGCAGCATTATATTGAATAAAGTCTATTTTAGAATAAAAATAATAAGTTTGTACTATTTATTTAAATTTAAATAATTTAATTATTAAATAAATTCAAGAAAGTTATTAAATAATAATATTTATTTTCATATTAAAACAAGCTCTTAAAAAAATTAAAGGAAAAACCTGTTTAAACTAGTTTCCAGTAACAAAGCAAAAGAACTTGTTTAAACCAGTTCTAGCAGCTGTAAACCTGTTTTGAACCAGTACTTTTCATTGGCTGACTAGCTTATCCAAGTAACTGATCATTGTTTGAAGGTTGATAACTCATTTAGTTAAGTTGATTCTCATCTCTTACTTACAGTAAATATTGTTTGTTTCTGTTTGTGATTTTATTTGGAATTATTTTATAATGCCACTGGGTAGTGGTAGAAAAGGTGCTCCTGAATGGACAGAAGTCAGCATAGTTCCTTCTAGAAAAAACAAAGTTAAATGTAATCATTGTGGGACAGAAGTAAGTGCTAAAATTGAAAGAATAAAGATTCATCTTAATAAGTGCTCAAAAAGATGTACAAATTCCACTCCAATCCAGTTACAAAACAATGCAAGTATTACTTCATTGGAATTGGGAAATGCATCTACTTCTACTTCTGAAGCTAATTGTGAGAAAAGAGGCAGCAGTGAAATATCAACAGCAACAGCTTTGTTTAAACGACAAAAAATATTGTCTGATTATACAATTAAAACAACCAATAGCCAAAAATGCAACTTGGATTTGAAAGTTGCCAAGTTTTTTTATTCGAATAATATTGCCTTTAATGTTGCATCAAGCAATGAATATAAAGAAATGATGAAAGCACTACGTCCTGGATATTCTGGTCCTAGCAGTGCAGATTTAAGTGGAAAATTGTTAGACGAAGCATCGTCAGAAGTTGATGATTTAATTAAAATGGAAATACAAGGCCACATTAGTAATAGCTTTACTTTGTTGATAGATGGGTGGACAAATGTTAAAAATGAAGCAGTTATTGCCACATCTATTCACACAGGAGAAACTTCTTTTTTTTTAAATGCTACAGAATGTGAAAGCAACAAGAAAACGGCTACATACTGTGCACAAATTGCAACAGAAAATATAGATTATTGTCAGAAGAAGTTTGGAATTAATATTTTTGCTATATGTACTGACAATGAGAACAAAATGGTAAAAATGAGAGAAATTTTAGAGCAAAGGCATAAAATAATAACATATGGCTGCTCAGCCCATTACATAAATTTGCTGGTAAATGAAATTTCAAATAAGACAATCCTTGGACATGTTATTGAAGTTAATAAGTTTTTTCGCAATCACCACCAGCCTCATGGATGGCTGAAAGAAAAAGGGGGTTTAATGCCACAGATCCCAAATGCTACACGCTGGAATTCCCAGCTTGACTGTTTAAACACTTTTGTTAAAAATTATCCTAAATATGTAGAAATACTACAAGAGAAATCCTCTGAAATTCCAGAAAGTATTACTCGAATTTCGGAAAATGTACTTATGTACAAAAATGTTTTGCATATGCAAAAACAGTTGATATTTATAGGAAAAATATTTGATCGCATGCAAGCTGAAAGTACGAATATTTCGGATTCGGTGGAACTTTGGCTAGATCTAATAGAATGTGCTGATCTTCAAGTGCATAAAGACAATATTGAACGTAGGATGGGTGAAGCTATTTCACCAATTCATTACCTGGCAAATTTAATGAATCCTAAATATGCAGGAAGACGCTTATCTTCTCATCAAGAAAATGAAGCCGAGTCTTGGTTGACAGACAAACACCCTGAATGGCTTGTACCATTTTTAGCTTTTAAAATTAAAGATAAAAAAGTGTATCCACAATCAATGTTTGCGGATGATGTAATAAAGAGCTTTAGTTCGTCCCAGTGGTGGAGTATTTTGGAAAAAAGGTCTACAAATGAGAATGTTAAAGCTTTATGTAACTTTTTGAGTGATCTGACTAGTTGCCCAGCTCATTCAGCATCAATAGAACGAGTGTTTTCCACCTTTGGATTGATATGGTCGAAATTGCGTAACAGATTGGGTTGTGAAAAGGTTAAAAAATTAGTAAAAGTGCACAGATTTCTTAATAAGGAAGAATTAAAAGAATATGTAGACGACTTTGATTCAGATTTGGAAATTTAAGTATGGTATTTGTATTTGTTACTACTTTTAATCACAGCTGTGTATTGAGATTGAGAATTAAATATACTAGTTGAAAGAAAATTTTATTTACTTTATTATATAGTTGGACTATAGTTTGGATTTATCTTTTTACTATCTAACTAATTACTTTTTCACAAACTGTATGTGTTTTTACAACAATTTTTCAAAAGTGGGTTTTTTTGGGTAGTTGGGCGGGTTTTTTTAAGTGGGCTTTTTTTAAAAAACCCGCCCGGGTTTTTTTGGGTACCCGGGCGGGTAGCTAACCCTGAAAGTACTACAGTAGATTCTTTGCAAATGATTGAAACTGACACATTTACTTTTTCAAATTAAATTGTAAATTCAGACTGAAAAGAATAAAGTAAAATTAATATGAATTTCAAAATAACTTCTATTATACACTAATGTTTGTTTCATGCATAGTTATCCTAAATCATAAGATGAAAAAAATTCAAAAAAATTGATTTCTAAAAAAGTTGCATAAATTATAAAAAGTACTATAAAAAATGAATTAACAAAAATGTCCAAATTAATAGTGATCTGATAATACAGCTTACCATCAGTAGTATTGAGAACATCTGGATTGTTATCAATTTGAACATCACAATCATCAAATGAAGGACATGCAGCACTGTCTTCTTCCTCAACATCATCTAAAACATTTTTCTCTTGTTAATTATTTAAAAGGGGAAAACATTTTAAAACAAAAACAGAGTGAGGAGGAGGCTTAATTATAACGAAACTTTTCAAAGAGGAAAGAAAAACAATTTTGTAAAAGAGTAACTCCCTCTAAGCTGCAAATATATTATTCACAGTTATCTGTATTCTGCATGGTTCTCATATGTAAACAATGAAATAGCAGCTACAGTTAAATGACAGTCAGTTAAAATCAACAACATATTTTTTATTCTTTATCAAGATGAAACTTCAAAACAACTGAAAAAAAGGCGTGAAGTTAAATTTTATTAGAAACAAATGCAGTAAAATTTTAATGTAAGAATATCTAGGGAATCCAATACAGTTATCACTATACAGTAAAACCCCGTTAAAACGCCGGTCTCGGGGGACATGTTTGGCACCCGCGTTATGACATAACCGCGGTAGAGTGAAACTATACTGCGGAACCCTATTCAGGAAATAATACTCACGTTTTTCTTAACTTTATCAATTACTCATAACTTTTCTTCTATAATATTTTTTTTCATCTTTGCTGCCATTTTATTCACTGTAATTGATGTGCAAGAAGCACACATCTACACTGCGCAATCCGTCTATCGAGCGATAGGTTATAAACTAACCAAGAAGAAAAGGGGATTAAAAATCTCGTTATGTTATGAGCATGGGATTGTGAAGGGGGAGAGGTCCCAAGAAAAACTTAAGACTTGGAAGGGGAGGAATGCACTTCTCAAAGAAACAATGCTTTAAGCCTGCATACACTGGAGAATATGTTTACTTTTCAGGAATGCTAAAGAATATGAAATACAAAGGTTGATAGCACTATAAAAGAAGTTACACACGCATAACTAGACTTCTAAAAACGGAATAGTTAAGCATTGAATTGACTGAGCTCCGCCCATGTCAAGAGAAACAGGTCAGCGCGATTGCACCCGATTTTGAAATCAAGCTATATAGTCTCCTAAGTTGAAAGGCAGAAAAGCATGAAAAAGGTGTACATCAGGCCTATCACAATAGGGTATATGTTAATGTGTGTGGTGGGAGAGGATAGGAGCATAGAGGTGAAATAGTAGGTGCTAGCTCATCTCTATGGATGGGAGCTCTTGGGCTAAGAATATTTGTGTGCTTGGGTTGGCTTTATTTATAGTGGTAAATAAGGAATCACTTTTAAATGGCAATGCTAAAGGGTGATTGATTTAGAAGTCGGGGAACACGATAGCCATTGCGGTATATCCGATTCCGCGGTATACTGAGGCACGGTATAACGGGGTTTTACTGTACAAGGATGCATCATTTTCATTATATCGAGAGGTTACTTTTGATTTGAAAGTAAATTTATGGCTGACTGGATACCTTAGGACACAATATTAAGAGAAATTTAAGATCAACCCATGAGACGAGGGAAAAAATCAGACAATAGCTTGTAATTGATACTTCACCAAATTTCAGGGCATGGAGTTTAACATTCTAAACAGATTTGTCATCAGAGTGAATTTTATGGCAACAGGAGAAAAAATTGCAACTATAAATCCCATAAGCTTTTACTCCATTTAAAACCAAATAAATATAATTTGAAATTTTACAGGTTAACTAGCTGAGTCCCTTTTGCGTTGCATGGGCTATCTTGAATATTGTGTCATTCCCTGGCTGAGAACAAAAAGCAATGCCATGTGACTAGTGATGTGGGCCGGGCGAATGCCCACTGGGCAGGACGTTTATAAATGGGCATTTGCCCAAAGCATTTTTAAGTGCCCAAAATCTGGACATTTATAAAAATCTTTTTTATTTTATATTTTGACATTTTTAACGAGTATTACAGCTACTAAATAACATTACTGTTTCTTTCCAATATACATTTCATTGGTACAAGTATAAAGAGCTCATAACTTTTTATCTGTGTTCATCATAAAACAGATGGGTCATTCTATGTCAATTAAACACAGGGCAAAATCTCGTCGTCTCATATTTTCTTGAAAATTAGCAGAGGTGTACTACTTTTCTCCACCAGACCCCTACCTGTCAGCCGAGGCCTTAGGATTGCTTACGCACGGGGAGAGGTAGTGGGGTCTACGGATTTTACATGCACATATCCCCAAGTATACATGGTGGTCTTCAGTGGGTATCGAACGCACGACCTTCCAGGTGGAAGACCGACGTGCTAACCACTAGGCTACCACGGCCCCTAGACGAAATATTTCCTAGACCATTGAAATCGTTTTTTTATTTACAGAGGCGTAAAATGTTCACAATGGCTCAAAAATTAAGAAAACCTTGTTGCAAATGAAAGTGAAATTCTAGAGTTTGATGATTTGGGCATGGGCAGTAGGGTGGAACAAAAAAAATAAACTTTCAATTTTTAGTTCGTAATAGCACGGAAAAGTTGCCTTTTGGTATATATAATATAAATTTAAAATATGAAAAATATTGGAGTACGCCTTGAGGTGCCGCAAAGACGTTCAAATTTCTTAAAATTGAAATTTTTTCTACATTTTGAAATTTTTTTACGAAAAAATCATTATTTCATTTGTAATGGCGCGGAATAGTTGCCTTATGGTATAGATAAGAAAAATTAAAAACATGAAAAATGTTGAAGTACATTTTGAGGGGCCGCAAAGACGCTAAAAGTAGCCAAAGTTTTAAGAAAACACAGTTTTTATGGCTTTTTCAAAGATTTTTACAAGTTTCGATTAAGTTTTTAAAAAGCTTTATAATATGAATATAATGATGAAAACACCTTTAGTATTGCATTGGCATGTTTGTAAAAAAAAAAAAAGAAAATTTGAAAATTTTTAACTTTTGGTAAAATATTTTTTATGAATTTTTCGTACACTGAACGTTACAAGAAAGTGTTTTAAATACGTATATAAGCATTATAATTGGAAACAATTTATTATTTACAGATAATAATAATAATAAAATATTTTGTATTGGTTACTTCTGTATCCTTAATAATTACACATGTTACAGGTGCAAAATGTTTGCTTCTATTTCATTGCTCCATTAAACTCTTTTTGTTTAACTTTTGGCATATTCACACGCGAGTCAGTTTTTGCTTTTTTGTATCTGTTCTTGCGATCGAACTGTAGTTCTTTTGAACAGATTCGGACACCAGTTTCACAGCTCTTCCCATTGCTTGTGTGTGACTCCTTTGGTTGCTTAGCTTTACCATCTTAATGACAAAAAGGATGTCGCAATGGTAGCTAATTGCAAAGGAACAAACATGTTAGTCATTGTAAAGGTATTTATATTTTCTTTTAAACGAAAGAAGAAACACTATTATGTGCAGTGTTTGTAACGGTTCCATCACTGAAGTTCAAAAACTATTTGTTGATTTCTCTATCGTCAAGAAATATATCTGCTGTGTCTTTTCCGGTGCAAGATTTTGGTGTTATGTGGCCTAAAAACTTGGAATTTTGCTCCTCTATTAGGGAAATGTACTCTTCTGAAATAACTTTCTAGTACAACATACTTCCTTTCTTTTCTTGAATGGTGTTAGGTCTTTTTTACCTTAAAGAAAAATAAAACAATCCTCTACTTTTGGTTATCTGATGCTTGGATCACAGCTATGGTCATTAATGATATATCTTTGAGATCTTGATTTTGCTCTTCTAATTTCCATCATGTGTATTACATTCGTTTTGTTTTCTTCTGTGGATACACACATGTCCTATAAAGCAGCACTAGCTATAGCTGCATCTAAGTGCTTTTCTCTAGTCACAATTTTGAAGGGTCTGGTACATTTATATCTTCTTTTACAGTTGAAGGATTTGCTTGGATTGCCTCTTCTGGTAAGGAACACTAATATTCTTCAGCGCTGTCAATGTCTCCAGTAACCGTTTTTGATGCACTAGTATTACGCTTTATCCTTTTCTTGCTTGTTTCTTCCTTGAAGCGCTAATTTTTGATATATCAATATTACATCATAACCCTTTTCCCCTCAGAGCTTTGATCCTTTAGAAACTCTTATTCCATAACTCTTTTATACAAATACAAGTATTAAAGTTTACACACTTACAGGCAACAGTATCAAATAAACGCTCAGCATCTTCTCTAAATTTTGTGACGTTGCAATCAAACTTATCGGACCAACTTCTACTTTTAGACCGTAATAAATACTTCAACTTAGCATGCTAAGATTTTATCCTTTGTAAAAAACTTTTTGCTAAAAACAATGGGAAAAGGAGCTCTTGATCGTATTTGTTCAATTTTGGGAACTGAAGTCACATATTTCACATACCGTAGGATTTTTCTCAGGAACTATGAAGTATGCCCAACCGGAGCGCTTCATAACACATTCGTTTTACAAGCAGTTTCACTTCGAGCAAATGACTAAATTTCCACCCTCAAAATAGGACATTCCAACATTTGTCTTGACTAATTTAGACCGAGCCATTTTTACGCAATAAAATAAACAAACTAACAAAATATTTCGTTAATCTGTTATTGAATAGGCGGAGTGCAAATCCCAACTCAACTGAACTCGGCAAAGGTACAGAGCTTGCCATCACATGCAGACAAAATTCCCCCCTACCCCCAGCCCCTCCAACTCGAATTCCGGCGATTACTAAGGCTCTTGAATACCATGCCAATGCAACATTAAAGGTGATTTTTTATCATTCTATTCATATTATAAAGCTTTTATAAAACTTAATCGAAAATTGTAAAAGTCTTTGAAAAAGCTATAAAAACTGTTTTTATAAAACTTTAGCTGCTTTTAGCGTCTTTGCGGCGCCTCAAAATGTTTCCCCCAACATTTTTCATGTTTTTAATTTTTCTTATCTATACCATAAGGCAACTATTCCATGCTATTACAAATCAAAAATAAAAAAATAATTTTTTCGTAAAAAACTTCAAAATGTAGTAAAAATTTCAATTTTAAGAAACTTTAACGTCTTTGCAGCACCTCAAGGAATACTCCAATAGTTTTCATATTTTAAATTTCCCTTTATCTATACCAAAAGGCAACTTTTCCGTGCTATTACGAAATAAAAATCAAAATTTTATTTTTTTCGTTCCACCCTAATGGGCAGGTCTGAATGTCACAGCCAGCCACTTCCTCATACAGCAGTAGTAACGATAAGATGAAGCCAAGGGAAAAAATAACCAATTTCAATGTATTTATGTATGCTTTAATTTTATTACTGTTAGCTATTAGCCTATTTATGACAAAATGTAAAAGCCAACTGAAATGTTTCTCTAACAGAAATCATTTATCCCCCCCCCCCCCAACTTATATCTGCAGGTGGCTGGGTTAATAACTAGTTATAACAAATAAGATGCAAAAAATTACATTATATTTATTAAGTTTGAAGTATTTCTAATTATTAATAAGTATTCATTTGACTGTTGAACAATAACCAGCCTTTCAGTGAAAATGCATAAATGCCCGGGCATTTTACAACACTACATGTGACATATAAACATCAATGCCTAAGCCAGGGTCTGACCCCTAGATCTTGGCTTTCCCGACTATGCTACTAGACAGCTTGAAAATAAGGAGAACAATCATCCTTCATTAGAATAAGATCTACAAGTTCCACGTAACACACTACATGTCTCTCACAAAAGGCCTAAATAGCAGTTCTCTAGTTCCGGCTTTTAGATTCAAGTTTTTTGAGAAGAAAAAGAGGATTGGTATGTAGTTCAAAGAGATAACTGCTTTAAATTTGATGCATTGATAAAACAAGGTGAAAATCTGTTTTTACAGATAATGAAGGGACGAGGAGCCTAACTGAATTTTCTATAGCTTTCTAAAATTCAAAATTTTACAAATTGCCTCGCATACATTAAAAATTGTTTTAATACCATCAGGAAATATAAATGTATGACCGATATAAAATGTAAAATGCAATGACTAAAAAGGTAACATTGGCTTGGAATTGCCCAGATAGTTGAACTGAGTACAAACATTATTTGTTTAAAGATAATTAACCCTCATTCCTTTTATTAATTGACTTTTATTAAATTAATTTATGAGTAGCATCCTAGAAATAGAGCTAGTTGATACACATCCTACAAACTTCAACTTTGCAATATTTAATCCAAACAATGGGAGTTGTGCAAACAGATTGGAATTTTGACTTAAGTTTTACAGTGCCAAATTATGCTGATGTATGCACAGTAATGTAATTAAGAGGCAGATTTTATTATCAGGCAAAAATGAGGGGGTCATTATACATGCCATTTTTGATTTTGTTGAAATTTTTATGGTGGATTCTTCTAATGATTTTAAAAGATACCTATATTTTTTTTTTCTAAAAAAAAAATTTTTTTTTGACCCCCAAAAATTCCTTAAGTGCGTCATGGCCCAGTATTTTTCTCAAATCGACATCTTTTTGCATTTGATTATTTCAGTGCATTGAACATCAGCCAAAGTAATTCTTGTGATTATAATATTAGCTTTAGTAGTTAAAGTGAATAATGTCATAAATTTAATGGCTGACCTTCACTGCAACCTGGCAGGGTTCGGCAAACTTTGTCGCGGAAAGTGAAAAAGTGCCATATCTGAGACCTCCTGGATCCATGCACTGAGGGTCAGCCATAATCATAGGGGTTAATTTGTGTAGTACTACTCAATATTAACTTAATTAGCTCATTTGTTACATGGCTGACCCTCAGTGCTGCCAAAAAACACGTACTTTTGTACCTAACAAAATGAAAAAATGCCCTTTTGGTGACCCTGTATTTCTGTGCATTGAAGGTCAATGTGGAACTTAATAATTGCATTTCATAATATAAGGCCCATATTTTAAAAGACAATCGACAGAACTTTGGCTAATGGTCATGTGAGCCTATGGGGCTTACTTTTAGGCATTATGGAAATAGAAAATACAGTAATAAAGCATACAAATAGCTATAGCTTATTCATTAAATATAATTTCTTATTATTTTATTTGTGACTATTCAATATGCAAACATATCTTTTTTACAACAATTTTATTTGTAGCATAAGCAATAAATAACTTTGTAATTGTTAGCGATCACATTCGGAGAAACAATTTTCCATGGAATGGTCAAATTGAAAAATGAGTCAAAAATAATATTTATCATTTTGGTAAAACTTTTTTGTTGAACACCTTAAAAACTGTTACAAATTATGCTTTTACCCTAATGATAAATATTGATGTTTATTATTAGCGTTTATCACATAGGACTTACCTCAAAGTATAAAGAAATGGAACATATACACTAATAAAGCACACAATTAGCTTTACAGTAAGATTTTTGGAAAATAAAAAAAAAAGAAAAAAAGGGTTTAAACAAGGTTTTTTTTCCCCAAAATTAAAAGGGGGGGTTTAGGGGGCCCGGCTTTTTTTTTGGTTTAAATCGCTTTAAAAAGGCCGGCTCTTATTAAAAAATACGTTAAAAATGTTTTTTTCCAAAAAAGTATTAAATGAAAAATTACCTTTATAACACTTGTGCAATTAAATTATTACTGCAATAGCAAAATACTTGAAATAAGAATGAAAGTTATTTAATAGAATGATACATTACAGAAATAGCAAAGATAAAGTGCTGCTTATAAGAAATTTATTCAGATTCAATGCAATTTAAACGATTCATTTTCAAAGATTTTTACAAAGAATTCAAAAGTTCACTTGACACTATTATGAACTAAAGATGACCAATCATTTGCCTTAGTCTTTAACTCATAATCTTTTGTATATTTTAAAGCACCTTTATTTTGTAAAACTTTTTTCAGAACCTTAACTAGTTCTCTAATCCAAATAAAAATAAAAGCTATTTTTCAAATAAACTGCATAAAATAAAAGATGCCCATCTTGAAGCAGACCAGCTGGTCAACATTAAATTGTACTAGAATGATATTCATCTTTGAAAATTTTAATGTTATGTATATAACAAAATATCCTTATATAAAACTGAGCCAACTACTCACCACAGACTACTTTTTTTAAATTTTTGACATGAGTAGTGCTGTAGCTAAACACTAGTTTAGCTAATTAGGATTATGTAAGTAGTATTTTGTTAAAGGAGAGGAAATACTTCAAATCACTGTTTTTACTACTCTTCTCGCCTTGAGCAAAAGACTTTTTTTGTTTGTAGTGTAAAACTAATGTATATAGTTCTTTATTGCAAATATTCTGAAATATTTTAAAGTAACTAAACTCGTAACATTAAAATATCAATTTTAAGTGAGAAGTATGTATTTGAATCTGTAGTAGGATAGCTTTTCATATGTATTAAGGTATTGTGCTTGTTGAACTAAATATAAATTCTTGGAGAAATCAAAAGCTCACCTTTTGTACCTATTCACTGCCTGCACGTTTTCCCATCGGACATCTCTGCCTTGTCACGCAAAGCGAATTGATGTTGTTGAGATGTCTTACTTTTGCCAGTTTGCTGCCGAAGCCGAAAGAAGAAAGGAGAATTTCCAGTTACGGCCGGATGTTGAGTTGCGTATTCCCCATGCAAATTACGTGTGACGTACGTGCTTGCGTGGGGATCGCAACTCGTATATAAGGCAGGCGGCAGCTGGCATCAGGGCTTACTCTCATTCAACTTCCCCGACCTCTCACGTCTCCGATGTGATTGCACATCGTGTTGGGCTTCAGTTGAAGCCGTTGTTTTTTTCATTTGAGGTTAATTCCTCTCTGCAGACGTGTGTTAATCTTTACAAATGTTTTAAATGAAATGTTATTTTACTTGGTTGAATATTGACCAAGGGGATTGTTAAAATTGCCGATATTTTTTTGTCAACGCATATGAGCCACCAGTTCCTGTCCCGAAAGGATTTCACCGAAGGATATCATCAGGATGTCTAATTGATGCCAAATTTGGTTTTTCTTCCGCTCACCTTTAACAGAATCGAAAGAAGCAAAGAAACCTTGGGCACTTAGTTTTTTATCTTGGACACCGGTGACTTTATTGTGAATTTATTCAAGGACGTGGTGAATATTTTATCTCTATTTTTCAATGTTGACTCTTTTACATATCGGTATTTTAACATTATGAGGTCGTTTAACATGTTGTCATTTGTTTAATAAATGTTCATTTTTTTATACAAATATTTGTCATGTATTCTTCTCGGAAAGGCCAAAAGGTCCACTCTAAATTTTCGTTGGCATATCTTAGTTAATTTTTATTTAAATGTAATTTAAAAATTCTCTAAAAACCAACAGTGCTCGACTGTAGAAGAAACCGAATTTGATTTTTCTCCCAACCTGGATTTAATTTCCTTCTCCTTTTGTGTTGAAAAAAATAGATTCTGTATAGCTATAATATTAGGCAAGAGTTTAATGAGAGAGTCTCACGAAATTAAACACACAAACACAAAAATGGTAATCAGTATTGTAAAATGCATTCAGGTTGTGTAACAAAATAATTCTGAATCTAATTTTAAATTAACTCCATTAAAAGATTTGAGCTTAATTTTACACAAATTATCAGTAGCAACATAAATGGACATAGTATAGGTGCAAATAGTAAATAGTATTGTGTCTAATTGAAAAAGGCCAATAAAGACCGGCCTTTTTTAAAAAAGATTTGTCTTTTTTAATAAAAGCCTGCCGGTCTGGCCTTTTTTAAAAAAAGCCGGCTTTTTTGCAGCCCTGAAACATCAACGCTTATTCTTAGGATATGAAAAAAAAAAAGTATTTGTAACAGTATTTTTAAGGTGTCCAATAACAAAGTTTTACTAAAATGATAAACATTGTTTTTGGCTCTTTTTTACAATTTTGGAGAGCATACCAGGCCATGGAAAATTGTTTCTCTGAATATGATCGCTAACATTTACAAAGTTATTTATTTATTGCTTATGCTACAAATAAAATTATTGTAAAAAAAGATATGCTTGCATATTGAATAGTCACAAATAAATTAATAAATTATATTTAATGAATAAGCAATAGCTATTTGTATGCTTTATTACTGTATTTTCTATTTCTATAAGGCCTAAAAGTAAGCCCCATAGGCTCACATGACCATTAGCCAAAGTTCTGTCAATTGTCTTTTAAAATATGGGCCTTATATTATGAAATTCAATTAATAAGTTCCACATTGACCTTTAATGCACAGAAATACAGGGTAACCAAAAGGGCATTTTTTCATTTTGTTAGGTACAAAAGTACGTGTTTTTTGGCAGCACTGAGGGTCAGCCATGTAACAAATGAGCTAATTAAGTTAATATTGAGTAGTACTACACAAATTAACCCCTATGATTATGGCTGACCCTCAGTGCATGGATCCAGGAGGTCTCAGATATGGCACTTTTTCACTTTCCGCGACAAAGTTTGCCGAACCCTGCCAGGTTGCAGTGAAGGTCAGCCATTAAATTTATGACATTATTCACTTTAACTACTAAAGCTAATATTATAATCACAAGAATTACTTTGGCTGATGTTCAATGCACTGAAATAATCAAATGCAAAAAGATGTCGATTTGAGAAAAATACTGGGCCATGACGCACTTAAGGAATTTTTGGGGGTCAAAAAAAAAATTTTTTATAGAAAAAAAAATATAGGTATCTTTTAAAATCATTAGAAGAATCCACCATAAAAATTTCAACAAAATCAAAAATGGCATGTATTGACCTGCCTGATTCTTATAAAATCTGCCTCTTAATTCTAAAGAAGAATTAGGCTGCAAAATAGTTGTAAAACTATGCATTCTATCGAATATATATATACAGTGAAACCTGTGCGATGCAGCATTTTAGTGGTCAACTTAGACAGGTGGTCAACTTATAGATGGTGGAGATATTTTTTTTTTTTTTTTGCCATTTCTTACACTATACATTTATTTATTTGTAACTAATTAAAATATAGCTTCATGTATTAACGTTACTTTAAAACAGTAATTAGCTTTTTTTTAACAATTATCTAAAATATCATTAGAAAAATTTCTTACAAGATTTCCTAAAAATACATTTTTTCAAAATGGCTACATCAGATAGAAGAAAAAAGAAGAAGCTTATTTAAAGAATAAAAGGATGCTCATTGTAGTTATCCTATATGGTTAACTTACAAAGAAGTATAGGCAAACTTCATATTGATGTTTCATCCATCCAAACAAATACTGGTCGAACATTATGGTATAACAAGAAGTTCCGTCTAGAACTATACGAGCCTACTTTCCCGTATACACCGAATTCAAATTTATAATCTAGCTATATCTCTCTCTGTGTCTTTCTCGTTTAGCTTTAGTTCTTAATTGCTTCAAACATACCTTTTTCAACGGTTAATACATATTTATTCAATCATTATTTATTAAGTCATTCATGTATTTATTAACTCATTTATTCATTCATTCTTTTGCTTATTCATTTAATCAATCATTAATTCAAAAATATTCTTGAAAATCCCGATCAAAAAATTTCATAGGAAAATAGGCTCATTGGTTCTGGATGAACTTTCTATTTGTACATGTTCTACGTCATAAGTGCTTTCCGATAAAGTTTGGTCCAAGCAAATCGGTCCATTAGATCAGAAATTATATAGGATTGAAATTTCCCCGTAGGTGGTATGTTAATTTTTTTTGAACTGTTCAAAAATGAACAAAAATTGTTCAACTCAATATTTCACGCCAAGAACTTCTTCCAGTGAGCTTGTTCATGGGAACTTATATCTTGTACCCAGAGTTTACATAATTTGCTTCATTTTCCCCCCATAGGCGCTAATGTTAAAATTTTTTGAACTGCTCAAAATTGAACAAAAAATTGTTCAAATCAAAAAGTAAAATATGGAAATGAGATGTCCTCGCCGAGATCTTTCGAATGCAAAAAGAATTTTTCCAATCGGACAATTCGTTCAAAAGTTATTAGGGGGGGACAGACCGACAGACAGACAGACCGACCGACAGCACCGACCGACACACTTTTTCCCCATCTCAAAACCCTACTTTCAAATTTTTTATTTTTCAATCTTTATTTAATTACTTAACTTATTTTTGACTTTTCTTGATTTCTAACGATATTTTCACGATACATTAAGCCTTCTTTCATGCTTTATTTTTTTTTTTTTTTTACTTTTACGGGAAAGTAGGCTAAAAAGTAACCTGGAGAAGTTACTTTAGTTTTTTTTTTACTTTTGCAAAAATAGCCAAACAAATAAATATAGAAATATTTAGGTGGTCAACTTACAAAGGGTTTTTTATAATACTCCCACCTAAATTTGGCATACATAAGTGGTCAATAGACAGGTGGTCAACTTAGGTGGTCAAATTACAAAGGTTTCCCTACATTATATAATATAGGGATAATTCCGTTCTTGACAAAAGTGGTCAACTTAGACAGGTGGTCAGCTTACAAAGATTTTACTGTATATATATATATATATATATATATATTAATTGCTTCAAAGAAATACAATTGTCTCAATTCAAATGAAATATCTCATTAGATATTTATTTTAATACATAATATTTTAACACATAACAATGGGCTGTTTTTGAATTTGAAAATAGCAGAAGAAATGGAACAATGAACATGTTTATTTTACACATCAAAAGCCATCAATTATAGCAGTGATCCTATAACAAAAGGCCTGCCAGCTGAGAAACATTTTGAGAAAGGCTGTCTGTTCCAAATGGGCATTTTTATCTACCAGAACATCATATCCTCCTATCACCACAAGAGCTCAAATATGAATTTAACAATGCAAGTAATAAATCAAAAAATTTTTAAAAAAGACAGAAAGAAAGAAATAAAAAGAAACAATTCGTACACTGTAAGACGATGCATCAACAAATGTTTGAATGAGAGATATTACAAAATTTAAAGTGTTAAAGAAATTTTTATGTAATATACCTTTTTTCACATCTACTTGCTCTTCATCAACAACTTCGTCTGCTGCATCATCTGCTGTATTCTATAAATAAAAAGTATAAATTACACTAAATTAAAACAGAAAAATAGCAATGAAACAGTGTAAAAATGTAAATATATCTTTCACTTAATGTGGACCAGTTACGATTAAATTTAGCGATACAATACCATAAAGGCATCAAGCAAAAAACAAACTATTCAAAAATATTTAAAAATTTGTTTAATGATAGACATAAAAAGTAACATAATATTTGTATTTATTATCGTAACTTAGTTCGGACTTTAACAAATTTATTTCTATTTTCAAAACGTATTTCCATTCATAACTCAATTTTTAATTTTTGATTCTTTGGAGTGGCAACACCTTAGTTCGTTTATATTGAGCTACCATTCTCATGTTTAAATCTAGCGGTCTTTACTTAAGCCTTTCGAATTTTAAAGCTTTTTTTTTTTTTGATTTTAAGATGGTTAATTTTCACTTCTTTGGAATGGCAACACTTTAGTTTGTTTATACTGAGCAATCAGTCTCATGTTTAGTTTGCTTATTGAACTTATAGCCTGCAGATGCAGGGATCAGCTAGTTACATTAAATTTACTCACAAAGAATTAAAGTTTAAACTAAGCATACCTTTTTTTTACCCATTGCCTGCTTGTAAATTTCAAGTAGCTCTTCAAATTTTGTATGTATATCAGCATTCTGTTTCAAACAATACATTTCCAGACAAAACTTAGAATTACTATTTGGGACTTTGTCTTCTATAGCATAAACTAAAAAAAGGCAAAACATATGTTAAAAATATTCAACAAACTAATCTAAATGTACTATAATAAAAATTTTCATGTTAAGAAAGCAGAAATAAGCATTAAAAAAATTTTATTACAGTTCACTTGCACAAATTAATTTATTATTTTAATCTAAATGTAGTTAACTCCAATCAATTTCGATTAGCATGTTTACATATATAGTACACTTTCCATATCCCGAAGTTGAAGGGCTGAAAAAAAAAAAAGTTAAGATAACAAGATTATTAACAAAGCATAGAAATTCATGTAAAGAAAAAAAAAAGGTGTGGAATAATATATTAGTCATGATTGATGAGAAATTTGAACTGATGAGTATAAGTATGCAATGATATAGTTGACAATAAAATCTAAATACAGCAATGTTAATTTTAATTTCCGAAAATAGTCGAAAATAATTATGTACATTGAATTGAAATGAATTTTTAAAATATTGTTTCTTCTTTGAAACTTCTAATTTTTGAAGCAACTGTTGATTCACTGACACGTTTTATCTCTTCACAATAAATTCTAAACAATTAGCATAATACACTAATAAACGACTAACATGTGACAGTGGCTAATGACTGCCGAGGCACACCAGCAAACACATGCACCATTCTTCCCTCCACCCCCTCCGCATCATTTTATTTATACAAAAAGGAGTTTGTTTTTTTCCTCTTTGTTGCCTTTGTTGAATTTCAAATGACCAGATAGGCTTCTCAGAATGGTCTCTCACAGAGAAAATGATGAGCGTGATGCGATTTTTCCAGAAAAATTCCTTTTTTACTTCAGAAAATATTCGACATAACAAGATTTTGAGGGAAAACTCTTCAACACAAAAACTGAAATTGTCATTAGGTTAATCTGTAATATCAAGGGTGAAAATAATTTTTTTGACTTATCAAGATTTTTGAGATAACGAGAGTATACTGTAATAGATTTTGGAAGTCTTGAAATAAAAAAAAGAAACCCCTTCAATACGCATTTGGGATAGTTTTGTCACTTACCAAAAACAGCTGTTTTCTGTATTGGGGTGAACAGTTTTAACAAAGCTTTTGATTTTTATTGTAGACTATAAATAACTAATAAATAAGATCTTGAAGCAACAAAAGCCATAATTGATGCAGGAAATAATAAACTGAAGTGTGCAAAAGAGGTGAATTTGTTAGGGAAAAGTCCCAAAAACAAGATTCAGAGGGGTGTGTGGACCTCGCCTTAAGTGTCTGGTAAAAACATGAGAAAAGCATTTTAAAAATAACAAAAGATTTATTTTAACATTTAAAATTACAAATAACAATTACAGAAAAATTTAATACAAATCCCCGTGACTGTACAGTACGGTAAAAATGAAAATCTTATACCACATAAATATGCACCGGGCTCGACTGTTCCATTCACATACATTCGATGATTTCTATCCTGGAAAGCTTATGGCACATCAAAATCTTTCCATTAATTATATGACATCTCATCACAGTCGGAAAGTCAACAGATCATAAAGTCCGTCAGGCCGCTCCAGTGAAACCATCCTATATTGTAGACGACATGGCTAACACGACCGCACGTCCGCGGCACGTCAGACGAAGCCCAACAGGCTTATCGCTGGGAACACAAGCGTATAGGAAAAACGCCGAAAGGGAGAGAGAGAGAGACCGGATGGAATTATCATCAAGCTTTTATAGCAAAAACGTTCCATCCGTCATCAACTCATTTGCATTTTCCAGTTTGAAACTTCCTAAAAAAAACTTTAGCAAACAATCCTTCCGTGTGAGTGGCAACACTATTTTTACAAACTCACATCGGAAATAACATTAACATAAAGGTTAACTGTACAAATTCACTTTCTTTTTCACTGTTTGTTTAACGGTTAGAACCGTAAAAGTTGTTTACATTTTGGCACATGGTATTTTAACATTACGGAGGTCGGGATGTTCGTCAATAGGTATTAAAATGAGTTCTACCCAGAGCCCAGGAGATAATTCCTCGTACATGTGAGTAAACATTTTGCATTAGGAATGTCAAGAAACTTTAATAAAAATAAAATAGGCATATTTTGCCAACAGAATTAAATGCACGTAAATAATTTTCACGATGTTTCTTTATTATTCTGATGATTATTTAGATGTTATTGTATTATATCTTTTAATAATCCACACATCTTATTAAAATAGTATAAATTTTTTTAAACCATTTTTCTGTTTGTCCTACATTTTCCATTGCGACCCCTGTTAAAATAAGTACTTTTACCCACTTCTGTCTGATCTAAGTACTTTTCATAAAGTACAACCTAATAAATCACATTCCCCCATATATGCCTGACAATATAGTACCTTAATACATATTAAAAAGAATCGCGGTTCAGGAATTTTTTTGAAAGTGCAGGAAATTTAAATCTTTACTGCTATCACACCTGATATCTTTAAAACCATGATATGCTATTTTATGGATAGGGACCCGCTTTTTGGGAAAAGGGACCCGTAAATTTGGAAGTCCTGGGTCCCAGGGACCCATAGTTTCCAAAGTCTAGTGGCATCACTGAATGAAAGGAAATAAGGAAACTTTTACTGTATAATACAAAAACAATACTACAAAATTGACTTTTTGAAACGGAAAATTTTCAGGAAAAAAAAGTGGAAAATTTTCCTCCCCACATCACTAGCTTGAAATATGTAAAGATTTTCAAAAAACTGGAATTTTAATGTTCTATACATTTTATTTATTCATTTCTTTTCTTAATTTTCAATACTAGGACTAACATGACCCACAATGTTTAACAAAAATCAGTGATGCCGCGGACGTGCTATGGCAACGGACGTGCTCAAATACACAAACATCGGAGGTGGGGAAGCGTAAAAAAATTATCATGCGTGCCCCGGGAAGCAAGATTTTCATCGCCACAAAAAAATCAAGTAAAAAATATAAGAAATCGATATGCAATCGATATGAAATCGTACGTCTTTGATCCACATGTTTCTTATATGAAGCTTTTTTTTTATCTGAATCCTTTATATAAAGAGAAGAGAGAGCTAGCTCACATTGTCACCCATTTCCTCCCCTGTACTTCTCCGTTGTCGTAGGTAGGGGAAACTGTTGGCTCTGATCAGAACTGATTTCTGCTGAGCAATTCGTAGATTCAAAGTCTAAAGATTTCTTTAAGGCTATAATCAACCTGTTTAATAAGTTTGGAAATATGCAGGGTTTTTTAATCTGGTGGAAAAAAGGTTTTGTTTTCGCGATTGCGAATTTTCGTACAGGGTTTGTTTTCGTGATTACGATTTTTGCTCAGCTTTTATTTTGAATTTAAAAAATTAACAAAATTTTCCAATTTAATTTGTTATAACCTTATTACATTCGCTATTTGAAAAAAAAGAGTGCTACTGCCCTTTTATCAACATTGTGGAAAATTCACGAATCTGTCATTCAGCCAAAAATTAATCACTTGATTTTCAGCCTTTAAATATGGGATTTTGATTTTAATTCTTGGTCGAATTGTTATTGAATCAATTGCTAATTGCATTGGAAAAAATTTCTTGTCATAAAAGGTTTATTTTTCATTTATATATCAATATCAGGAGTGGTAGAGTTCCACAAATATCAGAAAATTTTTTGCTCAATCACCCAAAACGTTTTTGCCCTCATTATGGTTTTTTTCCCTTTCAATTGCAGAAATATGTATTTCTTGGTTAATTGCAGCATTACTTTAAAAATTACATAGGCTTAATTTCCATGTGCAAGTAAAGAAACGCACACGTTCTTTTCTTTGAGCATCTTTCTGTATCCTTTACGGGAATCGTATTTTTTTCGTTTCAATTATTTTTTAGGTTTAATTAAGAAGTAAACAAATAAAATTTCTTCTTATTTTTATCAAAATCTTATCTTATAACTTGAGCATAAGTCGATTTGTACGTAAGCTGGACCCCCCAACTTTCAGATAAATAAACAAACTCTAATAGAAATAAAATTTCACGTTAAATTAAAGCACAAATGAGCATTAAAACGCAGACATATGTTTCGGGATCGCTTGGAATCCCTTTTTCAATGCGACAGGGAGCTTCTAGATGCAAAACATCCAAATGAAGCCAAACTCTAATGTCAGGCGACCTCCGTACCTTCACAGAAAAATCAGGAACATTTTTGTGGCAGATTTTTAGACATAAATGATTTAAAAAGAAGGGAAATAAAATGTAATTACAATTGGAAATATATAGTTTCATTTTTGCGATCGAAATTTTTGTAAAGGGTTCGTTTCTGCTGTTGTGTTTTTTGTTAATTGTTGATTTTAATTTGAATTAATGAAAATAAGTTTCTGCCCTTCAATTTCTCGCATTATTATTTGATTTATTAATTTTTTTTAAACAAGCTCCTAATTTCAACTCGATCAATTACGCAAAATTCGCGAATTCGAGTTTCGGCATTTTCTGCAATTATTGCATAGGAAGTGAACGAAAAGTTAAAACGAAAAATTATGCAAGTTATCAAAGCAGCAAAAGCCATAATTGATGCAGGAAATAATAAACCAAAGTGTGCAAAAGAGGAAAATTAAACGCATGTAAATATTTTAATAATGTTTCTTTACTAGTCTGATGATTATTTAGATGTTATTGCACTATTGCTTTAAAATAATTACCACATTTTACTAAAATAGTACACTTTTTTTTAACCGTTTTTCTGTTTGTCCTACGTTTTATACATTTTCCATTGCAACCCGTTAAAATAAGTACTTTTATCCAATTGTGTCTGATCCAAGTACCTTTCATGAAGTACAACCTAATAAAATAGTTCCCATTTCATCTTATATGCCTGTTAAAAAGAATCAAGGTTCAGAATTTTTTTTTTTTTTTTGAAAGTTCAGGAAATCCTTACTGCCACCAACCCTGACACTTTTAAACCCATGATAAGCTTATTTTATGGATAGGGACTCACTTTTTGGAAAAGGGACTCATAAATTTGAAAGTCCTGGGTCCCAGGGACCTGTAGTTTCCCAATTCTAGCGGCATCACTGATAAATTTAAGTGTGATAAGTAATTTCAAGGCAAGTGTACAACTTTTTTTTTAAAAATATTTTACTTAATTCCTTTTAGTAAAAATACATTTTTCATACGAACACTCAAAAAAAAAAACACCATATCATACGGCACGCCTTCTTTAAATGACTGGCACTAAAAACTAATTATTTGTATGATAAATTCCCCTTTGAATTTGATTTTAAAAGGTCACTAGAGTAAACAAACCGAGTGGATTTAATTTTTGCTTCACAGAAGCCTTCAGTCAAACTCTTATTATAATTGCTTTAAATATTACTACTTAATTGCAGCAAACTCTTTTTTAACAATGTGTTTTCTTTTCATTAACCCAATCAAATCATACTTAAATACCTATTCCGTTAACAGAGGAATGAGATTTAACACTAAACCTACCAACGTAATTGTGAACCTATTTCTGCCATGCTCAGTCAAATTGACCGGTAACTAAAATATCAAATAATTAAATCAAAAAATTTAAAATTTAAAAAAAAATTTTGGAAAAGAGAAAAACTAACTAGAAGTACAGAGTGAAAAAAATATTATATGCATATTCGAAGAATTGTCATATAGTTCGCGATAATGATAATACAGTAAAACCTACGCGAGCGACCACCTCCCCAAACGACCGATATTTCATAGCACCGAATTTTCACCCTATCGTCTTAATGTTAAAATACCTCTACGAGATACCACGCTAACTTCTATGAGCGACCGCTTTTATAGCCTTTTCTCAGAAAAAATTCTTGCTATTTCCAGCTTTAAAGTAAACAAGCTTCCCATTCCAATACGATTTTCACCTTGGAATGGCCTATGCCATTTTACCGTAATTTAGGCATGCGCACTTGATAACCTATTTACCCCCTTTTGAGGGGGGATGTGCTTTTCTTTTCTCCACCAGACCCCTACTGTTAGCCGAGATTGCTTTCTTCCCGGAGTTGATGGCCGCGCGGGGGGGGGGGGGGGATAATATACTGGACCAGGTGTAAAGACCGAATTTGTAGAATTGTCGACAATCCGTTGTAAAGGGGGAGGGGAGGGGAGATCACGGAGATGTCTCCAAACTTTCCCCCCTATAGGTGGCTGACCAATAAATGGAGGAAGAATGTGGACTAACCCATTGTGTGACCATAATGTCAAACGAGGCTGAAATTCACTTTTAGAGAGCATATTTCAGTCACCAAAAATTCATTTGCTTTGCGTTTCTCGATTGTTTAACATGTCGAAAAAACAAGTAATCTTAACTTTGGACCAAAGGTTGAAGTACTGAACTTGGCTGAGAAAGGAAATTCAGAAAGAAAGCTGACGGAGGTTTTTCGATGTGGAAGAACCCAGATTAACAACATTATAAAGGATAAAACGTCAATCAGGAAAGAATGGGAAGATTTCAAGTTCCGGGGCCTGAAAAGAATGCGGACGGGAAAGTGTCTCAACATAAACGAAGCACTACTGCAATGATTCAAGATGGCACGAACGAAGAACATTCCTATCAGCGGTACGCTTATGCAGGAAAAAGCCCTGGAGATTGCAGATGCCTTAGGGATAAAGGATTTTAATGCCAGTAATGGGTGACTGGAGAAGTTCCGAACGAGGAGCAACATCGTGTTCCGTGCTTTGTGCGGCGAAGCTGCTGATGTCGACGAGAGTTCCTACGACGACTGGTCATCAAGATTGCCATTGCTGATAGCCGGGTGTGATGACAAAGACATCTTCGACATGGATGAAACTGGTCTTTTTTTCCGTGCCTTGCCCAACAAAAGCATGATGCTAAAATCTCAAGATGCTAAAGGAGGGAAGCAAGCAAAGGACAGGATAACCATAGCGTTTTGTGCCAGCGCCACTGGGGAAAAGCTTATGCCTTTAATGATGTGGAATATGGAGATCAAAAAAGCCAAGGTGCTTCAGAGGGATATTGCAAAACTTGGCGTTGGATGGAAGGCGAACTCCAAGGCATGGATGACTGCCGCAATATTTGAGGAGTGGCTAGCCGACTTCGACAACAAGATGGGAAAACAAGGAAGAAAAGTTCTCCTTGTTTTAGACAATGCGACTTGCCACAAACACAAGCTTGTTTTGAAAAACGTTAAGTTGCTCTTCCTCCCACCCTACACGACTGCAAGGCTTCAGCCTTTGGATCATGGCGTAATCCAATGGTTCAAGGTGGAGTATCGGAAGCACGTTTTGAGATCGATTATTAGTCGCATGGAGGAATGTGACAAAGGGACTGAGCTAGCCAAAAAGTTGACGGTGGCAGATGCCATAGAGTGGACTAAGCGGGCATGGAAGGATGTAGATGCAGACCTCATAAAGAAATGCTTTGCGAGCTGTGGCATATCAAATGCGGAAGTAGAGAAAAATATTTTTTCCTTTGAAGAAGCCGGCACGATAGAGGTGGAAGAACTCTCTAAGCTTGCGGGAATTCAGTTTGATTGTGAGGCAATGGAGTGTGAAGAAAACCTCAAATGCTATGACGACATAGACGAGAATTTAGAAGAAAGACTGCTGCAGGAGGCTGTTTCCCAAGGTAAGTTTTTTTTTTTAATTAAAAAAAATATATATTTAGCGTATTTTTTGTATAAAGGAGACAATTTTTTGCCTTTTAGGTGCTGCCGAGTCCGATGCCGAAAGCACGGCCGGCGATGGTATCGAGGTCGACGAGACGTCAATGACTGCTCAGGAGACATTAAAACAAGTGGACTTTTCAATGAAAAGTTCCCATGTAATGAAGGATGATAGCATAAGTGCCCTGTTTCGGGAGATTAAATCAAAAATTGAAAGCCGTGTTATAACAGAAAAAACAAAAAAAATGAAACAGTCAGAAATTGTGACATATTTTAAAGTACAAACTTGAATTTTTTGAGTTTTAAACTTAAATATATTTTCAGCATTGTATATATGCAATAATAATGTAAATAAACATAAATTTTTGTAGCAATATCTGTATAATTATTAACGACTTTTGTTTTTCTAATGTATATATAGGTTTAGTTGTTAAGGGCCTGTAATGTTGACACCTCTCGGAGGGACCACCTTTCGTAACAACCGATTTTTTGCGGAATGGAGGGTGATCGCTCGTGAGAGGTTTTACTGTATAATGTTTAAAATGTGTTATTCTTATAAAAGTTTGAAAAAGCTGTAAAGGTTTGTCAATCATATGACGACCTGTGGTCGTCATATGATTCTTACGCTAAAAGACTGCATGACAACCACAGGTAGTCAAATGATGCGAATGGGTTAATAATTTTCCCAAAAAAGAAAAATTCTTATTTTCCCCCATAACATACTTTCTAAAGTACAAGCGTAGTCACATTGATGTGTGATATTTGAGTTGCACAGCACTCTATCCATCTAAAAAATAATCATCAAAATCAGTTCATTTAGTCAAAAGTTATGGATGAAAAAACAAAAAATCACTTTATTTCTGCACGTAACTTTTTTTCTAACTATCAAATATGGTCAAAAATAGGTGTGGGACCTATTAGAGATCACCCTCGATCGATTTTTTTTAAAAAAAGAATCATCATATTTGGTTCGTCCACTGAGAAGTTATGGATGAACAAACAAACAAAAAAAAAACATACGGTATGAACTGATAACCATCTGCCTAGTAGAAGTTGGTTAAAAAATAAGTAAAACAAAGCCTTATAGTATAAATGACTCGAAATATTTAGAGAAAAATACATTTCAGAATAAAGGTGCATTTGTACTTACTTTGATAGTGTTGAATTAGTGCCAGACGGCAAGGAAATATTTTGCACCTTAAGTTCACCTTATTTAATAACCTCACTTTCGTGTTGACAAATTGGCTTTCTTTGTTACATGATTTGTTGATAGAGCTATGGAACAGTTACATCCTCAGTTTGTTTGATAACCAAAGTAACAGTCTCTTATGGCCGATGCAAAATGTTTCTATCATTAGTGTAAATAAATGCACCATAAGAAATAAAATAAATAAACTACTTAAAGATAATAATAAAATTACACGTTAATTTAAAGCACAAATGAGCAAAAAAATGCAGACATATGTTTCGGGATTGCTTGGAATCCCTTTTTCAATGCGACAGGGAGCTTCTAGATGCAAAACATCCAAATGAAGCAGACAGAACAAGAAAAACAAAGCTTATATAGCCTAAGAATTATCTGTAAACCAATGAGAATAAAGGCAGCGTGAAGTGGAAGTAGAAGTAGCAGGAAGACACCAATAAGAGAGCAACAAACGAATCCAGTTGAAAGTACAGGAAGTAAAAAGGAATAACAATAAAGATAAAGCAAAAAAGACGACAGCATGCATAAAAATTGCAAAAATAATAAAATAAAATACAAAGAATAAAATTGAAATAAAAATAAGTACAGAAACTACCAAAACAAAATGCAAAACAAAGTACACATGTAAAGGAGGGGGAGGGGAGGGAGGGGGGAAGGAGAAAAATAGACACAAAAAAGGAAAACAACAAGAAAACCTAGAAAGAACAACAAATTAAAGAAATTTATGCCAGACCTGTGAAAAATAAGGAGTTGAGGAAGAATCATTAACCAAATTAGAACTATTCCTGTTAATATGATAAGCTTCCCAAAAGTCAAGCTCTAAAGGGGAAGAACATTTTTGAATAATTTTACCAGAATTGAAGTCAAAAGAGTGGTTGGAATTCCAACAATGTTGAGCAATGCTAGACTTATTTAACTCTTGCTTTCGTACATAACCTTTATGCTCATTTAAGCGAATTTTCAGAGCACGTTTTGTCTGCCCAATGTAAGAAAGGCCGCAACGGCAACTAATTTGGTAAATACCCCAAGTGTTAAGGTGATCGACAGGATCCTAAGAGAAGAGAAGGAAAGTTTGTTACTAGGAGCAAAAACGACTTGAAATTGAAACCTTTTTAGGATTTTAGCAATACGGAAACTGACAGAATGAAAGAATGGTAACACAACCAAATTCTTTCTAGAAACTACATTATTGGGACCAGAAGTTTTCTTAGAAAGTTTGTTATGAATAGAATCAATTAAAGAGTGAGAAAATCCTCATCAACAGCTACAGCTTTCAGATAGTTGAGTTCAATCTTGAGAAGCTCAGGAGAAGAGCAAATATTAATAGCACGATGGACCAGAGCATTAAAAGCCGAATATTTTTGGTTGGGAGGATGAGACGACAGTCTGTGAGGAGGTAAAGAAACAGCGAAAGGTTTACGATAGACAGAAGTAGTGAAACCAGACTCACTCTTAGAAATAAAGACATCAAGAAACGCGAGGCTACTATTAAGTTCTTTCTCACAAGAAAACTGGATATTAGGATCAATGGAGTTCATAATAGAAAGAGCATCATCAATACCTAACAAGTTACTATCCGTTAGGACAAAACAATCATCCACATAACGAACATAAAATTGAAATTGCAATTTCTGGAACAGTTTTTCCTCAAAATAATGCATATAGAAATCACTTAAAATAGGACTAAGAGGACTTCCCATAGCCAGGCCATCTACCATAGCATAGAATTTACCATTAAATACAAAAGTGCTCTGTTGCAAGCACACACGAGTAAGGAAAACTAATTCCTCAATTTCCACAGAAGTAAAATGGAATTCAGAAAGCCATTTCCTGAGGCAAGTCAAAGCGCCATCAACAGGAACATTAGTAAACAAGGAATTAACATCAAAAGAGGCCATAACTGAATTATTCGGAACGAAGTTATGAAGTTTCTTAACAAAATCGGTGGAATTTTTAACAGTGAAAACATTCTGACTCCTAAGTGGAGAAAACACAGAAACTAAATACTTGGAAAGTTTATATGAAGCAGTGCCAATATTGGAAACAATTGGTCTGAAAGGAATACCTGCCTTGTGTACCTTTGGTAAAGCATAAAAACGTGCACAATTAGCAACAGAAGGAATCACAGACCGTTTAGCAATCAAAGGAATAGAATGAACAGACTTAACAGCAGAAGAAATAGCTTTTAACTCTTTGTCACTAGGATCTTTATAAATTTCAGAATAAGGACCAGAAGCAATTAAGTCATCAGTTTTTTCAACATAAGATGATTTATTAAGAACAACAATCTGACCACCCTTGTCTGCTTTGGTAATGACCAAATTTTTTTTGCTCATTTGTGCTTTAAATTAACGTGTAATTTTATTATTATTGTTTACTTGCACAAAGTTAAATTATTTTTACTTAAAGATATTCGTGAAAAATAAAGAGAAAAAAAATGGCTCCATGGAAATAATAACATGCCATGCCTAAAAAGAGAGTATAGAACCCACTAAAAGGACACAGAAATCTTCAAGATTACTAAAAAAAAACTTTATGTAAACTATGCAGTAAAAAAAATCATACTCACAAGCTCTAGAACAAAATGCAGATAATGGTTCTGTGGCTTCATTGTCAGGATTGCTTTGCTTTAATTTGGCTGGTAAACAAATAGTATTTTTTTTCTGTATTGCCTTTCTGACAAATGATTCTGGAGTCTTTTGGGAGTTTTGCTATAAAAAAGCATACAATACTATTTTTAGTAATTAGATACAAAATTTTAATTTAAAATGATTATCAAATACAAAATTTTAAAATATTGCATAATTTGAACTTATAAGACAAGGCACTTATAAGGGAAAAAATCATAAGTACAGAATTTAAACTGAATTGCTGAATACTAATTTTCAGTGCTTAATTAAATGATACATGGTAAAAGAAACAAAGCCACTAGTACATTTTTATATGCAATCTATTTATCCAATATTTACATCAACTGCAAATTTTCATTAAAAAAAGCTATTGCATAAATAAAATAAATTTGTACAAATAATGAAAAATTGTATTTAAAAAATCCAGAACAAGCAATTCATTAAGAACCTTACTTCATCTAACTGGCATTCATCAAGAGCTTTGCGGACTGAAGGCCGAATAGGATTAGGAGCTGGATCATCAGTTCCATCAAAATCATTCACCGGAATATTTTCTATTTCTTCAACGGCAGGTACATTCTCACCTGAATCAATATGCAATTTCTATAGATTACTTGCAAATATCATATGCAAAATCACATGATAAATGCTTAGAGCTATTCCTCTTTTGCAGAATTCCTTTACTCTGTTACTATAACGATCGCCAAAAATTTTGCGCTGAAATTTCAGCCTAAATTTGCATTTTAATCACAACTTAATGAGTTTGGACAATTTTTTTCACAATGTCCATATGCATGTACATACCCAAGTCACACACCTGCCAATATTCCGAAGAGAACATCCAGTAGATTGTGATACACCACAATTTTGCATGTATTTTTCATTGTTTTTTAAGGGAAAATGGGGATTACAACCACCCACAGGTTCCTTATGTGGCATGTTTCCAAGGATAACTAACAAAATAATCACTCCACTAAAGTTGCAATTAGTTTATAATGTCTAAAACTAAGTTTCTTGTATAAATCCATTTATCAAAGAAACTAAATAGAAAAATAAGGTTTTTAAAATAAAATTTAAAAGTAATTTTTTTTTCCATAAAATTCCCTATTTTTAGGGGTTTTCACCAAAATTTATAAAAACCAGATTTTAAATTCAAACCAGGAGACCAGGAGAAGGAGAGGGAAAAATAGAGGAAAATCCAGGAGTCTCCTGGAAAAAATAGTAGAGTGAGCAGGTATGCAAGGTGCATGTGGATCACTGAAATATCGATTTTGATCATCCCTGAGTCTGCTTTGATGAGTTTTTTCATGCCGTCAATATGTTTGTACCCCGTGCGTATCTCACATTAGGGATGCACCGATCGATCGGCAATAATTGGTAATCGGCCAGTATCGGCTTGTTTGCCGATTGATCGGCTAATCGGCAAATATTTACTTATTTTTCTTTTAAGTATTTTTATTATTAAGTCTCTGGTTTATATAGCTGAATGTATGCTTTAAATATTTTAGATTTATTAAAATATTTCAAAATAGCTTCAATTCAATTAGGAATAGGCAGACAATTTTAGGAAGTAAAAAAATTACATTCATTATTGCATTAAATTATGTATTTTTTCATGAAATAACATAACAATGGAAATGGAAATCATTACTATTGAAATGTAAACCATGATGAATTAAAAAAAACTTTTTTCAATATGATTAAATTTAATTTTTAACAGTACACAAAAGAGTATGTACCTAAGCATTTGAATGAAATTGTTCAAACAATTCTTTACAGATATTAAATTAATAATGAAAAATATAAAGTCAAAATAATATTGACAACATTAAGAATACTTGAAATTTAATATTCTTAAATTATAATGCAAATCATTTCAGAGTAACCTGTTTTTATTAGGTTCGTAGATATTTCCTCCTGTACTGAAAACTCTCACTTTCTACAGATGATGGTGGTGCAGCACTTAAATACTTCAAGGCTAAATTATTGAGATTGGAATTTTTCTTTCGATAATTCCCACCGTAGAAAAGGATCTTCATTTTTTGGTAACAGTGATAGCAACAAATAGTTTTCCAATTCTGTCTTATAACTAGCATTGGTTTTCAGGTTCTTTTCATTTAAAATAAAAAGCTCAAGATTGTCGATTAGCTAAAATTAATCGGCCGATTAATCGGTAATCAGCCGATAAATTTCAGCCGATTAATCGGTAATCGGCCAATTTGCTGATCGGTGCATCCCTATCTCACATAACTCAAAAATAGTTAGTTGTAGAAGATTGAAATGTTATATGCAGGACCTGTACGAAACAGTTGTGCACCTCCCTTTTTAGTTGCAATGAAATGTTCCAAAAGGGGTGTTTTATGCAATTTTATGCCAATTGCATGCAAAAATTTCCAGTTGTTTTCCATACCAAATATTTTTCCAAAAGGATTACTTAAACTAACTCCATAGTTAAGAATTACCGCCCATTTGGCGACAACTTGCAAAATATTTCACAAAATTTGGTGCCAAAATAGTGAAGCCAAATCCGGTGTTCTTTTGGCATCACCACTGAATATAACTATAACCACCGGATTTAATAAATAGTTCTGCAAAGAACAATTTGGTAGATCGGAATTTTGTGAATGGTCTGTTTTGATTAATTGGAATTTTGTGAAAGGTCTGTTTTGATTAATTGAACTTTTGTGAAGGGTCCGTTTTGATTTACTGGAATTTTGTGAAGAGTCCGTTTTGAATTACTGGAATTTTGTGAAGGATCCGAAAAGGAAGCTGAATTTCCGCTGGTGGGACCAAATGAAAAGAAATATTCAGTTCAAACTGCAATTATGGTTTCACCATTTGGGAATTCATATGCTCTTCAAGAAAAATAAGCTCTTTAATAAATATGCTCATGAAGAATTTTATAGAGCATGTGGCACCAGCAATCATATCATCCCCCATGTGATGTTTTGATAAAACCATTCCTTCGCGATTATCCAGATACCAAACCAGATCAGAAACGAAAAACAAAATATTTCTTTCAAAATCAAAAAGTCTGAAATACCTTTTCTTTTTAAATTAAAATAACAAAAAAAGTCTCTATAGTAATCCATACATTTGTCGAAATGTTTCATAGAAACTACGGAGAATCCATAAACTTGGGAAGCTTTGGGAGCCAGAAATAAAATTTTTACTATTTCCTATTGTGTATATGAGGCTAATATTTATATAAAGGTATTAAAAATGAACAGTACAGCATAAATAAAAATAATCCCAAGTACTAGAAATATTTAATGTTTCTCAATTTTTTAATTTCATATTTTTTCAGGTGGCTGAGCTTAGTTTGTCAAAAATATTTATGATTTTTGCTTACATTTTATGATATATTTTGGAAAATAATCGTTAATTCCATATGTACTCTCATAAAGTAAAATACCACCACGTTCAAAAATACCTAAATTATAATAAAAAAGAAGGTTTTGAAGATTTCAATAATGCTTGGAAATGAAATAAAATATACCTAAAGGTTGCAACCCATTGTCCACATTAGGGCCTTCAGGCATTTCATCCAACCCAATTCCTTCATCCGTACAAGGTATGTCATCAGCATCTGTACAAGGTATGTCATCCGCATCTGTACAAGGTTCAGATATTGGATTACCATTAATTTCAGATCCACCAGCCTCTGATTGAAGATCTACATTGGGAGTGCATCCGACCGAGTCGGTTCCCATGGACATAGGTGCAGATCCGATGCCTTCATCTTGAGTGCTGGGCGTATCAGTTATTGGATCATTGTTATTGAATACATTTTCATTAGCATCAATGGAAGAATCCATGATGGTATAGTCCGCCAATGAATTTGGAATGAAATCTGTGCTGGTACATGGCAGCAATAACCATCCAGAAGTTGTTAATTTACATTTATTTAAGACATAATCTCCTCTATATCCTACAGCACTTCCTCTCACACTGAAAAAAGAAAAAAATTCAAATTGAGAAAAAATGCTAAAAAAAAATTTCTTGCGACAATTTTAAAAAACAAGTATAAAAAACATGAAAAACTTGTTGAGTACTGTGTAAAATAGATACATGAAATGTGTCAGTTCATCAGAAATATTACAAAATGCTTTAGTAAAGTTTTCATAATTAGTCATCTTCACTAAAAAAATTAACAATTTTGAATTTTCTCAAGGCTAATCATCAGTTTTTATTTCAGATTCATGATAATCAATATAATTTACCAAGGCATACCAATTTTTGCAGAATTTGGTTCAACCGTTTTGTTTTACAACTAAGAAAACTTCAGTAGTAACGTAGAAATGGTTTTTTTAATATTTTTGGGTATAATAATCTAAACACCATAAGAACAGCATATACTTTTTTAAAATAAAACTGTCGATAAAAGCATGATCCCAATGGTTGAAAATATTCAAGGTCCTAAGTAGAATTTTTTCCAAAAAATATGAGCAGAAACTTAAAAACGAAAAAATAATATGTTTAAAAATTGGATTTAATTATAATAACATTGAAATTAGGAATTTTAATTGGCCTAATCAATATATACACACAATGAACAATAATTTAACATATTTTAACCTACTAAAACTTACTCATAAAATATGTCTCCCTTGTTTTCATCATCCATTTGCAATAAATATGCTGGTGGTAAAGAAAAAGTTTTTTCTGGTTTTTGAAGTTCTTTTTTCTTTGAATTTTTCAAGCTATTCTTTTTTGCTAGACAACTCAAGTTCTTTCCAAGCTTAATTTCAGTGGACAAAAAAAGCTGCAATAATAAGAATGTCGTTTACTATTTAGGAAAAAAAAAAAAAGAGATAATTTTTTTTTTCGAAAATAAAAATCATCAAAGAAACATAAAGAAAAATAACTCAAATGTTTATGTAACTTCAAAAAAAAAAAAAGTTTTATTAGAATTGAGCATCAAGGTTCGTACTCTCTTGGCAAAACAAAAAATAAGGACTTTTTAAGGACCTCATAAATGTTTCGAAATATACAAACTGTTATGTTTATGGAGCTCGCTTTTACTTGTTGCTTTTCTAATGTCCAATACAGTAAGTGAGTTAAATATTTATTGGAGCTAGTAATAACAGAAACACACAACACAAGCATTAATTATATATATAAGCAAATTATCAAAAATGGTTAGTGCTTTAAAATGCAAGTTAAAGGAAAAAAACAATTTAAATAAAGAAAATTGTCAAAGAAAACGCTGCACTTTGTCTTGAGAATATGTGCTTATTTATTTTTTTTTTCATTTTACTCAACCTATGTTGCTGTTGCCAGTATCTCAATTTAGGCTTACTTAATAGTACATACAAAAGTGGGCCGTGGTAGCCTAGTGGTTAGCACGTCGGACTTCCACCTGGAAGGTCGCGCGTTCGATACCCGCTGAAGACCACCATGTATACTTGGGGATATGTGCATGTAAAATCCGTAGACCCCACTACCTCTCCCCGTGCGTAAGCAATCCTAAGGCCTCGGTTAACAGGTAGGGGTCTGGTGGAGAAAAGTACATACAAAAGTACAGATACTAAAGCGAAAGCAACTCAGATTTGAATACAGTGATACATTGTCAACTGAATTTTTGTTTAACAGGGTTCGTGATTTTTTTGACTTAAAAAAAAAAATTTTTTTTAATCGGATTTTTTTTATTTAAATCAAATTTTTTATTTAAGTCAGATTTTTTTTATCTTTTTAAAAAGACCTTAAATATTTTAGATATTTATTATGTTACATTTATAGAAACAACATGGCATGTTAATCAATATAGAAAAACACACTTTAAGCTATTTTCACAATAAATATTTTTAAATAATAATAATGATAAACAAATTTTAATACGAATGCATGGCTCAAATGAAACTTAACCCAACCAGAAACAATAGTAAACTCATAAGTATGGAGAAAATGAACAAATTTATTCTGAATTATTTTTCTGTTGAAAGCTGTAAAAAGTGACAATAGTGTGTACTTAATTTTTACATTGACTGTACTTTAATAATTTTTTTATGTTATAAATGAAAAAGCCTGAAAATTTTTACCCATTTAGTAAAATCATATGCTCACACCATTACTAAAAGCTGAAACTTTTTGTTTTAATCAAGTATCTTTATTGAAAACTTTTATGACAAAAAAATATTCTAGAAGGGAAAAAACCTTAGGCTATTAGGGGACATGGATGAAACTTTAAGGATACATATCCTAAATTCTAACAATTGTTGTTTTAAACACTATCATTCTGAATTATTTATTGTGTGGCATTTATTAAATGGATCTAATATACTATTTTTAAGATAAAAAACTCAGAATGGTTCATGATTATTATGAATTCTAATTTGAATGATTGAATGAATGATGCTTTGCTGTTAAGATACTTGAAGAATAAGAGTGATATGTAAAATTAAAAAAATAGTTATTAGTTCTAAATTTATGAAATATGTTATGCACAGAGACAAATGGACCTAGGAAGTTTTGTTTGAAACTGGTTGAAATTGCAACATGTTTCATTTTTACAACACTTTCTAACATTGTAAAATCAATGATTTTTTTGAAAAAAAAAACACTTGATTTAAATCAAGCTGATTTAAGTGTCAGTATGTCCATTTCTGAGATGCTAAAATTCAGAAGTGAATATATATATCAAGACCGAATCCAGAAATTTTTTCAGGGAAGGGGGGGGACCTGATTTCGACACACTTATGTTACAGAAAGCTTCTGGGAGGAATATATGCACATTGCGAAAAAAATTTTGGATTTCGGGCACCCCTCTCTCTGGATATGGCCTTGATATATATATGTGTGTGTGTGTGTGTGTGCATTTATTTATTTTAGTTGATTTGACATGGAATGACCCTCCACACCAAATAAATTTGGGAGAGAGAAGTCTTCCTTCCCTGTGAGCATTTTAATTTTAGCCCTCAATAGATATATATATATTAAACTAATAAAAGTCAATAACCACTAGCCCATTCCATTATTCATGACGGTTCTTCAGAAGTTTTAATATAATTAATCCATAATATGTCGATTATATTTTATTGGTTGACAAAAAGGCACTATTATAAACAAGGCTTTGAAAACCAACTTGCTCTTACTGTAAATTAAATACATTGGACACCAAATACAATTGATACAAATATTTCATTAAATTTGAACTTCAAAATGGAAAGAAGATGAAAAGGGATTTTAAATGTTACATCATTATTTTTTTCTTTCTTTTCCCTTTCTTTTGGTGCACTGGTTTTCTTCTCTTGAGATTCACCCTTCCTATAAAACAAATGTTAAGCCATAAACATGAATATTAAGAGTAACTCCTTTTGTTTTATAACAAATATGTAATTAAGTAATTAAAACAAATTCAAATAATAAACTAAACATGTCATGAAATTATTTCTCTTTTAATCCTAATATGCAATATGTTTGTCATTTTTTGACATGTTATTCAGAAGTCGAAATTTTTTTCCCTCATAGTAAGACTTCCACTTCAGCTTAAAATATTTGCTTTAACTAAAAACTAACATAATAATCATCAAATAACTGAATAGTTTTTCAATGCAATTAGATACCTGAAAAGGGTATCTAATTGCATTTCAAAATCTAACATTCATCTAACATTTCAAATAAAATTGAGAAATTGTGACTCAAAGTTACGCTGACTGACTATCCTAATCATAGATTTCAGCAGACCCGTCTTTTAGGGGGGTCAGGGGAGTCAATCCCTACCGAGCTTGGGAAATATAACGTATTTATATGTATGTACGTGTATTTTGTTTTTTTAATGCAAAAAACATAAAGTTTATACCCTTCGCCCCCCTGGAAAATTTTGAAAGACGGGTCTGGATTTCAGGAGTTTAAACCATGAGAGACAAAAATTTATTTATCTGAATCTTAAAGAGAACATAAACAACGTATTTCACTTAAATTTAAAAATTAATTATGAATATTTCTAATCCTTTATTTTCCTGGGTCATGGATGACATGCATGCTCTATATATTTTCCCAGGCTTAGAAGACAATTTCAGTCTAATTACATTTGAGCCAATTGGAAATTTACACTTTTCAAAATTTTAGAAGTTCTGAACTCATTTTCTTTTCTATTTTATATTAACAGAATCATCTCATAAATGCTAATTCTGCCATTTTTGACTGAACAGTTTCTTTTAATTTTTTTACCAATATTTAGATGTCTAGAAAAGTTTCTTTTTTTTTTTTTTTAATATTTGAATTTTTACACTTTGATTTTTTACACTTTTATTTTTAAGTTTTATTCTTTTTTCCAATCAGTTTTATGCCAAAAATTTTTAAAATGTTAACTTTCTCCTTTGCACCACACAAAATAGATTTATCAAGATTTTTTTTTTTTAAATAATTAAAATTTATGTTATTTGCATAATTTTAGCAGAATAAATGTAAGATTAAAACCTTGTTAAAAGTTGTAGAAAAAAAAAGTCATGGAAGTGAACACCAACTTTTAGGATGGGGAAATACACAAAAGATAGAGGATAGAAAACATTGTAATTAAATTTCATTCTCCCTAAAAATTGTGATTGCCTCTACATAAAAAATTCAGGGAGGAGTAGACACCTTTAGTCCAGGTAGTAGACTCTTTTAGTCTAGGTAGTAGACTAAAAGTGTCTACTACCTAGTAAGTGAAATTTGAATTTTCTGGTTTAATTGCTGGCTCACTTAAAAGACTATGTTACAAAAACAATTGAACCAATGTTTTCGTTTAAAATTATGTACTAACTGTACCACATAAGATAGTACTAACCCTTTCACAAAATTCAGAATGAGTTCTTCAAAATTAGCATTCAGATATGAATGCTAGGACAAATAGAAATTTTTATTTTAATAAAGATTTTTTTCCCAGTACAATAATAACATTGAATATACAAGATTATATATGCATGTATAATATTATAATAACATTTATAATTATTTGGTATTTTTCTTTATAAGAAATAGCAGAAACTGAAAAACATTTCACCTACAAATTTGTAGCAAGTACCCCTTCCTGGTATTTATAAATAACTGTAAAACTTAGAAAAGTTTCTTAGTAAAAGTAATTTTTTCTCAAAAATAACATTTCTGATGTTAATGAACATTGTATTTCATTTAATTGTTTTAAGAATTTATGCTAATTTAAATTTAACATATTCGAATTTTTAACAGCTATTTTATTTTCTCTTGGTATCTTCCAGATCTTTCTGCTTCTACCCAGGGTGCGTAGCAAATTCTTTCAATGAAAAATAAGCACTTTTAAGCACTTTTTAAGCACTCAAAAAAAAAATTTTTAAGCACTCAAAAACAGATCATTTTTGCTATGTAGATTACATCCTCAGCCCCCAAATTGCTAAAATTTCTTAATATAAATAATATAAAATTTATATCACAACATAACAGCAAAAAAAATAAATAAATGAAAATAAGGATGTAATTACATCCCCCCCCCCCCCCCAAAAAAAAAAAAAAAAATTGGATTCTCATTGCGCTGACCAAGAGAAGCTCATGCCTTCCATTATCAATTCCCAAACCAAACACCAAAGGATTTAAAAGTTTACTGAGAATTGCAGACTAAACAAAGAACACAGCTCTCCCCGCTATATTTTTGAAAAAATTTCACATCATCGCTTTGGGAGGGGGGGTAGAGAGAGGGGACTCTCTTCTTGTTGCGCCACAGCAATATCATGCACGGTACCAAGCCCCAAATTCGACACACTGGAGAGCGGTGTTAGGCCGAATTTTGGAACAGGACCAAAAATGGCGGATTCTCGGAAGCATTAAAGCTAACACGCGTCTTTTTACACAAAATTGCAATGTCATCTTAACTCATAGACAAAAAAAGTGACTTTTTTTGTCATTTTATCAGAGAAAGGGCGCTTTCAACCAATGGGAAATCGGCATTCGAGCTGACCACGTGCAATGAAAGGAAATTCCGCAAAACGAAACTCCGACGCTTGCCGGTTTAGATATTGGAAACGATAACTTTCCCTGATATTTGGGGGAACTTTGAATATCCCCTGATAATTTCCACAACATAAAACTTCCCTGATAAGTCCCTTTTGCAAAAAACCGGTTCCCTATGCGAAAAATTAGCATATCAGGGTTTTAAAAATACAAATGAAAAATAGACCCTTTATGGCAAGAAATATTTTTCAATGCAATTAACAATTGATTCAATAATAATTTGACGAAGAATTAAAACCAAAACTCAATATTTAAAAGACAAAAATCAAATAATTAATTCTTGGCCCAATGTCAGATTCGCGAATTTTTCGCAATATCGATTACATGGACAGTATAATAAGAAATGCCATTAAGGCTGCAACAAATTAAATGGGAAAATATTATTTAGAATTTTAATTCAAAACAAAAGTTAAGAAAAAATCTTAATCGCGAAAAAGGAAGGCTTTACGAAAATTCGCTGTTGCAAAAACGAGACCATTTCCCACCACAGTATTAAAAAAAAAAGAAAACCTCATATTTCCGACATTATCAAGCTGATTATGTCCTTAAAGAAATCTCTGGACATTAAACCTATGTTTTGTTCAAAAGAAATCAGTTCTGTTCAGAGCCGCTGAAAAATGGAAGTTCAGGAAAGGAAACGGGCATCAATGTGAGCCGGCGCTAGCGCCGTTTCCCTACTCGCTCTTCATCTAAAAAAAGCTGAAAGAAAAATGGACATGCACAAATATTTTTGAGTATCAATTTTTTATAGATTTAACTTGATTTTTCTTCCGGGATAAAAAATTACACGCCCCGGGTTACGAGTATTTTTCCTTGCACTATGCGGAAAGGGGGCTCTTATTTGGTACTTTTCTGCACTTATACCGTTTTAGCGCCTCCTCCGATAATTTCGCGAAAATTCAGGGGGGCGCATATTCAGTATTACACGGTAAAGCAACCCTTCTGCATTGCAAGCACATTTCCTCCCTTTCTCCCTCATTTAGAGCAAGGTTGGGAAAACCAGTCAGTTTAGAATGGTAAGCGGAAGCCACCCTTCTTTGCTTCTCGCGTAATTCATGGCGACATTCGGCGGTCGAACGAAAAAATACCTTTTTGCGTAAGAGGAAGTAAGCACTTCTTACAAACATGGATGAAAAATAAGCACTTTTAAAAGCTTTTAAAAACAAAAGCAAAAACAAGCACTATTAAGCACTTTTAAAAACTGCTACGCACCCTGTCTACCTTTTCTACCACTGCACTGGAAAAAATTAGTCTCTTCTGGAAGAAACCCAACCTGCTGATAAGCTAGGGAGGGGGATGCATCAACTATATACATTGGGAATGAAAGGTTAAAAACATATAATTTAAATACAGTAAATGTCAAAAATTCTTACTTTTGTTTGTGTGATAGTTGCTCAATAAATTTAAGGAAGAGGGTATACAAACATTCCACCTAAAATTTGGAAAAATATTTTATAAAATATACATTATTTCAAAAATTTGGTTTTAAAGTTAGGAAAGGTAAATTTTTAACCAATTACCTTTTTTCCATACACACTTGTGCCTGCTTGTAAAATTATAGCAGCTGAATTAAAATTTAGATTCCCTTGACAAAACTGAAAAAATAAAAATTGAGGTATGGCAGTGAAATAGAAAAAATATAACATGCTTGCATTAATATTAACACAAGTAAAGAAGAATTCATTTGGAATAACTTCAAGTAAAATAAAACATGGGTTTATGTAAATATAGTCAAATACACAATATGAACGACAGAATGTAAAAAGAGAGGTAGTTTAATTAATAGCATTTCCTTAGAAAAAATGGAAAGGATATTTAAGCTTCTGTAACATGATATTATGTGTGCATGTTGAAGAAGTGTATTGATGAAGAAAGTTAGATGAAAGATGTTCAATTATGAATTCAAAAAAATGATTAATTCATTATCACATGATCACACAGGACACTTAATAAATAAACAAAATCTCAATTTCAAATACATACAAACTCTCTAGCTACACTATAGGTGAAAATTAGAGGTCGCCGCTCGCCATGTGGCGATAAAAGTAGTAAAATTGGCAACTAGCGTCGTCGATCGCCACTCCAGCATGGCCACTTAGCATATTCTATTGGAATCGTTTTTTTCTTTTTCTTCTCACTCTGTTCTGAATAAATTTTTCTTGGTGATTTTTGCGATGTTTTTTTTCCATGGAAACATGCCAATATTGAACGCGTGCTTTGCCGAAAATTTCATGTTGAATTTCAACTTTCAATCTTTCACCATCCTGTATATAGTTTAATCATTTTAAAAGTTTGAAATAATTTTAGCATGTGCTCATTCAAATCTGCATATTTCTTGTTTTATTTTAATAATTAATTTATTTTCTAAACAATTTTAGAGACAGTTTTCAATTCTTATTGGCAATTTTAAAAAGTGGCGTCTAACAAAACTGAGTTACCAGCCGCTGGTACTAACCAAATTTCCCAGTTTTCACCTATAAGCTACACTAGAACTATTATAAATAGTACAGTAACAAAAAGCTGTAAAACAATACAAACAAGTTGTATGACACGTCATGCGTACTAATTCTGCTACTGGTAGAGCTCAAAACTTGCGGTCGCCAGTCGCCAAATGCGACCAATTTTCATGTTTTGGCAAACATTATTTTTATTCAAGTCGCCAATATGGCTACCATTCGCTAATGCTAAAACTCCTTTCCTGACCTTCAATCTTGACACAAGAAATTTTCCCTCTTTCTTTGGTCCACTAAAAATTAAATAAGGAAGAAAGCAGTTGGAGGTTTTTTTTTTTCGTGCCACACAGAAACTAATTTTTCCTCTGATTTTTGCCGAAAATTGCTTACCGTATTTGAAATTTCAATCCTTTTCCATCCCGTAAATATTTCAATTATCTTGAAAGTTATAAGTTATTTTTTGCATGCAAAACCTTAAATCTGCTTATTTGGCATTTTATTTTAATAATTGTAAAAAGGAAAAAATATATAAAGAACGAAAGAGCCAAAAACGTACACGTGCTTTACCGAAAATTGGATTCTACATTAAAGGTTTTAATCCTTTTGCATCGCATACCCATTTCAATTATTTTCCAAGATAGAATTTATTTTCACATATGCTACCTTAAATATGCTTATTTTGCATTTTATTTTAATTGTTTCTTGCCTTTTTTTGAAACACAAGTTTGTCAAAAATTGCGTTTCGTTTAATTTTATCACTCTTATTGCTTCTTTTATTTATTTATTTTAAATTTGATGTTATTATTGATAGCTATTTACTTTTTAGAAAATGCTAAATTTTGGATAAATAAAATTTTTTTAGAAAATCGTTAAGTTACCTGGATTTAACTTCTTAATAAAACAATAAACAAATATTGTAAACTATTAGCTAAATAAACGACTATTAAAAACTATTAGGTAAATAAACAATTATTGAAAACAAGTATTATCACAAAACATAAATAAAGAAATTTTTTTTAGTTTTAAACATTTTACAAAATAATAATAGTAATAATAATATGTGTACATAAATGGGGAAAAAAAAGTAATTTTGAAAAGGCAGATAATTTTTCAATCAATTTTTAGCAGGAATTCGGGCATGGACAAGCTAGGGGAAAAAGAATAACTTTTCAATTCTGAGACAATTAAGTTTAAAAAGATGACATTACAGGTTACATTGATATCAATCTCTATTTTTGGTACAAGATTTTGCACTGTTTGAATTTTCATGCATTCCATTTACAAATACGTTATTATTACGTGTATTTAATTCAAGTATAATGACTAAACATTAGCTGAAAAATCAGTCCTCAAGGGAGTCCAATCCTAAAAACACCTGCGATTGCGTGCCTGAGATCCGGTTAGAACTACGTGGTTTACTAAAATGTCATTCAAATGCTCATCGCAACTGATACCAGTTTTTGCTCCTAGAAAACAAAGCAGTTGAATTTTATTTATTTTTTTTTTTTTTCTGAAGTGAAACTTCTAATGCGACTTCCAACAAGGTTGCGTTTAACGTTATCGGGGTCCGTATCCTTGCTAAATGCACGATGGCAGTTACTGAAGAGCGCATCTATGTATTTAGATTGTATATTTAAGTTATGTCATCGGGGTCCGTATCCATGCCAAATGCAGCACTGCTATTCATGAAGGACGCATCTGTACATTAATTGTGTATTTGAATTACGTCATTGGGGTCCGTATCCTTGCTAAATGTTGAATTGCTGACTGTTGTTTTTTATATTAAGATTGTATTTTTAAATTATATCATCGAGGTCCGTATCCTTGCTAAATGTTGAATTGCTGGCTGTTTTTTTTTTATTATTATTAAGATTGTATTTTTAAATTACGTCATCGGGGTCCGTATCCATGTTAAATGCAGCATTGCTGTTCATGAAGGGTGCATCTGTTCATAAATTTTACATTTAGTTTGATTTGATACACATATAATTTAATAGGGTAGTATTTTTTATTTTCAAATTTAGTGGATAAGAATTGTAAAAAATGAGTGAAAACAATCCTACGGACAAGGCGACGGATTTAAGGTTATGTCAAGGTACGTCTCTTGTGAATATCAATTGACTGTTAGGTTTTCTCTTTTGAAATTACATCATGATGCATTCACATACATTATTAATACAAATACATTGTGAATTGTAAGCAATGTTAATAAAGTTTGTCTTAAAGAAACAATATGATTTCACTAAAAATCAATTTCTACTCCTTCCTATTTTCATTTCCACATTCACTTCTTCCGCACGGAGGGACTCTACGCACTATTTTTCTTTTTTTTTTTTCTTTGCAAATGTGCTTTTTTTTTTTTTAAGTTCGGTTACCATTTTTTGAAATTTGGCTACCAATCAAGAATTGGAGTTTTGAAGTATAACTACTGGAGACATTGTTGTACATTTGCTACCAGCAGACATTGAAGTGCATTATACTAATGGATCAACAAAAGGCGGGAGAGATACCGATGCAGGATTTTTTCCTTTTAAATAAGAATGAAATTACTAAGCATGAAGAGACATCTCCTCAATCGCACAGGATACATTACCAACAAGTAAAATCATTTGAACTTAAGATTACCTTCAACAAAAAGTCATGTATGGAATTAGCAACTGGAACATCAAATGATTGTTCAGCATTCTTAATGGGAGCCAACAGACCTTTGTATTCTTTTTCCAGACTTAAAAGCGACATTCTATGAATAAAAATACATATAAATATACAACCTATTAATATCCCGATATATAAAAATAATGAGCTTAGGGAGAGTTGGGGTTTATTAGACCAGTCTCAATAATTGTAGTATTATTTATATTTTTTATTTCTTTTTATAACCGATAGTTGAATCAAGAAGTCTTTCATATCATACAATAAAATTTCAGTAAGATGATAAAATTTGAAAATCGCTTTTGTAAATACTGAAACATCACCCGGAGTTTTGTAAACCACCAATTGGAGAAAGATTCTGATCATTGAAAAACTAGCGGAAAGCTAATTCTGGTGATTATTCTCATTATGGCAGACATTCTTGCTCTGTTGTTTTATTTCCATCGGCGGGGCGGGAAAAAATCAGTACCATCAATCAAATTGGAGCCAATTCAAAAATTTTCTATTTTTTTCAATTCTCAAAACCTTTCTCCGATTGGAAACCTCCGTTCCAACACAATAGCAATCTCACAAGATTACTAAATGCTCAGTGAAAAGAAAATTCAGTAAAATTAAATGTATATAGTGCCCGGCTGCTATTAAAATCATTGTTTATAAAATTAACTGCTTACTAAAATAAAATTTAAAGAAAAGGATTCATATGAATTGTTAAACTGTTGTAAAACCCCTAACCAGTGTGACGATTTTTAAAAATCAAAGCTTCAAACACATTTTAATCTATTGACCGTGTGAAATAAACTAAAGTCATGAGTTTTTCATTGGGCCAGAGGAAATTCAGGTCCGTTTTTAGAACCTTCTCAAAATTCTCATCAAAACAGACACTTCACAAAATGCAAATCAATCAAAACGGAACCTTCACAAAATTCCAAGCTTCGAAATTGTACTTTTCACACTATTATTTATAATAAAAGCAGCAAATAGTAATAAAATTTTTCATCACTATATGTTTAATTTTCAATTTTCACAAAAATCTCTTTAAAATTCACAAAACCGTTAAAAAAGGCCGGGGCGACAGATATTAAAACAAGTGTGAGTTGTAGTGCTACAGGGTGGCTATAGAATCTTTGAAGCAAAATTCCCTGACTTTCCCGATTTCCAGAGATTTTCCAGAAAATTTCCCTGATTGAATATTTTGCTTATTATACATATACACACAAAAGATAAAAATCAAACCTATTCAAACCACAAATGAATGCTACATTAAAATATTAGTTAACAAAATTAACAGCAGGTAAAATTTCTTAAAATTTAATTTTGTTATTTTGAAGAAGAAGAAGAGTTATCATTGCTGCAGTGAAATTTTGCACCACAAAAGTAAAGTATCAAATTAGTTCAATAGAAGTTCTGGAGAAGCACAAAATGCATCTTTTAACAACTTGTTCCTTCTTAATTAGCAATTTAATGTTCAACAAGTAAAGTCTTTATCTTAATTTTGCTTCTATTTGATTGAATTTCATGCTATTTCAACATAAATTATTAATAAATATTTGATGCTTGAAAGAGTAATTGCTTGAAAGAAGAATGTGAACATCTATAGCTTTCAAATTTTTTTTTTTTTTTTTTTTGAAATACCTAAATTTTTTAAAGAAAATTATGCATTTTTTAAAGATTACAAAAAGAAGAATTTCTATTAGGAAATACCAAGCTCCAGAAAAGACTTTTGATCAAAGATTAAACATTTAAGGATTAATGTTAGTATGTCGAAAAATTGAACTGTGCACATTAAATAAATCTCTTAATCTTGAGCATGAGAATTCATTCTAAGATTTAACATGCATACTAAATAAGGAATGAAGTAAAATACTTTTCAAATTTATTATTTATTTGCTATTAATTAATTGCTGATACTTAAATGATATTTCCTTAGCAGAATAAATACATATGATGAATGAATGCATGTATAGGAAAACAATTTTATCGCCATGATGAAACTAAAAACTAGTCATTGTTAATGATTTTTTTTTTTTTTTACTTTTTCAAATTTAAACATATCACTTAACATTTTCATTCTTCATTTCAAGTATGTTAAATGATCTGAATAATTATGCATGAATTAAAAAGTGAAACGAAAAATAAAACTAGATATTATTTTCGACGTTCGAAAATACGCCCTCATGATCACGATTCATGAAATTTCGATTAAAAATGACAGAAAAAAGTTTTAATCAAAATTAAAAAATTTTTTATTTGTTTACTTTTTAACAAAGTGTAAGCAACATCAAAAAATTGAAAAGTCCAGTACACATCGCGGATGCAAAGAGATTGCATTTTTCTATATGTGGGCAACAAATGTAGGAAAAACAGCAAAAAAAAGGAACTTTTCAGAGTAAAAATTTAATAAGGGAACGTTGATTAATATTAATGATTACAGAAAAGACGTTGGAGCTTCGGAATAAATCAAAACAAAGAAAAAATTCTCTGATTTTCTGAATTTTTTGCGAATTCCCCGATTTTTCCAGAACATTAGAATTTCCTGATATTTCCCTGATCTCCCAGTTCTGTCGCCCCCTGTGCTAACTTTTTCTTTTTGGGACAACACCTTGCGTTTTATTTCTCACTTCAGCACTTTTCCAGGGTTTGTAATTTTTCTTCTTTTTTATCCGATTTTTTTCATTTAAATCAGATTTTTTTTTTTAATCGAATTTTTTTTAAACAGACCTTAAAGACTTTGGATATGTATTGTTACACCTATAAAAATAATATGATGTATAAAAAATATGCAAAAATACATTTCAAGCTATTTTCACTGCAGTAGCTATTTTTTAATAATTAAAAATGAACAAATTTTTAATATAAATGCATGATTCAAATGAAATTTAATCCTACCAGGAATAATAGTACACTCAGATACAATAGTAAAAAATGAACAAATGAAATCTGAATCCTTTTGCTGTTGAAAGCTGAAAAATATTAAACAATTTTGTGCACTTAATTTTACATTGAATGTGCTTTTTCCATTTTTCTATTTTATAAATGATATAACAAGTTGAAATATTTTTTGATTCACCCATTTAGTAAAATCTTATGTTAAATCCATCCATTACTAAAAACTGAAACTTTTTGTTTGAATCAGATATCTTTATTGAAAATTTCTACGATAAAAAAATATTTCACAAGTAAAAGAAAACTTAAGCTTTTATGGAACATGGATGAAACATTTTTAAGGATACATATTTTTTAAATTATAAACAACTTTGTTTTAAACACTATCATAAGGAATTATTTATTATGTGGCATTCATTAAGTAGAACAAAAATACTAGTCTTAAAATTAAAGCACATAAGTGGATGTTGTTTACTATGAATTGCAAATATGAAATGCTCAATGATGAATCATGCTTTGATGTTAAGACATCTGATGAGTAAGAATAATATTGTAAAATTTAAAAAATAATTCTAATAAAGTTATGAAATATATAATACACACATGTAGACGAAGGGATCTATGTTTTTCTTGAAATAGAAATTGGAAATGCAACACATTTTATGTTTAGAACAACATTTTCTAATACTAAAATCAGTATTTCAAAAAAAAAAGATTTAAATCAATGAGTTTTTTTTAAAAAAAATCCCTTGATTTAAATTGTGATTTAAATCAACGAACCCTGCATTTTAACTGGTCAAAAATGATCAGCTTGATAAAATTTTCAAATCTGATGAAACAGGATTATATGACCAAGAACTTTTTTAACATACATTCATGCTTAATAATGAACATAACGCATGAAACAAAACAGTAGAGAAATGATTATTGAACATTGGAGCAAAGAGATGGAGATTAATATTTACACATTACAGTAAATTTTACATTTTCAAAAATTATTGAACACCTGCTGCTCAACATTGAACTGATTCTTCGAAACAAACCGCAATAATGCAGTATTTAAAAAATAATGTACAATCAAACAATACATTACATAAATAGGTGTCACACCAGAGGAAATTCAGATCCATTTACGGACCCTTCACAAAATCCTGCATTATTTATTATGTGGTATTCATTAAGTAAGCCAGTTTTTAAAATAAGCCATGTAATGAAATCAACTGCTTCAAAACAAATGATTTTATACAGCGAGACCAAGAGTGTACTGACAAATAATAATAATAATAACTTAAGAATGACTCTCGTAAAAAAAATTAAAAAACAAATTGGCTTGTGTAATGAAAGTTTCCAAATACTTTTCACACTTATTTATTATAAAAAGAGGCAAATAATAATAAAATTTTTCATGACCATATGTTTAAGTTTTCAATTTTCACAAAATAATTCGATTTTTCCCAAAAATTTCTATAAGATTTTTGAAAACACGGACCCTGTTAAAAAATGAAGTAAACATATAATATTAAAGTTAGTGTCTTCGATTTATTTATTTTTTTTTTTTTTTCACTTTTACTTATGGAAAAAATTCTAGTAGTATGAAGGAAACGCAAAACTTATTTTAAATGAAATGCCAGATTTTAAAATAAGCCGGGTATCAAATCCTTCAAAACAAATGATTTTATAAAGCGAAACCGGGACTGTACTGCCAAAAAGACCAAACTGAAGAATGACTCTCGTACACAAAATTAATAAACAGATTGGCTTGTGTAATGAAATTGCAAACCATTGCAAGTAATGACTCATATGTTATTCAAGAAGCAATCATTACAGATTTTCTCAAATGAAAAAAACTGTCCAATTATTGAACAAAATTACGTTTAAAAAATGGACTCGTTTTTCCGAAAATACTGCAAATTCGCATAAAAATAAGCAAATACAATCTTTTATGTTCCCAACCAATAACTATTTGCACTTACTTCTGCAGTGGTTTTCAAAATTCAAACGCTAAATCCAAAAAAGAGCGCAGAGAAAAATCTGACATAAAAAATTTCCTCCAAACGATAAAGTTTACAACCATTATTTACACGTGATCAAAAAGTACAAATCATCAATATCTACTGAAAAAATGATTTCTTATTTTAAAAATTCTCAAATTAAATTATGCAACACATATTTAAAAATTGTAAACAAATAATATGCCAAGCGCGCGCCATTCGGAAAATAAACCGTTGTTGTACTTGGAAACTGAAAGCATTGCCAAAAATCGTAAGTAAATTTAAAATATCCATTTCGGATTTAAAAGTGGAGGAATAATTAATGAATTTTTTGAACCTTATGTTTAAAAAGAAGGCAAGGCGCTCAACTCGCAAGCCTTGTCAAATCATAGAGCATAAAGCTCAAAAAGAAAGAAAGATGTTAAAAAAAGACTAGTTTTGCTTAAAACAACAAAATGTACGTATTCAACAATCTTTCGGAAAATATATTCTTATAATCATCTAGAAAAACATTGATGTTTTCTGCATCTAAAGTGTAAATATTAAGGTCGGTGTGGTGACCACCTCTCGCGACTGATAGCGGCGGGACCGTGTACGTTAATGGGAGCTGGTGCACGTGAAATCCATTTGCGGGGGCTCCAAGTGAAATGATACCTCTGGGGATTCAATTTAGGTGACGGTCTCTCATCTGGGAATGAAAGATGGTTCAAAAAATAGGAGACCCCCCCCCCCCTTCGCCCAAGCTAAAAAATTATATATTGATCATATGTGAGGGAGGCAAACGCCTAGTCCGCAAGCCTCATCAGAAAATTAAGCGCAAGCTTTGAAAGAAGAAGAGGAGTCCCTACTTTGTGCATCAGACTATCTACGTCGTGGTACCCTTTTCCCATGACTTAGGACCAAACATTTCAGAAATTCTGAGTACATAATCAGGCGAAACGTGCAATTCACAAAGATTGTAAATACATTTTTGTTTTATTTTACGAGTATTTTGCGTACTTACATTAAATTTAACTGTGAACACTTTTGTGGGTGAAAGTCTCTCCCCCTCCGCCCTCCTCACTACTCCAGAAAATACTACTCACACTACTCCAGACAACAAAGTGACCTTCTTTTATATAAAACTATGCAATTTAAACGATTCAGAAAGAAACGACTTACTAAAATAAAATGCAGCTGCTCCTGGTTTGATATAATAGTTCAACCCTTCAGCAAATTGATCAAGGTTCAAGCAACACCATCAAGCAAGTTTTTCCTTTTCTGTTCTCCTTCTTGCTTTAAAAATTAAAATTACTTTAAACACCATAACCACCCCTCCCCCTCCCCCACCCCAAATAATTAAATAAATAAATGCTCAAAACCTTATTTCGCATCCCATGATTAGGAGGATTGTTACATTATGAGCAGAAATATTTTTCGCATTTCCGAGCGTAAATAACTAAGCATTTTTAACATGTTTGAGTTGTTTGATACTGTAATGTATGTGTTACAAGTTTAACAAAAAGTGTTATAGAAATATTTTAAAGAAACTGATGCAAGAAACTTTAGAAATGTATGCACAATATCATAATTATTGCATGAGAATAATTGATTAATTTATCGAAAAGGGCATTTTGTAACATTTTCAAAAACAAAACACACATGTATCACAAAGCAGTTAACATTTAACTTACCTTTAAAAACAGTTTCTTCTGAAACACTTGTAAATGAATGGGGGTGAATGTATTGATTATTAAAAAGGAATTTTAAAAGCCTGTTCAAGATAGGAATTTTAAAACCTTTAATTTTTTGTCTTTCACGCAAAATTTTCTACTTTCATCAAGTGATTGATGATAACTAAAAATTCGTCCATCAAATAAAATCTATGCCAAGAAAAAGGGAAAATGAACTTCAAATGTTTTAATCTGTAACAGTTGAAGATAAGAGCTTTGTGTTTAGACAGTTGGTTTGAAGTTACTTTTCCCTAAGATAAGGAATCGTGTTCACTACCCATTCAGTATGATATTCAAATTACTTGATTCCCCTAATTGGTCTTTCAGTGCATTTCTTGTCTTACATTTGACTGTTTTTTTAGGTTATAAACCAGTCGACTCGTGCGGAATTCCGCACAAATTTGGGAAAAAGGATATCAACGGGTGTTGGTGCAAAAGAAGACATGTAATCAAACACATCAGTACAAACAGCTGTTACAATTCTTTTTTTCGACAATTATTTAGATATTTAAAAACATAAAATAATCACAATAATATTTTTTTATTGTTAGTATGCATAGTATTAAAATACAATAACGAAACAGTTCAATTACTTAAAATATAGCTACTGTCGGTTGGTTAGGCTCTACACATTCATAATTTAAATAAATGTGTAGTTTAACACACAGACGCAGCTAAAACTGTCCAATTTTCAACACAAGAAAAACAGGAGAGTTTCTTGTTTCTTTACTTGATAACAGATGGAACCAGCATACAAAACACCTCTTCCTAGATGGTTTTAAATCTCAAATTTCAGAGAACCGGTCCACTTTTAGACCGTGGGTCCATTTTTCGTCATTAGCCGGCACGATAAGCTTTAAGATGAGGAGTAAGTCATGGGATTTTATAGAAGGATAAGGAGGATATCGCGGAGCGACCGAAAAACAAGCTAAAGAAATATTATATGTATAGATTTGGAAATTAAGGCATAAAGTTCATCTTTAAGAATGATTCTGCTCTCCTAAACTTTTGGATGGTCACACTAAAAGTACCAACTTGTTCAGCATTAAAAAAGGAATACGACGAAGAAATTTTTGAAACGCTTAAGGTGCCTTCAGACCAATCGCAACAAGGACAAGCAACAGCGACGTCGTAAAAGACTGTTGCTATGGTTAACAAACTAACAGCAATGACGTATCTCTTCGATAACGCCATCAACAAATCACGATCGTCTGAGGGAAATCACTTTCAATTGTGCAATAAAAACGACAATCAGCCAATACGAGGGCGTGGTTAGTAAGTTATGTAGAACTTATGAAACGCCCCGAAAGATTTCGTCGTTGTGGCCTGTTGTTGTTGTGGATGGTCTGAATGCACCTTCAAAGTAAATCTTTATGGGACAAATCTATCGTTGAAGCATATCAGAATGAGATATTGTAAGACCTATACATCATGCTTCAAATCCTATGAATTTTCCCATGCAGCTGGTGTAAACCAGAATTGATGAGAAACTACCAATTCCTGCATAAACTGTAGAGAAAATCATGCAGTGTCCAACAGGGGCGTTCAAAGTAAACTTTGGAACTCAAAATAAAAAAAAATCCTCTTCAATAGCTATTTTAGCCAATAGAAGGAACCGAAACCTATACCAAAGTTCTTAAATAGTAGTAAAAATGATAACAGGTCTTTCAAATTCAACTGAATCGAATTTTCTTTTAGAGTCTTGAGTTTTTAAAGCTTTCAATGTGTTAAAACTAGTTTTTGACAATTGTAAGCTTCTTGAATTAATTTTAAAAAATTACTTCCAACAAAATTTTAGTAATTATTCAATTTACTTTCATTTTGTTTATTTATTTTATTATTCCTTCAAAAAAAAAGAAAGAAAAAAAGAATAAAGAAAAAGAAAACGATCGCCTCAAATTACCTCTTGAGAGGTAATTTGAGTCTTCCGTAAATATTTCAATGCTGAGTAATTTTGACAGTATTGGTTTTCCCTGAATTCAGATCAAATTACCAAACCGTTGAATGCTTCATTACATTTTTCTCCTCCTTTGTTTGAAAAGTGTACAGTATTGTCTAACCGCCGTATTCACCGTCAACTCTAACCTCATGGTTTGACGCAAAACCGGTCTCCAACCTGAAGTTACCGCGGATTTCCTATTCACCATCAACTTTGACTACGCGCAAACAGGTTCCCGAAACCATGCCAGGTCGAGTAACTCAACCAAGCTCCAGAGCAAAGTTAAGGTTTGAGCGCATGCGCAGTACATGTAAACATTAGCAATGGCGGACTGGATGTTGCGAAAATTGGAATATGTTGAGATTTTAGAGCTTTCTTCGCTTTACACGATCTTGAATTTCTGAAGAGGCCTTACAAAAAATACAACTTTAGAGTTGTTTTAATTTTATTAACTAGTATTGTTCAATGTTTTCTTTGTCGCTTTTGTGTGTTTCCGATAATGTTTTTCTCTCGGGAGCTATTACTTCATTAAAGATTTTGAAACTTTATCATGATTCCTAATTGAACAGAAATACCAAAAAATGGGGGGTAATATATCTTTAGTATTTTTATTTAATTATTTATTTTTCTCTCTCCTTGTTGCTTTTTGATATAATTTTATTCTACTTTAAAGTGTACATGTATATACTGAACATTTAACATGCGTCCTGATTTTTTTTGCCAAGGTTACTTCTGGGCCTGCGAAGTTCATGTGGAATATTTTGATTTATGTATGTCGAATAAAATAAACTTGTTGACCTTTACCATGTGTTTTATGTCATTGACCAATTTACATTTGCTTGTATATTCTTTTCTTTTTTTTTAATTTAACAAAGGTTTTGAATATGTGAAACGCTTCTTTAAAAAAAAAAAAGACATATGAAATGAATCCATAATGCTAATGGCAGTTTTGTGTTTAAAGGTAAACTGCAAGGTTTTTGAAAAAGTCAAAATATTCGCCATATGTATTTGTATTAATGAATTCATATTTTCATTAGAAAAAGGGTTCTTGTTAACCCCAAATCACATAATTTTGAATTGCCGTTTCATGCAGTTGTAAGGCTTAAACCAAATTTTTACTGTACTTTGCCAATGCGAAGTGATTGTAAGAATAAAGTATTTACAATAGTTATAATTGAAATCAAATGCATTTTTTAAATACTCTCATGAATTTAATGCAAGGCCATAAGCAGTTTTTTTTTTGGGGGGGGGAGGGGGGAGGCTTTGAAACAGTTATGTTGAGGAAAGTTTCAGTTAGGAATATATGCTACATTGCGAAAATTTTCGGGGGGGGGGGGGGTTCGTGGGCATCCCTAGTTACAGCCTTGATTTAATGAAAGAATATTCAAATAAAAATTTAAAAGATACAATAATACGCTACTGCTTGGTTCATAATGGTACATTTCTATATTATATATATATCGTTTGGGAATGGTACATTTCTAATGTCAGAAAGAGATATATTACAATGATAAAATTGGTTATAATTTCCTATTCGTTATATATATATATATTTTCATTTTCCGAGAAAAATTTTATTGGATTCTTTACTTTTCAATATTTTTAAATTTTTTACACGAGTGCTAGAAGTAATACCTTCTCAAACGGGCTAAAAACCACTCGTGTTTTATTCATCGCTATATCGCAGAGAACGGGAATTTTAAAAAACGGGAAACGAAATGTACACTGCGCGGCGAAAAAGCATGAAGAAAATCCTGTGATAGTTTTGACCAATAACGGGCCTGCGTACGTTCCCACATGGCGTCGAGTTGACTAACTTCGTGGTTGGAAAACCCCAGGTTGATTTTCCTCCGTGAATACCGATTTTTAACTTCGCAGCGTTGAGCCCCAACTCCGAGTTAACGGATCTCGTGGTTTCACGCGTGGAGTTAGGTTGACGGTGAATATGGCGGTTAAGCCTCGACTGAACAAGAACTCATCAAACTGATCCATACGCTTCTACTTAAGGGGGGAAATACGTGTAAAACGGCGTATTAAGAGCAATTTTCATGAATTTTTTTCACTTATAAAGAATAAATATATTTTTTTGAGATTTTTAGGTTATTTTATACTCATTTTAAAGAATATTTACCGAAATTTTCAAACTTTTTTTTTTTTTTTTTTTTAAAAATCTCTGAGATATCGGCTGATGCACACTGTAAGTCGCCATCCGGATCGGCAGTTTGCGTACATCCTGGTGGTCACAATTTTTATCTGAAATCAATTTTTTTAAATCTACTTTTTAAAAGTGTCTCTTCTAGTTAAACTAAAATCATCACAAAAAATTGAAAATTTCTATTTTTTTTAGAATGGGAAAATCAAGTACGATTTTTAATCGATTTTTTTTTTTTTTTGTTATTTTTTTACAATAAAAAAAGTAAAAATAAATATACGTTTATGATTCTAGTTCAACTAAAGCGTGTGTATATAAAGAAAATATGTGCTAAATTTGATAAGGATTGATCAAAAACTCTGCGAGCTAGACTGTGCGCAAATTCGAAAAAAGTAGTTTCGAGAAAAACGCGTTTGGAAAACAGAGGAGTATTGAAGGTAAATTTAAGGCAGTAATGAATCTTTTTTTATCTATACTTACAGATACTAATACTTATAGAAATTTCTATCCGAGGTCTCAATTGTTAAAAAAAAAATAAAAGGACATCTGCTAACGTTCTCTAATACCCTTCAGATCATTCATGAGGGCCTACCTGCTCAACTACTTCAAAAGGGGCGCTCGCTCAAATGCTTATAACTTTTAAACGACTTGAAATTTTACTTTGAAATTTTCAGAGTATATTATTAAATAGTTATAGAATCGATTTTTGAAGAAATTTTTTTTTTTTTACTTTTTTGAGACCTTTACACGTATTTTCACCCTTAATAGATTGTATTTAAACTTTTTATTGATTTAAAAATTTGCTTTTCTCTTTTAAAAATGTAATCTCCCACTCATCGCTAATTTATCCTTTTTACTGTTAATTAAACTGGAGATTATAATTGCTATGAAAAAAAATGTTAAGAAAAAATATTTTTTTCCTAACCTTGTTTTATAAATTTGCTATATTTCTTTTTCTTCTATAAAAACAAAACCGTCTGAATAAACTAGACTTTTATTTAGGTTTTACTAAAGCTCAGTGGCCGGACAGTCCAAGTGAGCCAAGGCCTGCTGTACCCGCTTCAGCTAATGAGACCGAGGAGTGCCATAGTAGATGTTCTGGTCAGGTGGTCGGCCTGACTCTGATGCCATTGTTTAGTTCTCAAGCATTCTTGGTCCTTATTTTATCAACCCATTGGATGGGTGAAGGGCTGAATCTATCCTGACCTGCCCGGGAAATACAGATACATAGTATACATATAATAGCAGAGTTAAGGCTTCATTCTAAGACTTTGAATTAGTCTTGCTAATAAAACAGAACGTAGTGAAGACATCTTATAGACGGCATTAGTGATACAGGGTACGTTCCAAAAATTATGAAATTATTTTTTTAAGTAATTTATTAAACAGATTTGCACAAACACTTAAACTTCTTCAAAATACTGTCTTGGGCCTCTACACATTTTTTTCAGCATCTCTGTCATGACCGATATACGCCCTGGAAGGGGTCTTCGGTGATCACTCGCAAGGTCTTCGTTACGGCTGATTGGATCTCTTCTATGGAAAAAAACGGATTCCTTAATTCGAGGGAACAAAAGAAGTCTGCGTGGCGAGGTCAGGACTATAGGGGGTGGGGCAGCCTTGGCAAACGGTGTTTGGCCAGGAACTTGCAGACTCGTAGCGTGTTGTGGCAAGGCGCGTTGTCGTGATGGAGTTGTCAGTTAGCGGAGGGGTCTTTTCTCGTCCTGGCTACCCTTTTTCAGAGTCTTTCCGGAGTCGATCCCATTTTTCCCGCGACATGGTTAACGCAGAGGTTTACAATAACTCCTCCTGCCGCTTCAACCGCTTGGAGAGCACTAAGACCGGCTTAGAAGTAAAGCTTAGCGTCCCCCCCCCCCTCCACCTACCCCAAGTGGTCCGATCCCACTCTGACCAATAGGAGCGGCACGGGAAGTTCAATTGCATTACTTTCGGAACGCACCCTGTATCAACCTTTGAAACTACCAACTATTGAACTACACCGCACAGTAATAATTTAATCCTCCTGGAAGTGGTGTTCATGCTCACTCATTTGTAAGTTCCACTAAATCAGTTCAATTTACCCAGATCAGTCATAAGGTAATGTGAAATCAGCTTTATTGTTGTTTGTCTAAACTGATTTCAGAAATGTAACTGGTGCTGCATGACTAGTTCGTATCATTAGAAGCATAAAAGTCAATAAGGGTGGAAGTATGTATATGGTTGTTCATAGAATTGTAAAAGATTCAGTAATTGTTATCCTTAAGAAGATGCAAAGATTTTGGGTTCTGATTGCGTCATGTGAGGGCGTTGGTTTCCATTTCTCCCGTCATCTTTCTTTATGATTTGAAATTATTTCAGAAATTTAGCTGGTGCTGCGTGACTAGTTGGTATACTCGAAGCATAAAAGTCAATATCAGTGAAGATATGTACATTAATGTTCATGGTAACGTTAAATATTCAGTCACTTTTTAGATGACTAAAATACATCGTATTTCAGATATTTCAGATGATTAACACGTTTATTTCAAAAATCACTTGTCGAAAAGCCCAAATTATTGTTTTTAAAATTGATATTTCTACTTTTACACTAGTTAATGATGATCATTTTAAAATGTGTTGCCATACCTATAAATCTGCTCAAAGACGATTGATGAAGAGGAAGATCAAACCCTTATGTATTTGTCTGTTCATTTTTTCATACCTTTTCTGCAGATTTAACCATTGTCTTAAAGGTGTTTGAAATAAATTTCTTGTGAAGACCTAAAGTATTATAAAGCCGATTTTAGCCGTACATTCTTCTTTTTAAACGCTTGCCTGATTATCCCGAGCTATATCGGGTTCGTATAAATTGCAGTTAATGATTATCCCGAGAAAATTCGGGTGAAGCAAAATTTGTTAGTATGATTTGTTTTATCAGGGGTTTACTCAGCCTGGAGGAAATATTGTTTTTATTGGAAGTTTCCCAAGTTTTGTTGGTTTTGCGTTCTTTTGGCGGGATTGATCACGTGTTTTCCCTATTGTATAGCATACTTCGGCTTCGGCCTGGAAAAAATGAAAAGAAATATTCAGCTTTGACTGTTAGTTTGCCAAGTTTTGTTGGTGTTGTCCCGTTTTTCAAAAACTATCATTACAAAGACCAACATTTTTTTTTTCATTTACCCGAGATAACTCGTAGTAGTAAACTAACATTAAAATGGAATGCTAGGTAGTGCTTTTACACCTGTAAAAAAAATGAAAATTCAACTTAAAACCTACATATTTTGTTTTGTTTCATCACTTGTATTTAATAATAAAATTCTAAAATGTGATGATTTTTTGCAATATTTTCAAACAAAATTGTAAGGGAAGCTGTTAAAAAAACATCAAAAAGCATTTACAGTACTTATCTAAATAATTTACCTACAAAAAATAAAATAAAAACACCTCTTATTTCGTTCTATATAGCGAAGCGAAAGTATTTGCAAAACATTCCAGAATGCTTTCAAAGTAAGAAACTCAGATAAACAAAGTTAATTTATTTATTTATTTTGCTAATTATTCAGTTTTACGATCAATACAAACTCATTGAGCTCCTAATTTTCTGTAAAACTATTTCCACAACTTATTTCATATTCAGAGAAATTGATTGCTATTATGCGCAGCTAGAAATCAGGACGATTGGTTTTTCACTAAATGTAAGCTACTTAACCTATGGTAGCGCAGGTTCATGGACGCAACATTTTAATATTAATTAATATTACCAATTCATATCATTATTTCTTATTTCCAGCGTAGAAACAAATAAAGAAAAATTCTCATAATATCAGTGTCTGCATAATTATTTATTAATTCAGTTCATTACTTATTTTTAGGCATTATGCAGTATTTTCTCTTGGCAACGGCTATAACAATTGCTGTAACTTTTGCAATTAATAGGGAAAAAATAACAGCGATTAAGAAATAAAAGATTCTTTAGTTTATCTACATTACCAATGAAACATAGAATTCCATAAAAGCACTAACTCCTACACCCAAGCTAAAGTAAGTACATTTATTACAAAGTAAATCATTTAATGTTTACTTTATCTTTCATTTTGATTTTGCATTTTTAAAGCTTTCAAGTTAGAAAAGAAAACTGCATCTCAACATCATGTTCAAATTCGGGTTCATAATTTTCTGAAACTACTAAAAGAAATTCGAGTATATAATAAAGCACTACTATTTAGGGCTCAAGGGGGGTTAACCCCTAACCCCCCGCCCCTTGCGTACGCCACTGTCTCAACTAGAAATTAGTCTTCACATTGTTTTCTTTTTAAAAAGATAGATACACCGTTTATAAGCTTATTAACAACTTAAAATATTACCCATTGAATATTTAATTTTAAAACATGCTTCCAATAGCTTCGCTAAGAAGTTAATCCTCTCTCCTTCAGGTGGTACAAAGTAGCCCCTTTTTAGAATTCTGGAATTTCAATTACTTATTAAATAAATGAATAAAAGCTACACTAAAAATTTTCGTTTATAATTAACACCATTTTTGGTGCTCAGTAACACCAATGGTGAAAATTTTTCATTTTTGATGCATTTTTTTAACCCCTTCCCTCTCGCGCCCGTGAAAATGACGGGCTGAGATTTCGCCTTCTATTTCTCGCTCCCGTGATATTTCCGGGCTGGAGTGTTTAAAATTTCAAAATAAAAACAAATCAAAAATTAGAAATGAATATACACATATTTTTATATAATTTTCAGGGATAAGAAATATTATAGGCACTTTTATGACCGTTTTCTTGAAAAAGGGGTTAAGTGCCTGTGTAAAAAAAGGGTAGACAGTATAATATTTTTTAGCATATGAAGTTTGATACTTCAATAATTAAACCAATTCAGTTACGTATCAAAATTTCATTACGATTGCTCATTTCTCTGAAACTGGCGGCAATGTCATTCAAATTTTAGGCACTTCACATCTTCCTTCAGGTTGAAGGAGAAGGATGGAAAGCAAAAGGAATCCAACAAAGTCTGAGTCTTCTGAGCTCAAATACAAATCTTTCAAAAGCTATGCAAGAAATATTTTCAAATCATCTCTTATAACAAGTTTTCCTGAAATCGCATCAAGCAAGAGTGGGACCAAGACTGTGGTGAAGATAATCGTTTTCGTACTTTGTCTCACCGGATTTATTTATCAGACATGGGATTTCTTGGCTCTGTATTTGTCTTACCCTACCGTTGTGAATGTTTTGGTGAATAATCCATTTGAAATTGTTCAACCAGCTATCACACTTTGCAATAGGAATAGGTAAGTTAATTTTTATGAAACCTCTTTTTATCGTGAAAAACAAATTAAAAGCAATTTTTTACTCAAAACAAACAAAAATATACACAATATGTATTCACGGTATACGGATCCCCACATAAGATGCATATCGGGCGAATGTTAAATCGAAAATAAAATTAAAGAAGTTGAAACATTAGCAGTTAACATGCAATTAAACAAAAGTTCATTCTTTAACAGTAGTATATTCGTTTTTTTTTTTCTTTTCTTTCTTTTTTTTTTTTCTTTCCTTTTTTTTTTTTTTTTTTGGAATGAAATATTTTGTTATAATAACGTCAAGTTGGTTCCATCCCAAGTTTCTGAGAATATTTTTTGCACAATTAGGTATAAGTATGAGACAGTTTTTCATTTCGTGACAATTTATAGGTAATTCTTATTTAAATTAACTTTTAGCTTAACTGGTATACCATATGAGAAATATTTATCTTTAGAGTAATAAGAATTTATATCACTATTGGAGGCACCAGCATTTTAGATATTAGATAAGTAAGTATAAAGTACATAAATACGAACTGTAATGCAAATGATTTGAATACTTTTAGGCAGCGACGACGTGTTATTTGCGAGAAGAAAAATAATGAGTGCATTTTTGAGGAGAACGCAAAAGAATTTTGCGAAAAATATCCGCGATATTGCCCAGGCAGAAAGTCTCCATTCACTGGTGTAAGTATGTAATTAATAACCATTCTCTACAATTGCAAAACACATTTTAATAAACACACACACACACACAAAGTTCCGCAGACCACGAGAACACAGTTTACAACCAAACAGAACATGGACACACGCAAAGAACAACTCATTCTTCACCCTCTATTCCCGAGAGACTGTTCGACAAGGTTATAAGGCGCCCCTTTCATTTGTTACAGGCACCATTTATTATTTGTTGTACAAAATAGATTCCTATTAATAAACGTATCTTATAAATTTAACCAGTTCAACTTTCTCCTCTGATAAAGCAATCTTCAATTTAAAATATCAGAAATCTTGATAATATATTTTTAAAGAATGCCAAGAGTAAAAAGCAATGTAAAATTATTGTGTGATAACAACGAACGTGACGAGTCAGAAAATTCTGATCACCCTTCAAACCACGAATCATACCCTATCTACTATAATTGAGGATAATAAATTTGAAGAGAAAGGTCCGATAGCTGCACAACGGTCCAGAAATCTCAAAAATCCGCAAACATTTCTTATCTCGTCCAATGAAAGTTGATTAATCCAAATCGAGGCCAACCAAAGCTGATAGGCCTTAGAACTCCAAGATCCTGTGACTTTATCCGTGCTATTTCTAAATAGTAAATAATTATATAATTAATTTTAAAAACGCATCTACATTTTATTTAAAATAATGTAAAACGACTGAAAATTAAAACCAAAAATGGAAATAAAGTATAAATTCAAAAGAATTTGAATATTTACAGGAACAATTGTCAAAAATTCTTAAGGTTACTATTTTTGAAAGAAACGTTTTCCTTGTGTGGACACAAATCGTGTCCACGCCACATTTTTCTACTTTAAACTTTATACCATCAAGACTGTATAGCAGTACAGGCTGCTGGAGAAAGCCTTAGGATCGTCATTTCAAAATTTTCTTTACTGGCCATAGATATACACTCAAAGTACATTGCGGTAGAAAACAAGAAAACCACATGCTATTTCTTTTGTATCTTCACTGTTCAACTTTCTCCTCTGATAAAGCAATCTTCAATTTAATTCTATTTCTTTTGTATTTCTATTTCTTTTGTATTTCTATTTCTATTTCTTTTGTATCTTCACAGTTCAACTTTCTCCTCTGATAAAGCAATCTTCAATTTAAAATATCAGAAATCTTGATAATATATTTTTAAAGAATGCCAAGAGTAAAAAGCAATGTAAAATTATTGTGTGATAACAACGAACGTGACGAGACAGAAAATTCTGATCACCCTTCAAACCACGAATCATACCCTATCTACTATAATTAAGGATAATAAATTTGAAGAGAAAGGTCCGATAGCTGCACAACGGTCCAGAAATCTCAAAAATCCGCAAACATTTCTTATCTCGTCCAATGAATGGTATTTCTTTTCTACCTTCACTATTGTATTTCTTTTGTATCTTCACTGTTGTATTTCTTTTGTACCTTCACTGTTGTATTTCTTTTGTATCTTCACTGTTGTATTTCTTTTGTATCTTCACTGTTGTATTTCTTTTGTACCTTCACTGTTGTTATTCCTTTTGTATCTTCACTGTTGTACTTCTTTTGTATGCTTGCTGTATTTCATTTGGTATCTGTACCGAGAGGAATGGTTCCTGCTACTCCCATTTCCCCTCTTCTTCAAGGATGGCCTTGGCAGGGTTCGAAATTAGCGGTCGTTAGTTGTATTTTGCAACTAAAAATTCCCGTTTGACGACCGCAATTTCACATCCAGTCGTCACTTTTGACGCATAACCTTTCAAAAAAACTTATAGTTTGACAACCACAACTTTTCATCAAATCGTCATTTTTATTTATTTTTTTTAATTTTTTAAACCCAGCACAACTTTATACAGTTATATTTTTATATACATATTCCATCTAATCTTCAGTATTTTTTACACCTGTGAAGACTATCGTAACTTCTTGACCTTCAAACTTGGAATTGTGAATTTTTACTTACAAATAAAGTAAGTAACACTGGACTGTAAGTTAAGCCAATGGAGTCATATTTCAATTAATTTACCACCGATTAAAATAGACATCTGTATTGATTTATAAACTTAAGTAAAATTACCAACTTTCTTAAAAGTTACTAATAGAAATTCTTTTATTTATCAATAATTTTCTCATTTAGGTTGTGATGTTTTGCGATATTTTTTAACAATTGCACAACTGTCTTCATAGTTACCAGTTGCTATTTGTGCCCAAGCCATTTGAATTATTTTAACTTTACGCCTAGCAGAACAATTTTAGCAACTAAAAACAAAAGAGTTAGGTGACAATGGCGCCTAACTTTGACATATTAATTTCGAACCCTGGGATAGGCCTCAAAAGGGCTAAACGCTCTTTCTTTAAACGCCATCTGAGATAGCCTCACAAAGAGGTTATTATATTGTAAGATTACTGTATATTTTTAAATGGTTATTTAAATTGTTTTATTTAATTTTTGATATTTATAAAAGGTGTACAATGGCACTTTGATACAAGACGAATTTTCGTGGGCAGATGCATTAAAAGAGGCACATAACGACACAATCGTTGAAATGTGTTTCAAAATCGTTGAAGGGAAAAGGATTCCTTGTGAGTAAGTATCTTTTTTTTAATACCGATACTTTTATAGTGCAAAGTTTTCGAACAAGAAACACTGAGGAATAAGGGGAATAATGCTAACTAAAGTCGATACTTAGCAAACTGTTTCCTCAGGTAGAGCAATAACAAAATGTGATTTAAGATCGATTCTTAAACAAATTCTTAAAGGGAAAGTCATAAAAACATCTAAATTTACATTTATTTTTGGACTATTAATGTTAGTGCTTCATTTTCAACAACCAAGATTACATTTATCTTGTCCCAAACTTTTCGAATATAACTGCGTTTTATTCAAAAGAGACATATTCAAAAAGCAACTAATATTAAATTTGCTTAGACTTTTTTTAAGTTCTTATCTTCTATTGTCTTTAATAATGCTTTTCAATGCAGTCGCATTCTTCGACGAGTTCCTGTGGTCACATCTGCCGGCGAACCAAATATGTGTTACACTATTGAATCACAATGGGAAGAACCAGATGCTAAGCCGGAAATTTATCCTAATACATTTAGTAAGTATGTTCCTTGAAGTATGATAAAAGCATTTCACCTAACTACATTATTACTTGAATTTATCTTGTACTTCTAGCATATTAACGATATTTTAGAAATTTTCAACTGACGTAGAGCGGGTAAGACCGTTGAGTTTTGTTTGATATACACTCACACTATTTGGCAGGGGTCACCAATTAGGAACATTATTACAAATCACGGTGGTTTTCGTACGCCAAAAAGCGTGTATTTAAATCTAAAGAGTATTTTTTTTATCCGGGTTGAATTTGCCCACTTTTCAAATATTAGTCTGTATCATTTCTTATGCTTGACAACTTCACAACAAAGGGTCGCTAGTTCTATTGAATGAAAGGCTTATCTCTTACGTCTGTTATCAGGTTAGTTTTGACAGGAATGATACAAACTAACACTTGAAAAGAGGGCAAAAAATCCACCCTGGATATGGCAAAGTCACCCGGTTTTAATTCATAACTTATTCTTAATTTATGATTTGTTATAATAAGTGTAATGAATTTTGAATTTGACTGCCTAGTAACGGTTCTCAAAGCGGATATAATAGTGGATTTCGGTGAATAAAGCGGATTCTGGTCTAGATCCAGAACATGACTCACAATTTTTTTCATCTCTCTATTAATAGAAGGGGAGACATTTTTTTCGTAAAAGTTACATAACTGTTATTTTGCTTCTAATTTCTAGAAGAATAATTTTGCACCAATTTACATTTTTTGTAACACCTTATAAAAATTTTTAAAAAATTAATAATTAATTTAAAAAATAAAATTAATAATTAATTAAAAATAATAATTAAAATAATAATTAATTTTTTAAATTTTGCAGATTTCGATGTGTATTTATTCACACAACCAGAAGAATACATGATTTATACCGAGCCAATACTCATACAAGCAGCAGTGCACGATCGAAGGCGCCTCATCAGCCCATACGCCAGTGGATATTCATTTCAAGGCGGAGTGGAGTACGAAGCTTACGTTTCCATGGTGATTTATGCCGATGTTAAGTTACTCCCTGCTTCATAAAAACTGGCAGCTTAGTTTGACGACTATTCCATCTATTTTAACCGATAATCCAGGAGAGAAGCAAAATAAAAAACAATCACCAATAAAAGATTTTTTAAACTTAATAAATTGGCATTTACTCATGCATTAATATTACTACATCATACAAAAGTAAATCAATAAAAAGAGAGATTAGAACTGTGATTCGAGCATTGTTACATAAATCACTAGCGTACATTTTCGTCCCTAGTTCTTTATTCATATTTTCTTCTTGAATTTAATTTTATTAAATCTATGCTTTGGATTTTAGACGCATAAAAAGGGATTTATTGTTTCGCATAATACTATGAATAATCCATAAACATAATCTCTTTTTTTTTTCCTTCTTCTTCTTCTTTATTTTATTATTTTATTTTTTTAAGAAGTTAAATAGTCCCCGTTGCTTCATCTCGTAGATGAAATGGCTAAGAGCTCAATTAGAGTTGGCAATTTTCTTTCATGTTTTTCCCCCTAATATTTACTTTTCAACCTCATGGATATTTTCAAGCCTGTTTGCAGCACAAAAAAAGATTCATTGATACAAATAATCATATAATTTCTTTTCTTCATACTTCTGCTTCATTTCCAAAAACTTCCTTTAAATTGCGTAAGCCTCATGCAGATTTTACGTGTAATACGACTGCAACAAAATGCGTCTATTACAATAGCCTTGCTACGTATACCACACTAACCGTGATGATTCATCTATTCCATGTGAAATCATCAAGCAGTTACCAAATCATGGTCCTCTGGGTGAAAATATTTTTTTTGTGATGGAATAAACGACGACCAATCCCTAATTGATTCGTAACAAGATAATATAGTATGTGTTAAATTATATAAAACTAAGTCCTGGCAGTTCCCAGTACTTAACCAGAAAAAAGCTATATCCCTTTTCGAAATAGGCGTCAAACTAGCATCACTCGTGATGAACAAATGTTATTTAACATTGTTCGTGGTGTACTTTCTTTAGAAAAATGTGTACTCAAAATAAGGTTTTATTGGTTAAAGGGCCGGAAAGGGCGACGCGGTTTCCGAATCATGAAGTTTTTAGTCTACCATATTAAGAGCAACCTATTTAAATTAAATGAAATTGATTGCGTTATTATAAAATTGTTTTGTTTTATTTGATTTGATGATGTAAATCTCTGTCGGTGAGTTGGTAGTCCCATTAACTGATAAATACCCAGAGTAATTTGTTGAAAATCTTGAAAACTTTTATTTCGGTTTCTCAGACAGAGAAGCAAATGCTGCCAGCGCCTTATGAAACTAATTGCACCGATTACGTGAAGCTGTGGAAGGAGAATGGAGGAACAGGCCCTTTGAATGAACTGGTGAGAACAGAAAACATTTCATTCTTCTGTTTTTGAAATAAAGCAAAATGCTGCATTTAAATATAACCGGTAGATATTGTTTTGTAGTCGCATCATTCACGAACAAAGTCTGAATTTGGATAATTAAAAATTCTTTAATAATAAAAAAACTCTTTAAAACATCTCTAAAATTATCTACAATAATGAATAATTAGACTAAGTTATTTGAAAACTTTACACAAAAGCATAATACTACTTCACAGTACTTACACCGAGTAAAATCACTCAGAAGATTTCCACACACTAACGCAAAACGAAACAGTCAATCAAAAATCACTCGCATATCAATCTCATATAAACTCTTAATTTAATATCTCAGCGTCAAGCATTCTGTTACTTTGATGCTTAGGTTGTAACCGAACGAACGACCACCTGTACAATTATACTACTTCGGCGAGCACAGAATTCAAGAGAATATTATGTACTACGTATTTCCAGGTAGGCTGACGCTAGAGCCTTCACGGGTTTTTTTTTTTTGGGGGGGGGGGGGACGTTATTCTGTCGCCAGATGTTGTAAAAAGTCTCCAACTTGGTAACCAATTTTGTCTCACTAAGAACAAATGATTCATTTTTTAAAGGGTTTTTCTCTGCCAGCGCAGTGCTAGTGCAAGGAAAACAACTGTCCCCGATACAGTATACATTTATATTTATTATGTCATACGTTCTGTTTTATATATATGTATGAGTGCTACAGTAATTAAACTTCATATTCTGCATTATTGCACAAAGGTTTTGGAAGTTAGATTTTTCGAAGTGGAAAAATAAATAAATACGTAAAAGCAAAAAAAAAAAGTCCATTTGCTCCTGATGAAGAAAGCGTTAAAAATTAAGTATTCTCTATCTTTCTCTATCTTTTTTTTAAAACTTTTTTTGCCTTTACCGTTTACTTTTTAAAACATTTTAAAATTTTGCTAAAAATTTTAAATTGGCACATGACGCAATTTCAGAAAATCAAGGAATCGCGCTACAAACGTTATGGGTGCAGCCCCAAATGGCACCTTTTCTGCAATACCCATCATTGAAAATTTTAAAAAAAAGTGATTTTCTTATTTTCTGCCGACCTTATTGTACAATACGTTAAACCATGCATACGATTCATGCATCGAATTGTAAATTTGAAATGTATTACTTGAAATTTGCGACTCTAAATACCTGAGTAAGGTAAGTTAGTACGTCTTTTGTGAAATAAAGGATGTACCGGAATACCGGATAATTTTGGTGTCGATTCAAAAGAACTTAATTTAGAGTAAAATGTACAGAGTAGATACGCAATGCTGTAAATCAACCGTCTAATCGTCTATTAGACACGACTCGTTCAAAGTCAGTAAGCCCCCCCCCCCCCCCCCCCCCCGTTGATACTGCCTTCTTCGTCTGCTACAGATGGCTCATATGTAGCTGGAAGGTAAACAACACTTTCGAAATTAACATCGCGTATTGAAAGCAAACGCGATTTGCATACTCATAATTGCTATCACCGTTTTTACTTCTATTTTCAAATTTTGGGTCGACATCATCTTTCAGAGATGCAAATCAGATGTCCTACATTTCATTCAGTTAACACTACTTCTTTTAAAGTAGGAATATTTCCCGCCAGCGTTTTTATTTGTTTAAAATGTAAATTCACTGTTGTTTTTCATATGTGCAGATGTGTATTGAATACTGCAAGCTAAACACGTTAATTGCGGAAGGAAAATGCATCGATAAAAATGTGGCTTATCCTCACATGGAACCATTGTGTAAAAGAGGTAATTTCTTTTATTTACAACCACCAGTCCTTACAGTTAAACTTCTCCAAATTTACTGAGCTGCAACACTTTTATTTTCATAACACAATAAAATAAAATTTAAAATTTGGTGCTCTTTCTCAAAATTATATGTGTTTTATATTCATTGAGGAATGCTTCCTTTATACGATTTCAATAATTTGATCATTTATTAACAACAGTAGAAATTCAGTAATTGCCAATAGATTAATAATATAATTATCAATCGGTTTTAGTTTTGCTTGGACGACCACCTACAAATGGTAGTTTTTCCCTGCAGGTGGTGTCTTCTACCATTGTGTATTTGAAGTTATCTTGATCAAGAAAGTGTATATTATGATGCCACAACTCGTACTAAAAGCCCATTCAACTAATTCCAAGTACCGGATAAATAGTTAACACGTGAATTATAATAAACTGTTACAGAATTTCTAACAATTTTCCAACATTAGATACTTGCTCCAGTTGCTACAAATCAAGGCCGTGGTTGCTTAGTGGTTAGGATATCGGGCTTCCACCTGGAAGGTCGCATGTTCTATACCTGAACCGCTGAAGACCCCCTCCCCCCATGTACATTTGGGGATACGTGGGTGTAAAATCCGTGGACCCCACTACCTCGCGCCCGGGGGAGGGAATCCATAAGTTCTAGTGCTAACAGGGAAGGAAGATGGAGGATAAAAGTTGCTGGTTGCTAACATCACCATGACAGTTGCTCACAAATATCATGTACGGCGTATTCCCTCACGGACTTTTTTTTTTCATTTTGTCCATCTTAAAGGTTTTCACCAAAATATATGTCCCGCAGTGGACCAGTCGGTAAAAGCTCGGTTCCCGTAGAACACCGAAAGTGAAGCAACATCGACTTAGGTCAGTGTTTGGGAGGGTGACACCCTCTCGCGGCTGGTTCCTGTGAGGCTGTGTACGCTAAAGGGAGCTGGTGCAAGTTAAATAGGTCGTGGCTCCAATGTCCTCCGAGTGAAACGATACCTCTGCGGGTGCCAAACTTAGGTGACGGTCTCTCATCTGGGAGCTGGTTCAAAAAATTAAGAGACCACATATAAAGGGGTGGAAGTCGGACTCCTGCCTATAAGGGCCCCTTTAGACTCAGGAGCAGCGCGCCCATTCTTCTTCGCTTCGCGCGAGGATACGACAACAACAACCAAATTATATCGTTATATTTATTTCCGTTATGATCAAAATGTACTTTAAAAAGAAAACAAATCAAAGTATCGCATGCTTACGCATTTTTGTTTACTACTAGAGCTTAATTAATGACACAATACGTTTCAAAAAACAAAACGATATTATAAGATGGTTTATTAGTAATTTCAGTTGCTAATGTTAGATTATTGTTTTAGGTATTGTTACTGTGACTAGTGATATGATTAAGAGCTGCACTGATAGTTGTGCTAATCCATGCATGTAAGTATAGAAAATTATCACAACAAATTTGCGCTACGTCCTCAGTTTTTGATTTCCTATTAAAATATAATAACAATATTGATGTTCAAAAGTTAAAGAAGCAATATAATAGTAGTCATTGAAAAGCATTTGCCGTTATTATTTATTAGTTGAAAACATCAGCCACTTCATAAAATCGAGTACTCTTATAGGCGAAGAAAAAAAAGCGCTTACTTAGAACACGCGCTTACTTTGCTTTTTAATTTTATTTGTGGGGGGGGGGGGAGAATGCTCATAATAATGTTTCATAACTTATCAAATCGTCAATTACTAAAAAAATGCATACCCTTTATTAAAATAAAACTTAGCTACTTCCATTTGGAAATTTATTTTTAAGTTTTGCCATATTCCGCTTTATGCAGCCAATTTTCCACGTTGCTTTCTTTTTTAGAAACTAAAGGTCATTCACTAATTTTAGAAGCTATTTCTTAAACAGAAGCAAAAGCTGTTATCTATTGGCATCTTCGTTGTAGGTTACTTTAAAAAGTAGTTTGCCCCTTACGTCGCTCTTTCCGATATTAAATTACTTTAATTTCTCATTTTTTATTTATTTATCTATTTATTTTATTTTATTTATTTACTTTATTTATTTATTTTAACGCTTTTTAATCGCCGTCATTTTATTTTACAAACTGAGCTCTTATTCTACTTAAGAGCGAGTCTTTAATTATTTCCAATTAGCAACTTAATTTTGTTATTCGCAATCTTAGAAGTTAAAGTTTAACAATTTTTTCTCATTTTGAATAATTAAGTATCATTATTACAGTGTTTTAAGGAATTTTTTGTTCATTCAACCGTTGCCTATTTTAAAATATTAATCTCAGCTAAAGCTTTTTTCTGAAAAAAAAAACAGATTTTTTTCTCTTAAAGATAAACCTAGCAATTAAATCTTGTTATTTGTTATTTCAGAAACTAAATGAAGTGCTTACTAAACTCTTTTCGGTAAATCTTGTTTGAAATATTTTTCTTATAATCGGCTACTTTCAAACAATAAGCTCAGCCAAATCTTATTAATGAAGTATTTAAGACCTATACTTCTCTAGACACGCCTTTTAAATTAAACTTGTCGAAATCAAATTATTATAACTTTTTTTAAAAATACATACAACATTTTACTTTTTGTATAAATTCATAAACGCAGGCAAACCTCGTTAAGACAAACTTGTTTAAAAACAAATTTTGCTGGAATCACCACTAAGTACTGGTTCCTGATAAATAATATCAAATATATTAATATTATACCAGCCTCCAATCACATTTTGTAAATTCTGTACATTACGCAATGAGAGAATTCATTGAATGAAATTATGATTTTGACGGAATTTAAAATATTGAATGAATGTTATTTAATGAAACAATTAGAAATCCCCTCTCAATTTAACAATAAATATGTAGGAAAAGACGAAATCGACACATGAATAGTTCTGTACAGAAAACGGCGTTTTTGTTTCAATAGCATGATTATACGCTTCTACGGTTTTAGGAAATATAAAGTTTCTCAATAAAAAACAAGAAGTTCCGTCTAGAACTATACGAGCCTACTTTCCCGTATAAACCAGCTTCAAATTTATATTCTAGCTATCTCTCTCTCTTTCTCGTTTAGCTTTAGTTCTTAATTGCTTCAAATATACCTTTTTCAACGGTTAATACATATTCATTCAATCATTCATTTATTAAGTCATTCATGTATTTATTTATTCATTCATTCATTCATTCTTTTGCTTGTTCATTTAATCATTCATTAATTCAAAAATATTATTGAAAATCCCGATCAAAAAATTTCCTAGGAAAATAGGCTCGTTAGTTCTGGATGAACTTTTAGACGAACAATATTTGTACAATTTCTACGTCATAAGAGCTTTCCGATAAAGTTTGTTCCAAGCAAATCGGTCCGTTAGATCAGAAATTATATAGGATTGAAATTTTCCCGTAGGCGGTATGTTCATTTTTTTTTAACTGTTCAAAAATGAACAAAAACTGTTCAAATCAATATTTCACACCGAGAACTCCTTTCAATAAGCTTGCAATAGGAACTTGGGTCTTGTGCCCAGAGTTTACATAATTTGCTTCAATTTTGTCCATAGGCGCTAATGTTAAAATTTTTTGAACTGTTCAAAATTGAACAAAAATTGTTCAAATCAAAAAGTAAAATATGGAAATGAGATGTCCTCGCCGATATCTTTCGAATGCGAAAAGAATTTTTTGAATCGGACAATTCGTTCAAAAGTTATTAGGTGGGGACAGACCGACAGACACACTTTTTCCCCATCTCAATACCCTACTTTCAAATTTTTTATTTTTCAATCTTTATTTAATTACTTAAATTATTTTTGACTTTTCTTGATTTCTAACGATATTTTCACGATACATTAAGCCTTCTTTCATGCTTTATTATTATGTTTTTTACTTTTACGGGAAAGTAGGCTAAAAAAGTCAAATGAGAACAAATATTTGTATTTAATAATTTTTTTTTTAAAATTTTAAAAAAAAGTAAACGTATTTGTATATGCATGCATAATTATCGAAGTTCCTCTACTTTTCAAATTAAACTTTTATAAACGGTCCTTTAAGTATCTTATTTCTATTGAAGTATAACAACTAGTTATTTTATTACTTTCACTACACATTCAACAGTCATGTTACAAACTTTACACTATCGACTAATATCTCTTTTTTAACAGACTTCACAAAGGAGGAGGTCATACATTCATACCGTATGTATGTCGTTTTTTTTTTTTTTTTTTTTTTTTTTTTTTTTTTGTCCGCCCATAACTTTTTACCGATTTTCGCGATTCTTTTCGTAATCGATCGAGGGTGGTTTCCCATAGGTTCCGTACTTTTGGTTGACGATATTCTATAGTTAGAAAAAAAGTTATGCGAAAATGTAGTCACATTTCTGTTTTTTCATCCAAAACTTTTGACTAAATGAACCGATTTTGATTACTTTTTCTTCCATAGAGGGCGGTCTAACTTAAATATCGTATATCCATTATTCCTTAGAAAGAACGTTTTGAATCGAAAATACGCATTTTCTTTAATATTGGAAAGGCATGCGTTGATATTTCTTTGTTGAGTAAATAATTAGGTAATAAATTTAAAACTCATTGTTAAAAAGAGTTTTGTTGCCTTTAATCAATAATATTAAAAGCAATTATAGTAAGAGTTTGAGTGAAGGCTTTTCAGAAACAAAAATGAAATTCATACAAAACGCAATTTATCATGCAAATGATTATTTGTCAGTGACAGTCACTCAAAGTGGGTGTGCCATTTGATATATATTTTTTTCTTTTAAATAGAGTATTCATACAAAAATGTATTTACACTAAAAAGAATAAAATTTGAAAAATTGAAAAAAAGATGGAACCGACTTCAAATTCAAAATTGCGCTAAAAAGTGAAAAATAAATTGATTTTCTAAGCAACATCGATTCGACTTTTAAACATAATTTTTGAAGTCGGCGCAAAACTATGATGAAAGAAGTCTTTTGTAATCATGACTCAATTACAAATATAAATGGCCCAGAGTTTGCAACAGTTTCAATGGAAGGTAACACATGGTGTAACGGTAATTAGTCTGTCATAATTTTGCGCCGGCTTCAAAAGTTATGTTTAAGTCGCATCGATGTTGTTTAAAGAATTAATTTATTTTTCACTTTTTAGCGCAATTTTGAATTTGCAGTTTTTTTTTTTTTTCAAATTTTTTTTATTAGTTTCATTATTGCCTTAGTTTTAAAAATAAAGAAATGTCATTTCTCCAGTAACCGCAAACTTTGGCTAATAAGAAAAATTTTGTTCCGCTCTCGAATTCTTAACGAAATTTTACTGTACCACTTAACGAAATTAAATGCTACATTATCGTAGACAGTTCAATAACTGAGTTTGTTTTTTGTCTAACAAAACTCTTCATTCAAAATTTTTTCTTTATCTTTCTCTCCGTTTGCTTTGCGTTCCATTCATGCTTCTGTCTATAATTATGATAATAATAATAGATACAGGTAAATAGGAGAAGCATTTTAACGTATTTACACGCAATAGTGTTAAAGATAATGTACGAAGTCAATATTCTATGTCATTAGAGTTTCCATAAAATACAGTTATCGTTTGGAGTTTTTCATAATTTTATGGGTTTAAAATTTTTTCCAGAGACCAGTCGTATGATGTGAAATATGAAGAAGTGAACAACTACGCACATGTGGTAATACTATTATTTTACAAATAATATTTTTACTTTGTTTTAAGTGAAGTTATGAGTCATATGTAGCCTAAAATCAATTTCAAATTCTGCTCTGGCAATACGTAATTGCATAAATATGATGATATTCAACATTTTTTCATAGATCAGGCTTATCATGAAATATATTCCAATGAGTCAGAAGAATAATAGCTTGAGTTCACTTCGAACAATTTCCTGAAACTGATGATTGAGCTTGACACCGCAATGAAGAAGCAGTATGAGAGTTGGGAGGAAGGCTGCCTCTCTTATATGTTAAAATGTTTATATTCTGCGTTGTTGAAAATTCACTATTGAATTTTTTAACGTTAAACGATTAATATCTTCACTAAAAAATTTTGGTTCAACCTTTCACAAAAAAAAAAGAGAAAAATGGTGAAATTCAGCTGCAACCAACATTTGCTACTAAAGTTGAACCATTATAATGGTTCATAGTTTCACATTCATGGGGAAACTAGATGAAAATGGTTCAACTTAATACCAAATGTTAGTTGCAGCTAAAGTTCACCATTTTTTGGTGAAAGGTTGAACTATACTTTTTTAGTGTATCCTCTAATTAATTCATCCAACACGTTTTGTAAATTTCGTTCTTTGGGGATGATTTAATAGAATGAATATGTATAAAAATATTCGAGATTTAGTAATATTTCTTTTTTATTATTTTGTAGTGCAATGATGAATGGTGTCGGTAAGTAGATTCACTGTTCTTTTTTTTTTTTTTTTTTTTTTTTTTTTTTTTGATATAAGGATTCTTTTCATACATTAATGCACAGTCTGTGCACAGAAGCAAATTAAATTTATTTATGTTAAGGAAAAATATGTATTTGTTTGTGCGTGCCTAGAAGATAAAACTATTTTTTAAATAGGGGTTCCTAAAATACAAATACTTGAAAATTTTAAATTAGTAAAATTTAATATGAAGAAATATAGTGAAAAGAGAAGTAATTAAAAATATCATGAAATAGAAATTTCAAAACATGCTAAGATAAAGTGAGACGAAGTAGGAAAGTAAGAATATGTGTTCGAAATAGAAAAAACATATATGCGGTGGGAAAACAATGGAATAATGCACACAAAAGTAGAAATAAGCAGCTGAATTGGAAAGAAAATGAAAAACGACGTTAGAAAAGGAAATAAAAAAGCTACATGGCATGCATGTAGAAAATTCAAAACAGCATACTACAGAAAGGGGAAATGTAATTAAAGATTCAAATAATGGACTAAAAATAATGGGTATTAAAAGTACACTCAACATGAAATGAAATGATTTACTAGAAGAAATTTGCGTCATTTCAAACCTTAAATTTAAGATTCAAGGTATTCTATGAAAAGATAGAAACGAACTAAAACACACCGAAATAATAAGGAAATAATGAAGTAAAATGATAAAAAAAAGTAATTTTTTTTAATGCAGTGAAATGAAGTACACATAAAAGCTATACAAATGTGATTTTAAAAAATGTATTGGAAAGAGGTAACTGAACAGAAATTTGCAGTATGTGTTAGAAAGTAAAGTAATAATAAAAACTTACCAATCTTGTAGCCCTCCTTTGAATCCTTTCTAATAAGGCAATATCCTTTTTTAGGTACGGAGACCAAAACTGAACAGCATACTCCAAATGAGGTCTTACCAAACTTCTGTATAATGGCAATACCACTTCCCTAGACCTGTTTGAAATAGCCTTATTGATAAACCCAAGCATCCTGTTAGCTTTGTTACTTACTATGCTACACTGCTGACTGGACTTGAAGTCGTGACTAATCAATACTCCTAGATCAACAACTGCTTCTGCTTCCCTAATGACAGAACCTTGTAAATAATAGGTTGCATGCTTATTCCCATGACCAAAATGAAGCACTTGACATTTCCCAATATTAAAAGGCATACCCCACTTAATTGCCCACCTGGAAATTTGATTTAAATCCTCTTGAAACTGATTGACTTGTTCCTCTGTGTCCACAATTCCCATGATTTTGGCATCATCAGCAAAAATATTGATGTTCCCATAAATACTCTGAGTAATATCATTAATAAAAATAATAAATAATATCGGCCCTAAAACTGAACCTTGTGGAACCCCACTCAAAACATCAATCCACTGAGAATAATTGCCCTTCACTACTACTCTCTGTTTCCTCCCAGTCAGCCAGTTTTTAACCCAAATTAAAGTTTTTCCACCAATACCAATATAAGCAAGTTTGCTAAGAAGAGCTTCATGCGGTACTTTATCAAACACTTTCTGAAAGTCAATGTAAACAACATCTACGCACTTTTTACTATCTAATGCCATGATAACCTTGTCATGGAAATGCAACAAATTAGTTGTACAGGACCTAACCTTCCTAAAACCATACTGAAAATCAGTCAACACTCCATTAGCCTCCAGGAAATTCACTATTTTGATTTTTATCAGAGTTTCAAAAATTTTAAAGAACGGAAGTAAGACTCACAAGCCTATAATTTCCTGCCTTAGTTTCAGACCCTTTCTTGAAGAGCGGCGTTATGTTTGCCAGCGTCCAATCCACTGGCACATTTCCCCCGAGTTATATGAAGATATGAAAATAGTCAAGACAACATCCACTAATTCCTCTGCACATTCTACTAAAATTTTTGGATAAACATTATCAGGTCCTGGAGCCTTATTTGCTTTAATTTTTTTCAAATGAAACCACACATCATCCCTAGAAAATACAAAATCCTCAAGCTGTGTATTAGCTTGCGTCTCGCTTATGTCAACTGTTGAGATACAGTTTCTGTTAAATACACTGGAAAAAAAAATATTTATAATATCAGCAATATCTCCCTCATTTTGAATCAAGTTCCCGTTCTCATCCACTAGTGGGTCTACCTGAGTATTACGAGCTTTCCCTGAACTAGCATAAGCAAAAAATTTCTTAGGATTCCTTTCGATGAATGATAATAGATAATGAAGACTTAGTGCAATGGAATGCATAATTAGATGCAATCAACAAGAATGCAAAGAAAATCTTAAAAGATGAAATTGAGAAACAAAATAATAGCAGAGAAGAATCTAAAATTTAAATTGAGGAGGGAAAAAACTTCAAACTATTCAAAAGGTAAGATGGAGTATAAAATTCAGACGAATTCATACAAAGGGCGCGGCAGAGAAAGATGTATTTAAATCATGCCATTAAAAAGATTTTAAAGGAAGTAAAGTGCAAAACCTTTATTAAAATACGGAATCTAGTAGAAATTCAAACCGTAACGTGAAAAGTCGAATTATGAGTGAAACATTTAAGGAATTCAAAGGAGAAAGAAAGGTTATTATTTCATTAAAAATGACGTGATCTAATTACACAACACTTAAACTTTCTATAATGTCTGTTTTAATGAAATGAGAATTGTTTTATAAAGTTATACATTTCAGTGTATCATTTGATTGTTTTACAAAAATTTTGAAGATTTTTTTAAATTTTAAATTGTTAAATAAAAATTTGATATTCAAGCAAACATTTTCTACTACGATTCTTCTACAATTCACTTTGTCTACTAATTTTTTTTTGATCAAATAAAATAATTATTTTGCTTTGTAAAAGAAAAAAAAATATCTATAGTATATTTTAACTATTTTCTTACTTTGTTTTTTGTTTGCCTTTTTTAGATTTGCAAGAATAAAATTGTCCATATACTTCAAGAGATTTCGTGTGACAAGGTTTATTTATCAACCGAAATTTGAGGTACAGTTGTTCTGTTACGATTACAGCCTTAGTGTAGCCTTACCGAATAATATAAAATCTGGAACAATATATAATGTTTTTATTTTATTTATTTTTTATTTATTTATTTATTTCTATTTTTACTTTTTAAATTTTATTTATTTATTTATAGTTTAATTTATTTTTATTTTTATTATTGTTTATTTTTCCCCCATCATAGAAGCGATGCTGAAGCAAAAACGACGTCATTCAGAACGAGGAAACTTACCGACTCAATCAAAATAACGATCTTAGTTCAATTTTTGTAAATAATTTGATTAAATCTACGGAGCAAAGCAAAATTTGAATGATTTATGTTGTAAGGCTAACTTTGAATAACCATCGTTTATAAACAACCGTCATTTTTCTTTATACCATATACATACCTTCCACCTTCCGTTTGATTATGGTATTAAGCCACTGTGTTTCAAACTTTTATGACCGTCGTACACATGGAGAAACTAAATGTCATTTTCCCTCGTTTTATGGTCCAAACTTATAGATACAACCTCCAAATGCATGTGCTGAATTTATTATTCTATTTCCCCACAGACATTAAACTCGTTTTTACTGTTCCTTTACTGAAATATTCATTTCTTCAGGAGCTAAACATCATCATCGTCTTTTAGAAATTGAAATCACCAATTAATATCACCCTTTCAGGACGAACTTTTTTTTTTCTTTTTTCAGTTGACAACAAAAAAATTTTAGATCCTCAGGGGGACAGTTTTAGCTCTGCACCATTTCTAGCTATTCATTCTTATTATTGCCTTTTAAGAGCATTACACTTCATTTCATTCTCACTCAGAAATTAAATGTGTGTGAACCGAAATGACTGGTATTTTTTCGTTCAACTTCCCCAAGTTATCTTATGACGATTAGTGAAGATTGAAGAAATATATATTGAATTAACAATTCTAAAGAAAGCATTTTTTGAACGTAAAACTTAAAAGAATAAGCCAGAAACGGGGTGCTGCTGTGCACAGTATTTTTTTATTTTCTCAAATTTCTATGATCGGTACTTCAAACATCAAATGATTTTAGAACATATATTTTGTTTTGTTTTTTCTTCTTTTAAAAAAGTTTAGATTGTTCCTGAAGCGGGTTCCTATCAAGTATTTTTCTCACCATCTTTCAACGATATACTTTCTCTGCACATTGAACATTATCCGATATAATTCAAGTAATTATAACATCTTTTTAATAGCTAAATTGAATTATTGGCTGCAAATGCCACTCGGAAATCCAAGCTTCCCTCGCAGAGTGACCATGAAATAAGGTAGACAGGATAGTGCCTTACGTTTTTAATGAGCACCACAAGATCGGACACCAGATACACCATTCCAGTACAGGGCCAGATGGCGTCATCACAAATACTTTACCTGTCTTTTTAGACCTAGACTGAAGAGGGGAAATTCTCCAACCTGCGATACCCTTGGAGCTGCCTTGGGGCTCCAAGGGTTCATAAATTTTGTATGCACATATCCCCAAGTGTTTATGGGGGAGCTTCGGTGGGCTGGGTATCGAATAATCGACCCAGTCCGGAACTGAATATCTTATCCACTAAGAAACCACGGCTTGTATTATTTTGTAAATTTTATGTCTGAATTGCAGTGCAGCCTTTCAGGGAAAGCCAAACTTTGCCGCGGAAAGAAAAAAAGCGCTATGTTTGAAACCGCCTGGCCCATGCACTGTGGACCAACCATAATTTTTGAGTTACTTACTACTGTCCAGTATAAACTTAATTAGCTGATTTTTTGCATGTTTCATCTTCAGAGTTGACGAATAACAGTTACTTTGGTGTGTAAAGAAAAGAAAAAAGAGAACTTTTGGTTGCCCTTGGTATCTTAGTGTTCTGATGGTCAATATGGAGCTTGGTAACTGTATTTCATAGGATGAGTTATGTTTTTCCACTTCCAACTGTTGGCACCAACAGAACTTAACCAATGGCCATGCAGGCACATCGAACTTCCTTCAAGAAGTGGAAATGGTATATAACAACAAAGCATATGGTTAGCAGTGCTACAGACTCATTTAAAAAGTGTAAACAGATGCCAATATTTAGAACCAAACATTGTTTTAATGCCCCTAGCCCCTATAGTGACACATTATATTCAGACATCGTGTTTTTTTTTTTTTTTTTTTGACTAGTAATCTTCTTCAATTAGCAACGTAATAAAATGAATTAAATTTTCAGATAAATAATTACACTTAAAAATACATAGGTGCGAATTGAAGGAAAAAAAATCATTAATCCCTATACGCCATGGCGAGTTTATACTGGAAGTTGCGGTAATTTTTAAAAAAATAAAGGGGGAAAATAGCAAAAACTGGCTATTTTAATGGCTAAACCATAAAGAAAAAAAATACTAAACCATAAATCAAAATCAATGCGTGAAAATGCTTGTTCTTAAATTTGTATGATCTGCAGTTAAGAGTCGTAAAGTAAGCATGCAGGTGTGTCATCACAAGCTTTAAGTATAGGAATAATAAAAAAGACTTACGTACTTTTTCATACAAACTTCAGAGAACAAACTCTAATCTTTTGTTGGATTTTTCTAAAACGTCAAATTCGCCTGTTTGTGAATTTTGTTAAATTTCTTATGTTTTTAACTAAAATGTATGAAATTAAGTTATGAGACATAACTTATAGATTCTTAGGCTTGCTCTCTCTTTCTCTCTCTCTCTCTCTCTCTCTCTTGCTACATTTACGTTATCAAAGTTGAAATAGATTTCTCTTATTTTATTCATTTCTGTTTTATAAAAATTTGGGGCCGTCTTTCCATTTCTCCCATAAATCCGTGTTTGAATAAAAGTACTAAAAAGTCGTTTAAGTTTCTTTGACTAAAGACTGTAGAGAAAAATGTCAAAGAACTTCTATTTTTCAAATCTATTGCAAAAAACTGATGTCCACTTTTTTTTTTCAAAAGTATTTAAGTACCTGTCTTGTTGTTGTGCTTTAAATTCTCAACAATACTGGATGCTACGATATATGTGCATTTAATTCTAGATTTTTTTTTGCAGAGTGTTGAGATGTTTAGTTACATCGGAGGGTACATGGGCATGTGGCTTGGTCTTTCATTGGTTTCTTTCTTCGATCTCTTCGAGACAATCACCTACCTGCTTTACTACCCTGTTGGTCGTAATTTGTGGAGGTCACGAAAGCAAAAGCGGAAGGCCATGCTTGCTGGATACAATAAAGGCGTATTTTATTCATCTCGAATTTATTGATTTGTTTATTGCGAAATTTTGAGAAAACATATTCTGAAGAAAAGATTTGAGTAGGAAAAAACAGTTCGCAATTGTTGTACCTTACATAATTATCAAGATTAATACGTTTCTATATATTTGCTTGTTACTTAATGTCGTGCATGTATGATCTTGGAGAATAAAAAAAGGCTTCAAATTAGTTTAAATCATCAAAATTATATGTATTTACGCATTTGTTTTTATTTACTGTCCTTCATGTATAAGCGTTGAAAATAAAATAAAGTTTCGTATTAGTTTCACTCAATTTGTAAACTTTGATTTAGTAATTTTGACACATGTAACCAGTATCGGTTTAGCAGCTCATTCATGTGAATAAAGTTTCTCAACAGTATTTCTAATTAAAATATGTCTTTTTAAGTTATCTTAAGAAACACACGTTGAACTAAAATTGGACGATGCATCGATGTACCTAAAACAGTTGATAAGATTCAATTGAAAATTGCAATACCGGTTTTGACTGTTGTTGTTCAAAAGCAATATATCAATGCAACCGTTGTCTGCTGATGCAAAATTGACAATCAGTACGAGTTTGGTTGTATTTCTGAGTCATATATAGCAAGATTTTTTCCTTTTCAAATCAATGAGAGAGAAAAGAAATCATACAAAATCATGTATTTATAAAAGCCTTTTTTTTCTGTCTGCTATTTTGTGTTCTTGAACTATTAAATCATAATGGTCTAGATAATATTTTTCATTGTAAATAAATTGTGGTACGTTACACCAAAGTATGGCGCTAATTTGCTGGCTACAAAGAATAGTGCTTAATTTGACTATATTTTGGCGCATGCTTGTGTATGCTGCACCAAAATATAGGGAAATTGAGCACCATCCTCTTTAGCAAAGAAAATTGACAACATTCTTTGATGCATCATACCATGAAAGTTTTTAGTATTGGACCACTAAATTTTCCTTGCTGGCGATTACCATGCTCGTTATATTTTAAAAATCAAGTCTGAAAATATACCGTCACTTACCATCTGCAATAATGAAATGGAAAAGAATTGATGTGTTCAACCCAGAGATAACTTTTACACTGTGTGATATAAATTTTTACTTATTATTTTTAAGAGATTATAGAGAAAAATAGTACCATGTTATTTACAGGAAGGAATGTAATATTTTGGAAGTAACACTTCTTTTCACAAAATGTTTACATTGTTATTTATTTAGTTTTTGATTTGAAATTTTGCTCTTTAATTGGTCCTCAACTAGTTCTGGGGTACTAATTGTGATCAAATATCATTTTTAATTTTTTCAAAAAGAAAGCACACTAAATTGAAGTTTCTGTAAGAGTAAGTGACCTTAAAAATAAGTTAAGAAGTTGATTAATAAGTTAACAAATCCACAATAAACCAACGGACATGAGGGGATCCACAACCTTAGCCTACATCTGCTTCTCACAAAGAAGTTTTTTCACGAAAAAAATTGCACAACGAAAAAGATGCTCTAGTTATCTATCTGGTTAAAATTAATACTGAATGAACTAAAATAAAAAGAGAAACATTTAAACAAAACAAATAAATGCTAAAATGAAGACAAATAATATGAGGATGATGGAAGTTTTTGTACTTTCGTGTGTTTAAATAATTATATTTCATTAAAAATCAAATACTTGAAACAAAAGGAAATGAAATAAATTTTTATAAAAATATCTTTTTACAACCGTAATGTACTTAGCAATTTTATTAATTGATCAGTGTAAAGTTGAGAAATTTCTTGTGTACCCAAAGCCATTAACAAATTTCGCTACTTCTATGCCATGGCAACGTAAATATTGAAACTATTTGGAAGTAACAAATTAATATTTTATAAAAAGGTTTGTTACGTACGCTTAATTTTCCTAACTCAAGCAGTGCAAACAAATTTGTTCAAGAACCGTCCCTGTTTATGCAATCATATTGGTTATGCTCATTTGTTTATGCAATAGAAAGAACTCAATTTCATTTTTTTTTTTTTTTTTTTTTTTTTTTTTGCATTCTTCAATTGTTAATCCGTTGGGAAATGCATTATGAGAGCTCTGGTTATTCTTTTGTTTTCTTCCTAACGAATTGCAAATTGTAGAAATAAAATCCAATTTATGTTTACCATGTCGAAAAAAGTTTTCCAATGAGAAACAACAAGCAATATATATTAATGAGCGTTTTATGCACTTCGCAAACTTTTCTGTAAAAGTAATGCATTATTTTTAAGAAATCGAAGAAATAGAATTAGTATTTGCATTTCACCTGCGACATTTTAGAAAAAGGGAAGCAGCGTAAGTAGCTTTCTAATTAAATTTAATGAATTGCAAGAAAATTTCTACATGTTATTTTACTAAATTAATGACGATAAGTTCCAATCAAATAATTTCCTTCTTCTCCGATTGCAGAAATTTATTAACAGTAACTTTAAAATCAAAAACTGCAAAGTCAATTTTTACTGCGTTTTTATATTTAAAAATTTTACTGTTAAAAATTAATATGATTAAATCCAAAGAATATTTCAACTTGTAAAAATCATATTTAATAACTTCTAAAGCATAATAACCTATAATAAACATCATCGAAGCTGAAATCGCAACCGTCAACAAGGAATTTTTTGAAGCAGTGGTAATTTAAATTTAAAATAGAGCTCTGCAAATGGTAGAAATTTTTTAATATTTTCTTTTAAAACCAGATGCTCATAGAGTTAAAATGTTACCTTACGTTTAGTCAGAATTCTTAAACTCTCTTTTTTTAAAGTTATTTATGTTACAGAATTCAAATTGTTCAAATGGTAGAAAATTGTTACTATTTTCTTTTAAACCAGATGTTCATAGAGTAAAATATTACCTTAGGTTTAGTCAGAATTCTTAAACTCTCCTTTTTAGAGCTGTTTATGTTACAGAATTCAAGATTTTCCAGCAATTATTTAAACTCTAAAAGTTATTCTGCTTTTATCCGTATATTAATCAAAGATGACAAATTTCTTTTTCATTCTTTGGGAGTTTAAAAACAAACTATAGTTTAATAAAGCTTTTATTAGAATTTGAATATTGTTTTCCGCTATATTTTCACTATTTTGAAATCTTTCTTCTTAAAGAGTAACTAGCACGAAGTTGAAATCGTATACTTAAAAATAAAGTTAAAATCTTTATAGTATTTACTACTGATATGTAGATAAGTAATTGACTTTAAAAACATTATATCTACATTAACATTGTCTATTTAATGTATACGTAAACAAATGAAAAGACCATGCACGCATTTTTGATTAAACATTATATTTTATTAAATATCTACAGGCCCAGTCAAGTCATGTAAAAAGGTAAAAATGAATGCCTGATTGAAATTTTACATGCCCTGTCCATGTCGGGCAACATATTTTTTGGGCCCTGATATGGACTATATCTTAACATGAACGTAAAAATTACATAAATTATTGTTTAAAAGAATTAGTTTTTACGTAAATTATTCTGTTTAATACAGAAAGTGAACTGCTTTCAGGATACGTCCCTCTATAAGATGCAAACTTAGTGAACCCTTTCAGACGTGGTGTCCGGTATACCGGACATTAACTTTAAAGAGCGTAGCATCTATAATGTTCAAGCATCTATAATGTTCAAGCTATGGGTCATAAAATGCATTTTACTTTAATCTTTAGAGCTATATGTAAGATATGTGATCAAATTTTTGAAAAGCGAATAATATTAATTTCAAGAAGAATAAATACTATTCGTTTGTTTTCATATTTCAATCACATCGGTCGAACGAAAAACTGAGTAGTAAAAACACTTACATTTTAAAAAATTATTGTGATTTAAACGTCATTTTTAGGATTTATAATCAAATAGATATAGTATAAGGGTTTAATACAATCAAAAGTATTTTAATATGAACCTATTATTTGTCAGAAAATTTAAATGTTTTGCATCTTGTCTGCTACAAAGAACAACGCTTAAACTTTTCATTTATCATTGAAAAAACTTGAAATTTTGTGTAATTGGTATTGGATATGTTATAAAGCTGTGCCATAAAGGAAAAAAAATAACGCCTGTTTTTCAAAATTTCACCTGAAAAAGTTAAGAAAAAATTCCTTAGAGGGACCTTTAGAATTATTTTATCAACATCTTTCTTTTTCGTTGTGTATTTTATACTTTCAGGCACAGCGAGGAGCTTTCTAGACACACGGATTGCAATTTCGTGTTTTGCATTCTAACAAAATCTTGACTATGGACGCTCGGACGAATTCATGGGCCAGATCTACACCATGGAATCAGCAAACCGAAGCACCAACAGTAAGTAATAGAACTAATACTTCTGAAGTATGAGTATGAACTTCTTTGGATATCAAAGTCATCTCGCTGTAGACACTTTTTATGGATGAGAAATTCTTCAAATTGTGGGAATCTTGTAACATCAGTTGACATTTCCTCGGAGGAGAATTCTGCTTTCTTGATGAGTTCTTCAAATCACAATGAGCCTCATCCCATTCTCTGCAGTAAAGTTAAGCAGAAATATAAACTATTGTTTTGAGAATTAAAAAAAAATCTACTTTTTAGATCTGATTGATACATAAAGCTAGAGAAATTAAAATTGCTAAAGTTTTTGAAATAGTACTTTACTGCCATTCTTTGCGCCGTTCTACAGTAGAACACTAACCTATATTTACCATTTACAGAAGCATAACATATTACAATTATATGCACCGAAGATTGCACTACCAAGTAAATTAATAGAAATGACTCCTTTTTTTATTCAGTTTTCCTTAATATAAGTCGCTTGATAAGTCACAAGGCCAGCCATCATAGTTTTGAGGAATTTAGAAGGCAAGAAGGTAACTTTGGAGAGACAATTTAAAAGGCCTTATGTATTTTAGTTAATTTCCTCACTCTAACGGCCCTTGAAGCGTTTATTTAATTTTTCAAAAGAATAATACTCGCACGCTTAAAGCATACCTAATTTCAAAAAAATAATACATTCTCTTCTACACCTTTATTCAACTGATTCAGTAGAACTAAATGTTCTTTTCTGCATAACATTAAAATCGGGGTGGGGTGGGCGTTAATCCGACTCAATATTTTATATTGATTAGAGTTAAATTAGTGAAATCATTAGGTCGGCAATAGTAAGAAAATATTTAAGACTTACCAAAACTAAGAGCAATCTTTTCTCTCCAGACTGTAGAAACTTTTCCAAAAATCAGGATTCAAAGTAAGAGCATGTTCTCGTTTGATGTATGAACCTAAAAAAATAGCAGCAATTCTTGCACTACTAAGCAATTTTGAAAAAATAAATCGAATATTGCTAATTGCTAAATAGCTTTGATAACAAATGTATGCCATAATTCTTGTGTTCTTTCAAATGAAAAGCGCGTCAATTTACGTCAGCCCAATATTTATTTTAAACCCTTTTCTCAACGCTTCTAGTGTCATTTGAAGTTAAAAAGATCATTTTAAAAGATTTCGGTAATATTGGTTAATTCATATTGTTATCAGAACAATAGTGACTTTAATAACTTTTATTAATTCAAGGATTGGATGGAATCAAGAAATTGGAGGAATAGTCAAGAAAGTGCAGAAAAGAAAATGGTTCGTAAAATCAATAGATTTCTAATTTAACTCTTGAATTGTTCTCAGGGACGTAACTAGGTCATTTTCTAACTGGGGCAAGACCAGAATTTAGCACCCCTTCCCCCCTTATATACATAAAAAAAAGTATATTTAGGTGAACACACACATTAGGTGAACACACACATTTAGGTAAACACACACATTTAGTCAATTTGGCACCCCTAAAATAATCTGGCGCCCAGGGCATACGCCCCGTCTGCCCCCCCCCCTCTAGTTACGTCCCTGATTGTTCTTTATATTATTGTCATCATATTACATTCCTGCTCAAAATAGTTCTGAGAATATTATAAGGTTTATACTAAATTGGACATTAAGTTCCGTTATAATTAGAATGCCACTTAGAACAAAAAAAAATTAATAAGATGAGTATTTAAACAAGAAGTTCCGTCTAGAACTATAAGAGCCTACTTTCCCGTATACACCGAATTCAAAATTATAACCTAGCTATCTCTCTCTCTGTGTCTTTCTCGTTTTAGTTTTAGTTCTTAATTGCTTCAAATATACCTTTTTCAACGGTTAATAGATATTCATTCAATCATTCATTTATTAAGTCATTCATGTATTTAGTCACTCATTTATTCATTCATTCTTTTGCTTATTCATTTAATCATTCATTGATTCAAAAATATTCTTGAAAATCCCGATCAAAAATTTCATAGGAAAATAGGCTCCTTAGTTCTGGATGTACTTTCTATTTGTACATGTTCTACATCATAAGAGCTTTCCGATAAAGTTTGTTACAAGCAAATCGGTCCGTTAGATCAGGAATTATATAGGATTGAAATTTCCCCGTAGGCGGTATGTTATTTTTTTTTAAACTGTTCAAAAATGAACAAAAATTGTTCAAATCAATATTTCACGCCAAGAACTTCTTCCAGTGAGCTTGTTCATGGGAAATTGGACCTTGTACCCAAAGTTTACATAATTTGCTTCATTTTCACCCATAGGCGATAATGTTAAAATTTTTTGAACTGTTCAAAATTAAACAAAAAAATTGTTCAAATCAAAAAGTAAAATATGGAAATGAGATGTCCTCGCCGAGATCTTTCGAATGCGAAAAGAATTTTTTGAATCGGACAATTCGTTCAAAAGTTATTAGGGGGGGGGACAGACCGACAGACAGACCGACAGACAGACAGACCGACAGACCGACCAGACACCCTTTTTCCCCATCTCAAAATCCTACTTTCAAATTTTTTATTTTTCAATCTTTATTTAATTACTTAACTTATTTTTGACTTTTCTTGATTTTTAACGATATTTTTACGATACATTAAGCCTTCTGTCATGCTTTTTTTTTTTTTTTTTTTTTTTACTTTTACGGGAAAGTAGGCTAAAAAAAAGAAGAAGAAGACGTGCAACAAATCTAAAGGCGTAGACTAAAAAAACGTTATTTAATTTAATAAGACTATTACCGTTGGTGCAGGCTTAAATTCAACATAGAAATACCAGAAAACCATATACAATCATTTTACGGGTGTGTATTGAACGTCGAATATGAAGTTAAAAAAATTCAAAAATCAGGAAAGGAGAAGCACAAAAAAAAAATTAATTTCTCCTTGTACTATGCAATTAAAATATTATTTTTAAAAAATTATACTAAATGAACTTAACAATTTTCATTGTCGAAAAACAGGAAAAGTATGTCATATTTGTCGTCCGTTATACATTCAGATATATCATCGAATTAAAGAATTCTGCTGCATCTTCAACATCACCATTACTTTGATCCATAAATAAGCAATCCTCATCTATTCCCACTTTGACTGTCAAATATACTATTCTTTTTAAACGACCCCAAGCTTTTCGTAAAGTTAAGAGTGTCCATTAACAGTGAATATATCTAAAAATTAAATTATATTTAGTAAAAATTATAGATGCGCATTATTCGCTACACTGTTAAAAATGCCAGTTCAAGCTTCAATCTTTCACCAAAAGAAGGGGGGAAATAATGAACTTTAGCTGCAACCAGCATGTGGTACTAAGTTGAACCATTATAAGGGTGTAGTTTTACTGTGAATAAGAAAACAGAAACCCTTATAATGATTCAACTTAATACCAAATGTAGGTTGCAGCTAAATTTCACTATTTTTTTTTTTTTTTACTTTTTTGCTTTTTTTGGGGAAAGGTTGAACTAGAATTTTTCACAGTGTAGAATATACGCTGATACCTTTCTTTCCCTTCAGATTAATGTTTGGTTTTGCTATGCAAGCATTATATATATATATATATATATATATGTGTGTGTGTGTGTGTGTGTGTGTGTGTAACATCATCATTTGGGCTAGTTCTGTCAAGTGTCAAGTCAGTCGTAGCCGAGTTATCAAACCTTATTTTATTTTTTCTTTTGAAGCCATTCCATTGTTGGAACGAAAAATACACATCCCAGGACGACGAAACATAAACAAACGAAGAACACGAAAAGGCTACAAAGCTACATTACACATTCTTGCACCAAGTACATCTTACGAATCCCGCAAAATCGAACCGGACTTGAACTTTGAACTGGTTGTGGAGCGCAGCTCCTTTGCCAGATATGCATCCCACAAAATGTAGCTTCTCCTGCCTTATATAATTTTTTGAGCTCTCCGTCACGTGATCCCGCACGATTTTTCTGATTGGGTGGCCCTGGACCGCCATACTCCTCAAAGTTATGTAAGTTTCTGTTCGCGCCATGAAAAAGGGGAAATATATAAAGTGCCTACAATTGTCTGTAGGTCACTTTAGTGTTTGTGTTTTAAAATCGAATTTAAAATGAACTTAAAAAGGGGTTGGAAAGAGTTATTTGTTTTAATGTTATATACCTATATGTATATACGGTATAAATCATGCTGGTTTGAGTATAAAAATCTAATAAACTAACACTAATAAAGATGATCATGAGCTTCAGGGTGGAAAAAGTAAATCATTTTAAATGTTATCTCATATTTTTGCAGTTCTTTTTCAGAAGGTATTCTGAGAAACGTTCTTATAAGTAGGTGTTCATTCGTTCATTTTCATTTGCCGTTTCAAACAGAAAAAGAAGATTACACCTAAAAATTCAGACAAGTACAAATCATTTGTGATTTATTTGAAATCCATTCTGAAAAGCTCACTGATTACCAGTGTCCCGGAGATTACCGCAACCAAAAGTTGGATGAAAAAATCGATCAAGATATTTGTCATTCTCTTAAGTACTGTTGGATTCCTTTATCAAACATGGAATTTCCTCAAACTATATCTGGCTTATCCAACTGTGGTCAACGTCCTGGTCAGCAATCCATATGAAGTGCAACAACCAGCACTTACATTCTGCAACAAAAACAGGTGAGAACTAGTTTTATAGTTGAACTGATTATAAATTTTATGCAAGGAAATGCATTCAAGGCATATTCCCCATAATAAATGAGAAAATATGCCACGGTAAAAAAAGAAAAAATTCTACGAATTCTTTTATAGTGTTTAGTAAGCATAATTGTAAGAATGCAAACCAATCCATCACGTCAAGGAGTTTTTTGTAGGAGAACTTCTCATTACACAAAAAATCATTATTCATAAACTTTTCCCTTCCTTAAATTCGTTGACATCCTGAATGTGGAAATTCAAATTAGAAATCGCCACGAAAATCGCAGAGTGGCGTTTAGAATGAAAATGCGTATTTATGCGAAATTATGCGTATTTAAGATATATTTGTTTTTTGCCAAAATATTAGCTACTCTAAGATGTTTTTCGGTATTGTCCAATTTTTCTTTCGTCTTAAACGCTATTTTTTTTTTTTTTTTTTTGCAAAAGAAATATAACATAATAACAATATTATGGGCACAATTCTTAGCAATATTATGAATTAGCTATTCATGACACATGAATAACTATTTTCCTACCCCCAATTGACATCCCTCTCAGAAATCTAAAATAAAGTGAATCGTTTCCTGAGGACAAAAATCCAAATTCCATCAGTAATATATAAAAGGGACACAATAATTTATTTAATTTATGACTCTTGGTGACGATAGAATGAATTTGTTGCATATGTAATATTTTTAAGAAGAAATTTTCATTTTTGGCGACAAATTAAAGAACTGTTTTCATATTTATCGGTAAATTATCGGTAAAAAGTATGTGATTGTAGTCACAATAATTAATTAATATGTATTACTGGAACAAAATCACGAAGTAGTAAACGATGGCGATAGGATTGTTTTAAGTATGCATCCCATTATTAAGGCGCTCATGCTCTTACTAATGAAAACTGCAGAAATGAAGAAAAATGAAGAAATGTAATTCTTTCCTTGTCGAAAAAAATGTTAATATAACAATGCATGAGAAAAAAATGAAATACGATATGTGAAAACTCGCCAATAGACTCATCAGTATTTTATTGCAATATCCCCAAAAATGATGTGACTCTAAATATTTAACTGTAAAAGTAATTTAAAGAAAGCAGAAATAAAGAAAAGTATAACCGTCGTGTTGTTATCAAGATAACTAAAAAAGTAATTTATACAAAATTCGCTGAAGGAGAGCCTAACTATCTAAATTAATGCCGATTTTCGGTGTTTAAGAGAAATTAATAACAAGAAGATATTTTGTAATTAAGAATTTAAGAAAAAGAAACATTACTGCATGTGTGTATTTCTATTTTTCCCCCAGACAAAGAAGAACTGTAGTTTGCAGTTATGAAGACAGTGAATGCACAGTCATGCCTTTTGAGCGTTTCTGTATCACTTATCCAAAGTACTGTCCTGACAATTTACCACCTTATCTAGGAGTGAGTACTGTTTTTGTCACGTTTCTAGTTTTAACAGCACTGAAAGAGTAGCTGATATGAAAGTCGAAAAAAAATTATTTTCGACTTTAGAATATTTGTCGACTGCTTGAATTCAGATTTAAATTTGATTCCTTACAATATAAAAATGACAAAGATATAATTTAACTGGAAATTTAACTTCAATTATAACCACGGGAATCTTCAATAATAACCATGAATACCATTTTACGAAAACTGGTATATCAAAGACATTATGAATTATAACTCTGTTAACAACTATCTCTACAGTGACGTAGCTGGCATAGGTGACACCCGGGCGGTTATCCGTGGTTTTTTTTTTTTTTTTTTTTGTGTGTGTGTGTGTGTGTGTGTGACGGGGGCGCCCCCCCCCCCCTCACACACACAGAAAAAGAAGAAGAAAGACCAGCAAGGAAAGAATAAAGACCAGCAAAAAAAAGAAGGAAAAAAATACCATTCGTATCATGGAAGTAATAATATTTAATGTATTAGTTGAAAACAATGGTGGGTTTAGAAGTAAAAATCCTCTTCAAATATTTTTGTAAGGACACACTTTGCTCGGTTAAGAGTAGAAAAGAAAATGATAGAAAGAAATACCCAGTTCAAAGTATTTGTTTCATAATATGGAGCTTTTAAAGATTTATTGGTTTTCCCCTTCGTGGCCGGGTGCCATAACGGAGCGAGTGACACCCGGGGCGGGCCGCCCCTCCCCCCTTAGCTACGCCACTCCTATTTCAATATATTATTGAGCTCCGAATTAAAGATAAATCCCGTCTGAAATGAATTTTGAAATTCTGAACTGGGTTGCGTTATACGAATGGTACACTTAATGTAATTAAAACCCAGTGGTGTAGTCCTGGAAAAAAAGGTGGGGGGGGACGCTTTCAAATGCGAACATATATCTTTGTCACCCGAAGCAATTTGCTTTCAAAATGTTTCCAGAGAGAGGGGGCGACGGGCCCAGCCCCGCCCCCCTCCCGAAATCCCGAAAATTTTCGCAATGTAGCATATATTCCTCCCTGAAACTTTCCTCAACGCTAGTGTTTCAAAATCAGGCCTCCCGCTTCCCAAAAAGAAAAAAAAAATTCTGGCTGCGGCCTTGATGGAAAGCTACATAGTTTTTTTTTTTTTTTTTTTTTCTTTGTCTTGCTTTGTCTAATGGATGCTAATAAGCGCAAATCAAGACTAACAACCAAAAGTAGTAAAATCAAGCCAGCTGGGCCCCTCCCTCACTATTTCAGATGAATTTAATTCAATAATTTTTTCCCTTCATATCATTAATATATCATTAAAATATGTCTGAAAACAAAGAATAAGTCCATAAAAAATTATTATTAATGCATAAAATAAGTCAATTTGTTCATTTTTAAATAATTATTGAATTATTTGTAAACAATATTTTAAAACAGGGAGCTATGATATGACAAAAATGTGTATGTATTTGTTGCCCCCCTTCCCCCAAATAAATTTTGAACTTGTTAATTTCATGCACAGACATGTCCATGCTTGTTCAGGCATACATAGATGTGTTTAGCAGACTGACTAAATCATCGCCTCTTTAAGGAACCATCGTCTTAAAATAGCTTGAATCACAAAAATATTCTTTTTTGGTAAATCAAATTACATTTAAAAGGTTGAAAAAAGATGATCCCATTGAGATCCCAAGTTGAAATTTTGCATAATCGATGATAAAATAGACAGAAATATGTGAGAATATTTTGAAAATTTTCCATTATATGTTTTTCGAGAAGTTTAAAATTTAAATTTTAAGGTCATTTTTTAAATTTAAAATCTTTATAAAATTAGTCATGATGCATATCATATGAAACGGCATTCATTATGGGTTTTACCAGAACTTTTTATTTCTATTTGTTGATGAGCCTGTTTTGTGTTGAAGCATACCATGTAAAAATGAGAGTTTTTTACAAAATCAAAGTTTGATAACTAAGAAACAAAACAGGATAAAAATATATAAATTTGGATTTTTAATTTTCTTGTGAAGTACAGATGATAAGCTAAATTTGAAGAAAATAAAAAAAGGTGAGTTAAATTTTTTCTCAGATTTTGGAATGACCCCTAAGTCACTTCCATTTTTTCCCTGTTATTTCTCCTATGCCGGTATTACATTGGAGAAATAACGGAAATAATGGAAGCTACTTATATGAGTTTTGGGAAGGGAAAAGTTAAAAAAAAAAAAATAGCGTCGTTTCCCTCCATTCAACAGGCGCGGCATTTGATCAATCAGGAGTGGGGGTCACTCTCCCCCCCCCCCCCCCGTTGACTTTTAGAAACGCATTGTATTCATACGTGTGATTATGTATTTTGTTGTTTTTTTCCTATAATATGCATTGAATATATACCCCGGAAAATTTTGGAATGACTGGCCAATCAGTCTAGGTTTGTCTTTTGGTGGCAAAAAGAGCAACAGTTCTTAGTAAAAACAACAATCCAGGCAGTGCTCCCCACTGAAGAATGAATTTTACATGTATCTTGTAAAAATAAAATACTTATATTTACAAAATTTCAATTTTTTTAGTTATTGAAGTGCTTAAAAACAATGTATTAACACCATATGTTATGATATTTCTACCTTGATTTATTGAAATAATAATTTTTAAATAATAACAATAATAACTTAAAAATAACTTCACATTTCTTTTGTTTCACATATTCATAAATATGTAACTTTTTTTAACCCTTTAATAGGGCGGTGGTTAAAGTATACTTCACACAAAATTCACCAACTTAAAAATGTATAGTAAATTATTTTAGCGGGTGGGGAAGTAAAAAGCATTGTAATTTTTAATGACCAATATGAATTTTATTTTTTGATCTATATTTCAAAAAATATATTGATCTATCATTACTAAAAGGAAACCATAAATTTTGGACCAGCCTTATAAAGAGTTAAGACGTGATTTTTAGGAGTTGCACATTACAACCCTAGTAGTTATTAAGTGACTCACAATAAACTATTTTCTAAGTGTAATTATTTCTATTCTTTTCATTATACAGGGTGGTGAAAATTACTGAGCACAAATCATGTTTGAAAAAAAAAAAAAAAAAAAAGTAGAGAGACAACACAATGGGAGGTATCATGGTATCACATGATTATGTTTCATTCGATTAACTTCCGCAACACAATTCAAACATGAAAACTTTTCCTCATATTCTTTATTTTGTTCCTTTTTTTACAAACATGTAATATGCCCAATAATTTTGGACTACCCTTCACCCTGTACGTAAAAATACCGAAGCGTAAAATTACAAATATATATGTAATACTGTGTGAAAAAAAAAGCATATAATATATATTTTGTTTTGAAAACAATAATTTAGCTTCAATCAAATGCTAAATTTCAGAGGTTAAAACTGTAAAGGTTAAAAACTTTTATTGTTCAAATTTGAAGAACTATACAGTTCGTCAACAAACAATGTTAATAACTACATTAAAAACATAGAAGAAATCTTAAACAAATTATTCTCAGTGGTTTTTACTATTTTCGGGTAACATAAGGATACCTGATGCATTGGGAAGAAAAAAATTATTTTTGTTTTGAATGAAAATCAGAGATCAATTTGTGTATTTTATTTGCATAACATCATAGACATCAATAGGCGCCGAACAAACGAGGGCTACCAAATCTAGTGTCGTTGGATGTGTTCATTCCTTAGAAATTTGCTAGGAGGCCAATAGGAGATAACTTTTACCAAGGCCGTAGCCAGAAATATTTTTCGGGGGGGGGGGGGACCCTGACTTTGAAACACTTATGTCGAAGAAAGTTTCAGGGATACGCTACATTGCGAAAAATTTCGGGATTTGGGGGGGGGGGCGTGGGCCTTCCCCCCCCCCCCCCCCCTCTGGATACGGCCTTGAATTTCACCATATTTCTATGTGTGTGTATTTATTTCATGCCGAGGAGAAAGAGTTTGAGAAATTTTAAAAACTTCATTTAATTAAAATACAATATTTCAATGCAAAAACTGTAAAAAAAGTAAATTTATTTTTATTTTAACTAACTTCAAATTTATTTTTCCAGCCTTTGATGTTTCACTTATTTAAAGACTTAGCCAAGAAGAAGGAAAGAAAATTCAAATTGAAAAAACACAAACCAAAATTCAAACTTCTCAATCTTATTAAAATTCGGAGCGAGAAGAAAATGAATTATATTTCAGTTTAATTTTATAATCGAAAACTATTAAACATGAGTGCATAAATCGTAGAAAAGTACTTACAATTCACTTTGATTGGATGTTTCATCTCTTATTTCAGTTAACTCCGTACTAGTATTTCTGCGTTTTGAAGGGGTTAAAAATGTTTCCAACAGATTTTGTTGAATAAATCTTTTCATTCTTTCTTTTTCCACCTGCTTTTTGAGAAATTGCTTTTTCGATCTATAACGAGTGATCAATGCATAGATTAGCGTACCACTACTAGGACAGACAGATTATATTTTTGTGCGTTATGTCAGTCACTTTTAAAATTTGGTTTGCATGTGATGTCGTTCAGCAGGTGTAGACAGTATTGGCTATTGGTTTCCGAGAGCAATTTAAACAGACCCATATCTCCAGACTTTTTCTACGAATCTGTTTTCTTTTTTTGGCTTGGGGGAGGGGGTTCGGTCGAAACCGACGATCACGAAGAACGAAAACAATTATCTTGAAGGGACCGTAGGACAGGGACAGCATGATTTATTTGTCTCAAAATGGTTTCTGGTCATGTGATTAAAGCCTTGTAGCCCAGGGCAAGCAGCAATTTGGAAACAGCATAAAATACTCAACTGGGTATCGACTACCTGATGAACTGTGTAACATGTGGGGTCACGACAGAGAAAAGCTATTTGGCCGGTTCCCACTCCTCATGTAGATGGTTTCAATTAGCTGGCAATAGCAAAGTTTGTTAACAATATAGGAAATAAATGGAGAAGCGTGGGACTGAGAAAAATCAGTTTACTTTTGCTTCATTCCAGTCTTATTGAATTTTTTTCTGACTGTCAAAATATAGGCCTTTTATGTGGCTATAATTTTTTTTTAGTTTTATATAAAGTTGTCTTTGAAAAAAATCAAAATTAAAAAAAAAACCCTGAAGCACTTTTGGGAATTTTCGGGCCTGATAATCACCGAAAAAGAAAAAAAAAAAAAAAGCTGAATAAATTGAAAGTGATAAAGGCATTTTAAAATGAATTTACACCGCAATTTTGTGTCGTGCCATAACAGGTTTTTGCACAGATAATCATTTGTAATCCAAACATTTTTTTACATTTATTTGGTTTTGAAATTGTTTAACAAAAAGCGTAATGCATCAAGTTTGAATATGCAAAAGGCTTGAAGCGATGTCGAGAAAACAAATGATTGTGAAAGGAAATGTTTAATATGCTTGTAGGTTTTTCGATATTGCATACCAAAAGGAAAGCTACTTTTTTTAAGGTGAAGTCTAGGGGGGCGAAAGAGGACGTTCATTGTCTCCCAACTTTTTTACTCGAATAATTTCAACGTCTCACTGTTTTGTAAAAAAAAAAAAAAAAATCAGTACAAACAGTTACACTGCTTGTACTGATCTTTTTTTTTTTTTTTTTTTTTTTGACAATAATTTGATTTCAAAACGTATGATATTTGAACCCCCCCCCCCCCCCCGCACACCTATTTCCTAGGAAATCCAGCACAGCTGAAACTAATTCTCTGAATTTATGTAGTTCCCGTTTACTCATATTTTAACGCTCTTATTTTGACGAGTAATATTAACCTGCGATTGTTAATTGTTGTTTTGAGAGAATCGGGGAATCCCTTTTTTTTTCACGAATTTAAAGTAGAAGCAGCCTTTATGTATAGTTTTAAAAGCTTCTGTCTTATTTCATAAAGCTGTTAATTTACTAATGAGTGCCTTATTTTGAATATTAAAAAAGTTAGGAAGCTCAGCGTCCCCTCGCGTCCTCAGCGTCCACCCTGAAAATTATTAAAGGTGAGGGGACGCTTGACGGAAAATAAAGAGGTGGGGGGACGCCGTCCCCCCGCGTCCCCCCTCGACTACACCACTGTTAAAAGCTTTTCATTGCAAATTCAAGTCATTCAGAAACAAAAAATGTTGTTTAGTTTATGAAAAAACATTAGAAATTTGAAAATTCAAAATTTGAAAAATGTTTTTATAAAAATCGGGTAAACGAAGCACACAAAAACTATTTTAAAAACTGTCAGCCTTTCGCAATTTCCTTTAAAATCTGGGGGGATCTTAAGGGATTCATAGTTGTGTTATACCTTGTATCTGACCTTTTGTTACAACGCCTATTTAATTTGCTCTTTTGATACAAAATTCATATTCATGCTCAGCAGTCAGCATGTAATGCATGATATATACCGTATCTTTGCGGGCATTGATAAAGATTACAAGGAATCCATTCTTCCAATTTCCGTAAAAAGCTATTCAAACTTCTCTTTATTTCATTCGACACACGCACATACATATACATACACAGTGTGTCAAAGAATTTTTAAGACTTGGTTTATAAAATAAAATAAAAACTAGTAATTATATTTTTTAATCATTTTTATTCAAAATAAGTTCCTTCGGATTCAATACATTCGTTACAGCGGTTTAACAACGATTCGAATGCCTGTTCCAGCTCACATTGTGGGACTGCCTCCAAAGCTCGCGTCCAAGCTGTTTGCACACTGTGTCACAAAGAATGTTCAACACTACAGCTGGAACTAAGCTTACAGTTGCGCTATCTGTGTTATCGAGTATTCGTGAAACTCCTTAACTGTCAACTGATTCACTGTCAAAACCTCAGTTCATTTGTTTACTGTTTTTTTTTTTTTTACTTTGATGACGCTGACAATACACAAACAGCTTCGACGCGAGCTTTGGAGGCAGTCCCACAATGTGAGCTGGAACAGGCATTCGCATCGTTGTTAAACCGTTGTAACAAATGTATTGAAGCCGAAGAAGCTTATTTTGAATAAAAATATAATTACTAGTTTTATTTTATTTTATAAACCTAGTCTTAAAAATTCTTTCACACACTGTGTATGTGCGTGTGCGAGTGCGTGTGTAGTAAGTTCGAAGCTCATTCAAAAACTTCTGAAACTTTGTTCATAACAAATTACTCTCCAAAAAAAAAACATACTGGTTCGTCACCTCTTTCAAAGAACTCTCCTTATTTTCGCCTACACTTTTCCCAAAGGTTATGAAAATCATGAAAGCCGTAAAAACTTGAGAATTACATCCTCAACGTCACATCGAATCGTTCACTTATTTACGACTATTAACGTGTCAACATAATCGGTTTTCATTATCACGTAGCTTAGTGATTGTAAGCAATCACAAAACAGCTATTAGTAATAATAGTTTATACTACTTAAAGTATAAATCTAACTAACTAACGATAGAAATTCTCTTATAGAAACCGAAAGGTCCGACCAAGTCTAGAATAAATGGTTTATTTTTACAAATTAGTCTGTCACAACATCCCTCATACATCAGAGTTATCCATTACATTCTAGTACTTTTAACACAAGAAAAAGGAGGCTGGGTGGTTAGATCTATAAGAAGGCTGAGAAATTAAACGTTTGATATTTTTTCATAAAATTCGCACATGGGTGAGACTGAGTGATAAGTGCTTTGTCGAGTTTGACTGAAACTCTCTTCTGCAGGCTTCCTGAACTGTATGACAGATTTTTCAGTTAAATTCTCCAAATTCAACACATAGCTACGCACAAATTCATTGCTTCTCTAAACACTCGCAGAACAGCACTAGACGAAATTTCTTTCTTCGAAAATTCAAACGCTCGAGCATAAAAAAAGGCAGAACTGTATGGCCTTAGGACATTATTTATGAAAGTTTACAGAATGTAACACCATTTTGTAGACGTACATTGAAGAATCCATCGGCACTCTGCTATAAGAGGGTTCTGAAAGTGTTGAACATAGTTTATATGTGTATGTGGTAGTACACTTTTGGTACAAAGAGAGAGAGAGTTTTTGTTCAATAAAATTTTTTTGAAAGAGTGAATTCCTTGAAAGTTTTAAGCACTGAACCATGCTTAATTTTGAAAAACAGGCACCCTTTCTGAACAGTTTCGTAGTGAATGAATTTTGGTGGGAAGACGCTGAGATTGAAGCCCACAATGCAAGCATAATTGGTAGATGCTATAAAATAATCGAAGGGAAACAACAAAAATGCAAGTAAGTCACAAGTCAACTACTTTTATTTTTATCTAGCAATACTTATTCAGAAAATTTCTAAATAAAGAAAATTTTCAAATTTCCTGACAATTTTAATGACATTTTATGAATAATTATGAGTTTTATTCCAATTAGCGCGACAAGCTAGTAGAGCTAATTTTAGCCTAATTTTTTTTATTTAATAAATTTTACTACTTGCATGAGATTTGCATTGTTGGGTCTCGAAAACTGTACGAATTTGTCATGCGGGGCCCGGACACTGATTCAGCCGATTGTCAAAGAGAGCGTTTGGAATAACCCTGTTTTTCTCTAGCTTATTAGATTTCAACATTCTTTCCATTATTTCAGACTTCCGTACCGAAGAGTTCCGTCGACAACCTCTGCTGGAGAGCCAAATATGTGCTACACAATTGACTCTCAGATGGAGCAATCCAATTCGAAGTCTGATATTTATCCCAATACATTTAGTAAGTTATACCTTTCAAGACTAATACCTTCTTCTTATAGGTACTTTTCTCCATCGGACACCCTTGTACCTTTTAGCCGAAGAGGTAGAGAGCCGATGGCCGTCGGTCGACTACGGTGGCAACAACCCCGCCAGCCCAGCTTCCCTACCTCTTAAATGTGTGGACCTGGCCCTCCTTGATATCTATACTAAAGGAATATCATTGGAGGGTTATGGTTCCAATGGTTAGGTTCTTTTTATAGGTAGTACATTTTTCTCCAAAACTACTGGTATTGAGGGTGATTTTCAAAGACGACATAACTTTTGCTTTTGTTTACAAATATTCTTTACTAGTTGGCGAGATTTTTTTTAGCGGGATGACATGGGTTGCATGATGAATTTCTGAATGTTTAATCTTTCTTACATTGTGACATAGGATAGGAGTCCTGTTCAAGTACGTAACTGGGTACATTGTGGATTTACATGGGGGCTGACGGGGCCTGTCCCCCGAGCGCCAGATTTTTTTGGGGGGGGAGGTAGGGTACGGACAAGGCTTTATTTACCATTCAGCCCGTGAGGCCCGGGCCAAGGGCCCCCATTTTGAGGCGGCCCCCTAATTTTGGTTATTATTATTTACTAGCTGTACCCGGCCACGCGTTGCTGTGGCTCAGTCTGGTTCGATGGAAAAGCAAGAAAAAGCACATATTTCTAATATGTTTCATTTGACAATGCTTGTTGTTTCATTGTCAGAAAATATAGATTGTCTGGTTTACCCATTCTAGAACACGCAATATATACTTGTACACAAGAAAAGATCTTAACTGCTCAATTTGATTGATTGGTCTTGAGCTTTATGTTTTTTCACAATGCTTGCGGGCAATTTTTTTTTTTTTTTTTTGTTCCATTGTCTGTGAAGATTTTGATATTGTTTGGCACATTGAAAAATTCCAACATAAGCTTTATCCAAACAGAAGAAACTCAAACATAAAAATTCTAAATTAAAAAAATGCCGTTCAAAATAAATAATTTGTGTTTTAAAGTTCCCTTAATCGTTAAGTTCAAAAATATTTAAAATATATTTCAATACAAACAGAAAAAACACAAAATTTTAACATCAGAATGAAAGTAGCTAAATGAAACTGTTAATATTCAAAATAAATAATCTTTGTTTAAAAGTTCCATTTACTCTTCGAGTGCAAAAATACTAACAAATACTTCAATACAAACAGAGAAAACACAAAATTTGAAATAAAAATGAAAATAGCAAAATTAAACTGTTGCCATTCAAAATAAGTAATCTTTGTTTTAAAGTTCCCCTTAATCATCGAGTGCAAAAATACTTCAATACAAACATAAAAAATTATTAAATCAAAATGAAAATAGCTGTACCCTGCCAATAGTTGCAGTGGCTCATTCTCCTTAATAAAACATTAAAAAACAAAATAATTAAATCAAAGTTGAAATAAACTGAAAGTGATGTATAAAAACACATGTTCTGATAAAATTTCAAAGCAATCGGTGTAGTACTTACGGAGATTTGAGGTTATTAACCAAGGCTGAACTTGGTCGTAACCGTAAACTGGATCAAGTTCAGCCTTATATGCACAAACGAACACTTACATTTTTATTTATATAGCTTAAATTACCCGGAGTTGAGTAAACTGCTAATTAATATTTTTGGATCAAGGTAAGTATTAAGAAATCGAACTAAAAAGCTTAAAACTGGCGTTCTTATTGACTTAGAAACTTCGAACAAATTCCATCTTGTACAGAAAAATCAGCGCTTTCGATCGATATATTATATTAATATGTGCAAGGTTTTTTTTACTCCCATACTGGAGAATTTATGTGGAAATTTGCGTAAAATTGGAATAAAAAAAGGAACTACCTGTCGGATTTTTTTTCTAACGGGTCTATAAACCTTCCTCTTGAATCACTCTATTGATGAAAACCGCATTAAAATCTGTGAAGTACTTTCGGAGATTTGAGGTTATGAACAAACGAACACTTAAATTTTTATTTATATAGATTTATTTATTGATTTATTTATTTATTTTTATTTTCTTGTTTTATTTATTTTTTATTTTTTTATTTATTTTTTTTTTTTTTTTTTTTGTAATTTAAAATTTTTCAGAAATATATTTTAAAATAGCATCTTTCAAAAACAAATTGTTATTGTTATGCTGCTTCACAGAAAATTTGTATTATTAAAATATTTTAAAACCACAAGAAATTTTCACTTAGAGGGCCCCCAAATTTTGGTCTGACAATTTGAAATTTGAAAAACAAAATCGATTTTGCACTTTGGGGGCCCCCAGATTTTATTCAAACATTTTGTAATTTAAAAACAAAATCATTTTGCACGTTGGGGGCGCCGAAATTTTAGTCTGACTCTTTGATATTTGAAAAACGAATTAGTTTTTGCGCCTTGAGGGCCGCCAAATTTTGGTGTGACTCTTTGAAATTTGAAAAACAAAGTAGTTTTTGGGCTTTGGAACCGCCAAAATTTTATGTTTAGAAAATTTTTGTTGCGTGAGAGGCACCCAAACATGAGTTGTACCTATAGTGATGTTATCCTATAGTGATTTACAAAATGTAAATCGGGCCATGGGTGCGGATACAAATATATATATACATTTTTTATTTTTGTTTATTTATTTATTTTTTTGTGTGTGTATATATCGAGGTAAGTGACGCTAATGCCTGGTCTTGCCCCTGTTGGAAAATGACCTAGTTACGTCCCGCTGGGGCCTTGTTCTGTAATTTTCGTATGAATTATAATTTTCAATCGGAATTGAACAGGATTGGAAGCTTGATTTGGCATTTCTAAACATCTATGTTAAATGCAGTTTGAATTTGTGAGCGTGAGGTTAGAACTGCGCCTTAAATCATATTGAAAAGGAATAATGTTTGATTTTGTTTTCATTTTTAAAAATAGATAATGTTCCTTTCCAAACTGTTAAATTGATACATAATGTTCTGCTTCGAAAAGAACAATTTTTATTTCTTGAATGGAGTAGTAGTTGTAGGTAGCTATGTCTTCGCACCCTTATCTCTTTTTACGAATTTCAACTTCAATTGATTGCTTTGGAAAGGAGAAGTCGCTTCCTGTGCAGACAAGCACTGAAGCAATGAATTCAAAGACTACTACTACTATGAATTCAAAGACACTATGCCAGGTTCAGAATAATTTTCCTTTCGCATTTCTAATTTCAGAACTATAGTTTCAATTATTGTATGTACTGTATATCACAGATTTTATTAGCATTTGATAAATTCTAGCTTTTGAAGTTGAATTAAATACCCAGCCAGAAGAGTATCTGATTTATACAGAGCCTGTGCTCATACAAGTGGCTATTCATGACCGGAGAAGGGAAGTGAATGCTTTTGCAGAAGGTTACGCTCTCAAAGGAGGACGGAAGTACGAAGCTTATGTTTCAATGGTTAGCTCGTTTCCTTTTCATATCGAAGACAAATGACGCTGATAAAAAATCTACTCTTTCTCTCCTTATTACTAGCTGGTACTTGTCCATTTTATCGCGACAAAAACGCACCAAAAACATTTCGCCAAATTATAAAAATTTATTCAAGTGCATAAAAATATACATAAAATAATTTTTATAAAAAATAGAACCGACTTCAAATTATAAATTGTGCTAAAAAGTGAAAAATAAATTAAATCTCTAAACAACATCGATGTGACTTTTAAACATAATTTTAGAAGTCGGTGCAAACTTAGGATAAATAAAATCTTTTGTAATCATGAATCAATTACAAATATATATATTTTCGCAGAATTAGCAACAGTTTCAATATGAAGTAACAAATGGTGTAATGGTAATTAGACTCATAATTTTGCATCGACTTCTAAAACTATGTTTAACCCTTTGAGAGGCACAATGAATAATTTTGAATATTTACTGTAATTTGCTCACACAGGCTCTATTTGAGCCTCAGAGATATGAAATCAAATGAAAAAAATATTCTTCCATCCCTTCGATCTGTGGTGGTATAGCGGCGTAACCACCGACCGTGTAGAACTTAAAAGTCACATCGATGTTGTTTAAAGAATTAATTTATTTTTCACTTTTTAGCGCAATTTATAATTGGAAGTCGGTTCTATTTTTTATAAAAATTATTTTATTTTATTCATTTTAGTGTAAATACATTTTTATATAAATCCTCTATTTTTAAAAAATCCATACCAAAGGGCAAACCTTCTTTGAATGAATGTCCCTAAAAACTAGTCATTTGTATAATAAATTCCGTTTTGAAGTCGATTTTAGCAAAACAAACTGATTGGATTAATTTTTGCCTCAGAGAAGCCTTCATTCAAACTCTTGCTGTAATTGCTTTTAATATTATAGCCCAATGGACACAAACACTTTTTTAACAATGACTTTTATATTCATTACTAGTTTTCCCAACAAAGAAAAATCAAGCCAAGCCTTTCCAATTAAAATAAAAAATACTTATTTTTCACCCGTAACGTTTTTTCTAAAAGACAAATGTAGTCAAATTGATTTGCGATATTTGAGTTAGTTATATTGAGTTAATATCATCAAAATCGGTTCATTTAGTCAAAAGTTATGAATGAAAAAACAAAAACATACAACATTTCCGCCCATAACTTTTTTTCTAATTATCGAATATGGTCAAACGAAAGTACGGGACTTATGGGAAACCACCCTCGATCGATTAAAAAAATTATGAAAATCGGTTTATCCGGTAAGAAGTTATGAGTGGACAAACAAACAAAAAAAAACGACTTACATACAGTATGAATGTGTATAACCTCCTTATTTTGTGAAGGCGGTTAAAAAAAACCAAATGATTGAAATCGCCATATTGGCGAAATGTTTCATGGCGCATTTTGGCGCCGTGAAAATGGACAAGTATCAAAAATTTTACGCTTCCAAAGTTATGGTAAACGTAACTAAATAAAAATAGGTAATTTATGTTACCATATGAAGTCCAAAATTACGGTTTTGAGATATAGACAAAAACAGTATTTGAATTGCTATAAAAATAATAAAAATTATTTCACGAACTTTTAATTGTTACAGCAGGCATACAGATAATTACATATCTGGTTGATATAATTTAATAGGTAATTAGCGGCAATAATGAGTTGACACGCTTATTTGTGGACAGAGTTTTAACTTGCGAATGTCGCAACTACAAAAGTCGCTACATAATTCCACATCGAAAGATTTAATGAAAATAGCTACGTGGAGTGATTTATACCTGGACGATACATACAGAGCTCGACCACAAAGTTCTGACCCTTGGACGCTTCTGCGCATGGCAGAAAAGGACCAATCTATTCGAGTTTTAGGGAAGTTCGTTTTGCAGGTCCGTTAGTTAGGATGCGTATCAGAATGTTTGCTTCTCTGTTCGTTGAAAGCAACTGTATGTAAAAACCGGCATATAGCATCAGTTCGAAGAAATCAAATATGCTAAACAGACAAAAACTAGAACAGAAGCGGCAAATTCTTTATGCCAGCAGTTCCTCCCTTGGTCAGGAATGGATTCTTCTTCGCACTTTGCCAGTCAGAGCTTTTTTTTTTTTTTATGGCAGAACTGTACCTACACGAATTTTTGGTCTTTAGTTGCCGCGACTTTTGCGGTTCAGTAACACAAAAGTTGAAAACTATTCATTTTTAATATACTTTTAAAAATATGTGTCTATCTAAGAAAATTATAGACAGTATAATATTTTTTAGCCCATGTGGTTTGTTAACTCAGTCACGTATCAGAATTTCATTACGATTGCTCATTTCTATGAAAACAGGATACATAAGCAATCGGTTTGAATTTTTGATACGTAAATGAATTAATGAATTTCATGTACTAATAACATTATACAGTAACCCCTCGCTATATCGAGCCTCGTTACATCGCTCATTCGGATATATCGCGCTCTTTCTATGTCTCCCAAAATTTTAAGGTTCAGTTCTCGAAAGTAAATATATGATAGAGAAATACTTTCTGAATTAATATTGCAAGAGCTGTGCATGAAAAGAACAATTGGTAAGTTTAGTTTTATTTGCTATTTTTATTAAGAAAGTTGCCATTTTGTAAGATCAAACTAAACTGTTTACGTTAACACTCAATTTACTTGTTGTTTTTGAGTTATTTCGGCCTCGGTTATATCGCGCTTTTAGATATATCGCGCTTTTTTGCTGTCCCCCGACAAGCGCGATATAACGAGGGGCTACTGTACTGTCTATTTTTTTTAGACTAAAAAAACAAACTAAAACTAGTGGCGCGGCAGCTCTTTTGGGGCCCATGGCCTACTGTGCCCATCCCAGTTTCGAGACCGAGGGCCGTGGGGTGCAGAAGCATATGTCCCGATCAAGTGGTCGGCCTGACACGGAACCCCCAGTGTTTAGTTGCCAAGCATGCTTGGTCCTCATTTTATCGACCCCACTGAAGGGATGAAAGGATGAGTCGACCCTGCCCAGCCCGTGAATCGAACCCCGGACCTGTGGCATGGTAACACGGAAGGCTACCACTCAGCCACTGGGCCTCTTTTTTTCTTTTTTTTTTTTTTTTTGACAGACACAAAAAAATTTAAAATATATCAAGGAATGAATAATTTTACACTTTAATTGTTACTAAACGGCAAAAGATGGTGTTCTGTAACACCAAAAATGGTGGCAACTAAACAGCAAAATTTTTAGTGTACATAACTTCGTGAAATTTGGACATCTCTGATTCTTGGAAACAGCAAGTCAATGGAAGTAATAAGCGTTGTTAGACTCTAAAGCATTATTTCTGAATAACAAAATAGTATATCTCAAAATCATAAGTTTGGACTTTTACCAGAAAGCAGACGGACGTACAGCTTCTATACAAAATGTTAATTTAATTATCTTGCAGTTGCATCAATGTTAATTACTATCATAACGGTGTTATCGAATGCAATGTTGTTAAATATAAGAGAAGTTTTGTTATATCTCTTTAATATTATTCTCTCGGATTTAATATTTTTGATGAAATATAAAGTATGTTTTAGAACTTCTTAAGGTTTCAAGAAAATTGATATAAAATAATTTTAACTAATTCTTTGTTTCACTTTGCGTTCACGGGAGCATAGTAGCTCCTGTGATGGGGAAAATCACGGGACCAGCTGGTTCTCTGGCGTTTTATTCGAGTTGAACGTGGTTTGAGCTGTTTGCTCTGATCTCCAATTAATCCCTTCTCTTGATAGCAGTTATTTATTTATTTTGACTAAAATGAAAAGTTAATCATGGTAAGGTGATCCTGTAATTCAAAACCATAAAAGGTTTAAATGAGCTTAAGTTTAAAGTACAGTAAATAAACTAGTTTTCGACAATTTGTGTCTCATATTTATGCTCAATGTATGAATAAAGTGTAACTTGTCAGAGGATACATTAAAATTGTTATTATTATTGTTGTTATTCTTATCCATGTATGTATTTATTTATTTTCCTTCAAAGATAGAGAAGGAACTTTTACCTGCACCTTACGACACCAACTGTACAGATTACCTAAAAATTTGGCGAGAAAACAACGGGACAGGCCCTCTGAATGAACTGGTAAAACTTTATTTTCCAAATACATTTTTCACGTGGTTTTCTTTGGAATAATTCCTCTTTTATATCTTTAATCAATGCAAAAATATCATATTTAGAATTGGGGGGATCTCATTCACGATTTACGTTTTTTTTTTTTTTATTAGTTCAAAAGTAGTTTTAGAAAGGTAAGCGATAAGTTATTAAAATGAAAAATGTCAAAAAGCTGTAATTTATAATTTGAGCTTAAAATAGTAGAGTACATTTTTTCATTGAAAACTATTTGTGATACTGTTCGTTACGAAAGCCGAGACTATCCGTCGGGAAGATTCTACAGGGTGCGGCATCATAACTTCCTTTTTTCAAAACTGAATGAAACGCGTTTTATGAATCTTATAAGCTTTAAATTTTTTTTTATAGTGTAGGTACATGCATAAAGTTGTGTTTTACACAGTTTTGAAAATCAAACCAGGTAGGTGACGCCCCCTATTCCTCATCCACTGAAAGCCTAATTCTAGCGCTTGTCACGATCCTACCAACATAACAGCGGGTATGTTAGCAATTTGAGCCTGTATGCTGGCCTTTAGGCGTTGTAGGGTCATTGGACGACTGACATAAAGTCAATATTTCAAAAAAACACCGAAGAAAAATCACAAGGGACCAAATCCGGGAAGCGACTGGCCACTTCAAATCACTGAATGTTCATTCGAAAAGTGGGCCTCGATAGAAAACGCACGCTCCTTCGAGATTCCAATGCAGAATGGCGTCTGACAAAGGTGGGAACAAAACTTTAGAACCATCCCTTTGGAATGAGACAACTCCCACCCCGAAACAACATTTATAGCCTAAAAGTCACACATTTCAAAAAAGGAAATTATGCTGCCGCCCCCTGTATCCGGCTGATTCGCTGAGATGGGGCACTTTTCGAAATTATATTTTAAGCTGTCGTTTTTTGCTTTTCCCGTATGGTGACACATGCTATTTCCAATTTTAATCTTTAATACAAAAGAGAAGAGAAAAAAGAAAAAAACACAGAGAGTGTATTATTCTTCATAAAAACTAAACATTTCCTAATTTTTATGCATCCTGCCACCCCTATATCGACTAAATGGAAGCAAATCTGACGCATGCGCTAATTCGAGTAAAATCTCGACTAAGAAAAACAGGCAGTAAATTATTATATTTCTGTTTTTATTATCTTTTTCATAAAAATTAATTATTAACTAGCGCGTGAAAACTTAGGGCAACACATAAAATATTCCAAATGTGACACTATTATCACTTGGTATTGCTTTTTTTGCTCTATCCATGCAGTCAAGAAAAGACAACGATAATGAAACCCCTCTACACGGTGTATTTATTATATCATCAATGGTAAAATTGGAATGCTAATGACTTCTATTTTTTTTATTCAGCAGCTAGCAGCTGCAGAACCTTTGGGGCCTTTAAAAAAAATCTTTTCCGCAACAACAATTAAATAGTACATAAAAATTTGAATCAATAATTACGCAACTATAATTCTGAACTTACAAGGAACTTTCCATTGGCTGAATAAAGCAGGTAATTCAACATACATAAAACTTGATAATTGTGCTATTTGTATCCGTAGAGATATTTTTGTGTACAGTATACTAAAATGACCTACATTTTCAGATGTGCATTGAATACTGCAAGCTAAATACACTGTTAGAACAAGGAAAATGCATCGACAAGAATGTACTTTATCCGCACATGGAAGAATTATGCAACAGAGGTAAATTGAGAGTTGTGATTTTATATTCATGTACTTGCTACATTTCAATGCTAGTTCTTACTTTGAAGCTCTATATTGATGTGAGATCTTAATTAATATCAGTCTTTAGTAAATGTATAAATTTTTGAGAGTTTTTCCTCAGTTAAGCAACAATGTGAAATCATTTTTTTCGCCTTGGCCTTTCACTCTCAAAAAAAAAAAAAAAAAAAAGTATTTCATTTCAAAAGTGACGATTTCGAAGTTTATGTGTTCAATTCGTTCTTAAACTGATTGGCGAGAATTATATGCATTATCAAGAAGCACCAGCAAAGCATTTTGACAAAATTATCTTTTAATCACAAGTATAAAAATATACAAAAATATTCAAAAATCATTTTTCAGTATTTTATCCCCTTTGAATTGATAAGAATGACACGCAAAGATAGAAAATCGATGTTTTACTTTACATAACTTCACTGCAATTATCTAAATTCTTGTACCATATCTAAAAATGTCCTTTCATCACATTATAGAACTTCCCTGCTAAGACCAAATGAGGCAATCAAACGATGTTTTATTCTTTTTCACACACTGAACTAAACACAACCACAAGAAACTTAAATCGCCGTCACTTGCTGAAATTAAATTCGCCAAAACAGAGACAGGAATTCAAAAATCAGAGCCCATTGCATTATCAGAATTAACTTTTGACACCGTCGGTTATTGACATTAGTGTAAATCAGTGTTATCCAAACTTTCGGCGCCTGTGTACTTCTTACTATAATTTTCAAATGCTGAGTACCCCCTCGGTTAAAAAAAATCAGATAACAATTAAAATGTATTTTTCCCTTTATAATATAACAAATAATAATGAATGAAACGAACAAACAAATAATAATGAGCGATAAAGTAAAATTAGTTCATAATAAAATGTAAGTTAGTCATGTATAACATTCATTATAATCTGAGAAGGATGAAATTGTGTATGTTAATAAAATTATCCTTATAGTTCTATCTTTCTTTCCCTTTTTTTTTTTTTTTTTTTTGTGTGTGTGTGTGTGTGTGCGTGTGTGTGTGTGAAAACTGAATACACATGTTCATTTTACAACCAGGATGATGTTCAAGTTACACACCTTGTGCTTATTTTTCAAGAACCCGCCTGAAGCTAATCAGCAAATTAAATTTATTTTTAAAGATTTATTTCATTTCTATAATTTGATTTTAAAGTTTCATTGATTTCAATTTTGTATCGAAAACTCCAATGCTGTTAACATTTAAATATACTTCTAGTTAAAAGTTTAAAAGGAAATCTTGGGCATGTAGACTTTTACGATAAACAGAGCGGGTCATTTTTCATAATTCAAACGATTAATATTTTTTACTATTACTACTAATTATCATCTTTGTAGTAAACGTGATCTTATTTTATACAAATTAAGTACACATATGTTCAATATTATTATTATGCTCACAAATGTCCTCAAAAGCTCAAAAATAGAATTAGAAATGTGATCTATAACATAGTACTTTGTTTCGGAACTGCAACACTACAGGTACAGAAGCTAATATAATATAGCGTGATGTGTGACAAAGGGGGTCAAATATATTGCAAAAAGTGCGACATCATTTATGAATGATCCCTATTACAATACTTGTTTTAAAGCTCAATTTTTAGAAAACTCAACTGAAATAAAAACTTTACAAACAAGTCTCAATAAATACTAATGCAATTGGTTTCAGCCAGTGGTGTAGTCAAAGGGAGACGGCATGCCCCTGCCTTTTTATTTTAGCACAAGGGTACCCCCACATTTTGATGTTTGTACTGTAAACGTCCCCCCACCTTTTTTCTGGGACTACACCACTAGTTCCAGCACTGCACATTAGAGAGTAGTACTATAAAGCAGAAACATGAGACAAGAAAACAAATGCAGTACTTAGATACAAAGTATTGAATTTGCATAAACTGAAAAGCTAGAACAGAAGAATTGATGAACAATCAATACCAAATCTCCTGTCATATACCATTCAGCATTAAAATGCAAAAGAAACAGCAATAATTATTCATTCATTCCTTCAGAACTTGCTTCAAATCATGAGCTGCATTAACTCTTGTTGGACATAACTCTAAAACATACCTGGGACATACTGAATTAAAATATTAAAATTACATTGTAGTTAAACAATTATAAAAAGAAAACAATTTCCAGGACAACTGTACAGGACCAAATAAACATGTAATAAGTATGAATTATAATTAAATTAAATTAAATATTTCCCGGACAACTGTCCAGCCTCTAATGAATATGCAACAAGTAGGAATTGCAATTAAATAATTATTAAAAGAAAAATTTCCAGGACAACTGTCCAGCACCTAATAAATATACAATAAGTATGAATTACAACTAAATAAATTAAACAGAAAATTTCTCGGACAACTGTCCAGCACATAGTAAACAGTGGTGTAGTCGAGGGGGGACGGCGTCCCCCTACCTTTTTATTTTAATACAAGCGTCCCCCCAAACTTATTACATTTTAACACAAGCGTCCCCCCACTTTTAATTTCAATTGCTTATTTTCTTATGTATCATCGTCCCCCCAACTTTTTTTTTCAGGACTACACCACTGATAGTAAATATGTCATAAGTACGTAAGTTGCACCAAGGCCGTATCCAGAGGGGGGGGGGGGGGCAGGCCCCCTCCCCGAAATTTTTCGCAATGTTGCATATATTCCTCTCCGATACTTTCCTCAACATAAGTGTTTCAAAGTCAGTTTAAGTGTTTCAAAGTATCCCCCCCCCCCCCCCCTGAAAAAAATTTCTGGCTACGGCCTTGAGTTGCACTGCAATTGAGATATTTCAAAACAAATGCCTCTGGCATGAACTCTCCGACTTGTGACTTAGATGGCTAGATATATATACATGTTTCACTCTTTTATGGATTGCATCAATCGTTGAACTCAACATCCTTGAAGGCGCACTTTTGGAGGAATTGAATAGTACGCTCATGAAATCGAGTGTCAGACCATCGCGAACTCACACAAGAAACATACAAAATTGCTCTTCGGTTCCCAGGCCTCAATTGATCAGGTCCCCTAAGTTTAAGAAATCGTACGCCACATCAAATGTCTCGACACAAGTAAGTCCATTTGAAATGGAAAATATTACTGATGAACTCTTTCCAAATAAAAAAAGTGATTTTTGTAGAATGATTCTTACGTGTTACATTCAACATGTTTAATATTATAATGGCCGGAATTATTGTCATTTTCATTTGTTGTTTCCTTCTTTCCCTTATATTACTCAAAAATAGCTTAACTGTTTCAGGAATTTCTTAATTTATATCAATAAATCCTGAATTTGATGTTTTACAATGTTAAATAACAAACTTAAAAGTAATGTGTATTTTTAACTTTTTATATGAATTCTAATCTTTTAAGTTTAGTTACATGATATAAAATTTTATGTTACACAACAGTGTAAATGCAATACTTTTTTCTAATTCTAAACAATTAGAAGATTTAGAACATCAATTTAAATGAAACTTTTGAATGAAGATTATTAAAGATAAGCAAAAGAAATATAAAATATTAATTATATTGCATAGTAAGCATTTGCACTAGTAAGAAAAAAACATGAACTATTTTCAATGATACATAAAATAAATTTTGAATGCATTAAATATGCGTTTCAATAACCTAACATGCATTTGATTAAGAAGCATGAAACTTTACGTACTTGAATTGATATGTTGTTCTCTATTGTTTAACGCATGGCTTATTGAATGAAAATAGTGTAGGGACAGCATCTTCCTTCAAAAATCTTGTTGGCTGCACTTCACTATCTGTCGCTTCTGTTCGTGAATATTTGGTATCGGAAGCAGGGCTCTTCAAAATATCGCGAACAAAGCTTTTAGCTTTGATTTAGTGTGATGCTTGCCTCCGCATTTTGACCAACCATTCACGTAATGCTTTTTGATTTCTTAACGGAAATCCGAGGAAACAAACATTAGCTGATTTGCAGCTTTCTTTATCCGATGCATTAGAGCATCCAACTGAAGCACAAAATGAAGGCATTGCAATAAATTTATTAAAAACATTGGGAAAATAACTCGCTACAGCTCAAGCACATTGGATTTCTCAAGGCTTTTAACGCTAAACGAGATCACGTGACACCGACATCACGTGACCTAGCAGACGACGCTGAAACAGGTCCATTCCAACTCTTCTTCCGCCCACACCTTCTAGAATGGATGTTGTATTAGTGCAAAATAGAAAACTTAGTCATACAATATTTTTGTTTAAATCATGAAAATAGTTTTCAGGCATACTTGTAAATTCTAAATGATGTGTCATTCATTTATTAGTACGCGAGCACCAAATTTACGAACGGAACTTAGTTATAAAATAAGGAGGGAGAAAAATAAGTCATCATCTGCATTACCACCCAATCGTTTGCTGCAAATTTAATTTTGTCACGCTAGCGTTCACTTTATCTCGAATGTGAAAATTTGATTATTCGCATTTCAACGATAAGTTAACAATTTAAAACAGATGTGTTAACCCGATGTTCTCCGCTCAGTGCGCCGCGTACCCCTACCATGCTTTTCTCGTATTCCATGGGGAACGCGTACCACACTTTGGGAAACACTGGTGTAAATAACGTAGCAGTGGCACATGAGGAGAAGACTTACTGTCGAGTCCATTTGTTAGTAGCGTCACTACGGGAGGGGGGGAGGGGGTGCGCACTAAATGACGCCCTTTTGGGAGGCATTGCGAGCTGACACTCAAAATGAGATAGAGAGTTTTTGAAAAATACATATACATTTGTTATACATTTTTACTGATGCTATTTCAAAGTCTAACAGAAAATAAATGAAGTTCACTGAAAGTTACACCAAATAAATAAAATAGAAATTCTTTTTTTTTTTATTTGCTCTATTGAAGCTACTGAAGATAATATAATCTATAAACTACAAAATTACAAATTTATACAACACAACAACCTTTTTTTTTAAAGGGGGGGGGTGACATCACAAATTACCGCACCGGGGGACCATGCTACACTGTAAAAAAAATCTCCTGAAAATTACGGAAAAAGTACGGCAGCAGAGTTACCGGAAATATTCCGTTTCTGATAACACTTTCCCGAGATTTGACAGAAGTTACATTTCTTTTTTCTCCGTTAATCCAAATCAGGTTGTGAAAATACAGCAACCGTAAAACGGAAAAGTTCCGTTCTCGTATTTTCAGGACGTGATAATTCCGTTTTTGGAAGGAAAAATCATGTATTGAAGCACTGCAAAAATCTTCCGTTAAAATCAGTCAAAAATCACTGAAAATTCGGGGGGGGGGGGGGGTAACAGTGTAGGAACCCCACTGCATTTGTGTTTTTAATTACATGTATGGCTCACAAACATCTAAAACTGTTCTTTAAAAAGACACTAACGTATGAAGTTTTTAAAAAAATGTTCTAAAAAAGAAAAGTATTCCGGCAATTTAAAAGTAATGAAAGCTCAAAATTCACAAATTAAAATTTTGAAAGAGACCGCTTATAGAGTCCGTAATTTAACTGTGCACAAGAATAATAACTTAACAGTCTCTTTACAAATTTTAGACATTTGGAACAACTTATTGAAAGAATGTGTTACTCAAAACTCGATTACTCATAAGGGGCCGTTCATAAATGATGTCGCCCCTTTTCCCCATTTATTTGACAACCTCCTCCCCCCCCCCCTCTTTATCACATGTCAGCTATGTTGCATAATGCAGGATGTCACACTTCTTGTAACTCCCTCCCCTCCCCTTGTCACACTTTGTCACATTTTCAAGAGCCCCCTCCCCCCTCGAAGCGTGACATCATTTATTAATGATCCCTAACTTAAGAAACTTTTTGTGACTGAAATTTTACTCACAGCAAGTTTTAATGGACTGACTTGCTGGAGTAAAACTAAAATTTTCCCTCAAACAAGAATAACAAATAAATAGTGAACATTTTTGCACGGAATCATCTTATTATTAAAATTTTAATACCGAGAGAAATGTTGAAAAAAAAGTGGATTTATTATTTGACTGAAAATAACGAAGGTGGGGAAGTACGACTCTTCATCTTTTGAGCTTCAAAGGACAATGTAATCATAAAAATTTATTTTTTACCAAGAAAATGGAAATTGTACATGTAACTTAGTTAGTTGCGTTTATTATGGAGAATTTTTACTTACATTTTAAAATTCATATTGTATAGTTGACTTACAATAAAATTCAATAAAAATTAAGTGTTCTGTCTAATTTTAATAAAAATTGACAGGATGGCAAAAAGAAATATGAAAACTGTTAGTCTCACCTAATTTCTGCCCATCACTGGCGTATGACACTGTTGAATGCAGGCCCGTAGCCAGAGGGGGGCCAGGTCGGGCAATGCCCGACCTAGAAAATGTTTTGCCCGTCCTAGCGTGATTAATTAGACATTAATAATCTATGGTATTTCTGTTTTTAACTTTGTGATTTGTTTAAACGCAAAGTCATAACGAAAAAATCCTGTTCCCATGAACCTTTATCCCTTAATTCAAATTTTAGAAAAAATAAAAAACATGAACGTTTTTCTTTATTCAGCTCTTTTTTTTTTTTTCCTGTTTTCAATCTAAACCAGGCACTAATGAAAGGATGATGAGCAGTCCAGTTTTTTACTGTAACATACCGATACATGTTTTATGCTTCGATATCTTATTTTGCATGATCGTTCACATTAAAATTATCTTTAAAAAATGTTCACTTTTTTATGTTATTTCATATATTTTATTAATTTACAAAAGACATTCTTAGAACAAACTTTAAAAATTCAATTATGCCTTTTGTAAGTTTTAATCAAGTATTTCTTTTAAGATCAAATAATTTCAGTATTGAATTAAATTAGTATTAGTTTCATTAATTAATTAATTAATTATCAAATAAATTATTAATTTAAATTTTAAGAAAACGCCCAAAATGGAGCATAAATTCTATCATATTAGGAAAAAACTGAAAAACTAGTCTGCCTCTTCTGTCGAAAAGTTTCCCCCCCCCCCCCCCCTGGAGTCAGAGTCTGGCTACAGGCCTGGTTGAATGCCCCCAAAACTGCTATCAACTGGAAGTAAATTTGGAAGGAACAACTGTCGTGATTGGAATGCAATTGATATTTATAAACCCACTACATTCTTTTTTAACCTTTAAAACAAACAGAAAATACTACTATATTTATGTGTTATAAATTATATAGTGTTAGAAGTTTTTATTGAAAAACTTATAAAATGTTTGTCAGACTAACAATGTTTTCAAACTTTTCTTATCCAATATCTTTAGGACAAATATCTGCAACAAGTGACATCATTGAAAACTGCACGTTGAGTTGTCGTAATCCATGTAGGTATGGAAATTTTCCAGCTATTTTATATATTCAAAACACAGTTTGTAGTTTCGAAAATATGGTAAATTTATCAGCATTAGTCGACAAATCAAAATTAAGCGTTTTAGCAAAAAAGCATTAATATTTTCTTATTTTACCAAAATAAAGTATAACTTTATGTTTATAACTTGAATATAGATGTGTACACATGCTTATGTGTATTTTGTAACCAATAGAATGGATGTACATGACATAACCAGGGGTGGACTGGCAAGACGGCCAATCGTCCCTCGGAGCGGTGCGCTGGCCGAGGCCGTGCGCCTCCTTTGACGCGCTCATAAGTATCTTAGTATCTTAGTGGCGACTCTAGCCATTTTTTAGCAGGGCGCAGCGCCCAGTTGCTCCTTTGATACGCTCTGACACTCTGTTTTAATTCTGACTACGCTTTACACAAACGAGTGTAACCTGTTGCCCTTTCGAGTTGCTCCCATCTCAAATACTTTCTGCAGCCTTTCTTAAAGCACCCAAGCACCCACCAAGGCCTTAGCCAGAAATAGTTTTTCTTTTTTTTTTGGGGGGGGGGGGGGCTGACTTTGAAACCCTTATGTGGAGGAAAGTTTCATGGAGGAATGTATGCTACATTGCGAAAAATTTCGGGATTTCGGGGGGGAGCGGGCGCGTGCCCCCCCCCCCCCCCTCTGGATACAGCCTTGCAACCACCATGCCATTTTAAGCTCTCAAAAGACATTGCAACTGGTTTTTCAAAGTACTTGTACACTAGAAAAAACATTCCCCAACAAATATTGCTATATTGTGAAATCATCGTCATGGCATCAATTAGGCTAAAGGAGGAAGGATTAGGCTAAAAGCCTGTTCCGGCTTCTTGCTCTAACCGTTTTCCAGGTCTACCACGGTCCATTTTGCTTTCGGCTTGTAGTGGAAAACCGTTCTTGAAAACCTTTCTCGTTGGACATGATCTCTCCAGCCAATGCGATATTTGATGATTTTGCCATAGAGGTTTAAAACGTTTAATTCCTTTCTTCCTTATGTCTTTGTTTTATATTTTCTTCATAATTGTTCAGCCTTTTACAGATTGCAGGTTCGCAGGTGCCGCATCTCTGCCGCCTGGACTCTGCTTCTATCTTGAGCACTTAGAGTCCAAATCTCTGAGCCATATAGCAGCGTAGGAACTGCCATGATTTTGTAGAACTTAAATCATATAGTACGAAATCCGAAATTAATTTTTGAGGTGTCAATTTCTGATGATTAGGATAAGGAGGAAAGCATTGTTGTCGCAGTAGAATAAAGAGCTACTATTGCATTATCATTATAACGCTGAACTAGCAACTTTATTCTTTTTTTCTAATACTTTAATTTAAAACGTGAAGTAAAATAACGATTTAGTTACATTGAAAAATTAAACTATTATTTTCAACGACAACTGAAAAGTTTTTGTTCAATGTCATGATCTTGATGATTTTTTTTTCAGAGATCATCAGTACGAAGTTAGATATGAAGAAGTCAACAACTTTGATATCGTGGTAAGAAAGTATAAATTATTTTTATAAGCAGATTTAATGAAGATGAATAAAAATATTTTTCTCACTTCTGGAAATCTGATTTTTGTTTTAATCCCAAATGAAATATTTCATATTCACGTTTTGTGAGCACAATTCAGGTTGAAACATAACTGCTGATATCCGTCCACGCTAACAAGATTTTTACTTGCTCCAAAAAATGTCCTTAAAGCACTTTTGTATGTTGATGGAAAATCAATGAAAGGACTGAAACTCAATTTTATAAAAATTAAAAGAAAGAGGCCAATACGTGAGAAGGAATGAATACCCCGACTCGGAATCGATTGACGCCACCCAACATTTGCACATTTTGTGTTTGGTTTGTGGTTGCGCGTTTATAAAAATCCTTCTTTACATTTATCTCAATTAACTAGTCAGAAGTGCAATTTTAAAAAACAGACATTTTGACAATAACTGCAAAGAAAGAAAAATGCAATTTTACTAAATATGAGTAGAAGCGGTTATGTAGTCAAGGGAGGACGCAAGGGGACGGCGTCCCCCCACATTTTTACAATTGTAACACAAGCGTCTCCCCACTTTTTGATTTCAGTAACTTAGTTCGTATATGTAAGCGTCTCCCCAACATTTTTTACAGGACTACACCACTCAGCAGAAGTGTATAAGTAAATAAGGTTCCAAAATTAATTTATTTTTTTCGTTTTTTTACAGTGTGTGAGCTACTGGTGTAAGTAAGTAAATTTTAATATTTTACTCATATGACAATAATAATAATAATAATGGCGCAAAACGTATACTTCACACAGTTTGATATATTAAATACGTTACACTTAATGTACTGCAGTAATTTTTCACGATTGAGAATAAAATACAAAAGACTGTATAAAGATTTTCAATTTCAAATTCAAGAATACGTCTCTTTAAGAACAAGCGTTGAAAATTTATCTACGTTAGTTATTTTAAATCGCTTTATGTTAAAAAAAATTCGAAATAAATTTATCAATTAAAACTACATTTAGTGCTGCCTACACCGTTAATCCACTGGCGCAATACAAAGCTAAATATACTGGCTCTTTCATAATGTATCCTCTGTCGCATGCCTAATTGAGCATCGACAGAGAAATAACATGCTTGATGAAATATATACAGTAAAACCTGTCAAGTTGACCAAATTTGTAAGGTGACAACTTTTGTCAGGAACTCGAATTAGCTCTTCGCCCTCTATAAGTTGACCACCAAAGTGCTGCACCGTACTCTCAGAAACGCATGCTCAAATCTCACGAAACTTTCGTCGTATTTGACGAAATGTCTTCGTGAAAAATACTCCGAGTAAACCTTTCGCCAAATTGCCGAAATTTGTGTAGTCACTTTTTTGAGTCGCGTGAGGAAAGAATCGTTGTAAATGACGAAATTTTCTTGACGATTGAAGAATCGTCGAAAATGAGGATTCCATTTTTGAGAGTGCGCAAGTGGTCAACTTACACTAGTTTCACTGTATATATATGTGTGTGTGTAGACAGATAGATAGTTTTTTTTTTTTTTGCTGTTATTTGCTTAATTTTATTAGGTTTTCCAACCTAAAAAAGCTTTATGTTTTATATTCTTTACCAAATGTTTCTAAAAATGAGCCGCTTTCTTTGCAAATGGCGCACAACTAAATTGAAAAGGTGTAAAAAAAGTATCCTAAAATACATGATTTAATAAAACATATAAAAAGTTACTTAAAATAAAATACATAACATAGTGTAGAAACATTTATATGTATAGAGAGAGACTACACAAAGTCTTTAACTCTTATAATCATTATTTGCTTCTTATTATTTAGATATCTTTTTATAAAATGTGGCATATTTTTAACAACAAAATTCATTTATCTTAAAAGAGTATAAAACAAAGTCGCTTCCCGCGTCAGTACGCTGAGATCTTTTAAACTACGCAACGGATTTTAATGCGGTTTTCATCAATGGCCAGAGTGATTCAAGAGGACGAATCATAGACCCATTAGAAAGAAATCCGACAGGTATTTCTTTTTTTTTTTTTTCAAATTTTACGCAAACTTCCACATAAATTCCCCAATATGGGGGAGAAAAAAACCTTGCATATATTAATGTAATATATCGATCGAAAGAGCTGATTTTCCTGCACAAGATGAAATTTGTTCGAAGTTTCTAAGTCAGTAAGAACGCCAGTTATAAACTTTTTAGTTTGATTTCTTAAGGCTTACCTTTACCCAAAAACAATAATTAGCAGTTTCCTCAACTCCGGGGGAATAGTGTTAGCTTAATTTCAATATAAAACTTATTTTTCAAAATCATTCAGTTTAATGAAGATAAAACAATAATAAAGCATATCAAACTAATAAAGTATATTTTCGATTTAACGTTTTTCTTAAATTAGCAATAGGTTTCAAATTCGAGATTGAACTTGATAAAAGTTCTGTCTCCCCGATTTAACGATTTCCTTGATTTAGCAATAGCATTTAAATAAATATCGCCTGGAAAAGTTTACTGTCGTATAGTTTATTCTAGATTTCAAATAACGTGGCGAGTAACGACACGCTAAAATTTGATTTTTTTAATTAGTCGCAGTTTAATTAGACACACGACGTTTTTTACACACTGCAGGCTTTATGCCGCAGGGGATATTTTTTATACGCTTAGCAAGGACAGCGCCGTAGGGGACGTTTTTAAAATTCAGCCCGGGCAACGCCGTGCGGGTACAGCTAGTTGTTCATTAAGACACTAAGCAGTGATCAAATTAATCCCACAGATCTATTTTACTTCTGCAACGAAACCATAACAAAACAAAAAAAATCCTAATCGTCTGTAGTGCGGCAAATCAAACAGTGCAGTTTTGAGAGTCTATTTAAAAAAAAGCGAAGCAACTTACAGAAATGAGGTTTATTTTATTTTATTCAGTTCATCATGCAGTTTTATACGTTAAGTTTTAAACATTGTATCAGAAAGATGATGCCGCCAGCAGCGATGCATTGATGAAGGCGACTTCCGAAGTTTTCGGCCGCATTTTGACACATTCATTTCGATTGGTATGGCGGCGATTTCCTCCCTCTTTTGGGGCTACCTGAAGCAAAAGATTTTTTAAAAATCGGCCTCACACCAATCGGTTATGCCAATTGAAATGTGTCAAAATGCGGCTGAAAACTTCAGAAATCGCCAGCATCAATGTCAGGGCCGGCGCTAGCACAAATGGCGCCCTGAGGCAACAAACTTTTTCCCGCCCCTACTATATATTACGAAGGAATAGAGATTAAAAATGATCGATACAAATTTTAATTATGCATATTTTAACTTTCAAAAAGCTGAAGGAAAACAATAGCTGATCAGAATGGACTGAATAAGGGAAAATAAAAAGAAAGAAAGCACTAAATTGCATTTTGCTCGTCAACAAACGGATAGGTTTGGCTACCACTAACTTTGAAGTTCAACTGGGGCGGCTATTGATGTTGGAGAGTTAACCAATTCTACTGTTCAATTACAATATAGTTTAATTACTTAGAAAAATCATTGCTAGAACATTCGGAAGTTGTGGCATTCTTAGTATAGAAAGCCCATCCACAACGGCAAGGTTGTCCAGAGGACAAAAACCGCCTAAAAATACACAGTAGCATCGGTTTTTAACTACCCAGAGGCCAAAAACCGCATTAAAAAAGCAAAAGTAATATCGGTTTTTATTTTTTTTGAGATAAAAACTTTTTTTTGTTACCTCTAAAGATGCAGTCAATATTTATGGCCAATGCGCCCCTAAGAACGACGCGCCCTGGGCCGGGCGCCTTACCGCCTCAGCCTAGCGGTGGCCCTGATCAATGTATCACTGTGGGCGGCCATTACCTTTCTGATATTTTTAACACTTAATGTATAAAACAGCATGATGTACTGAATAAAATAAAATAAACCTCATTTCTGGGAGTTTCATCGTTTTCTTTTAATACACCTTCAAAACTGCAGTTTGTTTTGCCGCCCCCTGTAGTTGAAAAAATAACTATATTTTATCATTTTCCATTAAATTAATTTTTTTAAGAGAAAAGTTATTATTCTTATACTGCATGGTTAAAATTTAATTTTTATTAAAATTAAATATTTATATTTATTTTCCAGAATCTCAAAAATTAAGTTATCAGTGTTCTTTAAACGTTTCCAAGTGACTAAGTATGTCTACCAACCAAAATTTGAAGTAAGTTTGTTTTTTTTCTTCAAGGCATAAATTAAACAAATTTACCACATACTGTTAAAAATCACGTATGTTCTGTGCAATTATTACCACATAATATTATAATGTAATAATGAGTTTATTGCTAGAAGAATAAAACTCATAAAAGTCGTTTTCAATTCTGAAAAATATTTAAAATTAACTACTATAGTTCTCGTGAAAATGGTTTTAAAAATAGTTCACTTAAAGTATTTGTTTTTCTTCTGCAATACGAGGAATTATTTTCAAAAATAAAACTCCAGAATGAGCGGCGGGTTGACTTTCCTTCAAGACCAAAAAAGACAGGACGTTGTATTAGACAGTGGATGAGTAACTTAATTATAAAACTATTTATAATAGATGTAAGTACAACGCAAATACAGGAGGAAAGCAATGGGTGCAGTTCATCCCCCTTCAAGTATTGTTAAATAGCATTATAAGAATAACGAATAAAAACTTTAGCAAAGACTCGAAATCCCCCTTTCCAAAAAAATTTCCCTTGTGTAGTGAAATTACGAAGAAATTGCCCTCTCCTTAACAAAATCACCATTCTCGCGCTACCTCGGGCACAAATGAACAGACCATTGAATTCTATAAGGGTTACTGGAGAGCTGATAGACCCGAGGAAAAAAAAGATATAAATGTAAAAAAAAAAAAGAAATAAGCAATCGCAAGGAACAGCTTTTTTTGCATCTCAAGCGGTCTTTTAAAGGCACATGCGAAACATCTGTTCCGGTGATTCATCGTTCTCTGACTTCGGACATCGTTTTCTTTGTTGAATGTAATATGTGAATGATGAACTCTGTGATTTTGATAATATAAAATCTTTACACCTTGATTTAAAAAAAAAACTCGTTCGTTTTAAATCGAATGTTTTCATTTGAACTTATAAAAGTAAAATATCTTTAGCGTCTCTCTCGCGCCATTTTTAAAATGCATTGTCATTAAAATAAGAGTGGGAAGTAAACACTTTGAAAAGAGTGAAAATAAAATCCAGTGAACGAATTTTAGGTCGAAATGTTCCTTTCTCTACTCGGTATTCGATTGCGATTTTTGTTAAATTTTTGCTTTTGCTCCTCCTATAATAAGTTTCAACAAACCGAAGTTGAAAGGGAGATCAAATTCGGTATTTTTCTGAAGGAAATGAGGGAAAAAGTGTGGAGGGAGAGGCGCTTGTTCGGTATTTCAGAGTTTTGACTGATCAAACGGCAGAAAAAAGGAAATTTGAAAATGCTGAACGAGAAGGGCTGATAATAATAGAAAGCAAGAAATTATTGACGCGTAAGCAGTAAAATCAGAGTAAATATAAAAAATCGAATTTTACAAAAGCAGATGCAACCGGATCTTAAAATCGGGACGTATAAAAAAAAGCACGAACAGTTAAAATGCGTAAATTTTACAATAAATCCTTAAAAGTTAGTATGTATGCCTTGTGAAGAATACTAAAAAAAACTTTTTTGGTAAAAAATGGGGATGAAGGTAATAAATCTTTAAAAAAATGGAAAATCGCGGTTCCGCGGAAGAATCATAATTTTGGGTAATTTAGGGTATGACTTTTGCTTTAGAAAAATGCCCTTTTTTTACTTTAGCGCTCTGCGCTTTTTCAATTCTTGGCGGTGCGACAGTTATTGCAAGTACTCAATCATCTTTGAGGTGCAGGGTTTTCTTTCTAGTTCATAACACTGGTAGAAAATCTATATCACTATCAACATCTTATACTACTAATACAAAATTCATTTCACTAGCAATATTTTTAAGCAGTATTTGTATAAATTTAATATTTTTTTATACTTCTTATAAAATTAATATTTGTAGAAAATTCATTCTTCTAACAACAACTTTTATTTCAGAGCGTCGAAATGTTTAGCTACATCGGTGGATACATGGGAATGTGGCTTGGACTGTCCTTAGTATCCTTATTTGATCTCATAGAAACCCTCGTTTATTTATTTTATTATCCAATAGGACATTTGAGATGGCACTCAAACAGAATGAAAACTAATCCTTTATTCCAGAGAGCAAATAATTTCAATCGTGGTTTCCAAGTCTATTGAAAATTTATGGTAGCTGAAAGTAATCATTTACATACAGGACAAGGACAATTAGCTCTTGACATAGTCACTTATAAGACTGATATTCAATGGAAATCACTCTTTCATCGACTTAATGAAAATATGGCCTCAACTGAATGTGTGCTATCAGGTGTGTTGATCTTTAAGTGAAATGTTGTGCCGATTCCGGACGAGAAAGGCCCCACAAGATGGCTCGATTTTTTGAAGATCCAACCCTGACGACTTGGGCTTAGTAATAAATGGATGACCAATGTCTAAAAATTAATCAATTCAGCCTCTATTTGGGAAATTTAAGAACTTTTTCTCTTGCCTTTAATTCCTTCTTTACTCCTTTCATATTAATCATGTTAATAATTTTTACATCTGTCAATCTGCAAATTGTTAGAGTTATGTTTCAAATTTATACTTTATTTTGGCACTTGACATTGTGAATCATTGAATTTGAAAGACCCATGTTCACTTAGAATGGAAATTTAATTATACGGCTTTAGATGTCAATAAAATACTTTTCATTTACGCTCATATCTATGTGATTTTTGCTTATTTTAATCAACTTTGAGACATTTATGACTTTAGACATACATAAAGACTTTTTAGAACTGTTTTCACAGATTAGTAAGTAAATATTTCTTTTTATGTTTATTCGGACAGTCAAAAGTCTTCAAACTATGTAACTTTTATAATTAATGAAATAAAAATATATTCAAAGTAGCAAATATATCTTAGATTAAGATAATAGCGTGAGGTAATAGTCAAGCATAGCGTGACTGAGGATGGTTATTTCTTGAAATTCTGAACTCTTACTGTGGGGGCTTAGATATTTATTACTCGGTTATAAGTTGTTTCCATAAAATTTGTTTCGATTTTAAAAAATAACGATTTTTGATTAAATTTCAAGCAAATCAAATTAACAAAACTCTGAAATTAAAAAGAAAAAAATTTTTTAAAATTAGAATTTCAAATGCCATTTATTAACACTTCTGAACATTTCTTTTTTGATGTTTTGAAATAAACCTTTGAAAACTAATAGGAACCATATAATGATACAAGATGTAAAAGAGCACTACTCATAAAATATTTAATAGAGAACGTGTAAAAGACTTGCTGCTAAGATGGAATCAAAGTCACAATCCAAATTATGCGATTATATAGAAGAAATTAACGTGCAAGGTGATTGCATTGATTATTGACATGCAAATGAAGATTAAATTTATTGCTAACAAAAACCAATAAACATATACAAATATTATTTTTATAGATAAAAGATTCCCAACATGTCTTGTATCATGTTCCATTATACACTGCACGTGGGGGTGGGGGGGCTAATGGTACAGAAGCACAACTTCAAAAATCAAATTTGTAAAAAAGCAGTTAGTTCTCTAAAACAAATTCAGCAATTTTTATTAATCAGATAAACCTGTACTGATTTTGCAAAAAAATATTTATAGCATATGCCTTTTTTACGGAAATGCAAAATAAATTAAAAAGGTCTCCCATTACCCCCACTCTCCCTTCTGAATATGTAAAACATAAGCTGTTGTAAAAACATAAATCCTCCTAGATGCATGTGTATGCTTTAACATTGAAATTTTCAAATAAGATTGATTTCTAGGATTGAGTAACAATTGTTAACTATTGTTGAACTATTATCCAAAAAAATCTAAGTTGAATAAAATAATAAAGTCAAAGAATATAAAACTATTTTATTTGATCCAAATTCATATGTCGCTTGATAACTTAAACTATTTCTAGATCTAAAATTAAAGTTTCATAAAATACAAAACACAAACAAGATCTACAAAAAAATTATTGTTACTAAAAGCACAAATTAACTAAAAATACTCTTTAATTCTGTCCTGAAAGTCACCGGGAGTAATGGCTGTAATTCCTTACATTCTGGAATAACTTGAGAAAAAATACAAAGTAAAAATATGAACCTTAGAGAAGATTAACAATTTAGACAGTCATACACAATAAATATATATTTGATTACATAAAAGGAATGATGATCAATTTTCTTCATAAATCCAGCTGTCCATAGCCATGGAATAGTTAGCTAATTCTTCATCAGTAAACCAAAGTCCTATTTCTTTTTCAGCACTGGGAACAGAATCACTACCATGAATAATGTTTCTGGAAAACACAAAAAAAAAAAATTATTAGATAATAGCAATTCAGCCAGATTACTTTTATGTAAAAGAACAAGGGCAGACAAGGCCAGAGAATATTCCTAACTTCCACATTAGGAATATTCTCTGGAAGCAGCTAAAACATATCAGAGAACATGTTGGTTATAAGCATGGCCTTTGCCTATAATTCTCGCTTATCCGAAAATTTCCATGGCTCCTCCCTCCTCGATTAACCGAAAACGTTACGGTCCCATGCTTTCCGGATAACCGGGGTTCTACTGTATGCATTCCACACATTTTGCTTATAAAATAATGTAAACATAACGCACATGCAACTGTACCATGTGTATTAAAATTAAGTAAAATAACCAAGTTTCCTAAGGCTCGACCGATGCATCGGCCTCGCCGATGCATCGGCGCCGATTGTTCAGCAAAGTTGCCATCGGCATCGGCTGCCGATGTTAACTTTAGAAAAACATCGGCCCATCGGCCTTGAAAAACATCTAAAAGCCGATGCAAGGCCGATGTTTTTCGCAGGGACAACTTTCCAGAAAACATTCTGTCTTTTAAAGTTCTTTCTTCTCCATAATTAGATTTCTATTTCCATACAATAACAGGCAGCACATCAGTTATAAAAAGCACAAAAATGTCATTCTATAAAGTATTTGATAAAAAATTCGGAAAAATAGTTCAAGCGATCCCTGCCCGAAAACCTTCATTATTAAAACTATTTCTCTTTGAGCAGAATGCTCGCGAAATAAAATATGTTAAAGTAAAAGTAATAGAGGCGTCTTATGAGTGCTATTTGCTTTTCGCACTAGGTTAGTTGCCTCATTTTTGTCCGGTTTTCGTTTAATAATGACTTAGAGCATTAGATGTGTTTGTGCAATAATCTTATACCATCTGCTTTTAGTTTGTCGTATTTCCTATTATTCCGAAATTGTAAACAATACAAAGTCAACTCAATCAAAGTACGATAATAATTTAAATTTTTACCAGCATAAACTTTTTACTCTTAGCATTTTTTTTTTTTTTTTGCTTCTTCGATGCCACGTGTTACAGTTTTTCTGCAATTGTGCAGCAATCTCGTTGCATATTGCTTTTAGTGTGCGGTTATTCTCAATATTTCATTTTTAGTTTAGAACATAGAAAAGATTGGTCAAAAATAAGAAAACATTTTTCATAAATGTTTATTGATCGAAATTTTATGTGTCCAAGTTCGACTTGCAGTTTTTAAAAATTGAATTGTCAAAATGCGAGTTCGCGGACAGGATTTAATAACATCTTAATAAAAATGCTAAAATTTCTTTATTTTCAAAGATTGATCAATGCATATTTTTTTTCAAAATACATCTTAACTTTCTTTATACGATAAGTATTTAAATTTTTCCCCGTTTATATTTCGTTTTTTTAGGCCATTATTATTATTATTATTTTTTTTTTTTGGCTTCTTTGATGCCACGTGTTACACAGTTGACAGTTTTTCGGCTATTGTACAACAATCTCGTTGCATCTGCTTTCAGTTTAGAATATTTCTTGTTATTTTATTGCTAGTTTACAACATAAAACATATTGATAAAAAATATGAATCAATTTTTCAGTATAAATGTTTATTGATCGAAATTTTATATGTGTCCAAGTTCGACTTGCTATTTTCAAAAATTTAATTCTTAAAAAAACGAGATCGCGCGACAGGGTAGAATAATACCTTAATAGAAATGCTACAATTTCATTAATTTCAAAAATTAACAACGTATATATAAATATATATATTTTTTTCAGAATACATCTTAATTTTTATAAACGATCCCGTGTTTTTCAGAAGATTATTTGTCAACATAAAACTGCTGGTGCTCAAAATATTAGGTTATTTCGGTGACCTTACATTGTGCTTATGAAAATATAAAGAACCTGTTAAGTATTTTAGTGTAATTTTCAACTCACAAGAAAAAAAAGCTAATAAGATTAGTTCTTTAGACCCAGAATTCATTTGTAATGACATAAAAAAAAATCTCACGTCTATGTTTTTAAAGCAAGTATTTCTTGGTTATGAACAGGGTGGCGTTACTGCGAGCGAAATTCTTTAATATTTTATTTTTAATTGTAGAAAAAGAGCTATTTTTTGTTAAAATAACTTTTATGATGAAAAATAAACACATAATCGTTCCCGCTTTTCTTTTAAAAACGGGGGGAGGGGGGAATTCTGAAAAAATCTGAGAGGAGGGGGTTGACAATTTCGTTAAAGATACAATCCCATATTATTTGTTAGTGTGTATTATAACATCTGCATTCCTCTCCAAGAAAAAAATAAGAAAATAAAGGCAGCTGCACTTGGCATCTGCCGTGCAGGTGTTTTAAGAGAAAATGTTGAAGGAAAGGGAATTAGACCCGATCCGATCCAATAGTTGTTGAGCTTTTTTTGCAAAGATAAGACAAAAGAAGTAAAAATCCTCTGATATAGCATTTTTTAATTCTTTTTAAACCCCCAAATAGTTTAAGTGCTTTACTAGAATCGTGAGTGATTCTTTTAGTTTTAATCATTATGTAAACTTTCCCCAAACAGTTTTACGGTGCTTGAATGATGCACTTCTGTTTTTATAAGCATAAAAATAAATAAATGATTCAAATGACATTTTTGACAAGCATCCTCCACGTTTTAATGGTTTAAAGCGACTTTTTTTCCATCGGCCATCGGCCGATCTCTGAACAATCGGCCAACAATCGGCATCGGCCCATCGGCCAAAAAATGCCATCGGTCGAGCCCTAAAGTTTCCCTGTAAACCGACTATCATTGCAAAACAATTCTCAACTATAAAGACTTTTCAACATCAAAAAGTCCGCGAATTTGTGTAAGCCAATCAGGAAAACGGACTTGGGCTGTTTGTAAAAGCAGTGCTTGCGATTCTTTTAAAGAGACCTTTATAACAGTTAACTTAAATTTTTCAAAATCTAGGAGATTAATATGAATAGGGTAACTTGCCTTCCAACTTGAATACACAAATCTCCTCTTAGTGTTCCTGGAGCCGATTCCATAGGATTAGTCGCACCAATGATGTCTCTTCCAGTCTTTACAATATTCAATCCTTCCCAAACCTAAAACACATCATGCAAAATAAACTGTATGAAGTTAAAATTTCACATTAGTTTATGTAATAATTGTAAAGCAAAACAAATCTAGAGGGTTGTTTTTTTTGCTGATACTGTATGCCTTTGTCACGTAACATAAATACGTTATAAGGTAATATAGTTCAGTATACCTAACATGCTGTTCACAAGTAAGATGGAAGCAATTTTGAGACCTGAAAGTCTTTTGGTCTAAATTGGTGATCTGTAGATGTTCCCATGACTAGATAAACTGTTAAGAGTTTTCGGATGCTTGCAGAAAATTTAAAGTGCTTTTGACATTTTTTTTTCCAACAATGAAAACAATCACTTTCAGTTTAAATTATTTTATTTTTGTACTAACATACTTTCAAGTACAGCACAAGATGTAATTTCTGCACTAGGCTGAGGGAATCTGTTCTATGGATGAATACAGCTTCTTAAGGCTTTCGGCCAATCAGAATACGAACGATAGCATGTTGGGTTGCTACACAGGCTTACTGTTACTCAGTGCTTTCTTTACTAAATTTGACGCATTCAGCGCATAAAATAAAACATGAAGGAGCTGTTTTTAGAGCGTTTTATTCAAACTTCATTACACTTATGCTAGATTTACAAAGCTAGAAAGCTCATTTCTAAATTGATAAACATTTACAGTTTTACAGATTTTTTTTTTTTGGTGGGGGGGGGGGGGGGGTGGCAAGAACAAAAAACAGGGATGTTAGTGCCTAAAAAGGAAAAAAGCCGAAATTCAATGTGAATAAATAGCACATCAAAACGCTTCTAAAAACACACATTTATCCCAATCTAAGCATTTTCAGGTAGTAAACTTATTTTAATATAAAATCAATTGCATTAATTTTCAACAAGTATATTAGCTTGCAATCTTTGGGATTTTTTTCTTTTTCAAGATGATATCTCTGATCAAACAACAAAATTAATTTTGCAAGGTTAAAAACTAGTTTTTTGACCTTTTTAAAATTAACCTTAATTTTTACCCAATCTTTATCTTTATGTTTAATTTTTTTTAAAAACTCAGTATAACAACTGTGATTACGAAACTAATAAAATCGACACATATTGAAACTGATTCAATAGAGATGGACCGGGGAATGGATGATAGCCCTTCCCACCAGGGCTATCCGTCACTAACAGGGTGGCGATTAGGGTCAAGTGCTGTTTAGCCCATTTTTGTGTTTCACTGGCAATTGCTTAGAATTAGATATTATTTAGATCGACAGTTCCTTGATTATGTAACCAGTGGACAACTTTATCACTCAAATTTTGAGATTGAGACAAATTGGTAAACAGTGGGCTAAATGGCATTCCACCCAGTATTTGTTTGAATAATATTGCAATACATAATTAATCAATCATCTTTTTACATTATATTCAGATCCACCTGTAATGTATGTATAAAATTTATAAGTTTCGAACATTCAAATTCAAGAGGCTATCCAGTAAGGTATACGTCATACTGGGGATGCCAGATATCTAATATCTGGCAGAATCAATCTCCGATGTATCTCCAATGGTCATGAAATTTCACTTTTCAAAAACTGTGGGCATCCTAGATGGGTGCCTACAGATTTTGAAAAGTTGAACTTTTTGACCATTCGGAGGTACGTCGGAGATTGATTCCACCAGAAATTGGATATCCGACATCCACGGTATGACGTATACCTTACAGAGTATCCGCTCGAATGCTTGGAACTTGTAAATTTTATACATATTTTTAAACATCCCCCAGTTTTCAAATACGTAATGAGTTTGTAATTCCAAGATATTTTCAAAACATGTTAGTTGACTAAATTTTAAAAATCAAATTCGACATGTTGGATTAGTGGATTTTTTTTCTTTTTGATCGGATTTGGGATATTTAAAAATCTGCTGGATCCGGACATCCAAAGACTTCTGGGGGGACTTTTCTCAACCAGACACCCGTACACCTTTTAGCCGAGGCCTTAGGTGCACCAAAGCTGGGAGCTGGTGGCCGTATTTCTGGGGGACAAGCCCCTGCCATTAAGCTAATTATTCCCTCTAGTAAACGAAAGTTGCTGGATAACCAGAAACAGCAGCCAGGACTCTGAGTTTAAAGTTCCATCATCTTTTCAGATCTTTTTTTACTTGATTATTTTTGTTTTTACATACTCGCAAACTATGCGAAAATCTATTTCTACCCTATAAAATGTATATTGCTAGTGAAAAATGAAATAACGTTTCTTTTTTGCACTAAATATATAAATATAATATATATTTAGATAGACAGTTATATTTATAGTCCCCAATTAAGTTTTTTGATTTTGTATACTTATAATTATTTTTTTTAAAGTATAAATATTTTTCTTATATATATCATGAACTGACACATATATCCTCATCGTGATATACATTAAGATATTCATACGCTGATAAATATAATGACAAGTATCTAATCAACAAATTTACCTTATTTAAAAAGCTGGATAACGATGAGATTGAGCATAAAGAAAGTCACAGTGATGGTGGTCTCTTTTATTCAGTAATTGACTTTCAGTTGATTTTGATTCAGTAATACACTGACTAAACTAATGGTGTGAAGTCATTTTCTCTAAATTAATTTTCAATATTAAACATTAAGTTAATCCACCTATACAAAAGTTTCCTACCATTTCTATAGTTATTGTGCATCAAAATCAGATGTACTTTGTTGAATAATTGATATCTATCCATATCCAGCAAATATGTATTAATTACATAAGATGCAATCGCTAAAAAATTACCGTCCTAGACAACAGGACGGGTACACATTTATTTAACATAATGTTCTGTTATGGGTGAAAACTCCAATTAAAAATTCATTTTGTATCGACATATTTTATAAATACAAGTAGATTTGGAATGACTAAACATAAAGCTTAATTTATAATTAATTCATTTAATAATAGTCTAGATTATATAATATCACACATTCACATGAACATAATGCTTCACTAATTTGGGTGAGAATGGTTGTGATAGATATGCATATCATTTGCTGTATTTTTTTAATTATGAATTCTTAAAACTACAAATAGTGTTGAATGAACAACTGTTTAATAATATCGATTTATGTTAATTCATCACAGGTTTTGCATGCTAATTTTAAAAAGAAAAGGACTTCAAAAAAAAATCATTCATATCAGACTGCTTGGACATTCACTCTCCGATAAATTATACCGCACAATCATCTCTACGTGTTAATCTGCAGTGTCGACTACTTCCGCCAAAAAAACCACCAAGAAAAACATTAATTAAAATAACTATATACGTTTTTGACACATAAAAATGGTATGAAATCAAAGCCAATGTTTTCCTCCTTCGGAATATTGCATTAAAATTTTGCTGAAAAACTTGCTTCTATGAAATACGAGTTTTTGTAAACCCCTCCTATTTCTCCTGTGTTAAGTCAACGAGAAGTTCCCCAACAAGCCCTGAGGAGGTTAAAAGTTGATGTTTCTTTATCCCGGCATATGTCGGGTCTCTCCTTTTAGCCACAGTGATGGTGGTCTCTTTTATTCAGTAATTGACTTTCAGTTGATTTTGATTCAGTAATACACTGACTAAACTAATGGTGTGAAGTCATTTTCTCTAAATTAATTTTCAATATTAAACATTAAGTTAATCCACCTATACAAAAGTTTCCTACTATTTCTATAGTTATTGTCAAAATCAGGTGTACTTTGTTGAATAATTGATATCTATTCATATCAAGCAAATATGTATTAATTACATAAGATGCAATCGCTAAAAAATTAACGTCCTAGACAACAGGACGGGTACACATTTATTTAACATAATGAGAAACTTTTCTCGTGACCTATTTGTAATTTTTGCGACTTTTTCATTCATTTTGTGCCCAATTTTCCCAATTTGTGACTTTTGATACATGAATACACCTTAATATATGACTTTGCTGTGTTAGAAATACAATATAAACAAGAAGTTTCATTTTAATAATTTTAGAAGTATACAAGCCTACTTTCCCGTGGACCGATTTCAAATTTATAATCTAGCTAGAGTCATACGGGGTAATTTCTGGTCACTCTTTTTCCGGGGCAATTAATGGTCACACATTTTTTAGTATTATAAACTGCTATAACAAAACAACTAACTGAAATATGGCAAATACTCCTTAAACATTCTATTTTCTTATGCAGAACTTAAAAAGTACAAAAATTTGTTGCAAGTTTGGGGGAAAAATTATTTTACTATTACAAAAACCATCCTGAAGAAAGATAGTCTCAAAAAATCATAATTTTTTTAAAGATCCTTGCCAGTGCTATATTTAAAATGAAAAAATTCTTGTTGATACTGTTTTATACTACAAATAGTCCAAACTTTCGACTCCAGGGCATATATTTTGTCAATTTTTTAATACATTGGTTATATGGGTATACCCATTTATACCCCAATTTGCCAGGGAAATTCTTGGTCACCGGGGGAATTAATCGGTCAGATATTCTTTAGAAATTCAGAAGTTTCTCACATTCATTTCAGTCTAAACATTACTAGATCTTAGTTGTTAGGTATATATTAGTATTAATGTCCACTTCATTTACTTATTTCGCAAGGATAATTTATTATTTTTTGAAAAACCACACTCATTCATTCTAATAGAAGAATAATTATGGATTATGTACATTTGCATATAAAAAAATGTGTTAAAGTATTTAGCTATTTTCTGCTATAAGTATAATCCAAATTATGTTTAGTTTTACTTTAACAAGAGTTTTATTTACTTTAAACATTTTTATTAACATTCAAGATAAAGCTTCTGAAAAAGAAGCAAGAAATTGTCAGCTAAAGATTAAAAAAAATTAGTGTCAATAAAAATTTTAATGGCAAAAAAATTAAACCTATACAGATGCCTCACCAGAAAAAAACGTGTTTTGAAGCATCAGATGAGGAGCTAGAAAGATCTGTGATGAGAAAAATAACAATCTTAATACATAAGAAATTGAACATTTACAAAAGACTTCAACGTTACAAAAGGCGAAGAAAATACTTAGCGATTCATTCTGCATTTCCAGAACCAAAATATTTTGCTGTGTATTACGACATAGACCCCTTTTATATTGGGAAAAATTACGAAAAAAGTAAATGAGAAAAATATCAAGATAAAATTTCTTGAAAAAGGTGGGCGAGGCGAGCGAATTGTTAATGTAAAATATATATTTCACGGACCAGTTGCTTAAAAGGAAGTAATCTTTTTGTTGTGAACATTTGTGCCATTAATAATGTCTACAAAGTTTATCAGGGCTGCACTTATGATCTTTTCTTTATTATAAATTTTTTAAATTAAAATTTGAGTGGTAGAAAATAATCATTGCAATGTTTACACTGAAAATACACTAAATAAAGATAACATGTCACATTAATTTTTTTCCGACATACATTACAAAAACAAGGTGTGACCAATATTTACCCCGATGACGGGGTAATTATTGGTCACTTAATTAGGTCAATTAAACAAAGTGCACATTGATTATTGATTAAGTGAGTAAAACAATAGATAACACATTATGTAAGCTTGCTCCATGCCAAATACAGGGCTCCCACCGCCTTAACACAATTTGTAGCAGCTTTCGGAGCAGGTAAAATGTCCTTTTTGTATCAGTTTGGAACAGAAGAATTTAACTTTTGTATCAATTTGGAGCAGAAGAAATCGACTCTTGTATCAGTCTGGGAGAAGAAAATATCAACTTTGTACCATTTTTGGAGGATTTTTTCTTTGTTTTTTAAATATTAAATGGCTGTTTTAAAGCAAACTTATTTTCATACATCAAGGGTAAGAGCAGTTTCAAGTCTTCAATACGATAGGAAATGTAAACGTCAGTCATACTTTAAAAACTGGATTAGATTATTTTTATATTTCTAAGGAAATTATTCATAACCTATTCAAAAAGTAAGACTAATTAAACCTAAAACCCTTATAAAGGTGTTTTTCAATTCTTTTCTCAAGAAACGGATAATTTAAAAAATGTTTTTCTGGTTTTTTTCTTTTAATAGTTAAGAATAGCTGGAAGAAAACTTAAAATCTTCTTCTTTTCAAAAATCATTGCATTCTTTCTTTTTTTTGTTTAATAGCTAAAACACTATTATTTCAAGAAAAGAAGCAAAAACTAACTAATATAAAAGGTTCAACAATTTTAAACTATTTATCATTAATTAAAATTTGTTTTAAAAATAGTACTTATTTAGGTATAACCATTGTGATTATAGTAACAGTAAAATTTTGAATGAATTAAATATAATTTCATATTTTATCAAAAAATATATTTGAAGTTGATCCTATTTTCTACCTGCAGTAATATTTATTATTTTTCTGTTTAAGAAATATTCCTTTAAATTTCAATCCTAAATACTCACTTAACTGCTTTGGAAGTAATTAAATTAATGGCACTAAAAGTAAATTGATGAGTCTCATAATTTTGCAACAAGAAAATTCAAAAACCAAATTACATTTCTCAGTTCTATAATAGGAAGACAAAAATGTATTTTTTATTATATGTTGATTAGGGTGGTGCTTATTTTTCGAAGTTTTAAATTTTCAACCTCTTACCCTCTAAATTTGTTCCATTACACCAAAAAATGATTATGATAAAATTTTATCACCAGCAAATAATATTTAGAGGTAGCTCAAAGAGGGTAAAGTTTCATAATTGAACGAGATTTTGCGATTTTTTGAATTTTTAAGCAAGATATAAATTATGATTTGCAATTATGTTTACTTTATGTAATTATATTAAAAAGTAACTTCCATATGAATAAGTAAAAATTAAACACTTGTAAATTGTATGGCAATAATGAAATAGTTTTCTTAATAAAAAGTACAGTATTCAAATGTACCTCGTTAGATGGCAACAACTATCTAAGCCAGTGATCGCCAAACTTATGGAGCCACTGAGCAACTGTACCTTTTCCACATTTTATTATGAGATATTCCCCCTCCTCCTCCCAATAGAAAAGAAAGAAAAAAATAGGACAAAAAAAGAAAAAAGGTAGAAATTTTCCAGTTCTCAGGTATTTATATATGCCAGTAGGCAGCTACCTTTTTCATATGCCATATATTTATGTCGGCAAAATATTTTTTATTTTCTGTCTGAGCGATGAGCTATCAATGTGAATATTAACAAAATATAGAAAATCAACAGTTGTTGAGTGTATAAAGTGCAAATTAACCACATGACTACCACTGCAATCTACTAAAGATTTTCTTGCAAGTTACTTGTAGCTGGCATTTGAGGGTTTGATGACTACTGGTCTAAACCATGGGCAGGGAACCATTTGGGTTCAGAAAGGAGACATATTAAATTTGCTGCTTGGGGTTAGCTGATCTCCTATGAATAATACACATGGTGTAACATACACAGGCTAGCAGCAAATCCCTATCACATATTATGTAGCGTGCCATTACCATATAATATTAGTACTAAAACAGAACACACAAATGCATTGAAGGTTATTTTTTCCCTTAGCTTCTTCAGTTTTTATTATTATTGTTACTGCTGCCCTCAAAGGAACTGGCTCAGAGGTTTAGATTTACCCTCATTCATCAAACTCAAAACTTTTAACGCCTTACTTATCCTTTACAAATTACATTGAAACTATCTAACTCAATGCACTGCCTCGAAATCAAGTAGCATCTATATTATAAATACTGCATAATAGTCATATAAATATTTTGTTTGGTCTAATTCAATTAGATATAATGTAGTTGGCCTTCAATAGTGTTATTGAAGCAATATTTACAGTTTCTTTTTTTCACATCTAATGCTCTCAAATTTTATTTGTGCGACCTTTTCACCACCTGCCAAGTTTGCTGTGTCATTTCAGAGCAAAATTGTTCCTTGCTTATAGTTTAGACCTGTTGATGCCAAACTGTAAATCACCAGCTGCAATTAACTCACGAGGAAATCTTTGGTAGATTGCGTTCATACTCTGGTGGTTAATTTGCACATAATTACACAACAACTGTTAGTGGATTTTCCATGTTTCATCAATATTTGCAATGAAAGTTTATGGCTCAGCAGGAAAATGGAGAATTTTTTAAGCATAAATCACTGAAAAAGCAGTAACTGCCAATATAGTAGCCCTCTCGTCTCGTTCTGGCATATATATGGCATATATAAATAAATAACTGTGAATTGAAAAGTTTCTTACTTTTTTGACCCGTCTTTCTTTACTATGGGGATGAGGGGGGGGGGGGGGGAATAACTCATAGTAAAATTTGAAAAAGGTATTATTGCTCAGTGGCTCCATAAGTTTGGCAATCAGTCGTTTAGATAGTTGTTGCAACCTATGAGGTAAACTTGAATACTGTATATTTTATTCATAAAACTACTTTATGATAGCTTTGCAACTTACAAATGTTTAATTTTTACTTATTCATATAGAAGTTACTTTTTTTAATATAATTACATAAATTAAGCATAATTGCAAATCAGCATTTTTATCTTGCTTAAAAATTCAAAAAATCGCAAAATCTCGTTCATTTATGAAACTTTACCCTGTTTGAGCTACCTCTAAATATTGTTTTTTGGTGATAAAATTTTATCATAATCATTTTTTGGTCTAATGGAACAAGTTTAGAGGGTAAGAGGTTGAAAATTTAAAACTTCGAAAAATAAGCATCACCCTAATGTTGATAATTTAATGTCTAATGATTAATTTTTTTCCAACAATTTCTCTTTACATCTTGCAAAAATTGTGTAAGAGTTACAATTAAATTTTAAGAATCCTGGGGTTACAGCAATTGGATGCTGAAAGAAATTAAATTGAATTAAAAGAAAAAGGAAATGCATTAAATTGAATTAAAAGAGAAAGGATAATTTCATTACATTCAAATCTAGTTAAAAAATTGAAACTTTAAGCAAGAGTATTTTTATGAGGTCGTTCATCCACAACAAAATTTCTATTTCTTCTAATAATATTGCTTAACATATTTGCTAAAGATCATCAATTCATTAAGATGTACATGCTTTTTTTTAATGATTTTCTAACTTAACTGTATTTTTTTTTTTACTTATTTTGTTCTTTATATTTATGTTTTATCTTTTTAAATTGCTTGTGATTATATGATATAGATTACAGAGCTTAAAGAGTAATGAGAAAAGAAAAAAAGCTGCAATTCAATGTTTAATTTTACAGCAACAGCGTTTGAAAGTCTACCTCTAAACACTTTCGGGAACAAATATATATTTTCAAACAATGTTTTTATTGAAAATAAACATACATTTTATTTATTTACTTTGAGAAGAAACATTATAAATAGTTGAAATGAAAAAAAAAATCCACTTTTTGTAGCGGATGCAAGAAGATTGTAGAACGTATGCGCTCCTTTGCTTGCTCGTGGAAAGTAGGCTTAAGGAATCTTAAAGAATTGTTATAATTCAGCAGAAATCTTTTTAACATCTGTTCTGTGATTGATTTTTCACATTGATTAGTATTTCCTAAACATTAGAAAACAAAATGTGCACTGAGGAAAAACGCCAAGTTTATTTTTTCCACGTTCCATGAAATTGTAAACTTTATCTATTTCAAGAAAAACCTACTAAATCAAATGTTCAACATAAATAGTGGTAAGAGGAATGATTTTTCTCTATATAATACTAAATAACATTAGAAATCGTCTCACTGTTTCTCCTACAAGCGTGGGATACATCACTCAATTCTGCTCAATTTTCTCATACATATTTGATGTTCTTAAGAGAGGGTAGAGCTAATATTCATTAATAAACTGCTTCAAAGGTAAAAAATTAGTTGACTAAAGGAAAAATGTAACAAATGATGTCGATTTTAAAGTGAAAAAAAAATAATACTCAAAATTTTTTCGATTTTTTTCCGAAAATCACGATTTGGCGCAAATTTTCCGAAAAAACGCATTTTGTAGCAGTTTTGGCGCAGTTTTACGCAATTGGCGCAGCCGTGGGAGCCCTGCAAATATAGTAATATTATCTATTAAACTTCTGGAGATATTCAGATATTATTTTTTTTTTTTATTATTGAGAATTACCTCGTATGACCCTATCTCTCTTGTTCTCATTTAGCGTTAGTTCTTAATTACTTTAAATATAAAGAAAGCGATTTCAAGAGACATTTTTATGATGTTTAACTTACCATAGGAACTACTGGACCCAATTGCATGTACCTTACTAAACCAGGAAAAAAAGGTCGACCAGCAAGATCTGCATAATGCTTTTCCAAAAGTTCATTAGACGCCTAAAAATTTATAAAAAAGATTACTTATTACATAAGTGTACACAAAGTATTTTTTATAATTCAAAAGTTTCTGCTCTTTCAAACAAGATATTAATTGCTTTACAATATTATATTTCATTCACTTTTGTACGTGCAATTTTAAATCGGTTTTACATAAAAAATAAAATGCTAAGCAATGTTTTACCTGCATAAATTTCATTGCAACCAACTTGAACCCTTTTTCTTCGAAACGAGAGATGATCTTACCAATAAGTCCACGCTGAACACCGTCTGGCTTAATCATAATGAACGTTCTTTCGCGAGCAGCCATTTTTTTAATCGAACTTTCAGAATCACAACTGAAGGAAGAACCGTGCAGATTTTCAACTGCGATGACCGGAGTTATTAAATATAAACAAAACCCGGTCGTAATGGCGATGAAGGCCGCAGTAATTAAAAGGACCTGTCGCCTCATACCGATACATCTCAACACTTCCAAATAATTTTCAAAATCATAAATATGTAAATATGATGCACTGCACAGATTTAAATAACAATTTTCTTGATCTCATTATGTATTGTGTTACGTGTTTCTTAATTTTTCTACAACATCAAGGAATCATAGCATTAATACTTTTGCGCTAAAAACTGAGCCATTATTTATTCTGTTTTTGTTTAGTACAACTTTGTATTATTTGTGAATGGCAACGCTTATGCCAAGCCAACAACACATCAAAGTACTCGCATGGTTCGTTAAATTGGTCGCCCTTAGCCGAAGCTATCTGCCAAAATAAAGTAAAATGGTGAGATAAATGCCTCAATAAACTTTTAATTTTAATATTTGATTTACAAATTCTATATTTTGTGATTCTGAATGTTTTTTGGACTTGATTTCCGTGGATGTTTTAAGATTCAATCACAACGATATGAAACAAATGGCATCCATGTGCTGAAGTCCTGCTAAACCCTACTAATTTCTTTTCTATACATAATCATTATGTTAATTTTTAAATGAAAAAATGTCTTTAGTTTACGAAATTTTACTGTTGTGTAATATTTTTATCCGTGTCGATAAAAAATGTTTGTACTATGTTTTAATATGTATCATTTCTTATGACGTTCCTGAAAGACCTTTGAAGCTTGTTATTTATTCTTTAAAATTTAATTATAGGGATTCGTTAAGGTAGTCAAAAACAAAGCCTATTTCAAGAGGTTTCAAGTGAAATTTCGCAGGCGAAGAGGTATTGTAACTTTTAATCACTTGCTCTATTTACTTCTCAGTGTACTTTTAATATAATCATGAGTGAATAATCATTTTGACTAGTCTTGGATGTTAAATGTAACATAATTTTATGTTTTTAAGCATTTACTTGTGTAAAATGTTTTAATCATTTCAATATCCATGTTTATTTTTAAACCACTTGGATAAAGTTAATATCATATAAAATGGGTTATGCATATCATATTGTCCAGTGTATTTTAAGTGTTTAAAAAAAACATTCATGCACGGCACTTGTAGTACTTGTCACAGTGTAAAACATGTTTGAGGGAGTAAATATTTTTCCAACATGGGAGGGCTAAATTGAATGCATATAATTCACTGAAACATTGTTCTACATTTTCAAACAAAAGCATTTCAGATCAGAATCAAATTCAGAGATAAGTTTTTTTTTTTTTTTCTTTATCTGTTCATTTGAAGCAGTGTTTTTCAAGTGAACTTGAAAGGCTTCAGTTAAATTGTATTTGCTCCAAGCTGGGGCGTGGAGCACTCCCCCTTTATTGTTTTTGCAAAAGCAGGGGGGGGGGGGGGGAGGAGTGATATTCACAGTAAAATCATTTCCATATGCATCAACAAGGGCATTTTTGTTCAAGAAGTTCACTCTGCAAAGCTTATACAAATATTCTTTCTTGTAAATAATACAGAAAACTTCCCCTAGTACTAGAATTGCACCAATTAAAGTTTTACAATTTTCTGTAAAGAGGAAAATTGTAAACATGCAGAAATGGTAATTTAAAAATCAACTACAGTAAAACCCCCTGTGTAGTGAGTGGACTCCAGCAGCCTAAAAAGATGTCGGTAATCGAGGGGCATCTGGAGGTTTTACTTTTATTGAATGTGAGAGCACTTGGCAAAAGTATGTTGACATTAGAACTGCAGTCAGTAGATATTTATAAGATATAGCTATGTGTAATATTAGGTAGATTGATCTTTATCGGCCAACTATGTTTATCGAAGCTATATTATATCGTGAGTATCTTGCTTTTTTAATAATAGATTTTTTTTATTGTCACTCACTATTATAAACTGCTCAGCCCGGTAGAAGAAATAGTGCGGCACTGCAGCGCTTGTACATTAATTACCCACCTTACAAATTTTTTAAATGATCATATATTTTTGCAAAGGTAAGTAATCACCCTTTTCTTCTAATTGTATGAACAAAAGATTGTTGGTCGTTTCAAACTTAAAGATATCAAGCACCAGATTACTTGGTCATTTATTGTCTGCATGTATTATTGTTATGTCAAAAATTTTTAAATGCATAGTTTGCAATTTTTTATGATTGTAAATTCGGTTCCGCATTAATTGTAATATTTAAATGTAATTCTAATATTTAAATATAAATGACAACCAGTGCTTAAACTTGTGCTGCAGATCGATACAGAAAATTCTGCTACCGTGCTGCTCAGTATTCCAAAGTGTTTAATTTGAACTTTTTTTTTGTTTTTTACAGAGGGTAGAACAGACTATTATGCTCGTGTCCGATTGGTTGTTCAGGACAAAAATAAGTACAACACTCCCAAATATCGCATGATTGTTCGTTTTACTAATAAAGACATTATTTGCCAGGTATTAAATTTATTATTTACTACTTTCTGCCCTATTCTTCTATTTTGATCCGTCTCGTTTATTTCCAGATAACTTTTTCATTTATAAAATTTTATTAATAATTATTTCTTACATTGATGGTTTTGAAATAATAAATGCACAATGTAGAATTATATATTAATATTTTAACAGCAAAGCATAATTCATTTAATCGATCAAATTACAATTCATTATACATAATCATGAACCATTCTGTGTTTTTAATCTTAAAAATAGTATTTTAGATCAATTTAATCAATGCCGCACAATAAATAATTCAGAATGATAGTGTTTAAAACAACAATTGTTAGAATTTAGAATATATATCCTTAAGTTTTATCCAAATCCCCTAATAGCTTAAGGTTTTTTTCTTTCTGAAAAATAAAAAATAAAGATAATAAGATGATTGAAACAAAAAGTTTCAGTTTTTAGTAATGGTGTGAGCATATGATTTTTATGAAATGGATAAAAATATTTCGGGCTTATTTATTTATAAAATTGAAAAATGATTAAAGTACATTCAATGTAAAACTTAAGGACACACAATTGGTACTTTTTTCAGCTTTCAACAGCAAAATAATTCAGATTAAATTTGTTCATTTTCTCTGTACTTATGCATGTACTATTATTCCTGGTAGGGTTAAGTTTCATTTGAGTCATGCATTTGTATTAAAATTTGTTTATCATTATTAGGATTTAGAAAATGTTATTGCTTTGAAAATAGCTTAAAGTGTGTTTTTGCATATTGATTAAGACGCCATATTGTTTCTATGATTGTAACATAGTAAATATCCAAAGTATTTAGTGTCTGCCCATAATATGGATGGACTTTTTAATGTAACCTATGTCTTTTCAAACTTAATTTTATCAGAATTGAAAATACAGTTGACGCTTGTTATAACGACCACACATTATAAAGACCCTTCCATTATAACGACCAGTGGTAAAAGTCCCATCTTTATCCCTATGAACTCCGTGTTAATTTGTTTTCGGTATAACGACCGTTCTGTATCATCTAATCCAATACAGCGACCGAATTCAGCTGACAGTATTTCTGGTATTTTTCAAATAGAGCATGTTTCCAAATTTAGCTTGATTATTAGTTTGCAGATAGCTACTTGGAGTCTTCAGTGTTCAGTACAACTTCGTCAGGGGGTGGATTACAACTTATGACAGTAGGGAAGGAATAGAGGGAGAGCAAACGTGGAATTTCCGGGAAAAGGGATTGACAGATGTACTGGTAGTTTGTCGTTTGAATCAAATAGTTTTCCAAGGGTCGATTCTCTGAAGTAAGAGGACTCATGATTCCGTGCCAGATGTCATGTCAGCTCAGAAGTTTTGCTTCCAGAAATATGCATGTTTTTTTTTTTTTTTTTTCATCCTATATTTCCTACGTTAAAATCTGTTTAATATTTTGCACTGATATTTTTTAAAATTTCAATGATTGAAAAAAAAATTTCACGTAGTTCGAATCTTTTAAAAATTAATTGTAATGGAACTACGGAACATGCATGATACATATATATTCTTTTTAGAAAATTCTACCTCGTATAGCGACCACTTGTTATAAAGACCTTTTTCTGTGGGATGCAGATGGTCGTTATATCGAGCATCGACTGTATACTCCTTTCCTCTTGCTTGTTAATGCCCCAATTCCTACTAAAAGTTGATTGAACAATTATCTACTTTGGCAAAATTGCTCTGGCTTTTTTTCTATTTATATACACTCATTATCAATTTATTAAATATTTTAACTAAAAAAAAAGAAAATTCCTTATTTATTTTATGATTTGTGAGAATACTACTCCTTTTCAATAATTGTTTATTTAGCAAACAGTGTTCTATAATTGTTTATTGTTTTTTAAAGAAGTTGAATCCCGGTAAATTAACAATTTTCTAAAAATTTCTTACTTATCCAAAATTTAGTATTTTCTAAAAAGTAAATAGCTGTCAATATGAAAATCAAATTTGAAGTAAATAAATAAATGAAACGATAATGGTAAATAATAGTGATAAACGCAATTTTCGGCAAACTAGTGTTCAATATCGGCACAGTTCAAAAAAAATTTTTGAAAGCCCGAAACTGTTAAAATAAAATGCAAAATAAGAAGATTTAGAGTAGCATGTGTGAAAAATATCTTTAAATTTAGAAAATTACTGAAATTTGTAACCGATGCAAAAGGATTAAAATCTCTAACGTAGAATTCAATTTTCGGCAAAGCACGTGCATGATTTTGGCTGTTTCTATCTTTGTACTTTTTTTCTTTTTTAATTGTTAAAATGAAACAACAAATAAGCAGATTTAAGGTTGTGCATGCAAAAAATATCGTGCAACTTTCAAGATAATTAAAATACTTCCAGGCTGGAAAAGGATTGAAATTTCAAACACGATAAGCCATTTCCAGTAAAAGTTGGAGGGAAAACTAGTTTCCGTGTGGCGCAAAAATTAACTCCTATTTCTTTCTTCTTTATTTAATTTTTAGTGAACGAGAATTTGGGAAAAAGTCACGTGTCAAGATTAAAGAGTTTTAGCATTAGCAAATGGTGCCACATTTGCGACTTCAATGAAAACAATGATCGCCAAAATGTGAAAATTGGTCGCACTTGGCGACAGCGAGTTTTGAGCTCTACTTTGAAAACTTAATGATATGTTTTGAATTTACTTCTTTATGTTTAAGGAGGGAAGACATGTTTTTTAATTGTATAATTTAGCTCCTGTTAAAATAGACTTGAATAAAGAAATAATTATCTTTTTTACTGAGCAGGAACAATATGTAAAGCATTTTATTAAGCTATGATTTTCTCCTGCTGCTCTTTTAGCCCTTGCTACGCTTTTTTTTCCCCCTCTCTTTAGATACTCTTATTTTTTTAAATCATAAGGTTTTGCAGCTATGATATCTTATTTTATTATAGTGTTTTTTATTGTGATGCAATAAAAATGTCTATCTATTTACAGATAGCGTACGCCAGAATAGAAGGGGATGTCATTGTGTGTGCAGCGTATGCCCATGAACTCCCTAGATATGGCGTCAAGGTCGGGTTGACCAATTATGCCGCAGCCTACTGCACAGGATTATTGCTTGCAAGACGGGTATATTATCTTATATTCTAAATCCTATTTTATCAATATTAAACTTTAATGCCTAAAGGTGAGAAGAGTGTACATTAAGCTGCACCCACATAGTTCCAAAATACACATTTACCATGAGTCCATTTTGAAATTTGATTGCATCTGCTTATATAAAACTCTATTGCGCTTTTTACTGTGATTTTATCAGGGTTGGAATAAACCCGGGTTTTTTTTTTTTTTTTTTCAGAAAAAACCCAACCTGGTGGGCTTTATTGGGTTTTTTAAAGTCGATTACTTTGCCCTTGTTTATTGTATTTTTAGTGTTCAATAAAATCTCATCAAAGGGTTTAAGAAACAAGTGATTTTTAAGTCTACCTAATTACAGACCTTCCCCCAGGATTGAAAAAGGGCAGGGTGCTACTGTAAAAAAAAGGGCACTTTTCCAAATTTAGGGCATCTTACCGAAATAAAGGACACATGTAATTTGAAGTAGGGGCCCTTCATAAATGTCACACGTTTTTCCATATTGGACTGCCTTTGTCACGTGTTACGATATGTTGCACAAGCAGAATGTCACACTTCGTCACAATTCATTTATGAATCATCCCGTAGTAATACTTTATTATTGCCATAATTTAACATTTTAGTCTAACATCAACTTCATCACAGTGAATCTGAACATTGAAAAAATATATAAACTAATTTGACAGTATTCATTTTCAAGATAGTTTTCAATATTTGAAGTAAGCATGAAAAAATTCTGCGTGGCAACATCAACCAATAATGATTTTAAATTCAATAAAATATCTAGCAAGGACTTTCTGAGCTATACATTTTTACTAATTTATGAGAGTGTTTCTGTTCATTCCAGTACTTCTGAAGATCTGATCACTCCTGAGGAATAATAAGAAAATGAGAATATATCTTTTCTTAATACAATAAAGCTTCAGTAATAATAATTGGAGCCCAGATTTTGATGACCTAAACGATCACTGAAAACACCCTTTAAAATCTTTAACATGTCCTAAAAAAAGTATAATTTCAAAAAATGCCATTTTAATTAATCAAGAATACAAATTGAAAGCAATGGCTTAGCTTAAAATAACAATAAAATTTTTAAAAAAATTTAAACGAAGCAAAATTAATACAATACATTTTCATTAAAGACTGAAATGAATTTTTATTAAAATAAGGAGAGAAAAAGGAAATGTCTAATATATGGATTCCACGTTGCCATCTTTTTTCCCCTCAAAATTTAATACATTTTAAAACTTTTCTTTCTTAAAGTAACTAGTAAGCAAAGTTTTAATACATTTTAAAACATTTCTTTCCTGAAGTAATTAGAAAGCACCATTAGATTGGGATTATTAAATGCTTTTTCATATTTTGAATAGTAAATAGTTTCTTCTTTGAAAGAGCAGTCTCTCTCTCTTATATTTTGGTTAGTTTTCTCAATGTCTACAGATGGAATAAATACATATTTGCAGGGTTGCCAAGTGCTCCGGAATTCGCGGAGCAGCTCCGCGCGAGTGTGAAAAATCCGCAACTCCGCACGTTATATTAATTGCCCCGGAAATCTATCTGCATCCGTTGTAAAGCAAAAATGCCACAAGAAATCAAAAATATTGTCTAAAGAGTAAAAATTTTCAAAGTTATTTATTTATTCGTATTTTTTATTCGAAACAATATTCTTCAACTACTTTCGTTTAACGGCGCCAGTGAAAAATTCCCTACGATTGCCTGGATAACGACTTTTCCCCTACGTGAATTTCCCTTCAGAAAGGAGTAAAATCACCCTCGCGTACCTTCACGACGCGAATCTTTTCAGCAAATAGGAAGACAGTAGCAGTAGAATGACGTCAGATTCTGAAGAAAAGCAGCCAATGATATTTATACAGAAATAAGGTTGTTTCCTGCGACTAGCCATTTTTGTTTTGTAGTTGTGTTTGCGCTGTAGTGAGTGTGAGTGTGTTTACCGGCTTTGCTTCGCGCATGCTGTTTTGCAAATTCATATTGTATGGTATTTGATATTAGTTTTACGATTTTTTAATTTTTGCTTTCCGAAAATGGATCGCAAGCGATCTCATAATCAAACATTTAAATCGGAATATGAAAATGCATGGCCGGTCTTAAAACGATCCAAGTTATCGGATACACATGCATATTGTAGTGTTTGCAATACTGATTTTAAAATTGCTCATGGCGGAAAAAGTGATTGCCGTCGGCACGTCGAAGGATCCCGGCATTTGACTAATGCTAAATTGAAAGCGGACAGTCAGAACTTCACAACTATGTTTAATAAGCAGGCTGGATGTGATTCATCATCGATGGCAGTGACTAAAGCAGAGGCTTTATTTACGAAATTTCTTGTGGAACACAATTGTTCTTTATCTATATCGGATCATTTTACTAAATTGATCAAAGAGATGTGTCCAGACTCTCAAATAGCAAAAAATTATTCCTGCGCTCGTACTAAAACTACAAGCATTGTAAAGAGTTTCGCAAAAACATGTCAAGAGATAATTGATAATCTCAAAGTTAATAAATTTTCCTTGGCTACCGACGGTAGCAATACAACTACATCGCAGAAAATATATCCCCTTGTAATGACTTTTAGAGATGAAAATTTGAAGAAGATTGTTACATCTGTTTTGTCCTTGCCTCAATTAGAAATAGATTCAACAGGTAAAAATATCTTTGAACTCTTGGACTGCGAACTTAAAAAACTTGGCCTCTCCTGGGAAAACTGTGTTGCATTTTGTGCAGACAGTGCATCTTATGCTGGGACATTACAAAGGGGTGAGTTCATTTGTGATTAAAGAAAATGATAAAGTTTTTGTTCATGGCTGTGCGTGTCATTTGATACATTTAGCTGCACAGCATGCTGCACGTGAAATAAAGGGATTTGATGTTGAAGATTTTTTAGTGAATGTCTATTATTATTTGAAAAAAAGCACTAAAAGATTGCAACTTCTTAAAATGTGCCAGGAACTCACAGAAGTGGAAAACCACAAAATAACAAAATATGGGTCTACACATTGGCTATCAATGGGAGCTGTAATCACTCGTTTTTTAGAGCAATGGGAAGCTTTAAAAAAGTTTTTTTGCGAAGAAGAGGAGGGAAGTTCATCCACTTTTTTTAGATTAAAAGAGCAGTTTGAGGATCCAATGACGAAACTGTACTTGTTATTTCTGCATTCTATTATACCAGTGTTTAACAAGATTAATTGCTTATTTCAGAACGAAGCTCCAATGGTGCATGTTTTTTACAGTAGCATTGAAAATTTTTTTAAGGAACTTTTGGCACGCTTTATTAATCCCACGGCATTTTTATCCATTGAAGTTTTTTTCGAAATAGATTTTTCAAATAAAAAATTTCAAAAGAGTGATGAAAATCTTGTAAGCGGCGCTGAAACTCGCCAGCTACTTAATAGTGTAGGAGAAGAGCAAAAGAAAAAATTCTATGTGAATGTTCGCAACTATTTTAAAAAGGCATGCTCTTATGTATTAAAAAAGTTTCCATACAATGAAGGAATATTTCAACATGCTGAGATTGCGGATGTTAGAAAGAGGGCTTCAGCCAAACTTTCTTCTTTACACTTCTTTTTTGATTTTTTTGGCTATCAATTTCAGGAGAGAGACTCTATTGAAGGTGAATTTTTACTTTATCAAATTGATGCTCTCACAGATGATATCATCAATTCTAAAAGAATTGATGAAGCATGGTTTAAGATAGGAGACATTTTAGATGAAAATGGTTCGACTAAATATAAACTTTTGCCTAAGTTCATCCACAATATTTTATTGATACCTCATAGCAATGCTGCTTGTGAAAGGGTTTTTAGCTTAATAAGAAACAATGTCACTGATAATCGAAATAATTTAAAAATAGAAACGCTGGAGGCTATAATTATTGAGAAATGTAAGCCTACCCGTAATGTATGCTATGAAACCAAGTTTTCTGCAGAAGAACTTTCAAAAGTGAAAAAAGCAACACAATTAGCTCTCAGATCTTAACTTTTTTTTTATCTCTCTCAGGTTGTATTTTGAAACAGCATTCAGTAATTTTTGATGAAAATTTGTTCATTAAAAAAAACTTAATTTATGATAATCTAGTATTTAAATTTTGTGTCACCTGCAACTATGTATTTTACCTAATTTTGAAAACTGCACTTAATAAAATGTTTGTTATTTTTGCTTCTACCTATTGCGCATTTTAGCAATTAAATGTCTTAGTAAAATTTATATTTATTTTACACGTTGCTCCTGAAGAACTTCAAAAACTCCTCATATTTTAAGTTATTGCTCCTCAGGTCACTGAAAAAGAGTTGGCAACCCTGTATTTGACCCAAATGGGTCCCTTATAGAGATGAAAAAAAGATTTTTTTTTCTTATCAGTCATCGGGAATCTACTGTTCTGAATTTTATGAGATAGAGAGTTTTTAAGAGTTGCAATATAATCAAGCACAGAATCATTGGAAGATGTTTCAGGCTACACACAAAAAGTTACCCAAAGTCAAAAAAGAGCCATAAAATAATGAATGATGTAAAACAAAAAATCCCCAAAATCTCAAAAAGTGCCTGAAAAAACTCTAGCCTGTCGGCCCTAAAAGAGAAAAGGTCCCAAAATTATAAAGGCTATCAAAATCTGGGTTTTAATGAAATTGATAATATTAATAAAATGCATTATTTACATATATTTTACGCATTAAATATTTTTAAAAATATATTCTACGTATTAAAGCCTTCCATTTTTTAATTGCATCATTTGGATTTAAGTTTCCATTCAATTTAGAAGTATTAGCTGACTGACATGTTCCATTTTCAAACTGGATCTTTTATCAGTTAAACCAATTTAATTTGTGAAAAAATCCTCTCCACCTCTGCATTTGATATTGGTAATAAACATGCAACAGCTAAGGGGATTTTTAAGCAGGGAAATATTCCCCCACTCACTTTCTCAGTTTTCAGAATTGCTGAAAATTTTTTTGTATGAATAAATGGCTTCTGTCGGTTGAGTTCCCAAAAAGTTCACCACTAACAAAAGGGCAAGAAGGTATACCTCAAAACTCCAATTCTTGATTGGTAGCCAATGGCTACTAAAACCCCACAAAATGGTAGCCAACTTTTAAAAAAAATTGCACATCTGCAAAAATCTTTAACTGTGTATTGTTTTTAAGAGGACAAAACTGGTATCAATTGCGATGAGCGTTTGAATTACATTTAAGTAAACCATGTGGTTCTCCGGCACGAAATTGCAGGTGTTTTTAGGGTTAGACATTTTAAGAACATTTAGTCCCACTGGGACTAATTTTTTAGCTAATGTTTAATCATCATACTTGAAATAAATACATGTACTAATAACATATTTGTCAATGCAATGTATTAAAATCTGAACAGCAAACAGTGCAAAATCTAATACCAAAAATATGGATGGACTTTCAATGTAACCTATAATGCCGTCTTTTCGAACTTAATTTTCTCAGATTTGAAAAAACACTCCTTTCCTCTTGCTTGTCAATGCCTAAATTCCTACTAAAAGTTGATTGAACAATTATCTACCTTGGCAAAATTACTCTGGCTTTTTTTTTCTATTTAATATACACACATTATTATTATTATTTTGTAAAATATTTAAACTAAAAAAAATAATAATTCCTTATTTAATTTATAATACTACTTCTTTTCAATAATTGTTTATTTAACAAACAGTTTGCAATAATTCTTTTTTATAGAAGTTAAATCCAGGTAAATTAACAATTTTCTAAAAATTTCTTATTTATCCAAAATTTAGTATTTTCTAAAAAGTAAATAGCTGTCAATACTAAAATCAAATTTGAAGTAAATAAATGAAACAATAATGGTGAATAATAGTGATAAACGCAATTTTCGACAAACACGTGTTCAGTATCGGCAAAGTTCAAAAAAAGAAAAACGCCAGAAACTATTAAAATAAAATGCAAAATAAGCAGATTTAAGGAAGCTGTGTGAAAAATATCTTCTAATTTAGAAAATAATTGAAATTTGTATCCGATGCAAAAGGATTAAAATCTCTAACGTAGAATCCAATTTTCGGCGAAGCACGTACACGATTTTGGTTGTTTCATCTTTATAGTTTTTTTTTTTTTTTTTTTTTTTTTTTTCTTTTTTAGTTGCTAAAATGAAACGACAAATAAGCAGATTTGAGGTTATGCATGCAAAAAATATCTTACAACTTTCAAGATAATTGAAATAATTCCAGGATGGAATAAGATTGAAATTTCAAACACGGTGCGCAATTTCCGGTAAAAATCAGAGGAAAAACTAGTTTCCGTGTGGTGCGAAAATTAACTCCTATTTCTTTCTTCTTCATTTAATTTTTACTGGATAAGAGAATTTGGGAAAAGGTCTAAGTGTCGAAATTAGAGTTCGGGAAAGGGCACGGACGCCGAAACGTGAAAATTGGTCGCATTTGGCGACTGCCGATCGCGAGTTCTGAGCTCTACAAGAAGGGCGCAGTTTCACTAACAAAAGGGCAAGATGGGCGCGTTTCCCGAATCCGAGGGCAGGCAGGGCGCGGCGCCCTCCCGCCCAATCCTGGGGGAAGCACTGTAATTACTTAAAAAAATTACTGCAATCTCTGACATGCATTGATGCCACGGATGCGCTATAACACGTCAAACATCGGAAGTGGAAATGCCAAAATATATATATATATATATATTACGCGTCCCTCGGGACGCATAATTTTTAGCAAATTTCATAGCGGGAAAAAAAATCAAGTCAAATATATAAAAAGTAGATAGGCAAAAATATTTTTGCGCATCCTTGACCAGCATTTTGTTAGATGCCATAGATTTTTTTCTTAAAATTAGTTTCTCTTTCAACATATCTATCATTTTGAGTGAAATTCTGATATCTTCTTTCTTTTGAGCATTTGTTTCTATACTTTTTTCAATGGAGAATATTTTGTTGGAAAGAAATTTTATTTTGATTATGTAGAACAATTTCAAAACCATCCGGCGTTTTTGGGTTTTTATTCAGGATAAAAATATATATTTGGTTTAAGTTTTTTTTTGTTTTCTGTTTTTAAGTGGGTTCTTAGTATTGAGTCAACCCTCAAAATAGGTATTTTTGTTTACATAAGCAAAGTTCAATTTTAAAAAAAATTTGAAAAAATCTAACAGCGGGTTTTTATTTTTTATTCAATTCTCAAAAATTTTTAGACATTACATAAAATGTATGTATTATGAAAGTGTGTGTTATGTTTGGTCAAAATCAGTATTTTTATTTGTTTACATAGGTGGAGTTCAATATTGAACAAGAATTTTGAAAAAAACCCTGTGGGTTTTTTCAAGTGGGTTTTTGTTTTTGAGCTAACCCACAAAATTTTATACCCATGACATACAATGCATGTATTATGAAAGTATGTATTATATTTGGTCTAAATCAGTATTTTTATTAGTTTACTTAGGTAAAATATAATTTTAAGCAACAAATTTGAAAAAACCCGCCTGGGTTTTTTCGGGTTGGGAAAAATGAAACCAACCATGGATTTATTGCTTGGGCATCAATAATTTCCTCAGGGTTGCTACGCTACCTGGAAAACCTGGAAAAGTCAGGGAATTTTAAAATTGAGTGAAAAAGTCAGGGAAAGGTCAGGGAATTTTAATATTTTATCAAAAATCTGGAAAAGTCAGGGAATTTTAGCCAATGTTTGAAGCACTGACACTGAAAGTTCAATATAAATGACCTTAACTCTTTTTTGCTGCGAGTGTTCAAAGTACAGCATTCAGAGGAACCTGCAGAGATTGACGCAACCTGATTCAACCAAGGATTTGATCAGAATTTTTTTTTTTTTCAACTCTTAAGTTTAACTTTTAAATAGTTAAAAGTAACTAACATTTTATTATTGTTATTCAGATTTTTACACTAAGTAACTAATGTAGTTTTTCTTTTTTTTCCTTCTCAAAGTTTGTTAGCAATCCATTTTATCATTTAGAATCAGAGTTATTAGACCTTTAAAAAAAACATTTTGCAAAGTGGCTACTTTTACTTCATGGAAATGCTTGTTCCCTTATATTACTTAGTTGAATACTGTTTCAAAATTTTTCAGAAATTATTTTAAGATTAGCCATCCCTGTGATTGTTTTAAACAGAATATTTTGGGGCAAATGTATGTTTTTTACTGGTTTGATGCCATGGATTTAAGACTGGAATTTTTTAAATATATGTTTGGAAAACCTGGAAAAGTCAGGGAATTTCATTCTGTTGTTTGAGTAGCAACCCTGTTTCCTATTTACCATTGCTTTCATATCCTCTTATTTCAGCTTCTGATGAAAAGGACTTTCACACTCTCCATTTTGCCATGCCCACTCAAATTTGAATCCAGTTTACCAGATAGTGAAAAATCAATTTATTTATGAAAGTGATTTTATGCTTTTAAAAATAGGAAAGAAAAAGAAAAACAGAAGTACACATACCTACCAGAGTAATTGCAGTGTAACACTGATTTTACTTTAAGAAAAGCAGAAAAAGAAAAATAGCTGGTTACTTGATGATTAGGTGAGCTGTTTAAACCCAAACGAAAAAGAATAAGAGTAAACTTATTGAACCCAGTTGTGTCTGTATCAACTTCTCCAGTTCATCACTTCCTGCCATATTTCTTGAATATTTGATATGAAAACATTTGAACACGTCTTCTTATTTTCTGAAGTTTATATGTTGAGGACAAGTTTTACTTATGTATGCATTAGGCAAGTTCCAGTGTAATGTTTTGATTTTCTTCTCATTTTATTCTTCTAGTTATTGCACAAGTTTAAAATGGACAGCATATATGAAGGAGTTGTAGAAGCTAATGGAGAAGATTACACTGTTGAAGATATTGAAGGCAAACCAGGGGCTTTCAGATGTTATTTGGATGTTGGATTAGCTCGCACTACCACTGGCGCCAGAGTTTTTGGGGCTATGAAAGGTGCAGTTGATGGAGGCTTGGATATTCCTCACAGGTGAGAAGAACTCAGTTTCAAGGATTATAAAAATATATTATTTTCATATTCATTAAAAATTTTCAGTCTACAATTGTTCGTCCTATAATATCTTTCTTAACAAAAACTTGAGGGGGTGAAATTCAAGGGCGGTGCCAGGTGGGGGGGCAATTGCTCACCTGACAGGCAAGACTGCCCCCCCCCCCCCCCCCGCCCTCTTTAAAGGGGGGGGAATTATTTCGTCATGAAATTGTATTTGTTTCTCTTGGATAAATTACGAAAAGGGTTTGTCATACTTCTGGAAAATCGTCAGGCAACTTTTCCCTGCTCTGTTAATGTCGGACGACAGAAAATTTCTTTTAAAAATAAAAATATTTTTAATCAACAAATGAGAATACGCATCTTGAGAAAGTAAAGTTATATTTTTATCAAGAAATCATTGAATAATGATAGAAGGGGGTATCTAAATTCTTTAAAAAATTCTCAGCAGTGTCAGATTATACGAGGTGCATTCAAAGCCTAAGGCCTCCGATTTTTTTTCTTACTAACTACTCATTTGAAAACTATGAAATTGGTGTTACATCTTGGTGTAATCTTCCTGCAGACATACACATTTTCCACTACGTCGACGTCATGATTCAGTGGCCGTGGCAAAGGCTTCTTTAGAAGTCTGTTTTTACCACTGGAAAATCGCTGAAGCAATAGCAGCATGACTGGTGAATGTGCGGCCTCGGATAGTGTCTTTCATTGTTGGAAATTGCCAAAAGTCACTAGGAGCCAGGTCAGGTGAGTAGGGAGCATGAGAACGCACTTCAACGTTTTAGCGAAGAAACTGTTTGTGTAACGTTAGCCCGATGTGTGAGTCCGTTGTCTTGGTGAAACGGCATATGCGCAGCCTTTCCCGGACGTTGGTCATTATACCGGATTGTGTACACAGAACCAACGGAAATGCTAACACTGTAGGCAATCTGTTCAACAGTCATTTGGCGATTCCCCTAAAACAAGTCTCACGATCATGTCGTCAGACCGGTTTGTGTGAGCCCGAGTTTGTTTCGCTTTGTTGTCACACAATGTTCTCCCTTCATTAAACTTTCGCACCCACGAACACATTTTCGACACATCCATACCTCCTTCACCACATGTCTTCTTCAACTGTCAATGAATTTCAATTGGTGTCACACCACGCAACTTCAGAAAACGAATTATTGCACGTCGTTCAAGTAAGGAAAACGTAGCCATTTTAAGTATCTAAAACAGTTCTCATTCTCAACGCTACTGCTAAATTTCCTTCTGTCATATAGTGCTGTCATTTCTGTGACGAATTGACAACGAGCGCACGCTCATTTTAAACCAATGCACATGTTTTTATTACCTTCCATTTTGGAGAGAAAAAAATCGGAGGCCTTAGAACTTGAATGCACCGCGTATTGCTCAGAAAATTACATTGAGTTTTTTTTTTCACTCCACCCCCGTCTATTTCAAATGCATAGAATGCTTTGAAATGTATGCATGTTGTTATGAAGATTGTTATTGTTTCTCTAATCTTCTACTGACATTTCATTAAAATCATAGAATGCAATAGGGTTCACGCTGGGGAGAAATACAAGGTGGGATTTTCCTCCTTGACCAAAATTTTAAGTGAGATTTTTAAAGTTTAAGCCCAAAAAAAATTTTTTTTTTTTTGAGTGAGATTTCGGAAAAAATTGCGGGGATCGCGCGGCCTAGCGCAAACCCTGATGCAACCTCTGTTGTCAAGATAATTAAAAATGATAATGCTACCTGACTACTGCTATAACATATAGCAGTAGTCAGGGTTCATACTCCACCTGGAAAACCTGAAAAAATCATAGAATGCAACCTCTGTTGTCAAGATAATTAAAAATGATTTAACATATAGTAGTCAAGGTTCATACTCCACCTGGAAAACCTGAAAAAATCATGGGAATTGATATCCTTTGCTAAAGTCGGGAAAAAATGTAAATTTTTGCCAAAACCTGGAAAGGTCATTGATTGTTTCCCCTAGCAGGGGACCCCTTGGAGGGAACTTACGCTTATCGCGACGTCAGATTACCAAAAAAATTTTTGTGTGACATTCCCATTCCGATTTTGATGCTGCTTCGTTACTGCTGCCGTAGACAAAATTACCAACAGTTGCAGTTCTGAGTGAATGTGGTGCTGAAAAAGAACTTAACCACGCCCCAATGTAGCCACGACCTTTTTTCTTTCTATTTTGGTGTTTATTATATTATCTTGGCATAAAAGTGTCTACATCCGCATATCTTTAAATATTTGTTTTCATGCATTATTATAGTTAAAAAGCTGATTTGACATCATTGGGGTCATTGTAATTTTATTTTATTTATTCTTTATATTTTATGTGTTATAGTTTTAAATTACCTTTCTAAAATTTAAATATTAAAAAAAAGGATGCAAATATGAAAGCTAATTTTTTGGTAGTGGTGTGTCACAAAATTTTACTTTTAAACTTCTATAGACTAGAAGTTCTATAGTAGTATAAGTTTGTTACCTTAATAAGTATCTGTGAAAATTTTTAAGGATGAGATTAATATAATCGTATGTATAAAATTTAATGTACAAGTAGTGCATTTGCTAATTAATATTTTTACTTCGAACGTTAACTTGAAATTCTGCTTTGATCTACCTGAAAGTCAGGTCAAAGTTAAAAATCACTACTTTTAGCTATGTTTTTCCCATTTTCATGAAAAATTTTCATCTCTATATTTTATTAAAAAATATATTTTGGGAGGGAGGGGGTAGTGCATAAGTTGTATAGCTTTCCCCCTCCCCCTGTCGGGCATTTCCTAGCGCCACCTCTGCTTTTCTTCCTTTAAAAACTTGGTTTAGAAATCTTCACTACTAGATTTTTATATTTGACATTTCTGAACATTTTTAAAATATGTATTTATATTTGAAATGGGATGTTTAGTAGTTTGATTTTTATCCTATACTTCAGATGTGTTTTTTCGGTCTGCTAGTAAATTTATAGCTTGAATGTCAAAGTTACACGTTGCTCAATGATGGCTTTGATTTCCTTTTAGTAACAAACGTTTCCCGGGTTATGATGCTGAATCTAAAGAGTTCAATGCAGAAATCCATCGAAAACACATTTTTGGCCAACATGTTTCTGAATACATGAGGATGTTGATGGATGAAGATGAAGAAGCCTACAAGCGGCAATTTTCTCAATACATTAAGCTTGGAATAACACCTGATGATGTAAGGGGTTTTTTTTCTTCTATTCATTTAAAATTCTAGGACTATCATTGAAATTACTTGCTGGAATTTAGATGTTTTATTAATTTCATTTTAGCAAGTGCATCATAAAAAATATGTAGTACTTATGAGGCTTGTAATTAAAGATTATAACTTGGTTTTGGATGTTGATGTTTAAAAAGTCCTTGAAAATGCTATAATAATGATCCCAAGAATGCCTTAAAATTGCAAAAATACTTAACCGTTTAAAAAGTGCACTTAAAGCACCATCCTTAAATGGTGTCCCGCTTTTTTCCCCATATATTTGACCCCCTACCCTCCTTCATCACATGTCACGCTATTTCGCATGAGCATGTCACACTTATTACCCTTTCCCCTTGACACAATTTCACGATCCCCTCACAAAGTGAGTTTATGAATGATCCTTAAGATCTGAAGCCAAAACTCCATTAAAGTATGAAATATTTGTTTTATAAAAAAACAAAAATTAAATCGATGATTTTCTAAAAAATAAAATTAATAGCAACTGGTAAAATGTGTTTTTGACAACTTCGTTATGTTTAGACAGAGAATCTCAATTCCTCTGAATAATTAAGTACTGTTTTCAAAGATCACATGCGAAAGTACTTTTGTATCTTGCAAAAATTTCTTTCAGTGCAGACATAGTTGTGGCAAACTAAATTTTAGATGATTACATAAAATTAACCTTCTCTACCCGCCTGATTACATTCCTTTATAAATAAGTCTTCTTGTCAGAGCCACACAATTATTGTATATATTGTGCTGTAATATTTAATAGCATGTGCTGTAATTTTTATCAATAATTAATGATGGGTATTGTTTCAATAGGTAGAAGAAATTTACAAAAAGGCTCATGCTGCCATCAGAGCTGATCCTGAACGTAAACCTAAGCCTGAGAAGACTGTCACCAAAAAGAGGTAAATTTTGTTTTGTTTTCTCTCTCTCTCTCTCTCTCTCTCTCTATTAATTTATTTAGACTCCAAATTTGGATAACATTTGTGCAATTTTTCAAATGTTAGTAACGTATTTGAGCTTAAACATGACATTGGAGCATTAGCATGAAAATACTTCATGTGCTCTCCTATAAATCACCATTTAAATTTCTTACACAACTTATTTTTTTCTTGCAGGTTTAATAGAGCAAAGATGAATTTGAAAGAAAGAAGAAATCGTATCAAACAGAAGAAAGCAGCTGTTGTCAAAAGACTTGATGCTGAGAAAGGCGAATAATTGTTATTTCAAAAATAAAATAAAGGACTTGAATTAACATGTTTCAATTCTTACTTATAAGAACTAATGTGCATGGAAATAAATATTTTCATTTGTGGACTTACTAGATGCAATTGGATGATTCTTTTCATGTTGAGGAGTTGAGCTATGTGATTTTGTCCTGAAAACAAATGATTTGGTAAATGATAAAAATGTTCGTAAAGACTATGCAATTGGATGATTCTTTTCATGTTGAGGAGTTGAGTGATGTGATTTTGTCCTGAAAGTTTTACTTTCTGCCATTCTGTAAAATCATGGTTGTTGTCTCCCCCCCCCCCCCCCCCCCCCCACTAAAAGTGATCCTCTTGGTTCCTGTTCTTTTGTTTAATCACTTAAAACTACTTATTTTGAATTAAAGGTTTAGTATTGTAAAATTCTAATTTGAAAAGCTTCTTTCATGTTAAAATGAAAGGCAGTGTTTATTTGTTCGTCAACGCCGATGTTTCGGAAAATTACGAGTGGAAAAGTCTTAATTTTTAAAATACCGATTTCACTTTGTAGTTTGTAATTGCTTTAGAGTTTCATTTTTGGCAAGTACAACATTTGATAACTTTTTCAGCAGTTATTTTAAATTAAGCCAGGTTTTGCATTATGTTTGAAATGCGCTAAGCCGTCTTTTCTGATTACTGGCGTGGTCACATAAAACCGGGACCTTGGCAGTCTGTACCCTACCTGTTAGCCGAGGCCTTAGGATTGCTTACGCACGGGGAGAGGTAGTGGGGTCTACGGATTTTACATGCATATATCCCCAAGTATACATGGTCTTCAGTGGGCATCGAACGCGTGACCTTCCAGGTGGAAGTCCGACGTGCTAACCACTGAGCTACCACGGCCCCCAGTCGGATAAGACTGGGTAGTACCCGATTTTGGACCTTTTTTTTTTTTTTACTGTGTGAAAAAAAGTCACCACCAAGTCACTTTTTTCACCTAAAATTACTTTTTTTTTTCATTGGTCACTTAGTCATTTTGTTACAAATTGCCACCTAAAATCAGTTTTTTTTTCATTGGTCACTTAGTCACTTTTTTTTTTGCAAATTGTCGCCTAAAATCACCTTTTTTTTTTTGCAAATTGTCACCTAAAATCACCTTTTTTTTTTTGGTATCTCATAAAGTGATATATAACCACCAAACTTTTCCTATAAACACCAGGAAAAATGCAAATAAAATGGTTTCCACAAAGCTACTTGACGAAGCAAATGAAATTTAAAAAAATTACAGAAGAGAAAATCTTCCGCAATCACAACATTTTTTTCAAAAGAAATCTAAGACTGATTAAATTGGAACTTTTACAGAATGGCTGCCATTTATATACCAGGGGCGACGGTTCTCTAAATTTTTGAAGCATTCTTTTCTGATATTTTTATATTAACATTTAAAATTTTTAAGCATACCTACTGTATTGATTTTCTTTTCTGATTTTTTTTTTTGCTTTTCAAGGTCTATTCTATCATATCATTTTTCAAGTATTTTACTTTTGGTATCTGTACTTTCTAAATTAGCTTTGGATAAAGGATTATAATCAAAATCATTTCTTGAACAGAATGCATTTAATTTAGCGATTTCCTTGCTTGATTTAACTGGGCATTGACCCTTTTCCTGTTCTTCATGCTTATAATTGATTTTATTTGCTTCTTTAGTTGTCAATCAAAAGATTCCTGTTCTTTACTTGCTCTAAAATATGTAATTTGATATAAATAATATTCAAATTAACTTTATTTTTGTAGTAATCCCAATAAAAGCAAAATTTGAAATATTAAACTGTTTTTTTCTCTTTTGAGCCTAGCACTAGCATGCATTTGAAGTGCAGTAAAATCTGTAGAGTTGACCACTTTTTTCAGGAACGGAATAAGCCCTTCACCCTCTGTAAGTTGACCACCAAAGTGCTGCACCGCAAGTGGTCAACTTAAACAGGTTTCACTGCACTTAGTTTTGGTGTTTTAATTTTGGCATCAAAGAATATTCTGAATTAATTTTTTTAAGAAAGGATCATAATATTCCTTGTATATACATACCTTTTTAATCTAATTGTTTCAAATATTTTGCACATGCTCCTCTGATATTCTAAATGTTTTTATTACCTATAATGAAGTTTATTTTTGTGATCAAACATTTGAAATAATTTTTCTTGTTTCACACATTAAAAAATAAAGTTGATTCTGTAAATTGCTAGCATAATCGGTCACGCCTGGCATATATATGTATGGCTGCTTTCTTTCTGTGTCTTATGAAAAACCTTTAGTATTTTAAAAATGATTTTTTATTTGAAATGATAGTGATGTTATGGAAGATTAGTTAAGGATTGAACTTTCTGCTGTTTTTAGCCTACTTTCCCAAAAAAATAAAGTGTGAAAGAAGGCTTAATGTATCTTAAAAATATCACTACAAAATAAAGAAAAGTCAAAGAAGTAATTAAATAAGGAATGAAAAATTTGAAAGTAAGGTTTTGAGATGGGCAAAATGTGCGTCTTTCAGTCCCCCACGCCCCCAATTGCTTTTGAGTAAGTTGGCCGATTCAAAAGATCTTGGCCAGGATATCTCATTTCCATATTTTACTTTTTCATTTGAACAATTTTTCGTTTAATTGATTTTGAACGTCGTTTAATTGATTTTCGTTAATTTAATTTTGAACAGTTAAATAAAAACCTTAACATTAGCGCCTATGGGCAAAAATAAAGTACATTACGTAAACACTAGGCATATGATCCAAGTTCGTATGGACAAGCTTATTAAGAAGAAGCTCTCGGTGTGAAATATTTTTTTAGATTTGAATCATTTTTGAACAGTTCAAAAAAAATAACAGCGCCTGCGGGGAAATTTCAATCCTATATAAATCCTGATCTAGCTGACGGATTTGCTTCGAACAAACTTTATCGGAAAGATGTTAGGCCAAAGAACATGTACAGATACGAAGTTCTACCTGAACTAAACGATTTTTTTATGAAATTTGATGACCGGGATTTTAAGGATATTTCTCAAGGAATGAATCAATGAATAACTGAATGAGTGAAAAAATAAATAAGTGTACAAATTCATGAACGAGTAAATTAATGAGTGAATGAATATGTATTACCGTTGAAAACGGTTCATTTGAAGTAATCAAGAACTAAAGCTAAATGAGAATTTAGAGAAAGAGATAGCAAGAGTATAAATCTGAAGTTGGAATGTACGAAAGTAGGCTCGTATAGTTCTAGATGGAACTTTTGCATGTGAAGAAAATAAATACAATGGTATATTTTTCTATGCTTAAAAACCTATAAACCTCTTTTCTACATGTGTTTTAGTCGTAATGCAAAGCTTATTCTCATTTGGTCACTTTTGTTTTTAATTGATCACTTTTTTGGTCACTTTTTTTTTTAAATGGTCACTTTTTTTGTATCATATTCTTGGTGGTAACTCTGATATAGTTTTAATTTGTAAAATATAAATCTTAAAGAATCATCTCATAAATGGTATGAAATTAACTCTTTATTACTTTTTAGGCGGGACTTCGTATGAATATAGGCTACTGTATTATAGTATCCCAGATCAAAATTATTAACAATTAAAATAAAAATTATTTTTAAAAGTTAAATCGTGTTTGTCAGTTTATTCCAAAAAATGTTTTTTTTTCTTTTTTATAAGTACAGTAGAATGAAAAAAAATGCTTTTACAAATGTATAATGTTGTTAGAATAAAAATTGCACCCATAAAAATTACGGCTGCTCGTCAGTCAATTTCTCTAAAATATTGTTCTTCCATTGAAAAATATTTATTTCTGTAACTAAAGAACTAAATTTCATTCAGATAGAAATTTAAGCAATTTTATTCGCTTAACTGCTTAGGAAAGAAAAAAAACTTTGGGGCCCGGTTTTGTTTAAATTTGCACTACATCAGAGTGGTACTGCAAAGGGGAGAAGAATTAATAGCTTCCTTACTTAAATGCTAGTTCCCCATCCCCCTTAAAACGAAAATTGTGTGAAATATTGCAATATAATAAAAAGATTGTTTCGACTAAGATACAGTATTTAAAAACTAAATTTACTATTAAATTTTAGTCTCTGCTCGAATTAAACAGCAGAGACTAAAATTATGTTTGTCTGTCTAAAATCTTACATGTGATTCATACTATACAAGGGGAGCTTTTCTGTATTTATGATTGCAGCCATTTTAAGTTGTCAAAAGTTATAGCTCAAAAACTTGTTAAATGAAAGTTATGCTAGTAACTATATTTAAATAATTTTATTGTCATTCAGAACTGCATTTTTAACAAGATGTTGAAATCTTATTTTTAAATTAATAGTTTTAAAAAGGGTGACTAACTTGTGTCATGTTATATCTGTACTAACAATTAAATGTTGAATGAATTTTCTATTTAATAGATTAAACTTAGTAAAATCAAAGCTCACCTTGATCCAGTTAACTGTTACGGATCAGGCTGTCTCATTTCGCCATGAACGATGGGTCCAAAATAGGGGTCGGCACTCAGAGCCATCTATTCAACTTTGAGGCTTCTTTCTAACATAAGAATGAGATTATTGATTTGACAAAAAAAATTAACCATCGCCCAGCCATAGTAATTATGACAAAAAACGTTCAGTTAAAACATTTGAGAAATTCTAATGTCAATTATTAATTTTAAACCAATTCAAGATAAGTACTCAAATTCATTTATTACTGTCTTTCGTACTTCTGTAAATCTATATAGTTCATTAAATATATAAAATATGCTTAGTAAATGTTATATGCAAATTTAATCTATTTGTAATATAGAATAAATAGCATTATCATAAATTTTTCTGCCTCAGGCAAAGATTTGAAGCATTCAAATTTACATTTAATCAATCTTAAGAGTTGACTGGGTAATTTGCTATTTTTTTTTAATAAAAAAAATATGGCTGGAAAAGGTGAATAAAGCACAACTATTTTATTCTAAGCATTTATTTCTGCACAAAAGAAATAATAAAATGCATACAAATGAAAAACACACATATTGACTATAAATCAAAGTCGAATATCATTAAACTTAATTGATTTCAGAGCTAAGAATGTATTTATTACTGAAACAAGAATAACTTTCGGTACTTTTCCGTTTTGGGGGGTGCTGATTTTTTTTTTTTTTTTTTGCTAAATCAATTTGTTTTCTCTCCGGAGTTTGATTTTTGAAAAAATATTTAAACATCGCCAACCGCAACCCCAAACTGGTAAAGTAGTTTGATTTGGCGAAAAATAACCATAGCCAGCCTCCCCAAAACGGAAAAGTACCTCATTTTCATTAGAAAAAACTAATAAAATTAATTCACCAGCAAAAATCTTTAAAAATTACATTCAAAACAGAGATAGGTCGACTTTCCACTAAAAATATTCATCTGAACGTTTCCGGAAACCAGGAAAGGACATGGTAGTAGCTCTACTAGCGACGGAAAAAGTGCGACGTCGGTTCTTCTGATGTTTCCAGAAATGAAACAGCCTGATCCGTAACAGTTAATTAACAGGATCAAGTTCAGCCTTGGTAAAATGAAAGGCTGTTTTCCGCGGATAAAATCATATTTTGTGTGCCATTTCTGATCCAAATCGAGCCAGTTATATTTTCCCTATTGAATTTTTACCATACTAATAAAGTAATTGTTCAAGAGTTCCTCGATTTTCTTTATATTATTTTTATCTGATTGAAAACTGAAAAAAAATTTAAGTAATAAAATAATTTTTATAAAAAAAACAGAACCGACTTCAAATTAAAAATTGCGCTAAAAACTAAAACATAAATTCATTCTTTAAACAACATCGATGTGACTTTTAAACATAGTTTTAGAAGTCGGTGCAAAATTAGGATAAATGAAAATTTTTGTAATCATGAATCAATTACAAATATATATATTGACGCAGAATTGGCAACAGTTCCAATATGAAGTAGCAAATGGTATAATGGTAAATAGAACCATAATTTTTCACCGACTTCTAAAACTATGTTTAAAAGTCACATCGATGTTGTTTAAAGAATGAATTTATTTTTTACTTTTTAGCGCAATTTTTAATTTGAAGTCGGTTTTGTTTTGTTTTTTATAAAAATTATTTTATTTTATTCTTTTTAGTGTAAATACATTTTGTATATAAATACTCTATTTAAAAAAAAAAAATCATATCAAAGGGCAAAACTTCTTTAAATTAATGGCACTAAAAACTAATCATTTGCATGATAAATTCCCTTTTAAAGTCTATTTTAGCAAACAAACTGATTGGATTAATTTTTGCCACAGAGAAGCCTTCAGTCAAACTCTTGCTGTAATTTCTTTTAATATTATAGCCCATGACAACAAACATGTTTCTAACAATTCTTTTATATTTATTAATAGATTTCCCAACAAAGAAAAATTAAGCCAAGCCTTTCCAATTAAAATAAAAAATACTTATTTTTCACTCGTAACTCTCGCAACTCTTTTTTCTAAAAAAACAAATGTAGTCAAATTGATTTGCAATATTTGAGTTAGACGACCCTCTATCGATTAAAGAAAAAATCATCAACCTTCTACACCGAAACGGTAATTAGTTCAATTTAATTTTAATTTAGTTCACATTCTCAAATGTCCCTAAATGGCAACCTATTGCCATTGATTTTCGCCCAGTTCTGGTCGCGGTTGATCGCCAAGCTTAGCGGTGTTGCAAAACTGCAAACAGGAATGGCGCCAAACAAAAATCGCCAATTTTGCGAAGGGGCACCCAAATAGTAAATTTTTACCTAAAAGATTATATAGTACTAGCGGTACCCGCACGGCTATGCCCGTGTTAAAAAATAAAAGGACCAGTCGATTCGCCATTGTGTATATAGTGATAACTTTTTAATGTGTAAATTATGTTATTTTATTGAAATGTATAGCATGGCACATAATTAAAAATTACCAGCCCATGGCAATAAACCAGCGATGCTACACATTTAAACCTTCTTTTTTTTTTACAATTAAAAAGGGAAAAAGAAAGAAAGAAACGAAACAAAACGAAAAAGAAAAAGCATTTTGTTTGTTTAAATCAAGTGCCCACACAAAAAAGGACGATTATAATAAATTAGAAGAGTTTTAATTTATAAATTTTTAGTAAAATTAATTTTTATCTATTATTCATTAACATTAAAACAGAAAGACGAAACTTTGTAGCTTGCAGAAACAAACAGCAGCAAGCAAAGCTTTGAAAGAGGAATAAACCTTTCATCCGAGCTCAAATAGGAAAATAACATATGTGCTAATTCACTGGCGAAACAAAAAATAAAATAAATGAAAGTATAAATAGTAAGAATAAGTGAAGGAACAAAAATCGCTATAAAGGATAACATTTGTTTTAAAAACCCCTGTGCAGTATGGAAAATGGTCCCGTAAAACACATGTCAAAATAAGGAAATCAAAATAAAGCTATCAATCGCCTGTAAGCCGCAGGAAATAAATTCTAATTCGTTTATAAAAAATAATAATCAAAATCCAAAAAAAAAATTAATTAATTAAAAATCGGCTGCTCCTCAAAATGCTAAAAACCGCAAGCACTAAATTTTAATTTGTTAAAAGAAAAAAGGATCGATAGTCAGAGTCAGTCGGCATGGTAACAATGAAAATTAAAGTTAATTACCGTGAAAAAATAATTTCAAAGCTGCAGAAAAAAATGCTTATAACTTCTTTTCTAGTTAATTTAGAGACTTCGAATTTTCGCACGCAGAGCGAAACTCTCTTCGGGGTAGTTTTTTACGGGCTTCTCAATGGTATCAAGCTCGAAAGGATGCGATAATTCCTTCTCATAGAAAACGACTATTTCATGAAACTTTCAGCTATAAATTGGAATAAAAAAAGAACAAATTCGAATTTCAGAAAAAACTCTCCGAGGTGCACACCCCCATGTTCCAAACTAATTTCGTGCCAAAGTTTTATGAAAATCCGCGGCACGGTCTTGGCCCTAAGCCGGACACAGACAGACAGACAGACACACATACTTGCTGCTTTATTATTAGTAGAGATACAGATGAATTAAAGAACTAATTTCAAGAGAAGGTTTTTTTATTTATTTTTTTTATTTATTTATTTATTTTTTTTTTTTTTTTGATATAATAGCCTGCAAAGTGAAAAAATAAGGATTCCAATATTTTATAATTTGAATCGCTAGAAAAAACATTTTATATGAGAACTTAAGAAAAACGTATTGTACTGTCTTCAATAAATTTATTAAATAACAAGTCAAAATTGGCTTTTTGGAAGATTTTGTTTGCTGATATGTTTAAAATTAAATAGTTTATGCAATTTAAACACTCAGTTCATTAATCCTTTTCCATATGTATCTACTTATAAAAGCAGTATTATGAGTAGAGTTGTAAAAAACCCGGGAATTTTGGGGAATAAACCCAGAATTTTGGGGAATATTGGGAATTTTGAATGTAAACAAAAAGCAGCCATTTTCCAATTTGAATTTAGGGCTAATATATGAAATATAATAGCCACAGTATAAATAAGTAGCACAGAAACCAGTTTGACATACTTTATTTTAATTCTAATGATTTTGAATATATTCTTTTTCTAAAACACTTCACCTAAATAAACATATAATATTTATATCACCTAAATAAACATATAATATTTAACTTTATAAATTTATTTTTAAAAAATATCAAATGCTATTAGAAAATAAGTTTTTAAAAAATATCAGCTAAAAATTGCTTTTGAATTGTACCAACAAAGGAGAAGTAAATCTCTCTAAAATTTCACATTTCCATAAATTGCTATCTCAAAAGATATTAAGCTTATTTTCTGAAAGTTTTTCAAAAAAAAAAATAGTGCTAAGTCATGTAGAATAGTACAATGTCAGATCAGTCAAAGCAGATTCTAGAGAAAGAAATTTAAAAATTGAATTTTACCATCAAATATAAATATTCTAAGAATGATTTGGCAAGCATTCATTGACTGCTCGCAAAATGCTCATGAATGTAATTTATTTTGAAACTGCTTATTGAAAAAATGATTTTTACAATTTCTTCCCGATTTAAATATAACAATAACAACACACCATTGTTTATTATTCTTTATGCAAGTTTATAAAATATGCAAATTATTTCTTGCTATATTTAAATAAAATTATAACTTGCATTGTTTTATCTTTCTTCAATGACTTTCAAGCTCCAATTTTTAATGAGAATTATTCTCCCCCCCCCCCTTTTTATAATGATGATAGGCATAGGATTAAACACTATCATCTGCTTTTTCAACAATTTCTTTTCGATTCCACTAGTTGTTAATCAAGTAAATCCCAATGTCCTGGGAGTTTATGATTTCCACAAACTCCCAGCAATATTATGCATCATTATTTATTTTGATGAAAGTATTTTAGGATTATTTACTGAAAAAGCTTCTTCAGCATTTGTTGACATAATAAATTCTTTTGATGTTTGGTTTGTTTCTTTCTAAATTCAGTAGTCACTTAAACTATAAAACTTATGTTTATTTTCAAACATTTTAATAATAAAGAGTAATTTAACTTTGCTTTCAACATTAAAAAAGAATACACCAGTTTAAAATTAAAATTTTCCATAATTTAAAATTTATTGAAAACTCCCGGAAATTTTCAAAATTTCCTTCCCATTCAGCTCATTCAGCACTTTAAGGGCAACAAATGAGCAGATTTTCAGATTTTTAAAAAATGGCTTTTTTGAGTAATCACACTTCAAAAATCGTAATTTTTGAACATTTTCAAATTTCGAAATTTAAATTCTGAGAGGATATGCATCTCAGGCTTACAATAAAATTTGATACAAAACTTCCATAACAGCACTTTAGATCGCCACCTCTGTTTTGTCAAAAATAAATTTCTTTCATAAGAAAAAAAAATCATGAAGTTGGAACAAACACTATTTTTTCAATTCAGAAACACTTTTTTTTCTTTATCAATGAAACCAACTAAATTTTTAAAATTAGTGTCTAAATAAAATACCATCCCTACATTATTTATAGAAAAAAAAATCATTCGAATCGGTTAAAAATTTTTGAAACAGTGGCCATTTTAAAAGTGAGTGTTTTGCTGATTTTCGGAAAACGGCCAACTTTGTCCCAAATTTTAAAAGTCTGTAACAAGAGAAATAATTTTTTTTAGCAAAATCCTTTTGGGATATTTTATATGTCCCTTAGTTGTAACTACTGTAATTTTTTCAAAAAAATCGGTGAGGGTCATGTGACACCCTCTGCCTGATCTGAAATGGAATGGCTCTGGATTTAAATCGCTATCGGAGGGCATTTAGTATAGTGGACTCTGGTATAACCTCCTTCCTTTGTGAAGTCGGTTAAAAATCATAACAGGAAATAAGAGACAAGACTGCACAATAAACTTTAAACTTTTGTGAACCGTTAATACGCACGAGGCATTTGACAATAAAAATTACTTTTTTCCAATGCCATCATTAAAACACCAATTTGTTGTGTAGTAAACGTACACGGTGGCGTCATATGCCCGAGATCGTGGGTTCAAACCCTAACATGTCGGAAAGAATTGATTATCTATTTTGCTTGGATATTCTTGATAATTTAAGTTCTTAGTGCAGTTTCGCATCTTAAGTGCTTCCAGTGAAGAAACTAGACGTCCAACTCTCTTGTGGCAATGGCATCCGCCGATTGCGTTGCAACTTGAGAGCAAGGATCGTAGGTGATTCTGATCTCCCGACATATCCGAAAATTTCAAGCACCTGTTTCAAAAGTGAAATTAAAAAATTGTCGGAAACTTTTTTTTTAATCTTAAAACTTCTTTGAAAATAAATATATGCGTTTCTTTCTACCTTCAGACAAGCAACATATTTTGTACTATTTGAAAAACTTGCAGCACAATAACTTTTTCCAGAAAGAAAAAACAGACTTCTGATATTGATATATTAGACCAGTATTTCCCAAACTATGGGTCGCCAGGGGTGATTATTCCGGGTGTACACTGGAAATCCGGGTTTTTCATATCCTCGTTCCGTGATTTAAAAATCGGAGTTTTTAGTCTACAAAATTGAAAATATAGCGGATGGGAACAAAAAATACGCCGAAAAGCGATAAACATTCCCTTTGTAGCAACCCTTTACGCAGCAAGGGTTGTAACGGCGCCACACGAACAATACCACGTTCCACATGCTTTCGTTGTTACGGATAACTGGACGTTGGCGCCATTTTGGATTTTTTTTTTTTCAGTTCCAAACCCCGGGGTTGGCGATATTTACATTCATCGCCAAAAGTGGTAAATTTTTTTTTCCGAACTTCATTTTTTTTTTGCATAATAACGCATTTTTACGTCCTTTCCCTGAAATCGGCGTTGGACTTCGAGTTATTTTCTCAACTTTTATTTTAAAAGATGCAGATACTTGACAAATAAATGAAAAATAATAACCCTAAATAAAAAAGTATTTCACAGCAAAAATTTGGCAAAAAATATATATATAGTCATGGGAAATTCCTATTTATTATGTTTTACTATAAATTACAATTTATTTGCAAAAAATAAATTAAATTTTTCTTATTAGTTAGAAGTAGGTAAGTAAAATATAAATTTTAATTTCAAAAGCTATTTTAAACATGCCGTTGTAAAAAAACTGTCATATAATTTATGGTGCATAAAAAGTAATGTTCGGCAGTAGTTAACTAGAAGTAGTTAACTACTAGTGGCAACTACTAGTTAACTAGTAGTTAACTACAGTTGTAACTATTTTTGTCTTGAACTAGTTAACTACTAGTTAAACTACTTTTTTCCCAACTACTAGTTACAACTACTTTCAAAATTCCAACTACTTTCGAAAAAAAAAATTTTTAATCTATTTTTTAAACATTAAATTATTTAAATTCTTAGCTTATGAATATTACTCACACAAATGTATTTTTTATATTATGTTATATAATGAAAAAGTACTCATAAAAAATCATAATGTTTATTACAGCATTTACGCAAATTAGAAAAGGCTTTCTAATATATAGTCAATAAATAGCGCCCGCACCAGTACATGCACAATGAAGTTTCATTTAAAGACCAAATCTTCATAAGGCATGAAAACTGGTATTCTTGATGAAGCACCTAAATAGTAAAATTGATTAAACTCTTGTAAACATTTTATGTGATATTTGTCATCTTTGTTTATATATTCAAAAAATTTCACCCAAAAATTATAATAGTCGAGTCAACTTATTTGTATATATTCAAAAAATTATAATAGATTTAGTCTATAAACATAAGCCTTCTCTTCTGTTTCTTATTGCTCTCTGTTTATTAAGCATACATTTTTTTATAAATATAATAAATTAATAATTAATTTTAAACTAGTAATAAATAATTATTTCAACTGAAATATCTTAAAATTCTTTGAAGACACAAATAATCAACTGAATTTGTTACTGTATTTGTGTGCGCAAACAAAGTTTGCTTAAAAAAATCCCAAAAATTTGATTTAAATAAAAAAAGTATTTTTTTTTTTTTTTTTGAATTAAAAAAAGAAAAATAACCAACCCTGCCTTGACCACAATTCAAAAGAATATAATCTAAATTCCAAAGCACGCGCGTTACAAAGATATTTTGTAAATGAATGGGGGTTGGGCAGAGGGAGAATTTTAAATTGATATTAAGGGTAAAACCCTTCATTTTACAACAACTCCTGAGAAATTGTTACTTCTTAAAAATATAAATTATCAACTTTATTAAATAAATACATATTAAAATAAAAGTTTAAAGTTAGAGAAAAAGGTTTTGTCTTTATTCATATTCTCTTTATATATTAATTGTTCAGTAGAAATATTTATGTTCAGTGGAATGATTTAGAAATATTCAATCTTTGAATGTTTCACAGGAATTTCTTTAAAATTGTTTTAATGATTAAAAATAATATTGAGTTGAATTATTAGGATTAAATATTTAAGAACAAGCCTAAAAATGGAAATTCTAATGAATTATACTTAAAAGTAGTTAACTAGTAGTTAACTACTTTTGGAAAACAGTTAACTACTAGTTACAACTAGTCTCAGAAAAAAGTAGTTAACTACTAGTTGCAACTACTTTCGTTTAGAGTAGTTAGTAGTTGGTAGTTAACTACTTTTTGACGAGTAGTTGCCGAACACTAATAAAAAGTGATACCGACTTTTTGCATAAAACATTTTCAGGGTTTTTTACTTCGTGTCGCAATCATCCGGGGCCCTCGCCGCTGCACACATTAATTTAAAAAATAGGAATTCGGGGATTAAAAGTAAAGTTGAAGTTAATGCTAAAACTGTAATGAAGGAATGAAGGGGAAAAAGAAACAAATACATTCTTCCCATTGAAATAACTTTTTAAAAAAACCTCACAGGTGTAGGTATTTAAGTAATAAAAAAAATTATTTAAGTTGTGTTTCTTATTTCAACAGTCATTCATTCATATTGGTAAAACTTAGTATTATTTTTTATTTTTAATTTCAATTAAAACAAATAAAACAGCATTAAGTAATTCCACGACTCTCCACTACAGAATCGGATCAATACCATTATTTATGCCTTCTTTTCTCTAAGACAGATAAGAGATGGGTCACAAGATTGGAAATTTTTGTTAGATGGGTCCGAGCCCAGTCAACTTTGGGAGCTGTAAAAGACCTTTAGAGCCTGTATTAGACCTTTCATGAAATTACTTGAGGAATTATTTTTGACCTTATGTATATATTTGCGTATGTACTGTTGCGTTGAAGAAGGAGGGAGGTTAACCTAAGTATGTAGTTTTTTATTTGAAATTGATGGCTGATAAGTTTTCCGAAAGTTTTGTGTGAAGCTCCTAAAAACATTTTTCGCTGAGAATCACCCATGGAATGGATGCCAGTTTCCGGGGAATGCTCTAGGTCTGTAAGGGTTAATGACAAGTACGGCAGCCTTGTATAAAGAAAAAAAGTGTTTGCTATACTCTTCGACTCCTTTCGGAGATCATGTCAAAAGTATTACAAAACCAATTAAATTCCCTTTGTTCATTAATCGTTATCATCGAATATATAGTCAACCTTCCATCATTAAACGACGTATAGCCCTGTTGAACCACCCCAATCGAGTTTCAGAGCAACGAGTCTTTTTCCAATTTTTTCATTAATTAACTAATTTTAAAAATTCCCTGATTTTTTTTTTTTTTTTTTGCTTCCTGCAAATGTATTTTCAATTTTAGAAAGGGGAATTGCTGAATTTTTTTTCAAAAAAAAAATTTTAGAAAGGGGAATTTGCTGAATTTTTTTTCAGCAAAATTTCATCATGAAACATTTTCTGAACATGAGTTTCTGTTCATAATTTTGTACAATAATAAATTGCCAGAGGGCCATCCTTGTGTGGACTGTTCTAGGGAACAACATGTTAAAGCGTTCCAGGCTTGGGTCTAGTCGACTTGTGCAGTAAAAGGGCCGCAAAAGTACCGTTAATTCTGCGGATAATTCGCAGAATAGGTGAAAATTGAAATTTCTTCACAAAAACGCATTCAAACCATTTTTATTTTACTTTCCTAAAAATTACCATTTCCCGTTATCAATCGCATTGCTAGTTAGGAAAGGAGCTACTATAAGTTTTTAGATTTGACTCTGTACATAGGGGAGAAGAGAGGTAGAATAAAGTTAAATTGTCTTTATAAGAGGATTCTGCCCACTATGGATTATGATTTATGCATATTCTTTCAGCAAATGTCCCCCCAGCCCTCTTTCATTTTTCCAATAACATTCCTACAAAGAAAACGTCCGAGACGAAATCTCGTCCAAAGAAATTTCTTTACTCGAACCTTACAGGTGCTCAATAATTTATTCGAATGAATATATATCCTTTATTTCAACCTCTTCATCTTCAGATTGTCGTTTTTTTTTGTTCGGAAGAAACGCATACAAATTGGTTTAAAATTTTATCTTCGTATTTAAAGAACATTTTTGGGGGAATTTTTGCTTTAATGGACAATATCAAACAGTCAATTTATATCGAATAGTCTACTTTTCAGTTCGAAATCGAATACAAAGTAGCAAAAATGCTAATTGAATGCACCTTGGGTAATTCCAAATGTGTTACAGCGATGACTTAAAAAGGAAAACCCGCGTTCTAGTCTTTGGGCGCAAAAAATTCAGACTGGTTTAGTTGCATAACCACTTCATCCTGAAATAAGATTAGCAAAATAATATTAAGGTAAAAAATGCAGTAAGAGTTGTTAACAAGGGGTCAACAAGGGAAGGTGCTCTCCACCCCCCCCCCCCCCTCACAAAAAAAAAAAAAAAAAAAAAACTTGGTTTGAGCCATACTGACGATTATATTGAGAGTGTTAACATTATATACACATGCAAGAACTTTCTTCTGGAGAGAGTTTTTGATTCGTAATAAAAACATCCCCCCCCCCCAAAGTAAATTCTGATCGAGTGACTTAGAAATTTTAGGGGGAGGGGGATTCACAAAATTTATTCAACAATTCGAGTAGTTGGGTATTAACGTACCCAGACCCAATGATAGTGACACCTATCAAGTTGGCTCTAGCGTTTCTTGAGAGGGCTCCACTGCGCATTAGGAGCGCCCTGATACCCTTCAAACGTGCCTTGATACCCTATACGCTTGCGCCCTTTACGCTTTTCGTTTCCTCTGTTACCCTTCCGGTACTCTGAAGGCTTTATCAATGCGCCATGCAGCCACCAGTCGCCATTATACCATTTCAAAAACCCAAAAAAGCATATTGCTTTTTCAAGTGCTATATTCGTCTTCTAGTCCTTCAGCTACCGATTACACTTTGAGGGGCATTCACAGTTGTGGCGAGTATTGCGTTTGTCGTAATAGACTGTTGCAATGGATATCAAATTGCGATTAATCATCAGTTCCAAGTGGCATCAGAGTGCAATCAATGATTCAAGGTTAGTGGGTGGCGACGGCAGTGGCGTACGCAGAATTTTTTCAAGGGGAGGGGGGGGTTCATAATGTTCTGAAACTACTAAAAGAAATTCGAGTATGTAATAAAGCACTATTATTTAGGGCTCAAGGGGGGGGGTAACCCCCCCCCCCCCTTTCGTACGCCACTGGGCGACGGCAACGTGAAGTTCGTCGCAGGCTTTCAGCGCGCATTATTGGTTTTAAATAATTTAATTATTACGTCCTCTTCTTGACTCATTGGCAATATTTGTTGCGTCAAAAAAGTTGCTTTCACCCGGATTACCGAGATTTGTTGATTGCACTGATGATTCCTAGTTGTTTAACTGATATCCATAGAAGCAGTCTTACTATAGACGTAAAACGTTGTCGTCCCCATTGGCATGAGTATGTCCTCAATTAAAAAAAAAAAATAAATCACCTCCCAGCAATTTCCCCTTCAATGCAAAATCCAATATTTAAAATTGGTTTCTGATATCAACACGTGAAATTTTTACTGCTAAAAGTAATACAAAATGGCATTTTTTCTTTCGTTTCTGGAAAGTTGCACTACTTCCAAGAATGTCGTGTTCAATAAGTGGTGGGTTTCTGTATGATTAAAGTCTCCACGAGACATTAAGTTTTTGAAAGCAACAAACAAAACTTACCATATTCATGCTATAAACTTAATAGGGCAGGGGTTTGAAGGGGGCAGGTTGTTTTGAAAATATTTCTTGCCCTGCATCCCTTTCAATATTTCAAAGAAGTGGATTTAGAAAGCATGTCAACATTAAACCTCGAAATGTAAAGCTTTAAGTGAAAAATTAATGTTTGAAGTGAAAAGTTACCTTTGAATTAATAAAATATTGCCCCAAAGATTGGCTAGCAAAATTCCAATCCTCCTTTAAAAAAACAAAAATGATTCTTGAACTTTTTTAGTGTGGTGATTCCTGACTTCCGAGTGCATTTCTTCAGAGCTCAAAAGCTTGCTAAATTTTCGTATAGTTCGGCCGGAGTCTATGAGTTTAAACGGTTCTTATAGTGTGACCGAACCGATGATTATTTTTTGAAATGGCTACTATCATCAATACTTGTCTTTTCATTTACGGCCTAAAATGCCGGGAAAATGCGTGTTTAGCCCAGCGTGGGTTGAAAAGGATCGTTATAAGGTTTGACTTGTTTCTGAATGGTTGTTTAAGTTTACAAATCGTTTGTTTATAATTTGTTTATCGCAACAATCACAAGAAAGAAATTGAACCTGCAAGTTAAACTTTCATTTTTAAGTTCTGTAGCTTTTTTTCTTTTAAAACACACATATGCTAAACAATAAACATCAAAATAGGTCCCATGAAAATTTTCATTTAGGTCCTTGAAAGTCCTTGAATTTTTTTGCGATAAATGAGTGAATATATCATCTATTATTAGTCCTCTGACTCTGACATGGTGATTCTCAATAATTAAGCTATTGTCAAAATCACCAGCATAGAACGAAAATTTGACTTTATTCAGAATTAAATTTTTGATTATAGCGAGTCTTACATCTTTTGGTGTAGGGGGGAGGTGTAGGGATAGTGATAAAAAGAATGTTTGTTATTGTTAGTCATATGGCCCATCAAAATTATTTTGATTATAAAATATGGCTTATAAAATATGTGAGAACTCATAAACCAAAAGGCAACTCGACTGCGGCATCTTGCCCAGTTTATTTTCTTTGTTGTCTTGTCATAATTTTACTTTTCTCTCTTATTTTCTGGTGTCTTTGCAGAAATAAACCCTGAGAGAGGAACTTAGAGCCCAAAGAACAAAAACAATGTGTTGGAAAAGATCTTAAAATTACGTAATAAGTTATTGTACTTCGAAAATCTATTTCATCTATCAGTTTCTTGAAAATGTCAAATAAAACTTCTTAAATATGTAAAATAAAACTTTCTTTATTGTTTAATTATTCTATGGTGGTTATTTTATTGTTATTGACTTTATCATGTTATGTTATTGTTATGCAATAAATATATACACATACGTACATAAAGTTTTAGTGGCGTCTAAGTTTAACTGTCATTATTATTTTTTTTGTTTTTTTCAATTTTATTATATGCTTATTGAATCAAGGGATCATTCATAAATGATGTCACGCTTCGAGGGGGGGAGGGGGGTTCGTGAAATTGTGACAAAGTGTGACAAGGGGAGGGGAGGGGGTAACAAGAAGTGTGACATCATGCCTTATGCAACATAGCGTGACGCGTGACAAAGGGGGGGAGGGGGTCAAATATATTGGAAAAAAGCGTGACGTCATTTATGAACGGCCCCCAAGATGGCTGATTTCTTTGTGTAGGATTATTTAAATTACTATAGTAAATTGATTTGAAAAATTAAATATTTTTTGGTGTTGCAAAGATTGATAATTGGCAAAACTTGAAAATTGACGTAGCGAAACATTCGTCAGTTAAAAATAGGATGCACCTAAAAGTTCAATGTAACGTTTACTATATTAAGATATATAAATAAATTAAACCGGTCACAAGACATAAATATGTGAATGACCTGACCATACTGAAAATTATGCAGATAAGTGCTTTTTTGAATAAAATTGTCTTACATGAAAAATATTTTAAATAATTTAAAATTTAGTATTAAAATAGTAATATAGAAATAAATGGTACCTTATTGATCTTCAAAATTATGATTTTAATTGTTCTAATTTATTTTTCTACATATGGTATCATGGAGGCAAATTTTTATAAATCTACTTGATGAGGATTATTGTCAATCAATAACTTATATCTCTTTGCTCTCTGGGGGGGGGGGGAGGAGAATGGGTATATTTCAAAAGTTGAACTGGTGGTTAATTGCAACAAATTATCAACTTTCATTTTTAGTGAAATTTTTGAAGGTAAGGAGACTGAGCAGACCTGTGGTAACTTGTTAACAATTATAGGCTGAAAGCGCTGAGAAAGGTCCTAACAGACCAAATAATCTCACGAAAAGTTTGATATACTTTTCTGAAAAGGAAACTTCCGGAAATACTGGCTTATAGTATATTTTGCATTTTACTAAAAAAATATGCTTACTTTATGAAGTTTTTAACTTCATAGAATTAGCCTCTTCCATATATTTTTTAATATATTGCACTTTTTATTAGACTTTCAGGTTCTTCGTTTCATGAATAAAATTTCAAGGCTGAAAATTGACAGGAAAATGAGAGGGGTTGGCATGTAAACTTCATTCATTGAGTGCGCTTTCAATTAAGAGTATAGCTTTGTATTGTTTGGAAATTTGGCAGCATGTTTGTTTTTTCCTCCTCTATATTAGACTCCACATAAATTTCAATAAAAAATTAATTCAGTTGTAAATTTGATCCTGAGAAAAAAAAACTTGTACTAGCTGCTGCAAAGTAGAAATGATTTTTCAATTGTGAAAAGTCAGAAGTAATGTCGTGCAGCTTTTGGCGTGCCATTTTATTAATAGGTCCCTTATACGCGTTATAAAATTTTATTTTCAGTGTGCTCTTAGCTGCAACTTAGTCTTGCATCAGGTCGGGTGGGTATACCCAAAAATTATTTTTAAGGGAGCTCAGAATAGTGTTTAAAAGTAAATAAAAATGGAACTTCTGGAAAAAAGGAATTTTTTAATTAAATTTTTGGAAAACCTTAAAAATACATTATTTGCAGATGTAGCGTTATAAGGTTTTTTCATTGCAATTTGTTAATTTTCTAGAAAGTAATGAATGAAAAAAAAGTAGAATTTTCCATCACAAAACGCACCTTTAAAAATTTTATTTTCACCATTTGAAAGTGGGCATCTTATTACTCTAAATGACCTTTTTCTGAAAACATTTTTTTAAGTTTGCAGAAATAAGTTGTCAGGATTTATTATATTTTATGATACTGGAGAAGTTTAGAAAACACCTTCAAAGTATAAAATGCCCACTTTCAGATGGTGAAAATAGAATTTTGATGTGCATTAAGCAATGAAGGTTTCCGTGGATTAATATGGAATTTTTCAATTTGAGAAAGTCACTGAAGAAGTATAAATGAAACGCCTTTTTTCAATCTGCACAAAAACTTCCTTTTTAACCCCTTAAAGCACGAGTGTTTTCTGAGAAACTAGTATAATGTAAGTTATTCTTTGGAATTTCTGGTTTGTGGGGGGTGACTGGGGAGCGGAGGGGATGAGGTAAAAGTTACATAGAGAAAAATATTATACAAAGTGTGAACGGATCTCTGACGGGCATTAGAAATAAAATAACCCACGGGTATGGGCAAATTTTCTTGGATATGTCCCTCATTTAAGAGAAACAAACTTAACGGACATTTCTTCAAAAAGCGAAAAAATTCTATCATGGAACAGAAGGTAACCTAACGTAAGTTTCTTCAAATAGCAAAAAATTTCCATCATGTAACAGAAATAAACATAACGCACGTTTCTTCAAATAACGGAAAATTACCCTCGGATAACGGAGAAAAAATATAGGAAAGTTTCTTCAATGGACGGACATTTCCCCTCCTAGAACAGAAAAAATTGTAGAAGGAAGTTCCTTCAATTGACATGAGAAAGAAAAAACGGATGTTCTTCAAATAACGGAAATTTACCGGCAGCACTGCTGCCAGTAATATTTCCGTGAATTGAAGAAAAAAATTCTGAGAGTGTATTTGGCTTGGATAGTTTCGGCTAATTGAAATTCTTTGCGCAATGTCGCATCGACACAGCTCAGGTACTCCACGTTTCAAGTGAAGGAACTGGGTCAAAATTCACTTGCAGCGATGGTATTATCCATTGTGGAGTTCATCATTGTGGTATTATCATTGTGGACTCTATAAGACAAGACAGGCTAAGTAACTTGGCTATTCTGTCAATTGAAAATTCTATGGCCCGATCTTTAAACTTTCATGATGTTATTGATACTTTTGCGGAACAGAAAGTTGGAGAAAAGAGTTTTATTTATAAATATCTTGTTAAGATTAAATCGTTTTTTTATTATAAATATGTAATACCTGTGCTTTTGAAACTTAAATTTATTTGATGTTTAATTAAAATGCACACAACATTAGTAATGCTGTTGGGTAATTACTTCAGTGATTTATAAAAAATAAATTACAACGTGATGATTTTTTTCTGGGGACCCATCCAATGAATTTGGCACGGGCCTCAGATGGTATAGTTACGCCACTGGGCGGGTGTCATATTGTGACCTATGCCGTAGCCCCCTACACTAGTGTAGGGGTTATATTCTAGGTCCCAATACTGCAGTCGAAAATGCTAGTGAAAAAACAGGACTCTACACATTTCATCGACGGATTTTTTTCCTTCTACAGATCACAAAATTACTCGACCATTTAACACATTTTAACCGTTCATTCACAGGGGCATACACCTCTCCCTCTATGTGTTATTAAGTATAATTTCGAATTGAAATAAAATATTTCAACAGCGTAGTAAGGGCCATGTTGTTGGTTCTATTGGAAAAATAACTTTATGCCCTTTAGTTTATGTGTGAATTCTAAAATATGGGCACCAATGACCATGCAGACCCGTTATTTCTAAATTATCCATGGGTGCGGCGAGAGGTCTGCTAACTGTACGTAGCATTTCATACGTTTTTTTTTCTCCAACGGGGCTTTCTCTAACGGAGCATATGGTTATTAATCTTTTGCATTCCCCGGAAATCGGCATCCATTCTTTCAAGTAGCACCACTGTCGGCGGATGCCCTCCCTACTATGAGAATTTTGACGCTCAGTTTCCTCTAGATGGCAGCACCTGAGCTCTAATTGATGCAGATTGCAATAGGAATTTAATTTTGTCGAAGGTGATCTCAAGGGATCTTTTACATGCCGCATAATCATACGACATCGGCACAGACGATTTTTTGCATCTTGAAAATCCACCGAGTTGGGGCCAGGTTTGAACCTGCGAAAAGTTTGGAATGTTTCAAAAAAATGTGAAGCATGTTAGTTATGTAAATTCTATTTCACGTTAACTTCATTTATGTTAACATTGTTTTTGACTGACAAAATAATTCATGAAAATTAAACTGCCTATTCTTCTCATTTTTCTTGCTATTTGTTTACGTCTAAACAATTTGATCTAAAATAAAGGTGACTTTTATTTAAACATCTTCTTCACTTATAAGTCTTTTTTTTTTTTTTTTTTGTTGGTCTTTTGACCTGACGTGTAAGAGAGAAGTTAAAGTGTATTCTTTGTGTATACTTTTGGGTAACTTTCAGTAAAATACTTTGACACTAAATTTTACTGTTTTCTAAACTCATAAGAGAATTTTTTCAGCTGTATCCTAAATTGGAGAGTTCCGCACATTATTCTTTTCAAAATTATTTTTTTCTTAGTGAAACGTATTTCGAACAATTGATATGATTTTGCGATGCTGTTAATGAGCGTTTACTTTGAAAGTGTAATCTGAGGATGGTTTTTACCCCCTACTTTTCTTAAAATACTTCTACAGACACCTCTTGATCTCACAAATGACGGTCCTGCTGGAACTTTCTTTCCTCGGAAATTTACCAAAATTGAATTTCTTTGTCCTTAAAACGCAGTTTTAGACTACTCTTGGCCATATTGGGGGTGAGGGGGGGGGGCAGAGGTCCACGGACAGCCCCCTTTTTTTTGGATCCCTGCATCGTACATTTAGGGGGAAATTTATATTTCTGCAAGAAGTAATAATGTTCCCTTTAAAATGCCTTCTGTTTTATGTTAGTGTTTCGGGGAGGGGGAATCAGTAGCGTACGCAGGGGGGGGGGGCGTTAGGGGTTTAAACCACCCTTGAGCCCTAAATAATAGTGCTTTATTATATACTCGATTTTCTTTTAGTAGTTTCAGAAAATTATGAACCCCCTTGAAAAAATTCTGCGCACGCCACTGGGGGGGCATGCATGCCCTCTAAATACGCCCCTGGTAATAAATGTATTTCTCAAAACAAATCAAAAAATTTTGGTGATTTTAAATCCGTTTCGCATTTTTTATTTCATTAAATATAAATTTAATTGTGGCCAGAAAAGTATACTTTTAAATTTTTCTATGATTTTCAATTTGTTAAATATGTGCTTACTAGATGGCAGCAGCAGACAAGTAAAGGAGGGGGGAAAGTATTCGCTCTTCTCTTTTCTCGTTGCTCTGCTCCTGAAAGTAGTCAGACTGGATTACATTTGAAAAGAAGTGTGTTTGTGCTATGAGTGATTTTTGGTAAAAATGGCTTGTTTGTTTGATATTTCGATTGCAATCATTCTACTGTTGAACATCGTCAGAACAGGTAACTAAAAAATTTGCTCAAATTTCTTTTTCTAGTGTGTGGATGTGTCAACTTACGAAATGTAAACTCTTTTTTTTATTGTGCGAGAACTTCCAAAAACTTTCTTCAAGGCGGTACTAACTTCTTTGTAAGCTTGAACGTTCTTCGCATGCAGGAAAATGAGTTTTTAACAGCTGGAAGGGGGGAATTTCCCTTTTCTTTATCTTTCTTTCTCTCTTTTTTTCCGCTGTTAGTTTCCGAACTTGAAAATTTTGTACTGAATATGAAGTCAAATAATAACAAGAAGTTCCGTCTAGAACTATACGAGCCTACTTTCCCGTATACCTCAGCTTCAAATTTTTAATCTAACTATCTCTCTCTCTTTCTCGTTTAGCTTTAGTTCTTAATTGCTTCAAATATGCCTTTTTCAACGGTTGATATAGATTCGTTCAATCATTCATTTATTCAGTCATTCATGTATTTATTCACTCATTTATTCACTCATTATTTTGTTTATTCATTTAATCTTTCATTAATTCAAAAATATTCTTGAAAATCCCGATCAAAAAATTTCATAAGAAAATAGGCTCGTTAGTTCTGGATGAACTTTTTATCTGTACATGTTCTACGTCATAAGAGCTTTCCGATAAAGTTTGTTCCAAGCAAATCGGCCCGTTAGATCAGGATTTATATAGGATTGAAATTTCCTCGTAGGCACTATGTTAAATTTTTTTTTGAACTGTTCAAAAATGAACAAAAATTGTTCAAATAAATATTTCACGCCAAGAACTTCTTCCAGTGAGCTTGTTCATTGGAACTTGGATCTTGTACCCAGAGTTTATATAATTTGCTTCATTTTCGCCCATAGGCGCTAATGTTAAAATTTTTTGAACTGTTCAAAATTGAACAAAAAATTGTTCAAATCAAAAAATAAAATATGGAAATTAGATGTACTCACCTAGATCTTTCGAATGCAAAAAGAATTTTTTGAATCTGACAATTCGTTCAAAAGTTATTAGGGGTGGTCAGACCGACAGACAGACCGATAGACCAACAGACACACTTTTTCCCCATCTCAAAACCCTACTTTCAAATTTTTTATTTTTCAATCTATTTAATTACTTAATTTATTTTTGACTTTTCTTGATTTCTAACGATATTTTCACGATACATTAAGCCTTCTTTCATGCTTTATTATTATTTTTTTTTTACTTTTACGGGAAAGTAGGCTAAAAAGGGTAATCTAAATGTTTTGTCATTAAAATAAATTAAAGAATGTGATACATCGCATTTACCGAGATTTCGCGAACATTTTTTTTTTTTTTTTTGCCGTTCCTCTTTAAGCAACATTTACGTTAATACATTGAAAAGCTCTTAAAACATTAATTTTGAGAATTAAAAGTCTGACAAAAATTTATAATACAGTTTTCTGTACTGTTGGACAAGCCCATTATTTGGGCGATCTGACTTTTAGAAAAACATTATATTTATACATGTTTTTATTTATTTATTTATTTATTTTTGTTGTTTCTTACCTACAATATGCAGTGAAAATATACTTTTTGCCCTTTCCTTCCGGGAAATTTTGAAATGATGGGCCTGCTGTTGGAAGTAAGGAAATTGATTGCAGGCAATTCTGCTGTTTCTTGGGGGGGAAATGCAAATAAAAATGAAGTCTTCTTTTTAATTATTTTTATTCGAATTGTTTGGTGAAGTTATTTAAACGTGTTTATTAAATTTATGGGGTTGAAAGTATTATTCTTGAATGAATCTGTGTGATATTTTTGATAAATAGATCTTTATCTGGCAAACTAATTTGTGATCATTGTGGGCGACATGACCCCTCTACACATGCTCATTAGGTAAGGAACTAATGTAAATTAGTGTCAAATGAGGTCTTTAAAAGAAATTGGATTTTATTTCTTGAACGAATCCTTTGAAGGAACTACATTTTGTACTCTACATAATTTTTATCAAATGTACAATAAAAATATTTAACAAAACGAAATCATTACGAGAATTGAAGGTTACTTCAGAGGACGCCTGTTATCCTGTGAATTTATTTTTTTCGTTCATTATAGCAATAATAATATTACTATTTGATAAATGCTATCTAGACTTATTGAATATTATTTTTACTATGAAGTTCATTTTAGTTTTCAAATGCAGGCTCGTGGATATTAAAAAACAGTTTGAAAAAGCTATTTAGGCTTCTCAGTATTATATTTTTGTTGCCATTCACAATGATTCATCATTAATTGACAATAAAGTATTCAACGAATAGAACGGGGGGGGGGGGGGAATTGCGGGAAAGTGGTGAGTTTTGAATTATATACTAAAAATAAACGAAGTTATAAGTGTGTTTCTACTCTCCCTAGAGCATAAAAAACTATTTCTTTTTGTTTTTTTCTTTTTATTGTTTTCAAGAAATTAGTGTAATACTAATATTTCAGGTAAAGTCCGAAAGCTTTTTCAGGTAAAGTCCGAAAAAAATAATATTTCGGGCATTTTTTGATATTTACTTGTTAAAATTTGCATTGTATAGTATATTTATGAAGTGCAATGATAAATGTAAAATATGACTGTTCTAATGGTTAAGTTGCGCAAACTTGTTGTGATACAAAATTTTCGTCAGGAAATCTCAGCTTCTGAGATGATTAAGTTGTCTCTGAAGCATTTTAATTTCACTACAAAATGCTTATAAGTATTTTTCTTCTGTTTTTCTGAAAGATAAAAGTTCAAAAGAAGTCTGAGTGAAAGTTGAGGATGAAATTTCAAACGTCGCGGATGTTCGGTCATTTCTATCGTTCTTTAGTTATTTCTAGTGTATTGAAGACCTTAAACTTGAATTGTGTTAATAATTATGTGCGGAGACAGGGAGGGGGAGCAATGGGGACAATTCCACCCCCCCACCCACCCCCCGTTAAGAGTCAAGGACTGTTAAAGATTATATGAATAATGAACATAAACCTTATAATTTTCGTCCTTTGGAAAAAATATTTAGGGGAGATAGGTGAAATTTCAAAAAAAGTCCTGCTTTAAGGGAGACAGAAAAACTTTTAATAGATTTCTTTTTACGGATCAGGCCCGTTTTTTTTTTGGGTGTCCGGGGGGGGGGGGAATTGATTCCTCCCCATGTCTTAAAAACTCATTGCATTTATGCATGTTTTTTTTTTGTACTTTGTTGTTTTTCCCTATAATATACAATGAAAATATAACTTTCATCCTCTCCTGGAAAATTTTGAAATGAAGGGCTGTTCCTTCGCAATATTTTATCGCAAGCATTTTGGCATGAACTTATCTATATGTATCAAAATCTAATGATGATGTCGCAGGAACCATTGAAATCGTGACGGCTAATTACAGCGTCCAATGAGGAGCTAGATCGCATCAGCGGCGCTCGCCTTTATCATTCAACTTAGTTTTGCGGTTATCTTGAGTGCCAGCACCAGTGGCGTAAGCAGAATTTTTTCAAGGGGGGGGGGGTCATAATTTTCTGAAACTACTAAAAGAAATTCGAGTATATAATAAAGCACTATTATTTAGGGCTCAAGAGGGGGGGGGGTAACCCCCTACCCCTCCCCTTGCGTCCGCTACTGCCCAGCAGGGTTCGAAATTAGCGGTCGTTAGTCGTATTTTGCAACTAAGAACTCCAATTTGACGACCGCGATTTCACACCAGTCGTCACTTTTGACGCCTAACCTTTCATAAGACTTTTAGTTTGACAATCATAATTTTGCGAAGCCAAAGTGTCCCATTTTGCCCTTCAAAGTGAATGGTCGCTAATAAAAATGCAAGTTATAAGGGCTGCTTTTTAGAGCTATTTGTCATTTAGGAAGCATATAAGTTTTTTTAATTCCCTAACAGGGGCGCCCCTAGGCCCCCATGGATACGGACTGAGGGGGCGCAAAATTTTCAGCTGTCCCCGGCCGCTGAAAACCCTAGCTACGCCTCTGCTAGGAATATCAGTTTATTTGTTATTAAACTATTTTATAATATTCAGTTGTGATTCATTAAGGCCAAACCTTTATTTTTAAATTGAATTGCTTGGGTTCTAGATAAATTTTCAATAAGATTTGTAAGTGTATCAAGTTTTCTTTGATTCAAAAAATTCCTATTTCCAGTATACTTGTTTGTGCATAAGAGTGGGGAGTAGCTAGTTTGAAAGCGAATATAACGAGAAAAAATTCCTAGAAGATAAACTGAAGAATTATTTAAAAAAAAAAAACTTACACGAAAACCACGGAGGACCATCATTCTATCTTTAGCTTGCCATCGAAATAGAATTCATTTTTCGCCTTTTTCTCGTTCAAAGTCTTTCTTATTTACTAACTACCGGTAGACGCACTGCACTGCACGTGTTGTGAAAGCTGCTAGAGGCTTGACTAAGCGCGTGACGGTGACGTCACTTAACGAACGCATGGAGAAGCAGAAACCCTTACCGATTCGTCTTGTAGATTTTCACACTGCCTTTCGATTCGTGCACAAAAACCTGTTGTGCACTCTATTACACAAGTTTCCTTCCATATCGTTTTGGTGTGTAGACCTCTTAAAAAGAAATAACTTCCGGCGACAGAAAAGACAAACAAATCTTTTCACCCTCCCCCCTCCCCGAAAAAAACTCCGTTGTATTCATTAAATTAAAATGAAGTACTCCCGCCACAGTGTAGCCCGTGATAAACTCCTTTGTCGCAGGTAAGGTATTCGTGCTGAAAATTTAAAAGCTCTGCGGGATCAGTCAAAATAAAAAAAAAAAAAATAATAATAATAAAAAGCAACCTGTTTCATTTCTTTAATTAAAATATCTGGAAAGAATCATTACAGTAATTATAACCGTTTCTAAAGAATTTAGTTACAAAATTTCTAATTAAGATTTTAAATATTCCTCTTACACAGTGAGTGGGCCGGAACTGTATCTAATATGTTAAAATGTCTTGAATTGAAAAATATTTATTATTTGTAACTAATACCGAAAATACCGGTTTTACGAAATGGCAAAATAACACGAAATACCGGTATTCGGTATAGCGGAATACCGGCATTGCAAACCCAACTTGGAATAGGCTTGCAATGTAAAATATTGGATTGATCCTAAAATTTTTCTTTTTGTCTGAAAACTTTACGGATTTTGAAAATGACCTGATTGATTAATTTAATTGAAAAAAATCTTTATTATTTATAGCTATTATCGAAAATACCGTCTTAGCAAATAATGGTTTTGCGAAATAACACGAAGTACCAGGAATTGCAACACTACTTGCAATGCAAAAAATCGGACTGATCATAACATTTTTGTTTTTATGTGAAAACTTTTAGGGATTTTGAAACCGACCTGATTGATTAATTAAGTGTTATTTGGGGGGTGGGAGAGAGTAAGATTGTTTATGTAAAAACATATTTTTAAAAGCTTACGACATTCTGATGTTTTTTGTTCAATAAACTGGTATAAAATTCAGTCTTTGATACAATCCACGTCGGCTACGTAAGTGCAAACAAGTGGTTGTCCATTTTAGTAAAATATTTAATTATTTTCTTCGAATAACTCGCTTTTTTTTTTCTTCCTTTCTTAAATTTAATTAAGAATCTAGCTTCTGCTTGAAATAGCAAATTTCATTTCCTTAAATAAATTAAAGTGCCCCAAGAAACCTTGATTTTGTATTAAGAAACCAAATTTCTGTTGCCGCGTTTGCTGAAAAGTGTTGAAAAATAATCAGAAGGAATTCTTTTCCAACTATTGGTAATCTATTTCGCTGGCTATTAAATGTTCCTGGCTCACTAAAAATCAACAGCTTCTCTTTTTGCCGTTTTTAAAAGCATGCGAAATATTTTCGATATCGTTTCTTTCATTGATTTCTCTTCTTCGCACTGCTCATTTATGTCGATTTTTGTTCTCTCTTTTTAGCATTCCCGTGACTTACCTTCTTTCTTATTCATCGCCTATTTATGGTTGGAAATAAATTCTATACGGTTCTTTTGTTAATCAATGACATGGAAAGAAACATTTTATCGCCATTATTACAGTTCTGGATTTTAAAAATAGTTCTTAATGTTGACCGCGTGTATGAAACATTCTTACGGAATATAATACTATGAGCACATTTTTAAATTCTAACATTTTCTCTACATGCACATATGGATGTGGGTCGGGTAAATAGTAAATACTCAACAGCCGCGTTCACATGGCACTTTTGTAACCCGCAAATCCCCTCTCCAATTCGGAAAAAACCCGTTTGGGAAAAACCCCGTTCACATGAGAAAAGAGGTTTTGTCTCTGAAAGCGGTTTTACCCATCATCCTTTGCGCACTGTTTACAATTTTTACGCATGCTATTGCCGTTTTCTTGCTTTCGCTTTTCTGAATGTTACAGTTCAAAACAAATTCTAGGGAAAGACTCGGCTGAGAATGTTTTAGACCTGATTTTTTGAAAAAAATAATTGCATTCACGATTTAAAAATTACATATAATTGCTTTTGTTTAACATGTTTACATTGTTTTGTTAATGCTTTTTTGTAAGAGCTGAAATCTAGTATACGAAATGATGTATCTTTTGAAAATTAAGATTTTGCATTATAAAAAATGCATCTTTCTTAAAGAAAAAGGAAAGAGGTGTTCTAAGTAAATTAAGAACATGAAAGATCGTTGCTTTTTTCTTACGATTCAGGAATATTTACAAACATTTTGCTCATAATATCTTAAAAGCAAACAAGGTTGCTAAGGGCAAACTGATTAACCAGAATATTGCCAATTGCATACATATGCTACATCTAGCAATCAATATCAAGACATTTTATTTTATGTACAGGTGGTGGCTATGCATCGTTTATGAGACAATTGAATATTAATTCCAAATATAGAATTAATTATGACACCCAAATGACTTATCAACAAATATAATCAGACAACAAATAAAGTTCATGATGTATTTGAAAAATAGAAATGATCAAGATTCAAGCTACGTGTGTTCTTATTAAAACCAAAAATGCAACGTTATGTATTTGTTTTTTTATTGCAGGGAGTGTAACTGAATTAAATGGACAATTGTTATCTTAAATAAAGGGGGAAAGATAGTTCAAAGCTCTGCATTTTCATATATATATATATATATATATATAGTGTGTGTGTGTGTGTGTGTGTGTGTGTGTGTTAAAGATGCAACGAATATTCGGCCACTATTCGGTATTCGGCCTGCTCAAATAGACGTTTCTTGATTTAGCCGAATATTCGGTCTTTCCGAATACTGATCATTATTCGGCCGAATAGTTCTGCTACGGTAGAAATGTACAAAAATAAAGAAATTGGTAGATTTTAAGCATTTAAAATTGCATTATAGTTATTGTAAAAGAACACATTAGTATATAATTTTAATAAATAAAAATAATTTGTAAAAAACTACTTTTTTTAAACATTGCTTTTAGGTTTGATACAGTTACAATATTGTATTTTATACTTAGCATTTGCTCACAAATGCTGGCAATAGTTAATTATGATGAAGAATGTGAGACTTTTATTTTGTTTAGTAGCACAGTGGAAGGTAGACTTTGTGTGAGTAAACTGATTTATTGTGAATATTGGGTAAGATAGCAATGGGAAAAGCCTAGAACATATCATGAATATTAAGATAGCATAAGTTATTGGGCTTTTTAAATTAAAAAAATATATTCCAGTTAAATGCATTAAATTTTAATAGATCTTGTAAAAATAGGTATGTAAAAAGCCATAAAATAAAAATATACTTTTATAGCTTTTAAAATATCTTCATGAAATTATTTGGAGCAAGGTAAACATTCTAAACAATAGTATTCCTTTAATTTGAATTTAGAAATTAGTAAAATAATGCTAATGCTTACCAATTTTATTGCATTCAAAACAATACAGAAACTACATTAATTTTAGTTAGTTCTGGATTCTTAAACAGAATTAAATCATACATCATAGATTATTGTGTGAAATTGGTGTTTTACTTGGTGAGTACTTTTAAAATTTAGAAAATACTTTCTATTACCACGATTTTCTAGAAATTTTAATATTCGGCTTCGGCCTAGGAGAAATTGCCGAATATTCAGATAATTATTATATTCTATTTTTTTAACCGACTTCACAAAGGAGGAGGTTATATATTCATACCGTATGGATATCGGTTTTTTGTTTGTCCACCCATAACATCTCACAGGATGAGCCGATTTTCAAGATTTTGATTTTTTTTTAATCCATCGAGGGTGGTTGCTCAAACGGAATTTATCATTCAAATGACTAGTTTTCAGTGCCATTCACTCAAAGAAGGTTTGCCTTTTGATATGGATTATTTAAAAATAGAGTATTTATGTAAAAAATGGATTTACGCCAAAAATAATAAAATAAAGTCCCTTTCGGAAAAAAATAGAACCGACTGCAAATTATAAATTGCGTTAAAAAGTGAAAACTAATTTAATTCTTTAAACAACATCGATACGATTTTTAAACATAACTTTTGAAGTAGGTGCAAAATCATGATAGGTTTTGATTCATGATTACTTTTGTAATCATGAATAAATTACAAATATAAATGGCCCAGAGCTTATAACAGTTTCAATGTAAAGTAACACATGACGTAATGGTAATTAGGTAATTGTGCGCAGGCTTCAAAAGTTATATTTAAAAATCGTATCGGTGTTGTTAAAGAATTAATTTATTTTTCACTTTTTAGTGCAATTTATAATTTAAAGTCGGTTCTATTTTTTCCAAAAATTATTTTATTTTGATGTACATTATTTATGTATAAGTAATTTTGAAAATCTTAATTATTTTTTTAAAAAATTCTGAACAGTAATTTCTAACCCGGTTAGTTTTATTTATAAACACCACAGGGTTGTGTAAGAAAAACCTGATATGGCACAGCCAACAAAATTATGCCTACATATTAATCGCATGCATGTGTCGTTTCAAAATAAAAGATACGTTTTTAAAAGTTTAAACCTTTATGTATTTCTTACTCCTTAGTTTTAAAGACATTTAAGGACATGAACTAATAAAAATGAACAAACCGATGTCACTATGATGAGTACGACAAATTATTTCTGCGTTTCATGATAAGAAATTACTTTTTCAATAATGAATGAAAAAATAAAAGTAACAATACTCTTCTACCTTGGTACTAACATGTATGGAAACGTACAAGATCATAGGATTTTTCATCTTAATTTTTCTTAAATTTATTACATCTAGAGATGACAAAAGATATACACAAAATTGAAAAATAAACATAGAAAAAATTACAAGTAAGAAATAATTTTTATTGCTGTACTTTTAGCCTATTTCATTTAAAATCCTCAAGTTGCGCACACCATACGAAACGCGCGAACTGTCAATCAAAAGTTAACTCATGGGGAATCGAGAGTGCTGCGCGAATGGCATGCTGGGTAGAAACCCCGCAAAAATCCTGCTCTTGGGCAGGAGGCAACTATACCCACCATTTACCCGGTAAAAAACCGGAATGCGGTGATAAGCAGGGTACAAGCGGGTTATAAGAGTGCCATGTGAACGCGGCTAATATGGGTACGGTATTTATGAATGTGTGTTTACTCCCCTTTCTTTTTCCCGTAGGGATCATTCCTAAGTGATGTCACGCTTCGAGGGGGGCTCGTGAAATTGTGACAAAGTGTGACAAGAGGAGGGGAGGGGGTAACAAGAAGTGCGACATCATGCATTATACAACATAGCGTGACGCTTAGCGGGAGGGCGGTCCGCTGAACAGTGACATAATGTAACAAAGGGGGGAGGGGGGTCAAATATATGGGGAAAAAGCATGACGTCATTTAAGAACGGCCCCGTATGTATCGTCCTGCTTTATGCGGATCTGGATTCATCGTTTTCGCGTAGGGACCGTTCATAAACGACGTCACGCTTTTTTCCCATATATTTGACCCCCCTCCCCCCTTTGTCACAATATGTCACACTTCAGTGAACCCCCCTCCCCTCCCCTTGTCACACTTTGTCACAATTTCACGAACCCCCCCTCCCCCCTCGAAGCGTGACATCATTTATGAATGATCCCGTATATATTGTTCGAAAAGAATGGTCACGTGACAAACGATGAATCGAGGTTCTGCTGTATTCTACCACTAAAATTATTACCATACATTATAATGTAAAAGGTTTTTATTAGTTGTATATTCTTGGTTTATTAACTTGTCTCTGAATTCGTATTCAAAAAAAAAACAAAAAAAACAAATGTGGATTTCTATGAAGTTCATTGTAAGTTTAACACTTACAACCGAAGTATTAGTTAAAACCGAATCATTAGATTGAAGTTATGACTTTTAGACAAAAATATGTTCAATATAATTAAGGTCTTGATTTTGATGACATTTGTATTTTTTGCTTGAGAAAAATAATTGTATACTTTTCTCATAATTTAAATGATGGTTTATCTTGCAAAATATTTAAGTATAACTTAAAAAACGTGTTTATAAAATTTTCAGATTTTTGATTGCAGCCTTTTTTTCGGATTTTACCACTCTCATCCCTGCTAATTATAAAGCAATCTTCTTTCAATCCTATCTCCAAAAAAACAAAGTCCTTTTAAGCAATAACCACAAAAAAGTGACTGATGCTTCGCTTCGGAAACTCAAAACCAGGGTTCGTTAAATATCATGATATTTTCGAAAACATTAAACATGTCTGATATTTTGATAATATATCCGATATTTTGATACATATCTGATATTTTCAAAATTGCCAACCCTTTGCTGATGATAAATATATTTTCAGTTTTATTTAATACAACTTACACACAAATACATGTTACACATTATATAAAACATTTTTCTAAAATAAAATAGTACTAATTTTGTTTTTTTTTTAATTATAATTTTTTTTTTTCTCTTTTCTTTATGCACTTAAAATAAAATTTTAAGTTAAACATTTTTTCTTTTTCAAAACACGAAATATAAAATTATCTCAGATTTCAAGAATGGTTTATTTCTTTAACAAAACTTAAAAGACAAATCAAATTTGTTTATTTTTGTTCAAAAATTTAAACAAAAATGGAAGATTGTCTACTTTTTCAGTTCCTAGCCTGTTGCACAATTTAGACTGCACTATACCAAAGCTAGAAAAAATTATACCTGTGATGTAATTGGTGAAGCACTAAACCATATGATTCACTAAGTTAAAAAAAAAATTATTTTAGTGGCTGTTCAATTTTAATATTGTCCCACCAAATCAATGGTTCGACAGCTAAGAGCACGTTTTCAAACATTACGTTCGGAAAGGGGGATATTTTTGCCAAAAAGTCATTATTTGAGACATTTAAGATGTGTAGAAATTATTTTTTATTAGCTCCTATAGTTTAATTTTCAATAATAATTGAAAATTTAAAGTTCTAATTTTTAGACAAACAATATGCTTTATAACGCTGTTTTCAGAATACTTCACATAAATGAAAATATTAAAAATCCCGATATTTAAAAAATAAGTTGTAAGCCCTTTGCTCCCGTATGAGACCCTTATGTAGGACCATTCATAAAAGTCACACTTTTTTCCCATATATTTGATCTTTCTCCCCTCCACCGCTTAGTCACGAAATGTCACACTTCAACATACGCCGGTCGTGTCACGCTATGACACAAGCATATGTACTTGTAGTTCAGAAACAAAGCATTATGTTATAGTAGATCACATTATAAATTTTATTTTTGAACTTTTAATGACATTTGAGAGCATAATAAGAATTAAAAAAAATGATTACGTGTGTACTTAAGTTGCATAAAACGAGATTAATGTTTACAACAAAAGACTTAATACAGTAAAACCTGTAAAGTTGACCACCTTTGAAGGTTGACCCCTTTTTGTTTTTAGGAACGGAATGAGCCCTTCACCCTCTATCTTACCCTCTATAAGTTGACTACCTGTCGTAAGTTGACCACTGAAGTGCTGCACCGCAAGTGGTCAACTTACACTGGTTTCACTGTATATAATAATTATTATATAATAGTAAAAAATTGTTCGGATTCTGTAATAATTAACCGCGCTATTTTGTCTTAAAAGTGTAAATGCCTGAAACTTCTTTTTAATTTAAACTGGGCCCATTATTTAAAATTTTTTTCCAGGGGGCTGGGGGGGGGGGGCAAAGGGTATGTATTCTATGCATCTTATAGATAAAATACAGAAACACATATACAAATACATAGTATTTCTAAAGGGGGGTCAATTGAGCCCCCCAACCCCTGATCGCCCAAATGACAGGTCTGATTTAAACTTTCAGCTAGAAGTTAACTTAAACCTTAATCAGCATCGATACCTTCGAAACAGAATGAAATCAACGAAAACACACACACACAAAATAAAATAAAAAATGGTGATGTAACAAATCTTGCAGAGGCGTAGCTAGGGTTTCCAGCGCTCGGGGACAACTGAAGATTTTGCCCCCCCCCCCCCCCCTGTGCCCTGGGGGCCTAGGGGCGCCCCTAAAGGGAATTACAAAACTTTTATGCTTCCTAAATGATAAATAGCTCTAAAAAGCAGCCCTTTTAACTTTCATTTTAATTAGCTACCATTCACTTCTAAATTAAATATGGGACACTTCGGCTTCGCAAAATTATTTGTCTGATTTCCCACGCACTCCTGTGCTATATTGGTGATTCCCGATATGATTTGCGATGCTCCCATTTTTTTACCGAACATATTCACACCTCTTCAGTTCAAATATTTTTTTTTTTCGCATTTAAAAAAAAATTAATTAATCTTAATTTGGCGCCCCTTGACGATGCGCCCGAGGACAGCTGTCCCTCCTTGCCCCCTGCTAGCTACGCCGCTGAAATCTTGCTACCCCCTTGTCAGCAGCTCACAATTTATCGAACCCGTTCCCTCCTTTGAAGCGTGACAGTGTTTATGAATGACTCTTATGTAACATTTTTGCAAATTTGTTCTTTAGCAAAGTTGTTTTTATGATTTATTTTTCATGCTCAAAGATGAACGTTTCGTTCTTTATTTTCATTAAGTTGTGATTAAACCCTTTAATGAAGTAATTAATTGTAAAGTAATTGTGCTCTGATTTTTTTTTTTTTTTTTGAATTAAATTTCATTAGTTTTCACAAAACTGTTTTTGCATTAAAATTAGTTTTGAATGAACAACGACAAAGACATTTTTCTGCTAAATAAAAAAAAACATAAATAAAATGAATGTAAATCGAACAAATTAATTAATAAATAATTCCTGTTAAAGCCACTTGGAGCATGGAACGGAGCAAGAGCATAGTTTAACACAGCGGTCGGCAAGATAAATTAGCTGAAGATCTACTTTCCAAGTACGGCAAATGGCCAAGATCGACTCATAGGACGGGGGAAGGGGTACATGAACTATTATTAATTAATAGGACAAGTTGGGGCTGCGCCTGTCTTCAAATTTTTGGTTAATTCCTGTCAGAACAGGTTTTGAGCCTTATAAAATACCTACTTTAAAATTTCTAAAATATTGCTGTGTTAACAACCGTCCAACTCACCTTTAAAAAAACCTCAGATACTAACGTATTATTTCTTTTAAATTTGATAAAATATTAGTAGTTTGTTTTTTAAATAAAACACACATGTGAAACACCGTTACATATTTTAATTAACTCACCGAGAGCACAGCTAATGTGACGACTGACATTTCATACTGTTGGCAATTTTTTTTAGGCCCGACGAATGGTCTGACAAATTAATAAGCATTTTCGGAAGGAAAAAAAAAAGGTTCGCCTTCTGATCGAAAAGTCATTTGATTTTTTTTTTTTCTTTTCAAAACTGCCCCGCGATCGACCGAAAATGGGCTCGAGATCGACGAGTTGCCGACCACTGGTTTAACACGTTGAGGACGCCGCAGAGTTTTGCGACCTGTATAAATAAGCTTTTCAATTTTTCAGTAAAAAAAGTTTTTTTTAACCACATGAAGTTTTTTTTATCTAACAAAGCTGGTGTTATAAGAGTATAGCTGATGCAAGCCACCAGTGGTACATGCCGCCAGATGAACTATTCGTGTGTGAGCCACCAGTGGTACCCGCCACCAAATAAATTATTCGCATGCGAGCCACCGGTGGTACACACCGGCAGATGAAATATTCGTGTGTGAGCCACAAGTGGTACCCGACGCCAAATAAAGTATTCGCATTTGAGCCACCGGTGGTACACACCGTCAGATGAAATATTCGTGTGTGAGCCACAAGTGGTACCCGACGCCAAATAAAGTATTCGCATGTGAGCCACCAGTGGTACACACCGCCAGATGAACCATTCGTGAGGCCACCAGTAGTACACGCCGCCAAATAAAGTATTCGCATGTGAGCCACCGGTGGTACACGCCGACCTCAACGTGTTAAGCATATGCAAATATTTAGAAGTTGGAGTGGAGCAACTCAAAAAAAAATGTTACTCCAGTTCCCTTGCTAATACTATGACTATGGCAGTTCCATTTACTAGCAACTTTATGTAGCTGCAATTTTTTGTTTCTAAAATGCGTGGTTCGATTTTAAAAAATTTCAGAATCTCCCATCTAATGCATTTAGAACTGACGTAAGGTAATGCCTCTATATTAATTTCATCTAGGGACCGTTCATAAATGATGTCACGCTTTTTTCCGATACATTTGGCACCCCTCCCCCCTTTGTTACAAAATGTCACACTTCAAAGGACCCCCTCCCCCCTTTATCACATATCACGCTATGTTGTATAAGCGTGATGTCACACTTCTTGTTACCCCCTCCCCTTGTCACACTTTCCCAATTTCACGAACCCCTCGAAGCGTGACATCATTTATGAATGATCCCCTAGTATTCACATACCTTTGCTTGAACTTAAAGCAAGAGTATTCTAAAAGATGAAAATTTCATGCAGATAATAGTTCCTGCTAATGGTATCTTCGGAAAATTTATGTATTTCCTTAAAAATATGGAAATCCGGATTTCGATAGCTATTTGCGCATGCATTTTTGCATGACTCTTAATTATTTATGGTCACACGTAAATTGTTCACTATATCGACTTTCAGAACCTCAGACTTCCTTCTTTACACGCGATATAAGAAAGATAATCTAAGTACCAGTAATGAAAAGCCGGGAATTTTGGCCTTCAATTATTTTCCGTTTCTGTTTTTACGCACGCTACCTGGAATCCTCATTAAAAGGAAAACTTGCAGGGGAGGATTAGTCATTTCGAACTTTATTTAATCTGGGTTAATAGTCAGTAGATAAAGAAGGATGCTTTGAAGAGAAGATCAGACAAAATCTCGCATTGTTTGCATGTTTTTTTTCAACAACTCTAATGTTTAAACATATGTTTATGTTTTTTAGCCTATTTTCCCGGAAAAAAAAAAATATATATATAGGCAAATTTATGACCAAGAAGGTTCCCAATACGAGAAGGATTAAGCGATTCTATTTGTTAAATTCTGAGTGAGAGTCTACCTAGTAGCGTACAACGAAGCTCCTGGCTCTGTTCCAGTATAATAATTCTCCGCAGCAAGAAATGTACTCTCGCACTCAGGCGCCTTATTTTTAGAGCTGCACTGTAATACACGTAACTAATTACGAAATATAAAGGACAGTAAGGATATGCTTTCGAATTGATTGAAAGAAAATTTAAAAGTAGAAATTTCACAGAATCATGCAGAGTGAGTCACGGGAAACGGATGTTCTTGGAACGTACCATACTCGGCTTGTAGAGAGAGCAGGAAAGTAGGGATGTAGCATTCAACTCACCTTAAGTTGCCATTTTGTATCCATCATGCCGTTGTGAACTCTAGATTACCGCATATTTGCTCATGACACATACGTGAAAACTGGTGAGTCAGTGATAACTGCCCAAAGTTACCCGCATTGGTAGATACCAATGGGGTAAAAAATGGGGTACCCCAATTGGTAGATAAAATTGGGGGTATCTACCCAATGAAGGTAAAAATTCTGCATCGGTCGTCATGGTGATGTCCACAGCCTCAGTATCATTCTTAAAAGGGCAAACGACTGGTTTTGTAATGAAAAGGAAACCACCTTGGGCCCTACCAAAACCGCCTAAACACAGAGAATGTGAATCATGCACTTAACCACCTTTTTCACGTACGTGTCATAAAAGCAAATACGCAGTGTGCTCGAGTCCATAATGATGGATGCTAAATGGCAATTCAATGAAATTAAGTATCAAACCTTCCGCACCTTTCTACTCCCTCTACAAACCGAATGTGGTACATTCCAAGAACATCCGTTCCCGTGACTCACCCTGTGCAAAGTTTTATATAACACATTTTCAAATCCCCCTATTAGTGAGCAAAATAATGTGTTTACTTTTTTATGATAATGAAATAAGGTGAGGTTAATACGGATAGAAAAAGTAATTGAAAAGTAAACGTGAAGAATTCATGGTTAGAAATAATGTAGAGATCAAATGGCGACTTTCTGGAGCATTTGTCTGTTTAGGATGGTAATTTTTGATCCCGAATTGGGGAAAATTTTCGTCAAAAAAGATACATATTTGCGACCGGAAGAAGCGGAAGACAACTAATTTTATAGCCTGTTTGTGAAAGTTTTACAACATTTGCATCTACTCGGTAATTTTTTGGGGACCAAAAAATGGCAAATCGTTCTAGGAAATCAAAAACGAACGAAATAAGAGGAATAGTTTCTCTTAATAAAGCATTGTTAATTATTAGGTAACAAATTATTTTAGATATTGTAATAGAGTAACTGTTTATGAGATTTATTTACTTTATGGTGAAACTCCTTTACAGCGCTCCTTTACACCTCTTGCAAAACAAAATATTTGTCCATAATAGAGAGATGTCCGCAAAAGTTTTTTTTTTTTTTTTTTAAGGCTCAATGCTTTGCTAGCGGAGAATTAATCTTTATTTTTAATGTTGCCTTCCTCCACACCGTTGTGTGTGTGTGGGGGGGGGGGGGGGATATTTCAGGGGACTCAACTAGTCGATTTTAAAATAGCGCGTAAAATTGCTGAAAATTTTTACTGCTGTAGAGTAATAAAGCATCGTTAAGCAAATATGGTCAGTTATACCATCCTAGTCCGCTATATTTGGAATAATCGATAATTGATTTAATACCTTGATTATGAGGATTTTTTTTCCTTTTTTTATTTCCTACATTTTGGGATTAGAGGATTAGATAAAATCCATTTGTCCGAAAGCACTCATAGGGCCTTGAAAAAATAAGATGCTATCAATCATTTTTTTATGCTTTTCTGATCGATCTCTTTTTATTACTCTCAGTAAAAAAAAAACATTATGACGTAAATGTGAAGACTTTCAATATGAGCTTCAGATTAATTTTTAGCACGCGTACACACTGAACTCAAAAAATATTAATTTTGTTTAGATAAATTTTTTCGTGAAAAGTAATGGCGTGAAACCGGATCGTGTCTCAAAAATATAATGGAATAAAATACATTGCCAAAAAATGTATTATGATTTGAAATTTACGTCACAATTCCCTTATTAAAAATTTTTAAAGCTTCAATTTTATGTTATGAAAATAGTAAAATTTCCTTTTTAAAGTTTTAAATTCTTCAATTTGCATTTGCATCAGAACTTTTAACTTTGAGTTGTGGTTAGCTAGGATACAGGCTAGGGTTGCACCGATTAATCGGCATTAATCGATAATCGGCCATTTCGCCGATTGTTTATAATTCGCCAATTTTGGCCGATTAATCGGTGGAGAATTTTGTTTTATTGGAATTACTTTTAGTATGCCAAAAACAAGAAACCCTACTGAATGAATTTAGTAGCATGGAATGTGATTTTATTTAACAATCAATTGGTTCACAAAATTTGAATAAATCTGAAGATTTACTTTTTAAAATATGAAAATGGGAAAAAATAAATCATTACTCACAGAAATTAACTTTTTAAGTCGAAAATTGCAAACAAAAAGAATAGTAATGGAGAAATGGTAGTATTAAAAATAACTATAACGGTCGTCTATTAATCGGTATCGATCAATTATCTTCAACCGATTAATCGGTATTAGCCAATCATCTTCAGCCGATTAATCGGTTATCAATCAGTTATCTTCAGCAGGTTAATCTTTAATCGGCCAATTTGCTTATCGGTGCATCCTTACTACAAATAATAAAATTTATGTCGTTAAAATGGTAAAATTTCCATTTAAAGTTTAAAACTTGAATTTTCGTTCTCATCAGAACTTTTAACTTTGAGTTGTGGTTAGCTAGGCTACAAGTGATAAAACACATGCATTCAGGTTCTTGAACTAATGGTCTCTGTTCTCTCGAAATTACGTGAGAAATAAATCAAGAGCGCAGATGGTGAGTAATGAATGGGATCACGTGGTATCACGCGGAAGTACGGACTTCTATGCATGGGCAATGCAACAGAAATTCAGTGAGGCTGCCAGAAGATCCAATTTATTCTTAAAACGTCCAATCACTGTTCGAAACAATACCCTTTGTAACTGGTTAAGGGCTTAATTTCTAACAAAAAAGTGTAGGAGCTATATAGGGGGAGTTGGGGCATGTTGGTTCTAAGTGCGCGTTGTCCAGTCTCAAGTGTTTTAATGTTCTTTATATTTTTACATTTGTTTTATGACTAACAGTTGGCTCTAGTAATCCTTCACATCCTATAATGAAATCACGTACCACAGTGGTATTGTGCAACTTTTATTTCAAGAAGTTTTCAGCACTGCCGAGTACTTTTCAGAACTTTGCAACTTTATTTATTTATTACTAATTTTACCAAATTCCGGGGTGGGGGGGGGGGCACGTTGGACCATAGACCAGCCTACCCCAAGTCATTAAAAATGCACTTTTTAATCATTCTCTGCTCTTTGCAATAATTAGAAGTTAATTCTAATTGTTTATATACTTATTACATGCGTGTATAGGTATTTGTTTCAATTTATGTAGTCTAAGTCTAATCATCTTAAAACTTTTGAAAGTAGAAGTTTAACAATATTTAGGCTAACACCGAGTATAATTCATTAGCAAAAATTATACTCCATTAATTTTTTCCCATATCTGCACTTTTGTAGTATTCATCTATTATTTTAAAAAGCAACTTGCAGTTTTTCAGAACAAATAAAATTCATCGTAGAACATTTGCTATAATGCATAACAAAGCAATAAATTTGATTAAAAATTTATCATTTGATTTAAAACGAATTTTGCCTTTAAAAATTGAAAATATATTACTTCTGAAAATATATGATTAACTGTTTTTGATATAAGTAAGCAAAGGTGGGTAAAATTTCAGAATCTAAATTCTTTTTAAATTTTTTTTACTAATGAATCACACTAAAAGATTCATATGAGACGCAATGGGGGAAAGAACCCCCAAAATATTTAGGAGGGACAACTACATGAAAGTAACATAATCCTTATTTTGCCAGAACATTGTGTCTGCAAAGAAGTAGCAGGTTAATAGTTCTTCACCAAAATATTCTTTAACTTTAACACTCATGAATGACTGAATAAATGAATAATAAGGGAAAGAATGAAAGAATAACGGAGCGAATAAATAAATAAACGAATGAATGGATAAGAGAATGAATATGTATTAACCGTTGAAAAGGGCATATTTAAAGCAATTAAGAACTAATCTAATGAAAAAGAGAGATAGGAGATAGCTAGATTATAAATTTGATGTACATGTCAGAGCTGCCAAGTGTTCCGAATTTTCCGGATTAGTCCCGATTTTTTTACCGTGTTCCGAAAATACGATTTCTCCCCCCAAAACCCGATTTTTTGGGAAGAAAGAAAATTATTCTACCCTTTTTTCCCCCTCTTTTGCTGTGATGAAACAGCTATGCCTTTCGCACTAAAACGCAAATTCTACTGTTTTATGCGCCGAAACGGCGATGTTTTAATTAAACTGCACCAAATGGAGGAAATACTTCTAATTACCGATTTTTTACGCGTCTCCGAAATCCAACTGCATCCGCTTCAGTAAAAACAATCTAATTTTTTTTTACTATATATTTCGACCACTTAGACGTCAATAATTTTGTGTTCACCATTATTTTTATTCTTTCTTTATTTTTTTATGGAAATTGCAATCGAGGTGCATCTGAGTTCATTCAAACCGACACTTTGTAAGAATTAACCTTAATTTTTGGCAGGCTTTATATTTGGTTAATGAAGAATTTGTAAAATGAAATTGATCTAAAAGGTTGTTAAAAGCATTTTGAATGGTGTTAGAGAGAGGGAGAGATTGGGTTACAGCTGGGAAATTTGTGAGTTACCACAAATCAGAGGTTTCAGGCATTTTATTTAGTCTTTCTTAAAATGTTGGCAATCATGTCGGTTATTGTGTTTGTTAAATATTGTAGAGCCTCATTAATAATTATAGTTCTAAAAATATTTACTGAAAATAATTTTTGCTTTTCCACTTTTCATGTATTTTAAAATACACTTATATCCACTTTAGTAATAGAGTTTTTTCTTTCATGTCAAGTACTCATACGATATTTTTATGAAATAAAAAATATTAATCAAAAATATTAAGGGACTTTCTAAATCTAGCTAACAAAAGGATACATTCTAAACTGAGAAAAATATTTTATAAGCAGACCACGAGAAAAGCCTTGCATAGCAAACTGCTTTGTAGCTCAATCAATAGAAAATTTAACCAAGAATGAATGAGAGTGATTTATATACTATATGATATCCATTTAACAGCTGCCACTGCTTTTGGGTTTTTAATTTTTTTAATGGTCCTTCCTAAAGATAAATTTTATTCCAAAAGAATAAAAACAGCTTTTTTTTTTATTCCAAAAGATTGTAAAAACAGATTTTTTTTTAATTTCAAAAGAAGGTAAAAACAGATTGTATTAAATAATCTTACATGACTTTTTTTTAAAAAATTTTTACGCTTGAAGTGTTCCTATTTTCCCCCTGAAGTGTTCCTAATTTTTGTCTCCCAGGGTTGGCAGGTATGACATGTATACGGGAAAGTAGGAACTTCTTGTTTTTTGTTAAAAAAACCTCATGATTTCTTGCTAACTTTTATCGACTTTGATAGTGCTTGATTCAGTTATTTTTGGGTTTATGTCCAATTCAAAGTGAAACTTAAAATTTTAAATTCCCGAATTCAATTAAAATGAGCATTGTGTCAATATAACTTCCATTTACCAAATTACTTTATTTCAATCAACCTAAAATTCTTCATAGCACGATTCGCAATTTTATAATATTCTCAATCGTCTGCAAACTTTCAAAAATATTGGCAACCCTCCAAACATATAAAACGACCTACTCTGGGTAGTTACTCATTTCAGAAGTGAAAACAGACAATAACATTTTTGCCGTTTCGAAAGCAAGGTTCCACCATCTATCTTTAAATGTCAGTACCTCGGCTCGGTTGGGAAATTTTCAATGGAGCCGTTTTTGAATTCCCAAAGTCACTCGAGTGGAACAAAATGAAAAAGCGCTCCCTGAGAACGTGACGAGGAAGTCGAGTGCCGCTCGTAGATCGCTTGCTCAGCGAAATCGTTATCTGCGGCTTGCGGGCGGAGGGGTGTGGGAGCCGTCACCGATTACTCGGGAGTTTAAAGAAGGTTTAAAAGGAAATATCTCTATACTATTCCGGCCTTCGATTCATTATACGATAGGCTCCAGTGTTGGCTAATTTCCCGATTCTGTATTTCGGATTTTTTTACATTAGTGGACGTGATGGAACAAGAAAATCTGTGCAATGAAAAATGAATGAGGATTATGCGAGCTGCAATTGGAGCAAAAATTTTGTTCGGGATTCTCAAATACCTGGACTTGGACACACAGTTTTTCGTCGCACAGGGATAGGAGGGGCAATGGCCACTAGCTTGGCTTTGAGAAATGTATTTATCTATGTGTGCATATGTATTTTATTATATTGTAATCTCATCAAAATCTTGATATTATAAAAATGCGAAAGTTTGGATGTATGTTTGTAACTCAATCACGCCAGAACGGCTCGAACGAATCTGGATGAAATTTGTCACAGAGAGAGATTGAAGTCTGGAATAGCACATAGGGTACTTTTTACCCCGAAAAAACTTAAGGTTTCGTGTGGCTAAGCAGTAGGAATTTGGTTCTTACAAGATAGTGCTTTACGGTGAGCATTAAGTTTTTTAAATCGTGCTACAAGATTTTCTTACGAGGAATGACCTTCCAAGCAATTTTTGTATGAACTTATCTTAGTTGAGGGCCTATTTGTTCACCTTCGCTTTGCTCCTTTGTCTTTAAAAATATAGATCTCGATCGATAAATACGGACTTAACTTCGATTTATTCGTTTGCTGTTTTTTTTTTTTTTTTTTTTTTTTTAAAGTCGAAATAAAATCAGCTCCGAAAAGGGGGCTTTTGATCGCTAACTTTGAAAGAAAAATGTATAGCATCATAATGTACCGAATTTGCAGCCATCGTCGCCTCAACGCCGTTTAATTTTGTTTTAGACTTTCCTATTTATTTTGTTAGAACCCAGAAATGTAGCTCCCAAAAAAACGCCTTTTATAAAATTATAAAATTCGCCTACATTGAACAAAGTTGCGAGCAACAGCTAGTATAATATATATTATGTTACGAAGTATGTCCGAAATTGGAGAATGTCGACAATCACCGGTCTGATAGATGGTGAACCTCGACATCCATCGGTGAAGGTCGACACTCTCTACTTGGTGGTATGTCGACATCCACCGGTGAATGTCGACATCCTCTACTTGGTGTATGTCGACATCCACCGGTGAATGTCGACAGCCTCTACTTGGTGCACGTTGACATCCACCGGTGAATGTCGACATCCTCTACTTGGTGTATGTCGACATTCACCGGTGATTGTCGACATTCTCCGATTTCGGAGATTCACCGAAACATATGCATCGAATACCATGCCTCCTCCTGACTCGTTGATGCTATATGTCTAGTCTCGAGATATTTAGCAGTCTCGATAGCGATAGGGGATACGAATGGAAGATTTTTGATACACTGAGGAGGGGGGAAAAGTGTTTATAAAGAATGATGATTAAGACAAATTTTAAAATAATTCGGAGTTTTATTTACAGTTAAATTTTGAGTATGCAAGTAAAATTATTTTTCGTATTTCTGTAGGCATGTATTCATTAAATAAATGTCCAAGAAAAGTGATACACTACAAATGAATCGTTTGTTTCGAAAAGGTAACATCTCCTTTTTGAAAAAGAAAGAACTCTCAGTATTAATGTATTAATTTTTATGGCATAATAGACCAAAAATCGTTTTAATTTACCAATATTGCCTTGCTATTACATACTAAAATAAAATAGTAAAAGATCAGACCCGTAAAGTTTTCCAACTTTTCATGAGCCATTTTTTTCTATCTAATGGAAAAAATTTTGTTTTTAAGAGTTGTTACCTTTTCGAAAAAAACGATACAAATAAATAACAGAATTTGTCACTAGAGGCGTAGTGCTCTCTAGCCAGTCATTTTTCATATTTAATAGAATTTTTAAGAAAATTAATCGCTGGACCCCTCCCTATACACAACATTAATAAGGACCTAAATTTGCAAAGCAATTAAAATTTACAACTTGTCACCTGTTACATTATCCTACATTATATATGACTGCAGAGTGAAATGCAATATGATGAAGTGTATAGATGATTAGTGCCTCCTCTTTATTTCTTACAAATTAAAAAAATAATAAATAAAATTCTCGTATCTCACAAAGCATCACGCATAGATAGTACAACTTTGTAATTTGTCACCTCATCTATAAGATCTGTTTATTTCGATCACTTCTTATCCCCAAAGCCATCTACGGGGCAAAGGGGAAACAGAGCTCCACATCTGATTGGTGGATTCGTGAAAAATAATCCTCTTAATGTTTTGTAAGTTTAATTTTCGTATGTGTCTTATATTCTGCGATAGAAACGAGGAAGAAGTTTTGTGATAGAAGCGGAGAACAGCAGTTAAACATTTAATTTAATGCTGTAAAACGTCCACTGAAATGTTTCAATTCTTGCTAAACGCATTCTGTCAAACGATTGTCTAAAGTCGCACTAAGCGATTTTAAAATCGTTCTCATGTTTCTCGCAATCAGGCTTGGAGTCGATTACAAAGAAACGTAATCGATTACGATTACGATTACAAAACGAGAAATTGAGAGATTATGATTACGATTACGATTGTAATCCTTTGCTAAAAAGTAATTACGATTACGGAAGCGATTACAGTCGTTGAAAAATGTAATCGATTACGATTATGACATCCAATTACGATTTTGATTACGATTAGATTAGCATAAAATTATCCGATATTATGCATACAACTCATTTTTGCAATAGTGTCACAAATCAAAAAGTAATGATTGTTAATTAAATTTTTGATTTATTAAGAGATAACTGAAATGATGATGAATGCAATTAGTATGAAATAATTTCAACATCACAGTTCTTGAATTATGACGTCGTTGCAGAAATGAGAAATTTGTAATATATATATATATATATATATATATATATATATATAAAATCATGAAAGGCACATTCCGAACTTTTAAAATTCATGTGAGGGATAACTACATTGATCGTATTTTGTATATAAAAAAAGTCGATGCACTAAATGTATATAATGCATAAGTGATTTACCTGGTTCATTGTTATTTTGTGTGCATACAATCAAAATTTTAGCTTGCCGCAATTTCTAAAAATGTAGTATATTTCTCCATTGTATTTATTTTCTAGTTTAAATTGTGCAAATATTTCACATAACACCAATTAATTTACTGTAAATAATAATTTTGTATGATTCTGTATGAAATCACTTATAAGAGGTGTATGGATTGCACGAGATAACAAAATATTCAGATAATGTAAGAGATAAATAATCCTTTGAAAATAAATGCTGCATTTTAGAATAATTTCAAAAAATTTGAACATGAACATTCAAATAACTCTTAAAAAATTAAATCGTTAAAATGTAGTATGAAGAATAATTATAATATGAATGACTATAATATTTTAATATGATTTCTTGTGGGAATTTTTTTTTCCATGTAACTGTTTTAATAAAAAAAATAAAGGGCAAGTAATTTTACAATACAAATTTAACGTACAAGATTAAACTGAAATACAAAATTCAGTTAAGGTAATTCTAAGCAGGAAAAGATAATTAACTGTTTAAAGGAATTCATGCAAGTAAAAAACAATTATGAGAATGTCTGAACATAATCTCTTTTTCTTGTACATGCCTATTAATTAAAAAGAATATTAGCATTAAAATATAAATAAATTTAAGATTTAAATGTTTGTATTTTTTTAAATATTCGAAGAACATATTTAAAAAAACAATAATAATCACACGTTTCCAGGATTAAGATTTCATACATAAGCATAGAGCATCATATAACACCTACTCCTAAATTGCTGAAGTGTAAATGTGATATTCTTTGGAAAAATTCTTCACTTCCGCCGTTAAAGAAAGGAGAAAAACGCCAAAAGGCATTTCGTGACATTCTCTTTCCACTAGATTTTCGGGGGGCAGTCTGCTTCGAATATTGAAAGGGAAAATGGGGCGTCCATTTCATGCCGGCTCCAGACTCTCGCCTATTGCTCAACCGTTTGCATATGTTTTGAAGGGGTAATTTGTGCTTCCCCTTTCTTATCTACCCCGAAATCTTTTTGACTTGCGGACAGATTACCGCTCTTTTAACCGAAACTGGACGACGCGAGGAGACCCCCTTGAGAGCCCCAAAGCGATGCGAATGACATATCCAGAAGTCCTGTATCTAGACCCTTTTTTCTCGGGCTCTCCAGCAGCCATTCCCCGGGGAGAGTGGAGCCGCAATTAAGAATTCTGAGAAACCGCAACAAGCAGGACAAGAAGCGTTTCTGGCAGACTATATGGTCCTGCCATCAAGGGTCTGAGACCGCCACACAGAACCTTTTATATTATGATCGCCCGTAGGTTACAAACCACTTAGGATAGGATAGGTCGCCTCAGTACACAGCTTGAATCCTTTTTCTTGTAATCTTATCTCTTCTATTCAATGGTAGAACTAAAAATTTCAGCTTTCAGCAGGTCAAGATTACACGATTATAGGACCAGCAGATTACGGATTTTTTCCTTAAGATTACGATTAAAATTACGGGAGAAAAGGGATTACGGGATTACACAATTTCGATTATGATTATAAGAAGATGCCACTGTCAGATTACGATTATGATTACGATTTTGTCAAAATGTAATCGATTACAGCCGATTACGATTACGTAATCGCGATTACTCCAAGCCTGCTCGCAATCATCACTTTTTTGATCCGCTGGGCGTAATTCAACAAGAATTACAAACGCACCAAAATGGCTTTTTTAGCAAAATTCGTCAAATCCGGAAAGAATTGCAGCAATTTCGCTAGTTTTTGTTGCACGGTAATGTTTTAGCACAGTCCGCGCTTAATGTTCGTAGGCCTTTTGAAATAAAAATAATGAAAAACGAGGAGGGGGAAGGGGAGGGAGAGAGAAGCAAAGAATACCATGGTCGACCAATTTTCGTACTCGCCGGATCTGGCTTCATAACGCTGTTGACAAAGCTTGTCATCTTTTCACGAGCGAAAGTTACCGGCACTCGCGTTATTTTATTAATAATGCCCGTCTGAGATCCGTTTGCATTTTGTTTGAAAATATTTTTTTATATAACTTTTACCCCACCCCCAGCTCTCCAGTCATCCCTTGCAACTGAAATTGCCAAAAACAATTTATACTATACCTATATGCTCATTTTCTGTCAAAAAAAAACTCGATCATTTTTTACCATTTTTTCCGAAAAAACTCGTGCTTCAAGGGGTTAAAAGCCCTATTTTCTCCGGGCCTCTTCCCCCATTTGTTTTTATCCCAAAACAAACTTTTATTTTTATACCTCAATTGAAATTTTGCATTAAACGAGATAAACCGACCAAAAAGAGTTTTTAATGACTTCATGAATGGCAGCACTTCGAACTGTGTTGACACGCAAAATATTTTTTTCTATTTCAGATGATTTCTACACCTACTTTTTATGAACTGTACAATTATTTATGGTAAATTTTTAACAAAACAGAAAAATGCATTCTTGTTGATAAGGGCCACGCTTAACTGTTTTAAAATCTCCGTTTTTACTTTATTTGCTACAACTACTTTATTTTCAAATCACAGCTCCGACTAGAGCCCCTTTAGAGCAGGGGTCCGAGTTTCTGCAATTGTCGGAATTGTAAATTTTGTAGGACACATGGATTCTCTTCTAAAAAGTAAATCCACAAATTGTAGGAAATTCAGGATAAATGTTTAAAAAGTAGCACTCTTCAAGACACTTTTTTAAAAAGTAGGATGTGTAGGACAACTCACCCCTGCTCTGGTTGAATGTGAGCAGCAGTGCTAGGAGAATTATTAATTTTCATTAATCAAATCACTTATTTATTACTAAGCGTCTTGCACAAAAAATGGTGCCTGACTTTAGGGGAACCAAGGGCCTCCCCCCCCCCCCCCCCCCACACACACACACAGAGGACATCCAGATGCCCGGTATTCGACCAATTTTTTAAAAATTTCCGGTCATCCCCCATGTAAAATATGTATGTTAGCTTTTTGTGCGTAGAATTTAGTTTTCAAACACCAGAGCCGGATGTCCGGTACGGATGACTCACACAAGAGACTCCGATATCCGGGAAAACAATATCCGACTTATTTAATTTTGTCCTTGGTCCCCCGCACCAAAGCAAAATCCTGGATACGCCACTGCCTGACTTATTTCCATTTGTTTGAAAAATATAATATCGTGATCGGCGGCTGCTTAGATCGCTGGTTAATAGGATCATTCGCTTTTATGCATCAAACAAAACATGAGCTTTACGGCGAAGTAAAAATTTCGACGGATAAATGGATCAAACGTCGGATTAACGAATCATATTTTCCCAATGTCAGTTGCACGCACTACTGTTCTTGTTTAGGGCAGTGTAAATAGTTTTTGAAACAAAACGCAAAACAAAAGTGACTCAAAACACAAGAAAATCAGCAAAATCATTCTAAAAGAGAAAAAGTATGCAAACGCAACCGAAGTTGGAATGAAACCAAAGTTAAGTGCCAAGTTAAAACAGTGCAAACCGTTTTTGACATACAAATGCACAAAACAGGTAACACTCAAAACGCAAAAAAAAAAAAAAAAAAAAAATCAATCTGAGATTCTAAAAAAGGAAAAGTATGCTAAAGTAGAAGCTAGAAAGAATCGAATTTGCAATGAAAAAAAAGTAATTTATACCACCATATTATGATATTGCAGAGTACTAACGACCAGGGCCCCCTAATTTTGGTTATTATTATTTATTTTTTGTAATTTAAAATTTTTTAGAAAAATATTTAAAAATAGCATCTTTCAAAAACAAACTGTTAGTGTTCTTTTGCTTCACAGAAAATTTGTATTATTAAATCATTTTAAAACCACAAGGAATTTTCACTTTGGGGGCCCCCAAATTTTGGTTTGACAATTTGAAATTTGAAAAACAAAATCGATTTTGCACTTAGGGGACCCCCAGATTTTATTCAAACATTTTGTAATTTAAAAACAAAATCATTTTACACGTTGGGGGCTCCCAAATGTTAGTCTGACTCTTTGACATTTGAAAAACAAATTAGTTTTAGCGCTTTGGGGGCCCCCAAAGTTTGGTGTGACTGGCAAGTTTTACAAACACATACTGAATGTTATGTTTAAAAAATTTTTGTTGCGTGAGGGGCCCCCAAACATGAGTTGTGCCTATAGTGATTCAAAATGTAAATCGCGCCTTGCTAACGGCATATTTTTAATTTTATTAAAGAATATGTATGTCGTCCCTTCAGTACACGTTTGGTGGTCAATCACTTAATGACCACTTCGTAGACAAATATCTGCCCTTGTTATGATTATAAATAAAATATCGTAAATAAATAAATTACGATAAAAGTCGGTTTCTGCAAAAGCTTCTTTTTATTATTCTTTTTTTTTTTTTTTTAAAGTCTTGGAACAAACGCTCTTTTGTTGGTTTAGTTGGGTCTAGTGACCGATATACCAGGTCTGTCAATGTGTGGCATGCAGCTAAATTTGTCCCTGTATAAGGAGTACCTATCGCATAAAGACTTGATTCTCATTTATTAATTTGCAATGACCTTGAAAAGAGTATTTAAAAAAAGTTGAGAAACGGAACAATCAAGTATTCAAACATTTTCCCAGTGATGTAATTAAGTCCTTCCCTTGTACGAAGTAAGGGAAGTATTGTATTCGCGAAAAATTTCATCGTAAATTTTAGTTTTAATCACAAATTAATCAATTCTGTCTATTTTTTTCACGATGTCCGTATGTATTATGTACATACGCGCTTGAGTATGGCCACTGAAATATCCATTTTATCATCCCTGATTCTGTTTAGACGATTTTTGTCATGCTGTCTATATGTGCGGATCGCGCATAACTCAAAAACGACCAGTCGTGGAAGGTTGAAATCTTGTATGTAGGACCTGCATAAGTTGCACCTTACTTGTATAGCTGTACACCTCCCCTTTTGGTTGCAAACGGATGTTCCAATAGAGACTTTTTTTCTCGATTTTGTGTCCAATCCATGCCGTTGGCAAGTCTTTTTCCGTTTCAAGATATTTTCCCGAAGGCATCACTCAATATCTTATATATAAGCCGCTTAAGTGTGTTTGTCGCCGATAGCTTATTCCGAATTTCTTACTCCGAGAAAACTGCATCGTGCTGCCATCTACACATTTGTTTCTATAATGAAAACGACTAATAATCAAAACAGTCCTCTAGCATTTTGAGTGAGGCATCGCTAGATTTACAATCTCCGTTAAAAATTAATGTAACAGCGAATTTAATTTAATCCTTCTTTCTTTGTTTTAATTAATTTATCGTCTGCGCTTTTTATATACTATATTAAAGTGGCAGCGCTCTTTTTCCCAGTTTCGTTAAAACTATTGTTTTGACGATGATTATGTTGGATATAAATAAATATGTTTCACAAACAATTTGATTATATAGTAAATAATATTTTTATTTTACAGAGTATTAAAACTTAGATTTTTTTTCAGTAAAAATATTTTTTTCCGAAATTATTATATGTTTATTATTTATTCATTGAACTTTACCGTTCTACCTGATAAATATCTCTTTGATTTGATGTGCATTTCCGGTTACTGAGAGAATTGTATATTTATAATATCTAGAACAGCGGTCATTTCGTATGACCGCCGGGCTTACTAGTAATTTCATAGTTAAGTATATATATATGTATCTATGCATTCATTTGACGACGATTTGAAAGTATCTCGCCAACTTTGGCAAAATGTTGCCAAAATAGAAAAGTCAAATCCATTGTCAGTTTGGCATTACGTGCAGTATTTAGCAATTTCTCCGTAGAACCGTCATATTGCTAAAGCATTTACGAGAATTATGTAAACAGCCTTGTTTTTGTTGTTAAAAGATGTATCATATAATAAGCGTAGTACAAGGAAATCATGTGGTGCACACATAAAAATTTTTTATAATTATTAAAACAATGAGCATAAATTTTTTGCTAATGAATTTTTGTTCTCAATATTTATGACTGAAACCATCTATTTCAGTTTGAGTACCACCTCAGCTGAGAAAGGTTGAACCCTCAATTATGACTGCATTTTTTGGATCGGCTGCTTTATCGCATCGAATTTCGGTAGAACACAGATAAACTTCGTTTACTGTATTAGAAAACCTTTTGCAGTTCTAATGCATGATTTCCTCTTCTTTTTTTCTTTGCTAATTACTCTTGTTTTGAGCTGCAGCTTGATAAAAGATTAATTATCAGAAAAGTTAGCTTAGATGACACGCCCAAGATAGAGTAACCTAAAATAAACCTCATAAGAAATAATAATAATAAAGACTATCCATTCGCTTACCTCTGCCTACATTTCAGTGTAGTGAATAATTTAGTAGGGGCTAATTGTTTCGTTAGATAATCCTATTAGCTGTTAGTCCATTTCCTGAAATGGAACAAAGACCTTAGATAGTAACTTTTAAATGAAAACTACGTTGCTCACGGTTAATTTTGTAATTAGTTATTCCCAAGGAGGTCATTTTTATTTCGGGAATCCAGAAAGCGAGAATTTTAATTGAGCAAGGCCAATGGGCGGCGTGAAACTGAAAGAAAGTTGGTTTCATCGTTAGACGTCGGTGAATAAACTTGTTCTTAATTGTAACTTTATGTTACAGAGGGTTTTAAGATTAGTATTTTTATTAGTTTTGTTTCTGAGTTGGCAGATATTCAAGACCGAAATTATCGTCTTCTCCAAGAAATAAAACTTAAAAAATATAAGTTAATTAACAATGTTTAATGTCTAAAATTATGTTGTTAAAAGGAAGGAATATTTGTTATTTATTATTTCTCAGAGGCATGAGTAATGAATTCCGATAGCAAAGCAAACACACTACTGTAATTAAAATTGACGCAAGTAAAAATAATGAATCAAATAAATAAGTAAAAATGTTCGACTTTAATTTAGTTATTTAGCCGACCATTTAGACAACAGTCTTGCAGAATCAAAGAACCGTTCTTAAGAATCAAGTGATGCAAAATGAGAAGTAAAATTATTATTGTACGTGAGTCATAACTTAATTTCTAAGGTTTTAAGTTCCGAAACACACATCAGGTTCCCTCCTCCTGCTTCCCATTTCAACCCTAAGCATGTTTCAATACTCCCATAAAAGTACTAAGTCCGAATTTTAAAAACTTGTGATAAAAGTTAGTACGAGAGAACGATGGCTGAAAAAAACACGACATGAAATACAATAATTATTACATAATAAGTGCGATTTAATGGGGATATACTCTATTTTAAATCTCCTAATTGTTAAAGGTAGACACATTTTCGTTAAAAACGGTGTTAATTTTTTTTGAAAATCCTGGGAGACGTTTTGGCTGAATTAAACACTGGTGCGGCTGGAAACTGTTTTAACTTCTTTCTGAAAGGCTTGTCTAAAATTATAGTTTATTTTATTTATTAAAAATTTGAAAGTAGGTTTTGAGATGGGGGAAACTTTGTGTCTGACCCCCAATAGCTTTTGAGGGGACTGTCTGATTTGAAAAGTTTTTTTTTTTGCATTCGAAAGATCTTGGCGAGGACATCTCATTTCTATATTTTATTGTTTGATTTGAACAATTTTTCGTTCAATTTTGATCAGTTCAAGAAAATTTTAACATCAGCGCCTGTGGGGAAATATGAAACAAATTATACAAAATAATTATATTGTTCCATTGAACAAGCTTATTGGAAGAAGCTCTCAATGTGAGATATTTTTTGATTTGATCTATTTTTGTTCAGTTTTGAACAGTTCAAAAAACAAAGAAAAAAAAAAACAATAGCGCCTGGAAATTACAATCCTGATCTAACAGACGGATTTGCTTGCAACAATATGTATTCGAAAGATCTTAAGACGGTAGGACATTTATTACAGACCTTCCAGAACTAAACGAGCCCATATGGTCATGAAATTTTTTGAGCAGGATGGGCTTGGAGCGGACTTCATCGGGAGGATTTCATGAAAAAGAACGTGTACAGATAAGAGCAACAGCATCATTTGTTGAAGGTTAAAATATTATTTTGCGTAGGAGGGAATATAATTTAAACCTGCAAGGAAATAGGATATGTCCTGGTCTGGTAACACCGAAATGCTTATATTTTTACTTTACAATTTAAAACTACTGAGAATTGATTATGCATAATAGAGCCATGTGAGCATTATTTTTAGATATTACAGTGAAACCTGTGTTAGTTGACCACTTGCGCTGCAGCACTTTAGGTTAGGGGACAACTTAGACATTTGGTCAACTTATAGAGGGTGAGGTAGAGGGTGAAGGGTTAATTCCGTTCCTGACAGAAGTGGTCAAATTAGACAGGTGGTCAACTTTACAGGTTTTTCTGTATTTCATTCACATAAATTTTTGTACACTTTCATATCACATGACATTTTACATTGCAAAAAAAAAGAAAAGTTTTTTTTTTTCTCTCATTAATAAATTCTTACAGCCTTTTTTGATGTTCTGGACATATTACAAATAGTTTTAATTAAAATATAAATGTTTCGCGGATTAATCGGTGAAAGTCATCAAATTATAAAATATCTATGAAGTGACCGATTACGGATTACTGACGAATTATTGGTGCATCCGTAGCTCGTGCTGCAAAACTTTGTTTTCTTCCAAATCTAACGTTGTTTGGGACAAACAAAAATTGCATGCAATTGTTTCGGAGAAACAACGAATATTTCTTCAGCGCAATAAAATAGAGCCTATGCGAAGGAAATAACCAGTTTCAACTATTAACCGTTGCTAACGACTCGTTATTTCTCTGGCATAGATTCTTTTTTCTTTGTTGCGCACAGAGACCTTTTCTTGTTGCGTGCAGGCACTTTTTCTTGTTACCATTTGCAAATAGAACATAACTTTTTGCCCCGTTGCGAAGAATATTTATAATAAAAACAATTCTCTAAATAAATATTATTTGGCAATGCATACCCTCACATAGTTTTGAAACCTCAACTAGGTGTTGCGGTTCAAACATAATTCTTTCTAAAAACAAAGTTCTTTCCATGTTCTAACAAGTTTCTTTCTAATAGCGATCTTTATCAAAAAGGAATACCTTAATGAAGCTGTAAGATTAATTAAACGGAACCCCAAATATTGAATTAGGAGAAAGGTGTATAAATCTATTTTTTTCTTCCCACCAAAGCTTTTGTTTTGTGTAATCCCCATGACAACCCTTGATCCTGATAGCAAATGCCAAACCTCTCGACCCGGTTTTCTTTATTATTTCTCCGCTGTCAAAAATAAAAGGTCTTACCTTGAATTCTAAAGACTAAAAGGATGTATCTTACAGGGGTTGATCCAGCATTTTTCAGCCCTTTAAAGGGCTTTTTTTTTTTTTTTTTTTTGTAGTATCGGTATGTTGAAATATTTTTCAGATTTTGTTTTGTTTCAAAAGGGAAATTCATATAGGACAGTAAATAAGATTAAAATGATTTATTATTTAAGTAAATATGATTTTTTCCACCTCCCCTTTGAGGGGGGGGATATTTATATTATTTGAATATTGGTGCATGTGGTGGTAAATATATTTCCCAGAGTCTTTGCAAGATTCTGCCAATCAGAAAGGGTAAAATAGCTTACTATAAACATCTATAATTTGGTGGGAATCATACTTCCCACCACCTTAAAAAGGGTTAACATTGTCCGTTTTTTTGTGAATTTTGAGGAGATTTTTGTGAAAATTGAAAATTTAAACATATATTAATGAAAATTTTTATTATTATTTGTCGCTTTTATAACAAATAATGGTGTGAAAAGTACGATTTGGAAGCTTGGAATTTTGTGAAGGGTCCGTTTTGATTGATTTAAATTTTGTGAAGGATCCGTTTTAATTGGTTGAAATTTTGTGGAGGGTCCGAAAACGGGACTCGAATTTCCTCTGGCGCGACCCCTGCTTAATGTTCTGACGCTGCTTGGAAATAATGACATTTCACTATAGCTATTTAAAAAAATGTATAAATTTATTTTCTGAAAACAGAACAGTCGTTACACATCATATTCAAACTTTGGGTTTCATAAACAATATTGAATTGATAATGTTGTAATTATTCACGTCGACAGGGTGGTGTAGTAGTAAGGCGCAAGCTTCGTACGCTCCAGATCGCAGGTTCAAACCTGGCACAAGTCAGTGGATTTTCAAGATGCAGAAAATTGTGTGTGCCCATGTCGTATGATTATGCGGCATGCAGGGACGTAACTAGAGGGGGGCAGACGGGGCTTATGCCCCGGGCGCATAATTATTTTAGGGGCGCTAAATTGACTAAATGTGTGTTTGCCGAAATACATACTTTTCTTGTGTTTCTAAGGGGGAAGGGGCGCTAAATCCTAGTCTTGCCCCAGTTAGAAAATGACCTAGTTGCGTCCCTGGCGGCATGTTTCGTTTTTTATGCGGCATTCGTTTGGCATGGATACTCTCGGCTAAATTAAAATTCCTAGGGCTGTTTGCATCAACGAGAGCTCAGGCGCCTCCACTAGGGGAAACTGAGCGTCAAAAAAAAATGCGGCAATGGTACCACACTCATTGTGGTGCCGCTGAAAGAGTTGGTACCAATCTCTGGGGACGCACTAGGTCTGCAATGCTTAAGGACCAATACTGCAGCCCCATCTGAAAAAAAAAAACTCTAGAGCAGCGGTTCCCAATCTTTTTTTTTTTTTTTTTTCGCGTACCATCATTTTTCTTGCTAACCATTTTGCGTACCACTGCTAATATAACTTTAATATATAAAACAGAACATTAATAGATTATAGATAGACTTATTTTGCCTGCGCGCGTAAACAGTTTGCGAACCACTGATCTAGAGTAATTTGTAAGTTAATTCGAAAGACATACTAAAATTGAGCACAGAGAATTCTAAGCATAGTAATAAATCTATTTGTATCAAAGTTTTATACAATGATATGAGATCAAAATTATTTCTTGCCTCCAACCATTAGTGTCATGGCAGAATTCTTTTTTTTTTAATAATTTTACCTCTCGTCTAGAATAGAGAGAAAAAAAGCATAATATTGTTAAGCTTGTGGTTTATATGGATCGGTAATCAGGGTTCCGGGTTATGAACTGAACTTCAGTTGTTCTATATTATACGTTCATAATGCGTATCGGTTAAATAATATTGCAGCATATTATAATTCGGGTAACTTGACATTCCGCTGTCTTTCTGATTGGTTCCACAGCTGTGTCACCCCATTAAAGGCATTGTTAATATTTTCCAATGTTATCATTGTGTTTCCTGTTTATAAGTGATTTTTTTGTAACTTACATGCCTCTTTCTTTTCTAGGCTTCGCTATCGACTGCTTTCGTTGCAATTCCAGCCACACACTTGACTGTTTAGAAAAGTTCATAAAGCCTAACAGCCTTGTGCCGGAACCATGTTCGGACGTTTTCGAAGCAAGGTATTGCATCAAGGTCACTGGAATCTACCAAGGTATTACATATTTGTTACTTGTACAAATAGTTTGTAGTCAATCTTTGTAAAATAACTTTAATATATAAAATAGAACATTAATAGATCATATTAATTATGTTTTATGTTTATACTTAGGACCACCTAGTGGTGGCATTTTAGAGCCTTTGCAAAAATGTTATTTAGTGCCCCAAAAAGAGAATTTTCAGAAGCATAGTGCGCCCGCGGATGTTTTGGTTTTACCCCCCCCCCCCCCCGAGCCCTAAATAATAGTGCTTTATTATATACTCGAGTTTCTTTTAGTAGTTTCAAAAATTTATAACCCCCCCCCCCCCCCCCCATTAAAAAAATTCTGCGTACACCTTATATACTTCCTCACAGACCTGAGATTAGAATTTAAATAGTTCAGAATTGTTTACATTCAAAGTGAATTGCTGTATGCGCAGAATGAGCGCTATACTATTTTTTGAACCGTTGCACTTCCAGGTCCCTTTGGGAATAAATATTGATTATTTATAAAAAAAGTAATAAAACATGCGTTCTATACCTAATTTCGTTTATCAGTGCTAAAGGGTAGGAACTTATAAAGTAGTACCCACTTCATGGGATCCCTTTGGGTCACAATGATTTTCATAACAATACGTAAACAAACCACGAAATTAGACAACTTTACCAATTCAACCCTACACTGCCCCAGTATTATTTAGAAACAACACTTCTATTTTTCATTCACTAAGCTCTTGTTTTGTATTATTTTTAACAATTGGCGCATTCTTTTTGTATGTAAGTTCATATTAGTTCATATAGTTTCCCCTAGATCTTGTAAACTGGGCGCAAGGTTCATCTTTTTTTCAGAAAATCGTAAGAGATGTCTGATTTTGTAAAAAACAATACCTTATTTTTTTTTTTACAAATTTGAAGCAACAATTTTATTTTAAAAAATTGTTTTTAATTGCTTACATAGTTTTAAAATAAAATAAATGTAAGTTATCCGAAAATTTTCGTGAAAAATATATATTAGGGCGTCTTTTTTACTTGTTTTAAAACAACAACCGCAAAAAAAAAAAAAAAAAAAAAAAGCGCAGTGTAGGATTAAACCAAACATACTAAGCTTCAAAATAAAATGAAAAAAAAAATCGCTTAATATTATAAATAAATTAAAAACATCATCAATTGTTGATTGGGTGTAATTTTTACCAAGAAGCTGATTTATAAATCGCTTGAAATCATAAGGTTTTTAAAGTCATCAAAGCAGTGTTGTACTCTACGCGTCCACTGTTACGTTGACTAATTTTTTAGCCTACTTTCCCGTAAAATTAGAAAAATAATAATACATGAAAGAAGGCTTAATGTATCGTGAAAATACCGTTAGAAATCAAGAAAAGTCAATAAGTTAAGTAATTAAATAAAGATTGAAAAATAAAAAAATTGAAAGTTGGATTTTGAGTTTAGGAAAATGTGTGTCTGTCGGTCTGCCCCCCCCCCCCCCCTCAAACTTTTGAACGAATTGTCCGGTTCAAAAAATTCTTTTTGCATTCGAAAGATCTCGGCGATAACATCTCATTTCCATATTTTACTTTTGATTTGAACAATTTTTCGTTCAAGTTTGAACAGTTCAAAAAATTGTTACCATTAGCGCCTATGGGCAAATATGAAGCAAATTATGTAAACTCTAGGCATAAGCTTCGAGTTCTTATGAACAAGCTTATTGAAAGAAGCTATCGGCGATCGGCGTGAATAATCTTTTGATTTGAACAATTTTTGTTCATTTTTGAACAGTTCAAAAAAAAAAAAAAAAAAAACATAGCGCCTACGGGGAAATTTCAATCCTGCTATATAAATACTGATCTAACGATCCGATTTGCTTGGGACAAAAGGAAAGCTCTTATCGGAACGCGCTTATAACGTAGAACATGTACCGAAAGTTGATCCAGAACTAACAAGCCTATGAAATTTTTTGATCTGGATTTTCACGAATATTTTCAATTATTGAATGATTAAATGAATAAGTGAAAGAATGAATGAACAAATGAGTGAATAAATGAGTGAATAAATGATAAAAAAATAAATAAATAAGTAAAAGAGTGAATGTATTTACATGAATGACTGTATGAATGACTGAATAAATGAATGAATGCATGAATATGTATTAACCGTTGTAAAAGGTATATTTGAAGCAATTAAGAACTAATGCTAAACGAGAAAAAGAGAGAGAGATTGTAAATTTGAAGTTGGGTGTATACGGGAAAGTAGGCTCGTTTAGTTCTAGACGGAACTTCTTGCTGTAATCTGTCATAATGATTCCCTGAACCAGGGAGCATTTTCGTAAATCCAAACAATAGCGCAGGGAAAGAAAAGAACAGGTTCGTTTTGAATCAGAATCTATATTTTGAATGCATTATGAATATTTCTTCAGCAGTTAAGATGGGGTTCGAAAACTGATAACATTAAGAGATGTAATGATCACAGAAAGCAATAATTTTAGGCAATATACAAACCATACAAATGAATAGAGATAATCAGGACCGAGTGATTTTTGATAACGATAAACGATAGATAACAGAAACCGCGATTACATGAGTTTTATTAAATAAAAAGCTGTTTTTCCTAACAATATTGTATTGTGGCGTCCCATATTAAAGTGGTTCCGGATCATAATGCCCCTAACACTGGTTTTCTTTTTTTAAAAAAAATGGATTCCGGATATCCGGACAAGCCCCACCCCCTCCCGTCGGTGCGTCCCCACTGTCCCGTATTTGCAATTTTAAATTTGGCAACCCTGATTTAAACATACAGGTGATGAAAAAATATTATTATTTGCCTCTTGTTTGATAAATAATTCTGTGGAATTGTGTGAAGGATCCTTTTTGATCAATTGGAATTGTGTGAAGGATCCTTTTTGATCGATTGGAATTGTGTGAAGAATCCTTTTTGATCAATTGGAATTGTGTGAAGGATGCTTTTTGATCAATTGGAATTGTGTGAAGGATCCATTTTGATCTATTGGAATTGTATGAATAATCCGTTTTGATTAATTGGAATTGTATGCGTCCGAAAACGGACTCGAATTTCCTCTAGCGCGGCACCCTGCATTGAATACCTGAAATCCCCCCCCCCCCCCCCCACCCCAGTGTTGGGACGGGTGACATATTATGTTTTTTTTTTTTTTTTTTTTTTTTTGTCAATTACCTCTTTGAATTTTTCATAACGCCAGTAATTTTATGGTACTTCTGATACCATTTAGTGTTATATTTATGCAGTGCATTCCATTTCATTAAGATCACACTCATTCAAATGTTATTTACTGGTTTTGCTGTTGTTATGGTTCTTTAATCATTCTTTTTCCCCCCCTCAGGTGTAGAAGGAACCCACCGCTTCTGTTCTGCAAAGGATATGGGCAATTATTGCGAATATATCACCCGAGAAGGTGACGAAAAAGAATTTCGCTCTTGTGTATACACCTGTGCCTCTGATGGTTGTAATACTGCCACAAGGACTAAAGTCATTAGTAATTTATTAACTGCCAGCATTTTTTTAATCTTGTTTATTTTCTTATTTTTTGCATGAAAGATTCTAACAATCAACGACGTTTATTTGACACCTAATGTTCCACACCTGGCAGCTGCTGATTGTACTTTGAATCTCAGATGAAGTGTAAAAATTAATTCTATCTGATGTTGGATACCATGAACTTTAAGCGATTAGAGCTGGACTCTTAACATATCGCTTCTGCAGAAAATAAAAAATAAAATTAATAAGTTAATAAATAAATTATTAACTTTTGTTAAAAAAAGAAAAAAAAAAAAGCTCGTGCCATTTTCTACCAAACAAAAAGGGTTACCTTTTTTGGGGGGGAGGGGCACATAAAAGCTGGATAATTTGCTATTTCTGTTCATTTTCCAATTCAAATTAAAATGACAACATATTACGTGTATATAAGCTGTTGAATAATAAGGAAGCCAAACTTTTATTAGCAATGAATTTCAGACCGTTGGCACTTAAATTAGTGCTTTTTAAAAAATATTTTGACATCTATTTAATTGCTGAACATATCTTTACAAGAAATAAAACGACTGTTTTATCCTGCATTCAGGAATTCCAGGACCCTTTTTTTTTTTTTTTGTTTGCCTTTTGTGATTCAAGATTTTGATTGCTCCATCGAAGACTGAGCTTATATAGTCATCATATTAAATAAGAAAGAGGCTATTCAAGTTTTTTGACAACTGTTTTTGTTTTTGTAAATCCGTTACTATATTTTGTACTTTGGTTATTTGTATTATCTCTTATGTTGAACATTACAATGTAACAAAAATAATTTAGAGGTTTTTAGTTGAAATTGGAACATTTTTGTATTCAATAACTCACAAGTATAATTTCTGTGTACGTTGAACTAATTTTATTTATTATTATAATCAGTTTTTTCATTTTTTGACAATTAATTTCTCCTTATTCTCCCCAAAGAAATAAATGAATAAAAATGGTAAATAGTCTATTAAAATTTAAAAACAATTGAAATATATTTCTGTAGCTTTATATCTGCATCATAAGATTTGGGGGAGGGTGTAAGTCAAGGGAATTGGAATCTGTATTCCTCAGTTAAAAAGTTTCAAAGCAGAAAATTCTTTTACAATTACTCTAATGAAGACTTAAGGTGACTGACGTTGATAATGATAGAACTCCCCCCTCACCCTCCTCAAATATAAAATATTTGTAGCTGATTCGAGCTGAGTTTTCCTGTAACTGTTACTTTGTACTCAGTGATGCAACAGGGAGGTGATAGTAACACCCAATAACCCTTGGTTGAAAGACAAATTGCCATTTATTGTATGTATATTAATGCATTTATTAAATGAAATAATCGTTATGATCTCCCAAGCGAAGAAAGGTCTAGTAAATGTTCATTTTTCAAATTTTATCGAAATACGAGGTTAAATTCGTTTCATTTTGAGTCACAAATTATTTTAAAATTCAGAGCTCATTAAATTGCATTTCAATAGTGATTTATCGATGATGATTTTAATTAATGTCATTCAATTTTACAATCTTGTTTGAACAGCGGTTTTTTATTCATTTTTTTTTGGATTACATTATATTGTTCGCTCTTGCTTGTGAATTTCAAATGAATGCTTGTATCACGTGATTGGATCAATAAAGTACTTTTATTTCTTAAAATATGCTTGAGTTTTTTTTTTTCTGTGTGTATTTGTCATACATGAGTTCCTGGGACGTGCATAATTAATTAACCGAGAGGCTTATTCAGTGAATTTCAAATGTTATATTTTTCAAAGAAAAAAACGGCTGCTATTGAATTTTTTTTATGCAAGCGATTACTGAAATATATATATATATATATATCTTTAAATATATATATATATATATATATATATACCACACAATTACCGAAACACCTCACAAATTAAAAAATAAATAAATAACATTCGAGCCAAAGGTAGTGTTGGGAAAAAGCACCAAACAATTTTTTTTTTACAATTCAAAATTTTAAGCAAACATTAAAAATTCATTATTAAACAAAAAGACACGGAAAAAGAAAGCACGTGGGGTTTTGTCAATGCCGCTGCCCGAATACCAAAAATGCGACGCACCAGCAGACCCCCTACCCAAGCAATTATACGTATATATATATATCTGAGTCCCGAGGCATATAAACAGCGGGGATCTAATTTATGCCAAACGTTAACCGTATGTGTGACGATCTGTAAGTGCAAGACCCCCTTTCAACCTCAGCCCCATCTAATTTATCCCTTATAAAATTCATCGCATGCAAAACAAAAAAAGGTAGTTATTGATTTTTTTTTATGCAAGTGAGTACTGAAATTTATACGTATATATAATGAAGTAAAATAGCTTGAAAAAGAGACAAGGACGATGAAGGCCAATTCGTCTCAAAGAATGAGAGATACCGACCACCTCACAAAATGCGACAAAGAGCGACACAATGCTGGTGTGCCGCCTTTTTGATCTTCGAACCAGCGGCATGGACAAAACCCCCAGTGCTTTCATTTTCCGTGCCGTCTTGTTTTTAAATCTCCTCGAACCTCCTTCCCTTTTAGCAGTAGCCCTTAAGGATGTCCTCCCTAAGCGATGGAGGGTGGGCCCCCCTAGGATGCGAGGTGGAGGGGCCCACGGATTTTACATGCACGTATTCATAAGTGTACATGGTGGGTCTTGTGTCGAACAGCCGACCTTCCGGTTAGAAGTCGGACATCCTAGCACTTGGCTACCACGGCCCGCAGATTTTGAAAATCGTTGAATGGGCTCAAGCACAAAAGGGCAGGAGGATGGGGAGGTCAATTCCAAATTTTAATCCTTCTGAAAATAGGCTTCAGGTATATTGTAATGAGAAATACTTGTCAAACCTAAATAATTAGCGGTTTCAATTGAAAAATTGGAAACTTGAATGAATAATCACGATAAAATTCAGAGTTCGAGACTATTTTAAAATTATTTTATGTTTTTCCATGGGCGTTATTTTCCTGGCCGGACGAGGAATAAAAATTGTATTGTCAATTTAATAAAAACAATGAAGCTTGTACTTTATTTGCTCATAACACGTAATTGTAAGCAAGAAATAATTATCCCATGTAAAAAAATCATGTGACATTTCTTTTACAATTCTTTAGATAATTTGAAACTTTAATAAAAACTTTATCATAAATTAAGTATTGTAGCTGATCAGGATTTTTAAGTACGCTGTTTTCCAAGTTCAACTTAGTATAGAACCCCGATTTCCTTGTTGAGCAGTCTATTGGTATTTTAGTTCGATTTTAATGAATAATCAGTTTGAACTTCCCATCGTTGATAGTCAATAAATGTATTTAAAGTATCGATGAGGTAAAACTTCATATTGCCAAATATTTAAAATTAAACTTGTATTTGCGTAGATAGGGGTGCGAGTTACGATGGGATAATAATGGTTAATGGGGGGGTCTAGAAAGGGACTTAACCATAAAAGGATAATAATTGTCTTTGCTTAAATTTCTGAAAACTATCCGGTATTGGTCAACCCGGGCGTGGGTAGGAGCTACTTCTTGAATGAGTGCATCGCATACCCTGAGTTAAGCCTCAATAAAGTTTAATAAGGAAAAAAAATGTCAATTTCAAAGGAACAAAGGGAAACTCTTTCAGTAAGATCAAGCCATACGAAACAAAAGTAATTAAAACAAAGATTTATTTTGATATAATATATAGCACACACATATACCGAAACACCTCACAAATTAAAAAATAAATAAATAACATTCGAGCCAAAGGTAGTGTTGGGAAAAAGCACCAAACAATTTTTTTTTTACCAATTCAAAATTTTAAGCAAACATTAAAAATTCATTATTAAACAAAAAGACACGGAAAAAGAAAGCACGTGGGGTTTTGTCAATGCCGCTGCCCGAATACCAAAAATGCGACGCACCAGCAGACCCCCTACCCAAGCAATTATACGTATATATATATATTCTGAGTACCAGAGGCATATAAACAGCGGGGATCTAATTTATGCCAAACGTTAACCGTATGTGTGACGATCTGTAAGTGCAAGACCCCCTTTCAACCTCAGCCCCATCTAATTTATCCCTTATAAAATTCATCGCATGCAAAACAAAAAAAGGTAGTTATTGATTTTTTTTTATGCAAGTGAGTACTGAAATTTATACATATATATAATGAAGTAAAATAGCTTGAAAAAGAGACAAGGACGATGAATGCCAATTCGTCTCAAAGAATGAGAGATACCGACCACCTCACAAAATGCGACAAAGAGCGACACAATGCTGGTGTGCCGCCTTTTTGATCTTCGAACCAGGGCATGGACAAAACCCCCAGTGCTTTCATTTTCCGTGCCGTCTTGTTTTTAAATCTCCTCGAACCTCCTTCCCTTTTAGCAGTAGCCCTTAAGGATGTCCTCCCTAAGCGATGGAGGGTGGGCCCCCCTAGGATGCGAGGTGGAGGGGCCCACGGATTTTACATGCACGTATTCATAAGTGTACATGGTGGGTCTTGTGTCGAACAGCCGACCTTCCGGTTAGAAGTCGGACATCCTAGCACTTGGCTACCACGGCCCGCAGATTTTGAAAATCGTTGAATGGGCTCAAGCACAAAAGGGCAGGAGGATGGGGAGGTCAATTCCAAATTTTAAATCCTTCTGAAAATAGGCTTCAGGTATATTGTAATGAGAAATACTTGATGCAAACCGTCAAATATTGTATTGAGCGGGCACCGCAGAATCCAAAAAAATCGGAACCCCTGAAATGAACTAATGTCACGAAAAAGGATTGAAAAATTAAAATATTTCTATTTTAAACACATTATCTGTTATGGAATCTGCTGAGCAGGGGCGGATCTAGGAAAAATTTCTGGTAGGGGCACCGGGTGTAAAAAAAAGTTGCTCATTGTACAATTTTGCATAATAAAAACACATAAGCTTGTTTCACGTTTTTTAAGCTCACTTAACACCAGTTAATATTTGTAAAAGTACAAAAAATACTTAATCACATCAAATGAAAAAGTACAATGCATTTTTACATATTAAGACAAACGCCATTTCTTTCAGATAATTTTGCGAAATACCATTCTAATAAAAAAAGAGTTTTGAAGATTATAATAACGTCAGGGAATGGGTAGCTGGTCAAGCGGCTTTTTAAACATTACCGCCTGTTCTTCTCAAAATTCAATCTTTCAAATAATAAAACGTCCAATGCTGTGATTTCAATACTTTTCTTCAGTTCTAAATTGGTAATTTTGGCTTCCGTTGTTGATGTTAGAAATAGGATTAGTTTCGGAACTTTTCCTGATTTTTTTTAATATTCAAGTTATAAAATGTATATTAGGCTATCGTTGATGACGGTAAAAGACAGCTGAAATTTTCCAAGGATGAACTTCTAAAAATAAAACTTTGATCGTTTTCGAGGATGTGAGGGGATCGGGGCCTATCCCCTGGAAATATTTTGAAATTGAAGTCTTAAAAACCCATATTAGGCTATCTTTGCTGATGACAAAAGACAGATGGATTCAACAGCTCTCTCGTAGAAATTTCTTGAAACTGAATTTCGAAATACGTAATTTTTAGAGTATAGTGATAATGTTAGAGAAAGGGGGAAGGGGATTCGCATTTTTTGTGAAATTCAAGTTTTAAAACGCATACTAGGCTTAGGCTATATCTGGTGACATTATAAGACAGCTGAAATTTTTCCAAGATGAAGTTCTAAAAATACAATTTTGAGGATGTGAGAAGACAAAATGGGGGTTCACGGGCTCCCTCCCCCGGAATTTTTTTGAAATTGAGGTCTTAAAATTGCATATTAGGCTATCTGTGGTGGCGTTAAAAGACAAGTGGAGTGTGGGGCTCTCCACTGGAAATTTTTCGGAATAGCAGTTCTAAACTCGCAATTTTGGGCATTCATTGATGACGTAAGAGAAAAAAGTTTTTCGAGGCTCTTTTCTAACCTTTTTTTTTTTTTCAAATTCAAGTCTCCCAAACACACAGCATCTTAACGACGACTCTGCACACAAAAAAAGATTGTGTCAGTGTGTGTGGAGTGGGGGGGGGGGGAGATGACTCTTCTTCAAATACATTGGCTACCCTTTTCCCTGCCTTCACCCCGAACAAACCCCTCCCAAACCCTCAGTTCGACCCCCCCCCCCTAATGAGGATCTCCTGATTGGTTCGCGCCTCTCGACGACGGTTTGCGCCTGAAATGTTCTCGTACTGACTGTTTTTCTCACTTCCTTTCTCTTATGTTTATTTTTATGGAAAAAAAAATGTTTAATTTTATAAAATTTGAAGCAAAAAAATGGAAATACTATTTAACAAAATCAAAAAAAAAAAAGTAAAAAGTTTTAAAAAATGAACAAAAAAAAGGAAAAAAGCTCAAAAACTTTTTCCCCACAGAGCTGAATCAACTATCATTATATGCTCTATTCGGCAAAACTTTCCAAAACGGTTCTGACTACTCTCATTGCCATAAAAAGTATGGCACACCCCTTGTGCTCCGCCTATGGCGGAGACTAGAAGTATTTAAAATTAGGAATAATTTGTTCTATGTACAAAGGCCATGATTATCGGGTAAAAGGGAATAGACTCTCTGTACGCCCATCGAAAATGCTGTGCTGCTGCTGCTGCTTTCCCTGCCTTCTTTCATTTGTTTCAAATAAAAGTGCAGTAACAGTCCCTTCCTTTTTTTTTTTTCTTTTCTTCAAAAAACATGTTATTGCTTTAGTCTTCTAATTTTTAATTTTCCAACTCAATTTTTATTTATTTGAAATACAAAAAACGTCCTCGGCCCCTGCAAAAAACTTTTAACATTTCAGAGTGCGGTATTATTTCGCAGTGATACTGGTAAGTAAATTTTCAAAATTTTTTATATCTTGCTTCCTGAATCTTACTTTTGAAGTTTTGTTTTTGGTGGGAATTTTCCTTACAATGTTTGGAATCTCCCCCTCTCTCTTTGTTTATCCATCAGTTTGTAACGTATTTTGGCGGCCTATAATAAGAAAGCGACGGTCATCTGTTTGCTGACGTTCATATACGTATATCTATAGCACACAGCCGGGTCATTCCGAAGACGAGAAAAGAATTATTTTTCAGGGTTTTTCAGCAGCTGGGGGAGTTTTGAAAAGTTATATTTTCGGAAGCACTGCCAGGAGACACTTCATAGCACAGTAACTTTGATTGCCGAACAAAATTTATTTTATTCAAATATGTTTTTTTTTGCATAATATTTTATAATTTTGTTTGTTTCAGTAAGGAGATTTAAAGAATATTTAACAGGGGAAAAAAAACCCTTTGGGAAAGGGGGGGGGCACGTGCCCTCCCCATAAATCCGCTACTGCTGCTGAGCAATTTATTTACCTCGCTCTGGCTTATCCGTAATTATCAATATCCTCTTATGATTAAATTGGGTGTGCCTACTTAGAAACTTCAAATGTGTAATATTATTTCCCTGGATGAAGGCTTATCAGTGCAAACAAGTTAATACTGCAACTTTTTATAACTAACTTCAGATCGGCAGTTAGTCCTCTAAAATAAACTCGCTCTTGTCATCTACTCTCACTATAAAGAGCAAATTTAAAGGGTAAGGAATGCGTGTTTACGTTAAGGCCACTAAATTATAGAACCGGCCTCGTCCGACATTTTGGTTCCAAGAAAGGACAACTCGATACTCGTCGGATAAAGGGTCGACTATGGACTAAAAAAAAGGGTTGAACAAAACATCTATGTTTTTCGACTATTTTAGTACGTAAGAACTTAAGATTTGTTTAAATCAGATTCTAAACAAGTCACAAATGAATGGAATTTTCCGATAAATTATTTCATACTTCATTAGAAAGTTCAATTATTTCGGTAGATATGCTCAAAATGGCCTTTCATTTTACTTTGGGATCATTCATAAATGATGTCACGCTTCGAGGGGGGAGGGGGTTCGTGAAATTGTGACAAGGGATGAGGGGGTAACAAGAAGTGTGACATCAGGCTTATACAACATAGCGTTACATGTGACAAAGGGGGGAGGGGGGTCCGTTGAAGTGTGACATTTTGAGACAAAATGGGGAGGGGGGTCAAATATATCGGAAAAAAGGGTGTCATCATTTATGAACGGTTCCTTTTGAGTTATTTGTGCGTCAGAACTACAAGTGACTAATTTTCATATACTTTAAACAAGACTGGATCCGAAGATCTTTTGAAACCAAAATGTCGGAGAGGTTAACCTGTACTCTGTGGTGGCTCTAGTTTACATAAGCCGTGGAGCGAGATTGTCTCTCGCACGTGGTAAATATTTGATCAAACGCATGTTGTCTTCGTAGTAATGAGATGAAGTCGAAATTAAATTTAATGGCTTCGAGTAAAAGTTTAATCTCCACCGTTTTCAATGGAACAAAATGGTTACTGTAAGCTGAAGTGGGAGATATTGTATTATGGCGTTGTTTTCGTCGTTACTTAGACAAAACTTGGTATCTTTAGAATAGATTTTAAAAAATTCGAAAGTCAGTATTGAACAGTTGTGTTCTGTTTGACAACTGTGCATTCAACGCACATAAAATGCTTGCTGTAAAAACATTATATTTAATCTGTACGTGTCAACTTCTGAAAAAAAAAAAAAAAAAATCAAGTATTTGGAACACTTTTTTCAGTTGCTCGTCTCCGATTTCTAAATCTTTGCTCCGTGTTCCGACTAGTTTCAAAATAAGAACTATATTATCCATCTCTTTTTTTTTTTTTTTTCAGTTATTTTTTTTTATATGAAAAAAAGTTACTTACAGATTATTTTTACCAATGAATGCATAGTGTTTTATATGGGCTGTTGTGAAAAAATTTAGGCACAAATAAATAAATGACACCATTTATTTCTTAGTTTATGAAGATCTCTCTACTAAAAAAAAGTAATTTGCGCTTCTTGCGCCACCGCCGCTGTCTTAGAAAAATTCTGCCTTGCTCGCTTCAAACTCTTAAATTACAAGTCAAAAACTATTCGATGAAAAATCCTGCAAATCTTATGAGAATTATTAGAATTTTCTGGCTACAACGCTGATGTAACATACTCAGAGATTCGAGAAGTAGTTTCAGAATTATTTAATTTGAAAGTGAACGAATTTTTCTTTTTCTCTGTTAGCGCTCCCCATAGCTCAATTTTTAATGAATCAATACAATTTTTTGAATGCAAAGAGATAATTGATGCCTAACGGAGCCCTTTTCCCGAAAAACGAATTCTTTAAGTTGAAAAAATCTAATTTAAACTTCAATAATATTGCAATTTTTAAACACTAGGTAGGCAGTGTTCTGAACACTTAATTTCAATAAGGAATTAAATTAAAATTTTGGAAAGTATATCATTTAGAATAGTGTTTCCCAACCGGTGGTTGGCGAAGCCCCACCCCCCAGGGGTTCGCAGGGTGCTGAAAAGGGGGTGAGGGTCCGCAAAAATAATAATGCAATGGCGGTGTTTCACAACGCTAACGTAACAGAATAAAACGGAATAGTAAATTTACATATGTAAAATTAGGTAGGAATGCAAAATGATTTTTTTTAATGAATTGTTTTCCAGATAATGCAGAAAAGTAGTGGACTGGCATAGGAAGCGTACATACAAAATTTGAAATGCACTTATTTGTATATGTCTTCTTTTGCCTGATTTCTGATTTGGGTCCCAACGAATCGCACCAATTTGGATCACACCAATTTGGATTGAATTTCGCACCAATTTGGATCACAAACTGGTACCAAAATATATTTCTTGATTTATTTTAAATTTGAGAACGTATTTTTCTCCTACTATTTCCCACTTTTTCATCGCAAGCGCGAAGAATTAGTCGGAAATATTAAAATGTTAAATTTTGCATCATTTTACGCTAATTTTTCATTATATGGACCCTAAAGTGGAACCAGAAGATATTCATAATTTTTAATTTGGACTCGCATTTATCACTTTATTCCAACATTTCTGCACTATCACAATATCGACATCTGAAATTTGAAAATATGTACATTTTAATTTTTCTTTAAATTTTCAAAACTTTTCCGAATTTTGTATATTTTAATCGGAAAGTGGAACCTGTCGGGAAAATAATTTAAAATTTTTTTTAGGAATACATATGTTTACTCCCCTATTAATAATTCAAAAAGAACAAATAATAAAAAAGTAATAATAATAATAAAAAAATTTTAGCTGTATTTTAGTTTTAATTTAAACTTAGATGTTTTACAATAATTATGTTTTCATTTCTTGTTATGAAGTATTGTACAACATGGAAAATAAATGTGCTAGTAAATTTTATAGTTTTGTCACCCGTTCCTAACTACTACAGAAGGGGTTTGCCATTTTCTTTCGGATCTTAGGAGGGGCTCGCAAGGTAAAAAAAGGTTGGGAAACACTGCAAGGTTTAATCATTCGGTCATAAAAAACAAAATTTAAAAATATTCATGAATAAATATTTTGCAATTATTTTCAGTTTTACGAAGCCGTAGAAGCGTAATGATCTTGATAGATACTTATCGGTTAAGATTCAGCAGGAACAATCACCAAATCATTTAACAGTGCTATTTTTTTGAACGAGTTGAAAAAAAAAAAGATAGCAGTTATTTTCATATCAATAATTTATTAATAGCTTATATCATTTAATTTATTAATAGCTCATTCAAATTGTGTGCTATTTTTTCATTTGCTGTATATACTAATGAAAGTTCTTTGCTATACTTAGCTACGACGATTAAAATTTTGAACTTGCCGGTGAAGGAAGTAATTTTAATGTTAAAATAGTTTTTTTTTTGGGGGGGGGAGCATTAGTTTGCACGTGGAGGTGCCCGGGCTTTGGCGGGCTATCTCAAGTATTGCATAATTCTCCGACAGTACAAAAGAAGGAGTATCACGTATATTCATCATTCTCTCTGTTAAAAACTTAAGTCAAGATTCCCCACTGAATATGGGCAAGAAAATTGGCTCTGAAAATTCCCTATTTGAATAAGGACAACAGTCCCTAAAAATTTCCATTAGATTAAGAACAGAACTTCCCAAAAGCCCTCATTAGATTAAGTGCAACAGTCCCAAAAAGTCATCATTAATTTCTTTCGAAATCAAAACTCAATAGTATTTAAAAAGTGTGCATGTTAAAAAGTGAACCTTTGTTTACAGCAATCAGGGGCTGGAACTACGAAAAACCAAAATGCCTTCAAACAAACATCAAAATAGTGTGGTCCAGCGAAATCATGTTTATTCATATTGTTCTAAACATCATTGAGTATACTATTTTACAGCTCAAGTGTGCTACTTTTGTCAGGAGACTTTTCGATAGGAAGGTTGTTGGCGACATTCGGAATGTCACGAAGTTTCTAATATTGTAAAATCTGTTCATTATGTAACAAGCTCAGTACCATACCCAGAACTTTGCTTAGGGAGGAGAGGAATCAAGGGCTGGAGAAGGGATGCATTTTACATTAATTTTGTCGGATATCCGGTGTCCTTTCTTTGACCGGATGTCGACTCAGATTTTTGAGAGATGTAAAGTATCCGCCTACTTTTAAACATTCAAAAATTTTCAAATCCGTTGTACCTTTTAAATTTGCATATAATTTCAAAATATGATAACGAATTAAATTAAAAAAATTAAACTTTCGTTTGAGTGGAAAGTCTGCTTCTCCTCTCCGGATGACCATCCTGATATACCATATCACATGATTGTTATTGAAGTGGGATGGATTCTGGACATTAAAAAGAACGGACGTATACCGGAATTGGTATTTATAAGCTCTATGTTTTCAACCGACAAACCATAAAAGATATATTTTTCGATTCCAGCGGTTGTCCGTTATGAAAAGATTTAACCTCAAAAGAAGCTCTGGGGTTGCCGAGGGAGAGCGAGAAGGGGGCGTTATCCCCCTAGTAATTCAAAAAATAAAAAAATTAAAAATATCAGTGCAGTGGAGCGCAAACTTTTTTGTTCCGGCTACGTTCCAGTTTCGAGTAAAATGTTTCTCCACTAATCCGTTCTAGATCCCTGAATTTAAGAAATATAAATTCTAATACGCGTACATAAATACACGCCATCTTTTTTTTTAATTATTATTTTACCATTATTAAAAAGTACATATTATTTAATAGCCGTGCAAGTCAAGTAATTCACGCCTCAACTTTTTCCACTTCAAGGATTAAAATTCTCTCATTACAATGATAATTTCGCAACCCCCACTTCACTTAGGATTCGCTGGATAGGGATGGAAGAGTTTTGCCACACACATTTCTCGCAAAAATTGCGCTCCACTAGTACAAGACTTTTCTTTTGATCAAATATTTCTCATATTTACTATACAATACTTTCAATGTTTACAAATACGAAACTAACTTCAAAATTTTCTTTTCCTTTTTCTTACACCGTACATTAAAAAAGTTTTCCTTTGATGTCAATCACTACTTAAAAAAGTTATTTATTGAAAAACATCAACTTTCCACACAATCCTCACTTGTAAAGGATTATTTCCTTTATAGATAAATAATCAGTAATAAATCAAAACGTAATGACTGATTTATTGACATGTACAACATTCGCTTGCTGAAACAATAGGAGGTTGGAATTTTCTGATAGAGTTAGTTCTCTCGAGGAAGCACCTTCTGAAATTAACATAACTTAAAAAAAAAAAAAAAAAAATCTAAAGGCCTTCTGCCCCCTGCTCGCTGTCGCTCGCCAAAGTCCAGAATTGCTTATGCGGCAATTCTGTAATTGCAGTCTTCCAATGAAACAAATAATTATCGCCAAGAAAAGAGATACACACGGTTTTTTCTCGATGCCAAATAACGCGATGAACAACGCGGGCTATTTGTTTTTTAAAACTAACTGTTAGCCACAAATTGGAACCATAGATATACAGACCCTAGTATAAAAATCTATGATTGGAACTTACTAACGAAATTGTACAACGTTTTTAAAGCATGGTTTACAATTATCACTTAATTATAGGCAGACCAGACGACAATTTACGATCAACGCAACATTTTTTAAAAAATTCTTTGCTTAATCAACGCCACAAGCAAGGTTTTTTATACCCTTTGTAAAAACAGCTCCGTGGTCGACGGAGGATACTAACAGAATTGCTCCAAAGTTTTCTTACCCGATTCTTTTTCCAGTGTCGACAATATCTAAGTTTTTTTTATATATAAATAGGCAGGCGACGCTTTCTCTTCAAACACTATAGTGTTTGAAAACGTCGCCTGTCTGTCTTAAAAGAGAATAAAACAGTCGCTTCCCGTGTCTATACGCTGAGATCTTCTAACTACGCTACGGATTTGAATGCGGTTTTCATCAATAGACGGGGGATTCAAGAGGACGAGTCACAGACCCGTTAGAAAAAACATCCGACAGGTAGTTCTTTTTTTATTCTAATTTTACGCAAATTTCCCCATAAATTCCCCAATGTGGGGGTGACAAAAACTTTGCGCATATTAATATAATGTATCAATCGAAAGGGCAGATTTTTTTTTGCACAAGATGAAATTTGTTCGAAGTTTCTAAGTCAATACAAACGCCAGTTATAAACATTTTAGGTCGATTTCTTAAGGCTTACCTTGACCCAAAAATAATAATTAGCAGTTTCCTCAACTCCAGGTGAATAGTGTTAGCTTAATTTCAATATAAAACTTATTTTTCAAAATAGTTCAGTTTAATAAAGATAAAACAATAATAAAACACATTTCCGATTTAAAGTTTGCTCAAATTAGCAATAATTTTTAAATTCGAGATTGCACTTGATAAAAGTTCCGTCTACCCGATTTTCGATTTCCTTGATTTAGCAATAGCATTTAAATAAATATCGTCTCGAAACGTTTACGAACGTATAGTTTATTCTAGATTTCAAATAACGTGGCGAATGACGACACGCTACAATTTCACTTTTTTAATTAGGCGTTGGTGATAAACCGGCGATAAAGAATACTAACAAAATTGTGCATACGTTTTTTAGGTATGGTTTACAATATCATCTAACTATAAATATTATCACCTACGATTTCATCTCTATGGTACCGCTAGCGAAGCTTCATTTCATTATGAAACTTATCTTTCGGTTAGGGAGACAACAGTTCACCATAGGTGGAAAATAAAATTAATATGATATTGCAATTTCATTCTTGCAATCAATCTAAGATCATCGCCAAGACTCTTTCCAGATGAAAGGTAACGTAACAAATGACGTCGAGCTACAATTTGGCAGTTTTAATTCCCCTCTGGTGACAAATCTCACCCTACTGATGGAATTGTTCCTAAGTTTTCTTAAACGATCCTTCTACATGTTATATTATGCTTTCGAGCGTTGACAATGTCTAATGTTTTCTTTTTGACAAATGGACACACGATACTTTTGAGACACTGCAGTCTTTATGGCGCAGGCGATTTTTTTTATATACTCTTAGCAAGGACAGCGCCGTAGGCAACGTTTTTAAAATTCAGCTCGGGCAACGCCGTGCAGGCACCGCTAGTTTATATATATATATAAAACACTACATCGCTTGTGGCATACCGCAAGCGATGTTTTTTATACTCTTATTAGCAAATATTGCGTCGCAGGCGACGTCTTACAGCGCTGCAGTATTTCTATAAAAAATGTATTTACACTAAATATCTTAAGAGTATAAAACAAAGTCACTTCCCGTGTCTGTACGCTGAGATCTTTTAAACTACGCAACGGATTTTAATGCGGTTTTCATCAATGGACAGAGTGATTCATGAGGACGAATCATAGCCCCGTTAAAAAAAAGTCCGACAGGTAGTTCTTTTTTTATTCCAACTTTACGCAAATTTCCACATAAATTCCCCAATATGGGGGTGTAAAAAACCTTGCATATATTAATGTAATATATCGATCGAAAGCGCTGATTTTTCTGCACAAGATGAAATGTGTTCGAAGTTTCTAAGTCAATAAGAACGCCAGTTATAAGCTTTTCAGTTAGATTTCTTAAGGCTTACCTTGATCCAAAAATAATGATTAGCAGTTTCCTCAACTCCGAATAAAGCATGTCAAACTAATAAAGTATATTTTGGATTTAAAGTTTTTCTTAAAATTAGCAATAGGTTTCAAATTCGAGATTGAACTTGATAAAAGTTCTGTCTCCCCGATTTAACGATTTCCTTGATTTAGCAATAGCATTTAAATAAATATCGCCTGGAAATTTTACGGACATATAGTTTATTATAGATATCAAATAACGTGGCGAATGGCGGCACGGTAAAATTTGACTTTTTTAAGTAGTCGTAGTTTAATTACACACACGACGTTTTTCGCACACTGCAGGCTTTATGCCACAGGTGATATTTTTTATACTCTTAGCAAGGACAGCGCCGCATGCGACGTTTTTTGCGTTCCTATCAAGCACATCGCGGCAGGTGACGTTTTTATACTCTTAGAAAGAACAGCGCCGCAGGCGACGTTTTTAATATTCAGCCCGTTCAACGCCGTGCGGGTACCGCTAATCTTAAAAGAGTATAAAACAAAGTCGCTTTCCGTGTCTGTACGCTGAGATCTTTTAAACTACGCAACGGATTTGAATGCAGTTTTCATCAATAGACAGAGTGATTCAAGAGAACGAATCATAGTCGCGTTAGAAAAAAATCCGACAGGTAGTTCTTTTTTATTCCACTTTTACGCAAATTTCACCATAATTTCCCCTATATGGGGGTGACAAAAACCTTGCACATATTAATATAATATATCAATCGAAAGCGCTGATTTTTCTGCACAAGATGATATTTGTTCTAGGTTTCTAAGTCAATAAGAAGGCCAGTTATAAGCTTTTTAGAGTGATTTCTTAAGGCTTACCTTGGTCCAAAAATAATAATTAGCAGTTTCCTCAACTCCGGGTAATAGTGATAGCTTAATTTCAATACAAAACTTATTTTTCAAAATAGAGAGACATCAATTTAGTTTTCAACGGAAAAACAATAATAAAGCATACCTTCGATTTAACGTTTTTCTCAAATTAGCAATAGGTTTTAAACTCGAGATTGAACTTGATAAAAGTATTGTTTCCCCGATTTAACGATTTCCTTGATTTAACAATAGCATTTAAGTATCGCCAGAATAAGAATACGTTTGGTTTATACTAGATTTCAAATAACGTGGCGAATATGACACGCTACAATTTGACTTTTTAATTAGTCATTGGCGATAAATCGGAACACACAAATGAAATTGTGCTTACGTTTTTTAGGTACGGATAAAATTCAGCACGAGCAGCCCCGTGCGGATACCGCTAGGTTTCAATATGAAACTTATTTTTCAGAATAGTTCAGTTTAATAAAGATAAAACAATAATAAAGCATATTTTCGATTTAAAGTTTTTCTCAAATTAGCAATAATTTTTAAATTCGAGATTGAACTTGATAAAAGTTCCGTCTCCCCGATTTTACGATTTCCTTGATTTAGCAATAGCATTTAAATAAATATCGCCTCGAAAAGTTTACGAACGTATAGTTTATTCTAGACTTCAAATAACGTATCGAATGACGACACGCTACAATTTGATTTTTTTAATTAGGCGTTGGTGATAAACCGGCGATAAAGAATACTAACAAAATTGTGCATAGGTTTTTAGGTATGGTTTACAGTATCATTTAACTATAAATATTATCAGCTATTATTTCATCTCTATGGTACCGCTAGCAAAGCTTCATTTCATTATAAAACTTATCTTTCGGTTAGCGAGACAACAGTTCACCATGGCTGGAAAATAAAATAAATATATTGCAATTTCATTCTTGCAATCAATCTAAAATCACCCCCAAGACTAATAAGACTCATTCCAGATGAAAAGTAACGCAACAAATGACGCCGTGCTACAATTTGGCAGTTTTAATTACCCCCTGGTGACAAATCTGACCCTACTGATGGAATTGTTCCTAAGCTTTCTTAATTGATCCTTCTACATGTTATATTACTTTTTCAAGCGTTGACAATGTCTAATATCTTTTTTGACAAATAGACACACGATGTTTTTCAAACACTGCAGGCTTTATGCCGCAGGCGATTTTTTCAAAATTCAGCCCGCACAACGCCGTGCGGGCACCGCTAGTAGTAAAATAAAATGATTCTTTAAACAATATCGATGCTACTTTTACACATAGTTTTAGAAGTTAGTGCAAATGTAGGATAAACAAAACCATTTGTAATCATGAATCACTAGAAATATAAATAGTCCAGAGTTTACAACAGTTTCAAAATAAAGAAACATGGCGTAATGGTAATAAAACTGTCATAATTTAACGCCAACTTCTAGAATGTTTAAAAGGGGTATCGATGTTGTTTGAAGAATGAAAATTTTGAATGGACTGGCTTTAAAAAGTCTAATTTGACCTATTAACTGAGAGAATTTATTTTGTTTTAAGGAAGCCTACACTCAAACTCTTATTATAATCGCTTTCATATTTACTGTTCAATAACAACTAACTCTTTTTAACAATGAGTTTTATACGCGGAGTTGAGGAAACTGCTAATTATTATTTTTGGGACAAGGTAAGACTTATGAAATCTAAATAAAAGGCTCATAACTGGTGTCTTATTGATTAGGAAACTTCGATCAAATTCCATATTGTGCAGAAAAATAGCGCTTTCCATCCATATGTTATATTAATATATGTGCAAGGTTTCTTCACCCCCATATTGGGGAATTTATGTGTAAATTTGCATAAAATTGGAATAAAAAAAGAACTACCTGTCAGATTTTTTTCTAACGGGTCTATAAATTTGCTCCGTGCTGATAGAGACAAACTGTTTCAGCGAAATCCGACGGGTAGTTTTGGAGATTAGCTGTTACGTACACATCAAGGGCCAGTTTAGATTAGTTTAAAAAGGTTAATTTAATAAAAGTTTCATTTCACGATCATTAGGGCAAAATCGAATTTTTCGTAAAACTCCCTTCTTTTAAATAAAATTATAGCATCTTCTTCCTTAGAAGGTTAGTTCCGTGTTTTAAATATTTTACCAAGCACTTTTCATCAAAATGAAAGGGAAATCTAACGGCACACGTGTAAAATAAGTGACTACTGCTAAAAGTTTTAATGAAGGAAAATCGGATGTTTAAATTTAATAAAATTGCTTTGCTTACTTTGGCGATGTTTCTCCCCCCCCCCCCAAAAAAAAAAAAAAAAAAAAAACTGGCGTTTTTTGTTCAGAACCTATGCAAATACCTAATAGGGTGAACTTCAAGTTGAGACGAACGCATTTTAACCATGACTACGAACTTGTGTGACATAAATATTTTTGTCAACCCCTACATTGCAGACAAGAACTTACATCCAACGATCAATATACAAAACGCTGGCGCGATGGTAAAGTACGTTTTCAACTTTTTGTGTAATAGTGATGAAGCTAGACGAAAATATTTATTTAGTGTCCGATAAGTGAGCGAAGCGATCTTTGATCGATCGGGATCCTAAGGAACTGCGGAAGTAGTTCCTTAGGACTCTCTTGTTACTCACTTTAGTGGCTAGCCACTAGAGTGAGTAACAAGGTTGAATGAATTTAATTTTAGTTTTCGAGAAGCCTTTACTCAAAACTCTTATTATAATTGTTTTTAATGTTACTGCTTAATGGCAACAAATTCCTTTTAACAATGAGTTTGATATTTATTAATTATTTACTAACCAAAGAAAAGTAAACCCTTTCCAAATTAAAAAGGAAATACTAGTTTTTCAGATAACGCTCTTTTTAAAGAACAAAGTCAAATCAAATTGCGATATATAAGGTAAATGACCCTCGATCGATTAAAAAGAAGAACCATTAAAAAAATTGGTTTATTTAGTCAGAAGCTTATAGATGAGAAACCAAAAAAATTGCAAAATTTCCACCCATATTTTTCAAATTATCGAATATGGTCAAACGTAAGTCAAATGAAGGTACGGGACCTATGGGAGACTACCCTCGATCCATTAACAAAAGAAACATCAAAATCGGCTCATCAAGTGAGAAATTATCGATAAACAAATAAACAAACAAAAAAAAAAAAAAAAAAAAAAAACTAACATACATACTTATACAGTATGATTTGATAACTGTCCTCCTGCTGGAAGTCAGTTAAAACGTGAAAGTGATTGTAGTGCTTCCACGGGCCTCCACTGCGGCATTGAAAAGAAGTAAGGTGAATGTGAAGTTTGATCATTTTTTCTCTGATTTTTGCTGTGTTACAATGGAGGCAATTCAAGCAACGTCATTGGTCACGTGGCTGCGATGAAAGCAATGTAAACAAAAGAAGCCGTAGCATCGCTTTACTTCGAGTTCGACGATGTTAGAACTGCCCCTTCTCAAGAAGCAGACTTTTTAAACAAAGTTTTTTTTTTTTTTTTAATTTTAATAGTTGAAAATTGCTATAGCTGGAAGAAGGCTTTCACGAAGACGAGCCAAAACTGTTGTTCACTTTTACTGGGAAAACCTGTACATTTCTTGAAATACACTACAGAATGACATTTGCCCCACCATCAGTTACTCTCAAGATATTTAACATTCCCTGTTACAGGGTTCCCACTCTTTTTTCAGAGCAAAAACTAAGGGCTTTTTTAGGACCAATTTTAAAAGAATTAAGGACCTGAAAAGTACAGTAGCAGATCTTAGCGCACACCTAATGCCAGACTGCTTTAGAACTACAAAGTTGCAGCCTTCTTTAATCAAATGCTACAAGTATGAAGTAATAAATACAATTCATAGTTACACAATTAAGAAGTTAGGATCATCTTGAAGCACTATGTGGAGAAGATGTGCAGAATTAAAAATGGAGAATCGTTATGGTGCAATTCAGAGAACATGCTTTTTTGATATATGGTGCTGAAAATATATTTTTGTAAATTTTGAAAAGCAATTGCATTCCTGAAGTTTTTAATAAAAGCCAGAGGAAGATACAGATGTTAGAATAGGCTGGTGACTGGAAATTAAGGACTCTGAACTAAAACTAAGGACTTTTAAAGGGTTTTAATTTACAAAACGAAAATTAAGGAGTTTTCAAAGGGACTGTGGGAACCCTGTGGTAATGGTAGGGCATAGCGAAAGGAGTTTTTGAAAGCTGCAGCAAATTGAAACTTACAAACAGAGTGTACCATGAATTAAATTGTTAAAACAAAAGAAACAAATTTAATAAAATTGTAATAACAAGGTTTATTACCAATGTATAAAAATATACACACTGTACTAATAAAATTTGATTTAAAACAACATTTAGGTTTTTCATTCAAACAGAGAAAATGTTAAATGAGAATTTATGCATTTAAAATAACAAGATTTCTTTTATCAATAAATTGCATTTATATTTGGAATGAGACAATATAAATAATTTTGTCCTTTCAGTCCAAAATAAGTTACAGACATTCTTAAGCACACATTCTTCCTTTTTTAATTTACAGAGTTTTACCAAATATTTATAAATTATGAGATTTAAAATGTTCCTTAAGGTCTAGTAAATTCATAAAAACACACAATTGTACTGACTAGAGTACACATAAAATCACAAAGGTGTAAAAAACTTATACCATATATAAAATTAGTCAAATGTTTAAAAATATTGGCAGTCATTTCACAATAAAGGCACTTCAATCATAGTTTTTTTTATCACAGAAGCTTTCATGTTTAAAGGCGCTTTAAATTTTTTTTACTTTGTTTGCTACCAACAATAATTTTTGGTACATTTTCTGATAAGCTAGGAATTGAGCATTTGTGGGAACCTATGTATGGACTCTTGCATATGCTACAAAAAGAGTATTGGCAAAAATTTCTAGTACAACAATATTTACTTCCTTTTTCACATTTTGCGGGATATTGGCACTTAGGGCACTTTAATAGTTTGTCATTCATTTCAAGTGTTGTTCCAACCTAGTGATAAAAACAAAAGGTTAAAACAATGAAGGTATGGCTAAACATATACAATGTATTCAAAACATAGAAGATGAAAAATAATTTTCTGTTGCACAAAGCCAAACTGGCAAATTTTTGACACGTGACAGTATTAGCCAATTTTAACAGGTAAGGTTGATGTCATAAAATGTGATAAAAGCTCCATATCCTGTTTGTTCTAGAAAAAAAAACCAAATTATCTACAGACACTAACATAATTGTATTGTTATTGTAAATATATATAGTTACATCTTAAAATTTTATAAGCCCCATTTCAGTGAAAGATTTATCTAATCCCTTAATCCACTCTCTTCCATCCTGGTGCAAACCAGAAAAGGCGTCTTTAATAGTATTACATTATTTTATCAATTAATTTCAGAATCATCAAAACCTTCTGCAATTTCCATAAATATTTCTTCCTTGAGATTAGCATATAAATAGACACATCTTATATCAACATGTCTATGAACCCAATTTTTAGATATAACTAAAATTACCTTGAGTGAAATAATTAGAACAGAATTAGCAACAGGTGGAAAAGTTTCAAAATAGTCAATTCCAAAAGTTTGTTTATAGACCTGTGCTACAAGTCTTGAGAAAAATCTTTTCCCCCATGACATCTCTCTTCAATTTATAGACCCATCGGCAACCAAGGACTTTTTTTTTTTAGCTGGCCATCTGATTATGGAAAAGACATTCTGTTGTCTATAAGTGTCGATTTCTTTCTTCATAGAAATTTTCCCATTCCTCAGCTTCTGGAAGGGAAACAGCTTCTTCAAAGGATGAAGGTTCTATGGTACACAGGTTATATTAGCTCCCTTCATCTACTTAAGATACATTGTCTTCATGTTTGAAATTAAATGCACCAGGTTCAAAGACTATATTTTCTTAGCTGCAACATTTCTCAACATCAGCAAGGCTCCTTAAACAGCAGATTTCTTAGTAGGGTAGTAATAAACATCCCATCTCCCTGTTATTTTCCCTGTCTGGCGTTGGGAAATTTCACAAGTCTAATCAATATTGCTGCATTTAGTAGGGAGGATTCTATCATCCACTACCATCCTGGTTTCTTCAATATAATTTATATATTTATCTCGTAGCAGTACATTAACAGCAAACTTGCGAGACATTTCGAACTTGATTTCTCTATATTCCTTTACAAATTCATTAAATTTTACGTATTTTATTTCTTTAACAGTTCTTTCCTTGGGAAACCAAATGTGATATCACTATGTATATTTCGAAGGAAGGTGCATTAACATCTGGTAGGCATATTCTCCATCATCAATTATTTTTCCGGCTGTTTTCAATCTATCCCCCCCCCCAGCTTGCTTTAATCTCCCAAGACAGACTGCCATGGATTGGGGGGGGGGGGGGGGGGGGTTGGTACTTTATTCGTAAAAATTCACTTCTAAGTATGGCAATTCTAGCCCTAGAAGTAGGTTCATAAGCATTATTTTATTCTAAAGCTTTATAAAAAGCTTTAGCTTTATATAAAGCTTTATAAAAGCTAGCTTAATAAAATAATGCTATTCTAAGCATTATTTTATTCTTATAGGCTTTATTTTATTCTAAATTCCGGCTTTAGCTACACCACCGACCAGTTAAATATGACTAGCCAATAAGGAACATACCTTATGTAAATGAGCTTTGTCTTGGATTAACCAGATTCACCTACACAGTTAAAAGTCTTGGATAAGCTATGAAACTTTAACTATTATCAAGCTTTAATTATATTTTACTTTATTTTATTTTAAATACTTCTTTAAGGTTTGCTGCTCTAATTCAATTCCTAAAGCATTAGTAAAAATTGCCCTTTGTTTACACTTATTAAATTCTAATTTACCTTTCTCTGCAACAGTCACTTATATTGCTTTGTGTACCATCAATAAAACCAAATAAACCTTGATGACATAACAGCATTTCCATGTTGAACTTCCATTGTCACCAGTTGTCGGCATTAAGTTTAGAAAATGACAAAGTAGATGAATAAAGTTAACTAGTAGCTTTACTTTAAACTAAGATTTATTTCCAATATTCAACAATATTATTAAATGCTTTAAAATGTTAAAGATTATTACTAAGAAATTTCCAAGTTCAATGGGACTGAGCCCATAACCAGAATCTTAACAGAGTATAATTTTCTAAACAAAACATTAAGTTCTTTTATCTGGTGTACCTTGAATGAGACATAGCTTTCCAGAAAAGATAATGCTTCCAGTAAAAACAACTAGATTTGAAACAAACAAGTTGCCTCTTGCAACATACAACAGTCGCACATCACATCTCTTCCACTTTGAACACATTAGCAACATGGATATAAAAGTTAAAGTTCCGGTTTGGAACACAGTTCAATGGCGTAGATAAGGGTTTGGGGATTAAAGAAAAACCCTTGAAGAATCCCACCAAAATATTTTTAAAAATTCCGGCTTTAGCTACACCACCGACCAGTTAAATATGACTAGCCAATAAGGAACATACCTTATGTAAATGAGCTTTGTCTTGGATTAACCAGATTCACCTACACAGTTAAAAGTCTTGGATAAGCTATGAAACTTTAACTATTATCAAGCTTTAATTATATTTTACTTTATTTTATTTTAAATACTCATTTTTATCAATTTACTGAATCAGAAATAAATATAAATCATAAACGATTCCTAACAATTTTCATTAGCGTTTTGAACTTTTGATTAAATTGAAAGTGAGTTTTTGCATTCTAATTTATTCAATAATAAAAGGGGAGCATGAAATGTTTTACTTCTATTTCCTTTGCAGAAGAAAGAGTGCATAAAGGTGAACTTTATGCACAATGTGTGTTAACTAACCCAGTGGTCAGTCAGTGGCTTTGAGAAGAGATTATCACAAATTGAATTATTTAAACACAACTAACTGGTGTCAAACAGAAAAACTAAAATATTTAAAAGTTGTTTAAACTTTCGAAACTGAACTTGAAAAATATAATGAATCATGGTCTAATTTCAACTCCTGGGCGAACTCTAGTAGGAAAGTAAACTGTGTGAAGTTAACTGTCAAAACTAGCAATACTTCTTTTATGTGCAAACTTACATCAAGGAAAGATTGATGTCTTGATTTGGAGTTCAAAAGGTCTGAAGGTTTTTCAGCATTCTCACTTGGAATGTTGATCATGCTGCGAAAAACATTTTTATGATCCCTTATCTTTCTAACAGCAGAACTTAATCTATTTTCCTGAAATAAATAAAAACACTTTAAGCATATTTGCTACAGCAAAACAATTTTAATAACATAATTTGTTGATAGAAATAGTACTTTAATATCTTTTCAATTAGCTTTTCTTCATAATTAGCACATTTCTACTGTTACATATTTGTCAATTTATATAATAAACTTTTACTAAATAAAATCCTTACTAAGTGCAGTTTCAAGCCTGGAAGACACGTGAAAGGAAGCTGCCTAAAAAACCTAGCCCTATTTGTGCTTTAAAGTTGTCAATCCAATTATAAAGATTTTTCTTTAACTGAATCTATCTCGGTCCCAAATAGTCCGGATAATCGGCACTCTACGGTATTAATTCCACTAATATTTTATTATTTTTAAAAAATAACATTAAAATTTACTTTTTAGCAAACAATTAAACACAAATGAGCTCAATTGCAAGAGAGATTGAAATTACTGTAAGACAGTTGGTTTTCTTACAATGGTGTATGTAGTATTGACGAATTTTTGATACATATCTTTGTTTTAAGACCATCTATGCAACAGCTGAAGAGACTGAAGCACCTTATGAGACATTATAAGATGACACAACTTTTGACTATAAGGGCATTAATAAATTCAATTGGGTGAAATAAAGTTATTCTTCCTGAAATAAATCTTTGTTGAGTATTTTGAAACCTTATGATCATTAATACTGCGTTTGTATGGTTTTTTTTTTTTAGCAATAAGCATTTGTCACTGAGCCAAATCTGTAAATGCAGCGAAATAAATTCTGGCTTGACAGACGGAAAATTCTAAAAAAAATATAAGTGATTGCATTTTGTTAAAAAAATTATATTTTTTAAATCTGATTGCAGTTTTATAGAAAAAAAGTCATCATTAAAAGTTTTTGAAATTAGTCTTTGGTTAAAACGTTTGGATTTTGGATAATTATTGGCTAACAGTTTGAAATTTCTAGCAACAGCCTTGTTATGTTTACATAAGAATCGGCATAAAATATCTATTTTGAAGTTTGATGGGAATTTTTTTAAATTTTGCTAACCAATAATTTTTCAAATATGAAATGACTGGTGATGTTTTATATTCATATCTGCTCGTGATCCAATAAAAGCCTGAATCACATTCTTACCGAAGGTAAGAATGTCATAACAAAGTTAGGTAGCACTCCTGTAGAAAATGAAAAGTTGTAACTAATTATTCAAGTTTTACGTGAGATGGCATATTTAAAAGTTGTTCTTTGAGATTGGAAATAGTAATAAAGAACCACAAGGGTGGAAGCAATCAGAAATAAGAAAACATTTCGAATAAGAAAAAGTGGGGGGGGGGGGGGGGGGGGGCAGCAAGTTAAAGGAGATAAAATTGTGTTAAAAAGTAAAGAAATCTGTTGTAACCTTTTATTCTTTTTTTTTTTGAGACATTGAAAAATTTAAGTTGTGACGAGTTGACTGCACTTGTGAAGAAATCCAAGTCCTTTTTTTAAACACCTGACAGTGATGATAGAGATGTATAAAAATTTGCATCAAATTTTATTTATTATTAAATGTTAAGCAAAATACATCGAAAGAACAAATGTTCAGAATTAGACATAAGTGTAGTGGGGGAAGAGGGAGCTGTAATCCCCCATAGTATGCCTCGGATTTGTTCCAGGTGAAGCCAAAAATAACTCACAATAAACTAATCAGCAACTTAGAGAATTTCTCACTATACTCGCCATTATAACCATTAAAAAAAAAAGACATAGATCCAAAAGAAATTTTTACTTGAATGAGACTTTTGCCAATGTAACCTCTAATGCTTGATAATAATCAAATTTTAAACAACTTTCAGTTGTTTTGAGCTTAAACTTTATTAAACGCTTCTGTTAAAATTTATATATAGTATATATTTATCATCTGGCAAAACTAACTTAGAAGCATTATAATATTATCTAGCAGACATGAGCCCGGTAGCAGAAATCGCGCAGCACGGCAGCGAGCGCGGCAGATTAATTAGCCACCTTCAATTTTTTAGTAAGGCGATCGGGAAAAAGTTTTCCGGTTTTTAAATGATTATATCCCCCCTCCCCCCCCCAGGATAAATAAGCACCCTTTTCTTCTAATTGTAAGAACAAAAAATCCTTTCATAAACTTAAAGATATCAAATGAAGGGTTCACTGGAAAAACAACCTAAGTCACATACTACTTGATGAACTTTGCTTTATGTTTTATTCATTCATTTTATAACAAATGTTAATTTTACCTATACGAGCCTACTTTACTGTAACACCCAAATTCAAATTTATAATATATATATTTATAATACATAATTTATATTAATTTATAATAAAACATAAAGCAAAGTTCATCACGTAGTGTGTGACTTAGGTCATTTTTCCAGTTGACCCTTCAAACATTAAACTCCGTTGTATGGTCATTTTCTCTTAGCTTACATTAATTGCCATGTTCAATTCTAGATTTTATTAATTTATTTATAAATTGAATAATTATAATATTTATTTATCGTCTGTATTATTGTTATATGTCAACTATTTTGAAATGCGTAGTTTGCTATGTTTTTACGATTGTAAATTGGTTCCATATCATTTGGTGTGGCAGATAAATTTCGACTTCTGAAAGTTGTGCCGCAGATTGATACAGCAAATTCTGCTACTGGGGACATGAGCTAAATCTTTTTAAAAATATTAAAAACTCTGCTTTTACATGGTAGGAAAAATTAAGCTATGATATACTCACTTTATTTGGACCAAAAACAGCCTTCTTTTTCTGATTTAAGTAATCATTCCTTCGTTCATCCGCTAATTTATCTTCTACTACAATTTCTCTCCAAGACTTGCTTACAAAACTAACATTACATATTTCTTTAGCAGAAAGATATGAAAGAATTTGGGATAAAATTAAGTAGCAATTCATTTCTTTGAGTTCTAAGAAAATATCCAAATTGCTTTTTTGAGATACATGGACAAGACTTTTTCTCGTTGCAACTGAATTTAAATCATAATTACTTTTGTCTGCTTTAAAAATAGAATCATGTCTGGATTTTGTAATTTTTAAAGATAGACTAGAATCTTTTTCAAGAGTATAGTCTTTGATTGAAAGGGAACTACTATAAGATAAAATATTGGATTTTTCATTAGTATTTTTAGAGATACAAGTTTCATTTTCTGAATTAGACAAAGTGCTCAGTGTAGAACACTGAATTCCACTATCATTTTCAGATGAGGTAGTTAGATCACATTTTAACACAGCATTAAATAACTTTCTAACTGCATTTTTCCCACTCTGTTGCTCTTGATAAGAATAATAATTATTACTAGTATCATTTAATTCATAAAGGTATTCTGTAAATACTTTCTTAACAGGTAAAAGTTCTTTAATTGGAGATAAAGCATGCTTTGGCAATGCAGGAGTGACATGTTTACCAAAAGCATTTCTTTCATTCAGTTTTGGATTAGGAGTACTAGTAGATAAGAATCCTGAAAAAAAAATGTAGATATAATCAGAAACAAAATTTTATTGGGGGAAAAAATCATGTCTAAAATTAAAAAAGCAAGAAAATTTGAACATCACAGTACGCAACTGCATCACTTATTCAAAAGAATTAAATACTGGAAGAATAGGAATATTCAATTTCTTATGAAAAAATGGTTACAAGTGCCATAGAAAAAACATGAAAGAATGAAAATGATACAAGACAAATCTTATCAATTTGGTTTCACTCAATTTGCAATAATATAGAGAAATTGACAATCTTAGTTTCACATGGCTACAATTTTAAAGATGTTAATTGCATTTTATTTTTTGTTCATAAAATGATAACACTGCAAAATATTCTTGATTTTCCTCTGAAAGTTGAGGTTAGCTTAATTTGATTATATTAAATTAGTAGTGTTTCAAATACCACTTTGCTTTGACACTTTATATACATTTTGGCAACTTTAATCTGTTTTACAATATTCCGTAAAATCTTTCTGGGTACTTACGGAAAGTTCTTTGGAAGGCCAAACAAGGCAATTTGTCCAAAAAATGAAAAACCCTCCTTCAAACATACATGAATTTGTGCAACTTTGAGAAGACATTTAAGTTATAACTCAGTTACTGTGCTGTAAATTCACCAAACTTTTTTGATTGTAGGAATTTTCCCATAAGTACCCTTTAGGTCTTTCTTCTTTGAGAAGTTCCAGATTTAGGGTTCCACACCTTATACAATATGAAAAAATATACTTTTAGTATTGGCTAAATGTATTAAATTACTCTTAAAAATTTTTTGTTTGCTAATTCCTTATTTTGAATCTAGTCCTTTTACACACAACATTAAAATTAAAATTAGCAATTCTTAAATAAAGCTAAGTTTATAAAAACCAATTACAATATTTGCTATTAAAAATACTTTTCAATGAATAAAATATTTTCAAAATATTTTTTAAATATTCAATATTTGAGTAAATTATTAATTAAAATTACATTCATCTTTTATTAATGAGTGATTGCATTGCATAATTTTAACATAAACGGTATATGATTATTTTTCACATCGTGATGTAGCGGCGATACCCCCATCTCACGATATAAAAATTCCTATATCGCTCAATCCTGGTACATATTTTTTTTTTTACTACCTCAAATAAGAAAGAGTGTTATTCATAGCGTCGATGCGTAATTGCGTCCCAATAATTAATAACTAAAAAATCCAATTTTTAGCGAAACTTTTATACGATCGAAGTTTAAGTTTGCACGATCGTTAATTTAATGAATATACGTTGCGTAGATAAAAATTGAAAAGTATTAACTGAACATTGAAAAGCATTAACTGAACATCATTTAAAAAGTCAAGATAAGAGAAACGAAGTTTGACCTGAAGTCCCACGTTTACTAAAATTACTAACACTGACATGTAGGTTAGACAAATCCCGCCAACCATTGGCGCGTAACAACATTGGATATTGTTGACTATAATATAACTTTTTCTGATTTACGGGAGAAGTACCGCAATAATATAGACTGAAAAATATCGTGTTACAGATATTTATCAGTCTGTTTAATTCACCTAAAAAAGAAAAAAGGAATTTAAAACACTGCTGTTAAGAATATGGCTTAATTTTGGCAGGAGTGATGCTTTCAATCAAAATAAATTTTTATCCAAAAAAAAAAAAAACCGGAAAGAAAGAATTGAGTCTCAGGAAAATTTGAGGAAATGAAAAGCATTTCAGAAATAGATGTTTACACCGGACATAAACGATGTAAATGCCGATACCGATAAAATCATAGAATTATACTTTTTAAAGTAATCAATTTTTAAAAGGAAGGATTTTGATATTATAATTACCCCTGTAAAGTGATACAGACGCCATTCTGCATTAACATCAATAAAATTAACAGAATGAGCAATCTAAAAAATAATACTCTTCGCGCGTAATCAAAATTCCCACATCAACTCATTTTGGAAATTTCTTATCTTTTGCATCCACCAATAGTGAATCAGTAGGAAATGATCTCTCATCTTCTTCTTTGCTCAAGGAAATTTTAAAAAAAATAATCTTTTATTCTCATCTATATTTAAACATATATTATAAATTTTTGGAAAGATATCACACTATGAAAATGTTCTACCTCTTTTTGAGGGTGTTTTGATAAAATAATAATAAAACTTCTTTTTAAAAATTTTTGTATTGATTACAATTGTTTTACTTCTACTTTGACTATCAGTTTTTATTTTCAATTTTTACTTTTAAATTCTTGTTTGAGCTCGAACTGGTTTCCGTTTAGTATTTTGTAAATAAATAGAGTTAGTCTATTTGCCAGAATTCATCGTAGCAACATTTTAGTTCAGGTGCATGCAGTGTGTGCTCTTTAAAAATTCCAGCTGGAATCTTAAAGGTACAGCTTGTTTTTCCTATTTTACTAACGACATAAGTTTGTTGTATTATAAAGTCTAACTTCGTTTTGCTAGTTCGTTCTTCATTCATTCCTATTATAAGCAGTAACCCTAGCTTTGAAGAAGGAATGATTATTTTCATTATTCCGTCAATTTTGTTAAATTTTCACTTTAATGCAGAAGTTCCCAAACTTTTTGAATCTATGGCACCCTTGAAGTAAGCATTTAAGCATATAGTAAAAATATATTTTGCGGGTGCCCATGCTTAACAAAATTTAATTCAAGTAGTACCTATTTAACAAATTTGTTTTTTAACTAACACAGTAATATACAAGTCGGTAGGTAGTATGTAACAATTATGCATACCCTACGTAAATTGTTTTGTGGTAGTAAAGCTCATTCCTCACAATTTATATGTCCCAGTTAGAGGCACGCACCTGACAACAATTGGCGGTGCACAATTTCGGAACTGCTGCTTTAATGTATTAACATATAGATTATATAACCCTAATGAAGATTGTCATAAATAGCATTGTATTGCATGCAAAATACTACTTGCTTGGCTGCCGATGTTTTTGAAAGGGCACGAAATTTCTTGAAATTCCGTAGACAACCAGGGGAGAGGGGGGCACCTTTCAACATTTTTTGCAAAAGAATTATTTGTGAAGGTTTACTGCTTTAAAAACTTAAGTTCCAATTACTATTCACTACATTCATATTTGAGGTAACTTCTTAAATTTTTTCAAAATTCTAAGCCAAAGACAAAATACTTAATTTTGCGTAATTAGTGAACCATGTATTTTGTTGAAATCTGCCCCTCCCGAGGGGCAGTTTTCAACAGCTAGTGGGGCACATTTCAACAATCGAAGAGAACCTAAAAATATCATACATTTTGGCAAAATTAGCTTTATTCACAAAGTAATATAATAATGGATTAACATAGTGGATTAATTTAGGTTTCTTCTACATTATTGTGTCTTTAATTAAATCAAAATTCAGAGAATGTCATGGAAAATACAGCTCGAGCTGTTCCACCGCTTAAACTTGGTTGAGGCAGTTTCATTTTAATGTCATTTCTTTCTATACTACTTATGTCCTCAATTTCTGGAAAATAAAACTTCCAAGAAGCTTTCTTCTTTCTCATAAACTTTACTTTATAGCCATCTTCTTCTATTTCTTCAATTTTTCCTACAAATAGAACTTTTTTCTTTTTTCCACAAAACTCAACAAGAACAAAGTCATTAATCTCTATTTTACTGAATCATCAGTTATCTCAAAATCCATCTGTTCCTCAATATTTGTGATAAAAGGCACCAAGGAATCTCCACACTCTGATTCATTGTGTAAAGAAATATCATCTGCACGCTCACTATCAGAAGATTCAACAAATAACAATTTTTTTGGTGGTTTTGACTTGAGTCTTATTTCATTTGAGATTGATTTCCTCTTTTTTTCCAATCTTCTAGTGGTTTCTTCATGAATGCGGTTCTTCTCGGGTGTTTCAGTCAATAATTTGGACTTTCCCTTTTTCCTACCCCCCTTTTTAGCCTGGGTAATTCCTTTAGGATAAGGTCCTACATCTACGGGTGATATTACCCTAGGTTCATTAGGTTTACTTTCAGTTGAGCTTGATGGTGTACAAAAATTATGATTTTCTTTACTAGTACTTGGGAGATTGCCCATTTCACACATTTCTTCAACAATTAGATCCTTAGGAAGAATTTCAATAGAATCAACAGGAGCTTGCGGAGCAGTTACAGAAGAAGGTTCAAAATCTTCATCAGTAAAAACTGAACGTCAAAAAGGCCCGATTCCAGTTTTTCGAAAACCTGCAGTGATGTTTTTGTTCGTAAATGATAAAACATATGCAGTATTTGCTAATGCAGCCAAGTTATGTATGCTAATAGTCTTACCTGGATTTGATACCATCCAATCATTTTATGTCACTCTCAACTTGGATTCGAACGGCCCTATGACTCCAACATCCAAAGGCTGGAGGCGGTGAGAGCAATGGGGTAGGAAAGGTTACCAGCACTATGCCATTATCCTTAGCAAACAGCACAGCATCCAATGTACAATGGCTTTCATGATTGTCCATCACCAAAAGTATTTTCTTGTCTGTTGAACATCGGTATGCTTTTTAACATGCTTGAGAACTTCCAGAAAAAGAGGTCCAATCATGTATCCACTTTTGGGACTGTTCACTAAACCTAAACTCCCTGGTGGTGCCCAAAATAACATAGAGTCGTGTAACCTGGCCCTTGGAAAAATAAATGCAGGAGGGACTGTATTTCCTAAAGCATTGATTGTCATGCACATGGTAATCATGCTTCCACGCTAGCCAGAAACTGCCTGTCCTACCTGACGTGCTCCTAACTTGGCAACAACGTTGGGAGCTTGAACAACTGTTAAAACTCGTTTCATCCAAGTTGTATATTTTATCAGCTGTAAAAGCACCAGCACTAAGAGCTCTCTCATAATTATTAAAAAAATCTTCACCATTTTCCTTATTAAAAGCTGTAGCTCTTGCGAAGCTGGTGTTTTCTGGCTTTCTTAAAGTAAGTTGTGGATGACGCTTCATAAAACCTTTAACCCAGTCAATGCCAGAAGTTTTATTTTTCTCCCAGCTACTTGGAATTTTTGAGTTGAGACGCTTTGCGTAATCATAGGCGAGTTGTCGAATTTGTCTGTAAGGTAGACCATAATTAAGAATTGAACATTTAATAATGTATTCACAAAGCAGGGTTTCTTGCTTGACATTAAAAACTTGTTGGCTTGTGTATTTGGAACTGTAGCATTTTGTATTAGTTGTACATTTTTTGGTTTCATCCCTGCTTTTTTTAATCTGTAAAATAAAGCTGAAAACTCCATTCCAAATAAGTCCGCTGCTACTCTTAGAGATGCACCATTTCTGACCGCCTCCATTGCTTTCTCAATGTCTTCTTCAGTAACTTCTGGTTTAGAACGCGCTTTTTTTGTACGTGCGTACCATTATTATAACCTGAAAGGAGTCAAAATAACAGAGCTGAGCATCTTGAATTATTATAATGTTACATCTTGAACTTTTCAACTTTATTAAAATTATATTTTATTTTAATTCAAAATCAAATAATAAATTTTCTTTAATATTTTAAGCTATTAAGTGTAAATTTTCAGAGAAATATTTTATGGACTCATCTAATGAATTCCTTGTTAATAACTTGTATTTTAAATATCAATGCAACCACCTGAACTTTGATTTTAAGCTTTTGAAAAATTAATATACTTTTTGGAAAAATTATTCCTAACATGCTTTCTTGAATATATTCTTATTTTTTTCCCAAATAGGTTTGAAAAATTTAGAATACCTTAAAATAAAGTTGAGTATTTTAAATGTAACAACTATAATTAATAGGCTTACTACAGACTGTTATTTGTTAGACTTATCATACTTCATGTAGCTACAAAAAAAAAAAAGAAATTATCCTGAAACTTTTAATTCTGTCCAAGATATTGATCAAAAACTACTATAATTACTTAACAAACTTGTAAGGGGCACCTTTCAACACTTGAAATGTGCCCCCTACCCTAAGCTCTGTTGAAATCTGCCCCTCCTACAGACATTTTGGTTAAAGTATTATCAACCATCTTAGAAAAAGACTTATTACTAATAGATGATGCAGTTAGAAGCAGAATTAAATAAACTAGTAGATGAATAAATATCACTTACCTGATTAAGAGATTACTGGTTGATAAATAGTTTCAAACTCCAAATTGTCTTTTTACTTTTGGAGTGTTAGAACTCGTTCCACAGAGCAGTACAAAAGTTCTAAGAAGAAATGGCTGAAGACTAAATGTCAACAGTTAAGCATACCTAAAGCTTATTGGCTGGCATATTCACCAATCATTGAGCAATATTAGAAGGAAGAAATTCTAGTTGTTGAAAGGTGCCCCATGTTGAAATGTGCTCCCCTCTCCCCTACTTTCATATAAGTCCATCTCCTCTCAGAGTGATGGCACCCTCTCCCTCAAATCAACCAAAATCCCATGAGAATGACCACCAAAAAATTTCGATGGCACAATCTGCGCCCCGGCCTCCCTGAGATAAGATATATGATTTTTCTTTAAAAGTGCATTACACCTATGATTTTGTGAAAATATTGCTAAATTAACCTTAGATTAAATATTCTACATAAAAAGGACACTCTTCAGCCATGCTTTAAAATTTATTTGTTAAACTAAACTGATTTAGAATTACCGATTGGTAGTTGTAAAAATTACAAAGTGGTTTCATACATCTCAATAGTATTATTGACAATCAGTTGGGGTAAGTCACTTAGGATTTCAAACCTCAGTCATGGAGTTTCAAATTTTTTCCTCAACCAATTGTTTCTGTTTGAAACACTTTTTTTTTTGGAAATAGGGGAGGAAGTGGAAACTTAAAAAATATAGCTTTAACTTTTGGCTCTATGTGCTTAGTACTTTTTGCTATTTAAGAAATTATGTAAATTAAAATCGGGTGATAAAAAACTTGCATAATTATGCGCAAGAAGACGCTAAAATTCTATAAGATAATTTTTCACATTCTAATGGGGGCCACATGCTACTTGTATCTTTACTTTTTTTTTCTGCAATAGGCAAATTTTGTGAGAGGAAAATTTTGTGTGCATCTGTGTTCCATCTGATTTAAGTTGCAAATTTTCTTTCAAATAGAGCAATTTCTATTTTAACAAGGGTCTTTTCTTTTTGTTCCATCGGGGAGGGGATCTTGAAAAAATAACTGTTTCTTTAGGCCCAATAAGTGTTTTGCTGCTCACCATTTAAAAAATAATAAGAAATACTGTAACCCTAAAGCAGATGCTAAAAGATTGCTCGATTGTACTCAAAATTCTTAATCAACATATGACCATTTTCCGTGTGCGAACGAAGAAACGTGGATGAGGAGCGAAAAATACTATTTTTAGCACATAGAAATCTATTATGTAAAAATTTAAATGTTTAAATAAGTATTGAAAAATTGTCGTTTTGGATTTGAAAACTTGGAGCTAGTATAACAATTTTGCGAAATGAAGCAATTTTCTGCTTAATATACAGTGGCGCTCATTAATAGCAAAGTCGATATAGTGAATTTGCAGTTATATTATGTAATAATTTCAATTCCCAATTGTTTTACCTGATGCCATCAGCACCTTTTATAACGAAATTACGGTACTGAATTTTCATTGGGTCCCTTCAATTTCGTTATAACCGGGCATGACTATATTTATATATATTTTTCTTTTCAGTGGTAGCTAAATGCTAAACACAGAAACTTCTTTGACCCTTTTTTTTTTTGAAAAATCGTCAATTTTCCGAATTGCCACACATTGGCAGGTGGCAGGCCGCAAGTTGTGCACCCCTACAATAAAAAGCACAATTTTACTTGCAGTCATTTATTTACATTTTTTAAGGCTATAAACACTTTAAAAATGCAAATGGATGATGCAAAGGTGATGCCCGCCCTCTCTTCTCCCCCTAGTTTTTCAAGGAGCTGAAGAGAAGAAGACGATAATGCTGTGGCTAAATGCTGGGATGTTCGGAGAAAACTAGTGGAGACAATTAAAGGGGGGGGGGGGGCAGGGCTGCCGGATTTTAGCCAGGCCAAAAAAAAGCCGGCCGGCTTTTTTTGGTTTAAACCGCTTAAAAAAGGTCGGCTTTTTTTAATAAAAGCCGGCTTTTATTAAAAAAATTTTTTATAATTTTTTCTCCAAATAATTATTAAATAAAAAATTATATATCTATCATTTATACCAGGGGTCTCCAAACTTTCCAGCCTTAGGGCCATATTGATTACTCCAGTAAATTCCAAGGGCCAAAACCATATTATCATTAATTGTTGCCGGTGGTAAAAAGTTGAATCAGTCCACTAGTGGTGTAAAATATGATTACTTTTTTGCCAGATGCCATTAGCGACGGGGAAGCTGATGTATTTTCTGTATCGTATGGGTATCCGTTAGAATGGGGTACCCGCATCGTATCGCCATAGTAATCATTGATTACAAAAGTAATGAAATACACAAGTAATCATTGATTACTTTTTTCTTCAGTAATCGTTACTTCGGTTCCTAACGAGTACTCAAGTAACGAATGAGTATTTTTTTACATGAAAAAAAAAAATCCGAAAAAGTACGCCACGTTTAAAAAAGGCTGCAAATCGAACTAAAGTCCGCAAAACGGCAACACTGCATATTATTAATTTTCCTGTCATTATCTGTAATTTCTAGATTAGTCGTAGAGGACGAGCGAGCCATGAGGAGTAACGTGACAGGACATCTGGTGGACACAAGCAGAAATAGGTAGTACCTTCTATCCCTAACAGATGGCGCTAATAGCACTTACAGAATAATCTCGTTGGTTCGATAAAGTTCTGGTGTCTTCCACTCACTTCTAGATGGCAGTAAGTGAAATATATAAGAAGGCTAGTGGCGCAACCACAAGTCAGTTCCTATGACACTGCTGTGAAATAAAATAGTGCGTACCTCCTTAAAACGTGTTTGTGCGTGTTTAAGTTTAAGACATCTTTGTAACAATATTTTTATTTGAATTGTTGCTTTTGTGTGTGATTTAGTAGAATGGAAAAGAAGCGAAAAATTGATAGTGAATGCAGAAAATTCAAAGATCAGTGGAACATTCAGTATTTCGTAATTGAGTCCAGTAACAAGGCGCTATGTTTGATTTGCAATGAAAGCATAGCCGTTCTCAAAGAATATAACATTAAACGTCATTATGAAGCAAAACATTTTCAAAATTACTCAAAATATACAGGAAGTTTGCGGACAGAAAAATTCGAAGCTATGAAGCGCGGATTGAAATCGCAGAAATCTTTATTTACAAAACTCAAAACTGAACAAGAGGCTGCAACTCGTGAAAGCTTTCGTGTGGCTCTTGAAATTGCAAAACGTGGAAAACCATTCACCGATGGAGAAATGGTCAAAGAATGCATAATCGCAGTAGCCGAAGAAATGTGCCCTGAAAAGGTAAATTTATTAAAAACTGTCAGTATGTCAGCAAACACTGTGGCTCGAAGGGTAGAAGACATCGCTGAAAATATATCCTCTCAACTGTTCAACAAAAATGGACATGTTGAGTGGTTTTCTTTGGCCTTGGATGAGTCAACGGATGTGTCAGATACTGCTCAGGTGTTGATTTATATTCGAGGAGTAGATAAAAGCTATGAAGTGCATGAAGAACTTCTTGATATGTATAGTATTCATGGCACAACTACTGGTTCAGATATTTTTAAAGGAGTTGAAATGGCCATTAAGCAAAAGAACCTTCGATGGAAAAACTTGAAATGTATTACAACTGATGGAGGCAAAAACATGAGTGGGAAAGATAAAGGAGTGGTCGCTCTTGTGTCAAAGGCTGTAGAAAATGACGGTGGTTCAAAACCAATAGTCTTACATTGTAATCATTCATCAACAGTCTTTGTGCGGAAAATGTTTGGATATGTCTGAAGTTCTGAAACCAGTCATATCAACTGTTAATTTTATCAGATCTTTCGGGCTGAATCACCGACAATTCGTACAATTTATTAAAGAGATTGGAGAAAATGACTTACCTTATCATACTGCCGTACGTTGGCTTAGTTGTGGGAAAGTCCTTCAGCGCTTTTTTGAACTTCGAGCAGTGATCGAATTTTTTTTGAATGAAAAGCATCGCCCTCTTACTGAATTGCAAAACAACGCATGGCTGTGGAAGTTAGCATTCTATGTTGATTTGACAAAACATGTGAACGAACTGAATTTGAGATTGCAAGGAGAAAACCAGCATCTTCCTGATTTATACAATAATATCAAATCATTCCGGAAGAAATTGATACTGTTTCAATCACAACTACGAAGTAAATGTTTTTCACATTTTAAAACATGTGAAATATTTAGCCACACCACTGAGACCGAGTTTCCTATCGATTTTGCAATCGAAACTTTGAGTGCTTTGAAAATAAATTTTGATACTCGTTTCTCGGACTTTGATGCCATTGCGAATCAAATTAAGATTTTTCAGAATCCTTTTGATACTGACATTGAAACCCTAGCCCCGGAACTTCAAATGGAAATGATTGATCTACAGTGCAGTGATATAATTAAGAACAAATATCAAAACTTATCTTTGTTGGAATTTTATAAGTGTCTTCCACTGACACAATTTGATAATTTGCATAAATTTGCTCGTGGGCTGTTTTCTGTTTTTGGTACTACTTATTTGTGTGAGAAGACCTTTTCCAAAATGAAGTACACAAAAAATGTTTACAGATCTAAATTAACTGATGAGCATCTTAAATCTCTTTTAATAATTGGTACAAGTAAAATTAGTCCACAACTACAAACTATTTTGTCAGTGGAAAATCTCATTAGTATTTCATATGTCGTTATGCTTGTTATAAGTTATCTTTTCATTTAAAATGTATAAAATGTTAGTTGGATTCATTTCAATAATTTGTTAGTTAGTAAATAATAACCTACAACAATGTTATGAGTAGTTAGCCCATGACCATATCAATGTAGATGTCATATTAATAATTATTCAACATAAAAATAGATTACTTCAGTAAACTTAATTTAATTTGCTATAAAAAATAAATATGTTCTCTAGAAGGAGTTTTCTTTCAAGTATGCTAGCTCTCCGCGGGCCGGATGTGGCCCTCGAGCCGCAGTTTGGAGACCCCTGATTTATACAATTACATTATTACTGAATTAGCGAAATACTTGAAATAAGAATGAAAATTATTTAATAGAATGATACATTACAGAAATAGCAAACAGAAAGTGCTCCTTATTAGAAATTTATTTAGATTTAATACAATTTAAATGATTTATTTTTAAAAAAAATTACTAAGAATTCAAAAGTTCATTTGACACTACTATATGAACTAAATACTACCAATCCTATGCCTTAGTATTTAACTAATAATCTTTTGTATATTTTAAAGCACCTTGATTTTTTATATTTTTTTCAGAACCTTAACTAGTTCTCTGATCCAAGTAAAAATTAAAGCTATTTGTCAAATAAATTGCATAAAATAAAAGATGCCCATCTTGAAGCAAACCAGCTGGTCAACGTTAAATTGTACTAAAATGATATTCATCTTTAAAAAATTTTAACGTTATGTATATATAAAAAAATTCCTTACATAAAAGCGAGCCAACTACTCACCACAGGCGACTTCTTTTAAATTTTTGCCATGAGTAGTGCTGTAGGTAAACACTCGTTTAGCCAATTCGGATTGTGTAAGTAGTATTTTGTTGTTGCCTGCACCAAAAAGACGATTTTTCCAAAAAAAATCAATATTTTTTAAATTTTATATTTAAAAAGAATAAGTATTCAAGATTTCAAAAATGTTTGGTTTTTGTTTCTACGATACATAGAAACGAAGTTACACGCAATTAAGTTAACCAGAAGTCGCATCGCAAGCACATAAAAGTGGAATTTAAAATGCGTTTTCTGAAAAACTACTTTTTTCGATATTTTTGTTCACGGCAGATCTCATAACTCGAAAATTTTATACCCATTACTGTGATTTTTTAAAGTATTGTTTCACACATTGCTATCTGTGTTTTGAACTAAAATCTAAGCTCTAGGTCAGTATTTAAAAAAATTACAGGCATTTATTCGTGAAATATTGTGTTTTTTTCGGTGAAAAACGTGTGAATTTCTACAAAACTGATATATTTTTCTCAATTTTGGACCTATTATAAAACTTTTAGTTCAGAACACAGTTAAGTAATATAGAAACATATATTATTAAGGATTTTAAAATATATCGAGTCAAAGTGAGTATAGAGTGTTTGGCGTAAACCGTAAAATTCGCCTATTTTTTGCTAAAATTTCCCAATTTTTCAAAATTTTATAAAAATATAGCTATTATTTTGTTTGTTTTCTTAATTTTAATTACTTTTTAACTAAAAAAATATGCATTTAGTAATTATTTCATTATTTTGAAAAAAAAGCCTCCGAACGTAGGCCCCCCCCCCCTTAAGGGAAAGGAGATGCTTCAAATCACCTTTTTTCCTACTCTTCTCGCCTTGAGCAAAAGACTTTTTTGTTTTCAAGTGTAAAATATATGACAGAAGAAAATTAATGAAAATAGTTCTTTAATGCAAGTTTCAGTATTTTGAATTATTTTAAAGTAATTAAATTCTTAACATTAAAATATCAATTTTGAGTGAGAAGTATGTACTTGAATCTGTAATAGGATAACTTCTCGTATGTATTAAGATAAGGTATTGTGCTTGACTATAGAAGAAACCGAATTTGATTCCTCTCCCAACCTGGATTTAATTTCCTTCTTTTGTATTGGGAAAAAAAAAAACGATTCTGAATAGCTATAATATTAGGCAAGGGTTTAATGAAAGAGTCTCACGAAACTAAGCACACAAACATGAAAATGGTAATCAGTACTGTAAAATGTATTCAAGCTGTGTAACAAAATAATTTTGAATTTAATTTTAAATAAACTCCATTAAAAGAAAGATTTAAGTTTCATTTTACACAAATTAACAGTAGCAACATAAGTTGACATAGTATAGGTGCAAATAGTAAATAGTATTGTGTCTAATTGAAAAAGGCCAATAAAAACCAGTCTTTTTTAAAAAAAGCCGGCTTTTTTTGCAGTCCTGGGGGGGGGGGGGGGCTGGAAAAACATTCAGCATGAACTTTGATTCCACGCAATCAAGCAGCCAAAATTTTATCCTAAATTTGTCGGGTTTATTTGGGATATATGTGGTAAAATTACATCTAGCTTTAGATGGTAGCAGTTTATCTACAGTGAGATTCACTCCAGGTTTATAGCACAATGCACTTTTCAATGAAAGGGTTCCATAAAGCAGAGCCTAGCGCAGATTTTTCCCACTTCAGTTGCTCCGATCTTTCTGTTTTATGATCAAAACGAAGGAAACATGTGATCTCTTTGAAACAATATCTTGTCATATTCTGAGAGAAAAATTGCGGACTCTTAACTGACAACCATAAAGCATAGCCAGAGGGGGTGTAGACCCGTGCCCTGGCCCCCCTCTGGATATGGCCTTGTTGGAAACTTTCTCATTTTGTTAAGACTGTCAGTGTTTGGCTGATGGTAGAGTTACCGAACACTAACAGTCTTAATGGCATGAATTGGAAATATTCACCAAATACCTCAAAAATTGGTATTCAGAAGCTATTGTGAGGTTTTCCTAAAAATTTAATTTTCTTGGTGTTAAATTTAATTTTTTTAACGTATAATGCAACATGATATTTTGATTGCTCAATGTTATGTGTTATATTTTTGCAGGTCTCTGTCAAAGACATATAAATATAATTTTTTTTTTATTTTCATAAACATATCTTGCAAACTTTTTGAAACTACATAATGTTTTTATAACCTACAATATGTGTTATTAGTTGCAGCAGTTTCTGTCCAAGATGTAGATATAATTTTTTATAATCTCTTTGCACTTTGCAGTCTATGTAAAAGTACATAATATGTTTATCAATATTTATGTTATTATTTTCAGAGATTTCTGCTGGATGTTTACAAAATTGCAGAAATAATTGAACTATCATGGAGGGAAAACACCTATTTTTCCCAAGACTAAAAATAAAGAAAAGAAAACTGGCACTTAGTGGTAAAACCATGGGAAAAACGGGTTTTTTTCAAAGGTGGTAAAAATCGTCAGATGGTAAATAGCATGCCAACCCTGAATAAAGAGTAGCAATAGAATACATTTTTGTTACAAAAATTAATTTGCTGTAAAGAAGTCTGTTTAATGTTTTAGATTTTTTTTTTGCTGTGTAATTCGTTATCCTACCAAATATTTGATCCTATAAAATGCATTTGAAACATATATTGCGTGCGTCTGTACAACAATGTGTTGATTGTTAAATTGAACTGCAAATTTGAAGAATTGTTTTGTAAAATGCTGTCTATTTGGAAACTTTCTCATTTTGTTAAGACTGTCAGTGTTTGGCTGATGAAATAAGTTACCGAACACTAACAGTCTTAATGCCATGAGATGGAAATATTCATCAAATGATTCACAAGATGGTTTTCAGAAGTTCTTTTTTTGTTTTATTTAATAGTTAAATTTAATTTGCTTTCTGTATTTAGCCAGCCGTAAGTGTTGCAGGGCCCAAATGAGAGTAACTTAGGTAGGGCTCCGCTCCTGATTTGTTACTGCATTAAAAAAAAAAAACTACTGGTGATTTCATGTCTTGGTGCCGTTCTCCATGTGCCCTTTTCTTAATCTGGCCTGAATTTTTAGCAGATATTCTTTGTATTATAGTCATGAATGTATGGCTTATTCTTTCAATCTACTGAGTGCTTCCACAGAATTTATTACATAAATTTTAAGAGAAGTCTTTGAGATATGAATATTGCTAAATGCAGATTTTGTAAATTGTTATTGAATAATTTATCAACTGTTTTAAAAGGACTAACATTCATTAATTTCTAATTAATTCTTTTCACCCCATGTTGAAAAAGTTGAGCCTAAAGATTTTTTGAAGAGTAAGAGTATTAGTTTAAAATAACTATTGTGGGAGGAGGCATACAGGCAGTGGCGTATGCAAGGGGGGGTGGTTAGGGGTTTAAACCCCCCCCCTTGAGCCCTAAATAATAGTGCTTTCTTACATACTCGAATTTCTTTTAGTAGTTTCAGAACATGACCCCCCCCCTTGAAAAAATTCTGCGTATGCCACTGCATACAGATATTCCTTCTCCTGTACTCTGATTGATTGCTAAGATTTTAACAGGTAGCATTACAGAAAAAGTATGTTCAGAAACTAGTAACCAACTATGGATGAACAGCGGCTTTTATCTATATCATAATGAAACATGGAGGAAATTAGTCAAATTCGGATGTATATGTTACCATTACTGGCAAAGTTTGAAATCCGGCATTCTATAGAATGCCTAAAACTAGTCGGCAATGTATGAAACGATTCATACTTCACACATTTCCTACCCTAGGCATTCTATAGAATGCCAAATGAGAAACCAGCAAAGTATAAAATATATCTCCGATTCATTTCAGATGTATGTGTAAAACCAAGTCCGCAAATAGAAAATGTTGTTGTGTGAAAAATGTAATAAAATGCAATTCAAAATGTCATTCAAGCCTGCTATGTTACAGGGCCATTTCACAGTATTTGAATGTTGCGGACTCTACATTTCACAAAGTTTGAACCTGAATATTTATTACATTAAGTTAGGGAAATGCCTTTTTTTTCCTGTGTGGAAGTCCTACCAATACATTATTTGAAAATAAAATTAAGTGATAATTGAACGGTAAATTAAGTAGTTATAACAAAAAAAGTGTCATGTTGCGGACTCTACGCTTAAAGATACAGCAAAAACTTGATCAAAATTGAGCTCCATTCCCTCTGAATCTATTTATCACATGCTATCAATGCTTTGTTTTTTAAAACACTAGTATACTATAGATAGTAAGAATACAAAAATTTTATTATTTTAAATGAAAAACTTAAATTTTAGAACAAAAAAACTGCATACACATTGAAATGCTCAATGTTACGGACTCTACAATTTGTATCCAATTGATTTATGTCAAAAAAATTTACATATAAATTTGTTTCACAACAAGAAAAAATAATTAAATATTTTCAATTATAGAAGAAATACATTTTGCTGTTTCTTTATCATAAGAAAAAATCTGCCTTACTTAAAAACTTAGTAAATCCTATAGGGTTGCTTGTCTGCTCTTGGTAGAGGGCATATAATTCTCGAAGGCTATATAGCAGTGGTTCCCAAAGTTGACTGGGTTCCGACCCATCTAACAAAAATTTCCAATCTTGGGACCCACCTCTTAGCTGTCTTAGAGAAAAGAGGGTATAAATATTGGCAGGGCTGGGTTTCTGCCATGCCAGTGGCAGAAAGTGGTTATAACCGGTTTTAACCGGCAGAAACTGGCAATAACTGGCACAAACATATTTTGGGACATTATCTGAGAATTTTTTAGTAGTATTAAATTTCCAAAGTACATTTTATTCAGAATAAATAAAAAATGTTGGGGATAGTTTTTATTAAAAAATAATTTTGTATTAGAAAAATAAGTACAAGTAAAAATGAAGATTTTTGAAGTTTAGTAATTTTTGCATCCGCAATAATGGCATTGCCAGCAAAGAAATGCTGGCCTGGGAAGAATATTTTAAAGCTTTTCTTTCATTCAGAACAAATTAAGAAATAGTCTGGGTTCAGAAAGGTTAGCAAAATTAGTCGTATGTTATGAAATGCTCCTTGTAAAAAGTGATAGTATATTTGAGTTCGAGTGGTAATTTTGTAAAATAATTGTAAGAGATATTTCATTAAAAAATATATCTCGGATATTTTATGTGCTTCAATTGTTTAGTGATATATTTTCTCAAGAACCATTTCTATTTGTACATAAAAGATAACCTTAAAATTATTGCCATTGCATTGTAGTATTATTTATTTAAAAATACTCTGAAAAGTGATTTGTTAAAATATCATAGAATTTTTGTAATTTTTTTACCTTTAAATAGAAATTCAACTGTAAACAATAATATTTATAGTTAAACTTGTACAGCATTAGATTACCATTATGACTTTTTTCTTCAAGTGAAAGAAAATTAGTATTATATAAACAAAGTATATTTATATGATCATTTTGAAACTTTTTACTACTTTGAATAATACTCATTATCTTTAGTTTTAATTTTTAACGTTAATTGCTTACGTATCAAATACATGTGTTAATTATGAATCGCGGATTAAAGTTCTTATTAGTATTATTTCTTAGGTTCTGCCAGTTTTTGCCACTTACTGGCAGAAACTAGTTTCTGCCATGCCGGTTTAAACCGGTTATAACCACTGGTTTTAACCACCCCGGCAGAAACTCGCCAGCCCTGAATATTGGTAATGCTCAGATCCCCTAGTGGTGAGTTGTGGGACTACTTAACACTTTACCGACCGGCCGTCGATTAATCGACGTTTTGTTCTCAGCGCATACCGACCGGCCGTCGATTATTCGACGTACAACTTCTTTTTTCGACAAATATTGTTATATGGATTATGGTATATTTTATGTAAATAATAAACTAAAACGATTGTAATAGATAAAATAAATATTGTTTAACCTTTTATATGATTGAAGTAAAAGACTATTAAATTTCGTTACCCAACAATAACACGAAGCGTACAATTTTACCAGAGTTTAAGAAAAACGGATCCGAGCCGGTGTCTCGGACGATCTGCTGCTGAGCGGGCGGTGAAAGGGCATAGTATGTTCGAACCGCTACCGGTCGGTAAAGTGTTAATGATGTCTTATTTGTTCTAATTGAAAAAAAAAAAAATAGTGTTACCAATATGAATGGTAGACTGTTGAAATAAGAAACATAACTTAAATGTTTTTTTTATTGCTTAAATACCTACACTTGCAAGGTTTTTTTAACGAAGTTATTTCAATGGAAGGGAGGTATTTGTTTCTTATTTGTCTTCATTAGAGTTTTAGCATCAACTTCAACTTTAGTTACTTTTATTCGCAGACTTCCTTTTTTTTTTTTTAATTTGTGCGTACAGTGGCGAGGGCCCACTCATTATTCGCTCGCGACCCACCAGTGGGTCGCGACCCATAGTTTGGGAAATACTGCTATATAGCAATACTTTTTTCTGAAGTTTAACCTTTTTACCACTTGGCAGCTGTACAGATTTAAAATCTTTTTTCCCTGGCAGTGCATAGCTTATGTCATTTCGATCATAGTATGCGACAGCTTCTTCTATCTGCTCTTCTGTACATGCGTCTGATCGTTTTTTTCTCGTCATGGGACTGTTTAAAGTACTGATTTCGTGTTTAATGGCCTTTTACTTGGTGAAAATGTAGACAATAATTTATCTACAACTGCAAGAGTTTTCTTGGGTGAATTTGGCAAAACCTCTTTTATTCGACGAAATGCTTTGCCAATTACCTGTGGCGAATATTCTACTTTAGCTGCATTACATTCTTCCATTATCTGCTTTTGCTGTTTATTTTTTAAGGGCCATTTTCTCTGATATGATGTATTTTTTTTATTCTGAATTTTACTTTTTTCAATATTTTGATTTCCATTCTTTTCAAACGTTTTCTTTCCCTATCTTTCTTCTTTAATAATTCATGAGATTCTATATTTTCATATATACGTTTTCTACGAGCTGCAGATCTTGCAGTAGAATTGCATTTAATAACACTTTCCATGTTGACACATAGAATTGTTTGTCATACACACTAATCAAGTATAACAATAAGGTTAAACAAAAATTAATAGCAAAACATGAAAAGAAATATCCTAACTGCTGAATACCTGTTATTTTACAGTCTAATTTTTAAAATAAAAAGAGCTCATGCAACACCCCCTGAACTAGAAAGCCTCTGGACTGCCTCTCGGAGAAGCGAATCCCTTCTCTCCGAGGCCGAAATCGGAGGCCGAAATCTATTGCTTCTGCTGCGCTGGCGATCAACTCGCATTATTAATCAGCTTGTTTTAGCAATCAAACCATCAAATAACGTCCACTGAAGAATCCACTTGTAAAGCACACATTTCAGAACGAATAAATTAAGTTCTTTACTAAAAATTGATAATAAAAAATTATTGCTTTTCTATACTTTAAAAAACACTTTTATTAGTATAGGAAAATAAATTTGTGTTACTTATGAAATCGTTTTTTTTTTTTTTTTTGTTTTGCGTTCCCGTTGACTTTATTTTGTGGCAAAGGCATCGATGCTGATTAACTGTTAAATTAGCTTCTAGATAAAGTTTAAATTTGAAAGAAAATCTTGGGCATTTACACTTGAAGACAAAAAAGCGCGTTAATTTCAGCAAAATTGGAAAGATTAATGTTTTTAACATTATACATTAATTACGCTTTTCTTTCTTGTAAACATTAATCTCATGTTATACAAATTAAGCATACACGTAATCATTATTATTGTTGTGCTCAGATATGTCATTAAAAGTTCAAGACAAAATTGGAGATGAGATCTATAACGTATAGTGCTTTGTTTCTGAACTACAAATAAATATGCTTATGTAATATAGCGTGACATATGACTGGGAAAGGGGGCACATTGAAGTGTGACATTTTGTGACAAAGGGGGGGTTAGTCAAATACATTGAAAAACCGTGGCATCATTAATTTATAAATGATTCCAGTATCATAGCTTTTCAATGTTTGAGACTTCTTATATTGCGGGGGAAATTTATGAATTACGCAAACGTAGCACGTACAAAGATCAAAGAAACAATGCATTAACTTTTCTTTCAAAAACTTCCCTGTTTAAAAAGTTTGAGGTTTACATCTTACAAGAAAATAAGACAAAGATTCTGAACAGACCTTTTCGAAATGGATTTAATTCTGTTCAATTTATTTTTGACTTCTTTTTAGTTCTTCCCCCCCCCCCCAAAAAAAAATAGCTTAATAATGTCCAATCACACAGTCATAAAAGACCACCGGAATAGAGAACGTAATTGTGGGAACCTGATAAGAACGAACACTATGCAAATAAAAAATAATTTAACTATGTGCAAGTAAACAATAATAATAATATAATTACACGTTAATTTAATTGCTCATTTGTGCTTTAAATTAACGTGTAATTATATTATTATTACTATGCAAATACTTTTTCTTCACTTTTGTTATTACATGGTTTTATTTAACTTGACTTGTGGCGGAATTTTGTAAGGCAGTTTTCGACAACTATTACTGCATAAATTATCTTCAAATTTTGCACACAAGTTTATCTTCGATGACAATACAATAATCCATCCATTTTATAATTTACTACCTGACCCGGCAAACGTTGTTTTGTCTTATAAATTATTTCTAGTTTCGAGATAAATTCTAGTGTAGACAAAAAGTAACTTACTTATTATAAGTGTGTAAGTATGTGGTATATGCGTGAAATAGGCATGGAGCACTATGAACGATAAGGGAATATAAAAATAACAAACGCCAAAAAATATTATTTTTAAGTTATTATAGTTTATTTCTTAAAATTACATATCACATATTAATTACGACAGTAACACTAACAAGCAACATAAATCTTTTAATGCTATAGCGTGAACAATATTTTTTGTTAGCCCATCTTTAGCGAGCACAAACAAACTGGATGGTTTACCCACTCGAGAGCATGCTACGTACAATTGCCCGTGTGAAAAACATGTTGTACTCAAATCTAAGCCACAAATAGACATCGTTTGGCCTTGGGATTTGTTGATTGTCATTGCAAATGCCAATCTAATCGGAAAATGAATTCGTTTGAATTGAATTGGCACATCTGTAGGTATGATATGAATCCGTGGTATTAATATATTTTCACCTTTGAACTTGCCATTTAAAATGCTGGCTTCGATAACCTTTTTCATCAATTTTCGAATGACTAATCGCGTACCGTTGCACAGCCGTGGCGGGTTTAAATTACGAAGCAAGATAATTGGAGATCCAACCTTCAATTGTAAATTATGCGGTGGCATGCCTGGCAAATCCAGTGAGTTCAAAAATTCTGTGGGAAAATTGACAACTTCGCTGGCATCGCAAACTGTATCAATAGATTTGTATGATACTAAGTTCCCTAGCCACAACTGTTGTATCTTCAAATTTAAATTGTCAACGTCTGCATTTTTTGCTGCTAAAATAGCTCTTTCTGCAAGCCACTCATGATTTATGTACTGTGTGTGTACATCGGGAAATAGTTGTTCAATGAGAGTATCTTGTGAATCAGCGATTGTGCAGAAATCGGTCGGTAATTTTACGTATCCAGTTTCATCTGTAGCAACTTTTTCATCACCGATATCTAAGAGTTGTTTTGAGAATGTTTCAGCGGATGGATCTTGAAGCATTTGAACGCGCATATTTACTTTCAGCTGTACTTTTTCAACATTACGCCACAATGGAGATGATTTCAAGCAAGCGTTGATCTCATCAGCGTATGTTGAACGTGGAATGACGGGAAGTATTTGTCTGAAATCACCTGAAAGCACCAACAGAGTGCCGCCAAATAGTTTGTCGTTGTTTTTAATATCTTTCAATGTCCTGTTCAACGCCTCAATTGAATGTTTGTGTGCCATAGTACATTCATCCCAGATGATAATTTTACACTGTTTCAGCACGGTGGCCATGGACGATTGTTTTTTAATGTTACACACTGCGGGTTATTTTGAATATTTAGTGGCAGCTTAAATACTGAATGAGCTGTTCTGCCTCCATCCAATAAAGTTGCCGCAATGCCGGATGATGCAACGGCCAATGCGATGCCATCATTTGATCGTATTTGAGCAAGAATTAGTGAAATAAGGAATGTTTTGCCAGTTCCACCCGGTGCATCCAAAAAGAAGAACCCACCTTGTCCTGCTGAAACTGCGAGCAAAATGCGGTCATAAATGGTTCTTGTTCGTCATTCATTAGTGGGACATTGCGAGTAACAATCGCTGCCATTTCTACAGTGTTGTGCTGCAGTTCACGATTCATTTCAGTGTTAATTAAATCAGATGCAGTTCGATTTGGCGAATTCATACCGAAATGAGTGAGTGATAAGTTGGTAATGACAATGCAAAGATCCTCAATAGCAATCAATGCTTCATTGTACATAGCGTCGCTGAATGTTATCGTTAGATCGTTGCACCGTGTACGATGTTGATGCAATATATCATCAGTCATGGAATCTTTGTGATTATCCCACAATATCTGTGCTCGAGCTGGGAAACATGTAGTCAACACTATAGCGAATAGTAGACGAATTTGTATTGCTGTACAGTTCAATGCAGCTTCAGCAAGCATACACTCCCACTGGTTGTCGTCTTCCAGCAAGCCGAGTGCAAGGCATGCGTCTTTATATGTTGGATACTGTTGCCCATTTACTTTACGTCTTGAAATGATAATGGGCCAGTAACATTAACCAACAACAGTCGAAGATAAAAGCACCCAGTGTGTCTTGGATTGACTGTAAATAATCGCCCCAAAGCGTTCGATTTAAATAAGTTGAGACATGCATCAACTGGTGAGCCTCGCTTGCGGGGCATCCATTTTTTTGTTTAAGCCCATGTGAAATAGCGTGGTACTTGTGAATAGAGTAATGTTCTTGCAAAGGCACCAAAATCATCCGTACTATTACACAATTCAAAAAATGCAGTGAGTGTAGTTTTAGGTGGATTTGTAGCACGATCAATCACTGTCTCGTTCGTGAAAAATACACGCTGACCGTTTTCAAGATGGACGGCTAACTGAACAACTGCTGGATCCCGTTCATGAATTGGAAAACCGAAGATACGCCAAGCAGCTTCATTGGAGCTGATGTACCGACCAATTTGGTAGAGCGTAATTTCATCGTTTTTATTCATTGGAGGAGCATTTACATTAGTATTTTCTACTCTAAACACAGCCATATCACTGCCTTTATGGGCATACTTGCAAATATATTTGATGCTCTTCACAGAACTGCAAAACTCAACATTAATATGAGCATTGTATGTCTTGCTTAGCAGAGGCGAATACGGCACCACCCAACGATTGTCAATGTCTGTGTTGCTGATATTTTTAATAAATGATTGTCCGCCATTATCGGGATTTCTTCGACGATATATTGGATATCCGTCGGTATTTGTTATCGTATCATTAGTGAAATCTTTAGGGAAATTTTTAGTACATTTGTACATTTTCCATCTGCCATGCAAGGCGATGAACGATGAAGAGTACCGCATGGACCATGGATCATGTTTGCTGTAACAATATCAAACAGCACTTGGTCAGTAGACGGATCTGGAATTTCCGCAGAAATGATACTATCGATTTCTTCAGGACGGATTTTGTCGTTTAACCAAACCAAAATGTGCACATGAGGTAATCCTCGCGTTTGCCACTCAACTGAATACAGCCAGCAACGTGTGGGACCGAATACATGTAATTTAGTAATGAAACTTATTAGAGACTTCAACTTTTGTCTGAATACACGTGCTGTAATGTCATGACGATGTATTGCATTTTGGCCAGGCAATAGCAAAGATAGTAATAATTTAACTTTGTGCAAAGTAATAGAAATAAAATTTCACGTTAAATTAAAGCACAAATGAGCATTAAACGGCAGACATATGTTTCGGGATTGTTTGGAATCCCGATTGGATGTTTTGCATCTAGGTTGCCCCGATTGGATTGCTTGGATGTTTTGCATCCAGAAGCTCCCTGTCGCATTGAAAAAGGGATTCCAAGCAATCCCGAAACATATGTCTGCCGTTTAATGCTCATTTGTGCTTTAATTTAACGTGAAATTTTATTTCTAATAGCAAAGATGTAATCTCTGGACATTTTGGATTACATGTGAACGTGATAAATAAACACGGTCGTCCATATTCGCGCACGTAAGCCATAGTATCCTGTATATATTCTTGCATATGACGTGGACTGCCTACGTACGATGATGGTAAAATGACAGAGTTACCAATTTCGGCGACGTCGGCGTTGTTGTTAATAGCGTCTCGTAAGTGAATGTACTCTTCCGCACGCAGCTTGAGCTGATTATATCGTAAGTATTGTAGTCGTTCGCCCTCTATCTTTGCGTACATGTCGACCATGAATTGTTGACAACGCTCACGACATCGTAGAATGACGTTGTCCAGTCCGCGCCGAATCATTAATCGGTACGCATAATAATCTTTCGAGCTAACGTTCTTGTTTGTTTCAGCTCCTGTAATAATATATTTATGAATATTAATTTAAATTAATTACGTTCAATAATTTAATTGTTTTGTTAAATGGTTAATGATCAAGTTCATAATAAATGAAGTACCTGATACGGGATCTCGTTGTTTTATGTTTATGCAATATCCGTCTTGCCCCTTCCGGAATATTAGCGGATATTGGAGAGCGTCATATGAACGATGTGTATCAGCAATGAACTGAAGATTATTATTTCTTCTACGAATCACAATTTCTCGTGTACCTGTACGATCGCCAACCATGATTCCAGCAACGTCATCAGCAACAGGTACATTGAATCTACGAATATGTTCTCCAGCTGGTGTTCTATCAGGATTAATGACAATAGCGTTATTATCGCTTTGTAATTTGTGCATGTGTGATTTGAATATTTCCAACAATTTATTGTGCTCGTTCAATAGAGCGTCCAAGTCGCTGACGATGCGCCTGGCAAAAAATGAATCAAGGTTATTATAGTCACAACGTCAGGGTTGCCACAGGCGACTAAAAAGCAACTATTTTCAGCATCAGGCGACTATGGCAACTATTTTCTTCGAAATCGGGCGAAAAAGCAACTAATTTTTCCAAGAGGCAACTATTAGGCAACTTTTTTTTCTCTCCGCCTCTCTTGGAATTTTTTTATTCAAATGTACCAAAAAAAATTTTTGAGATAAAAAATTTCTTTTATTTCACGGAAAATCGTCAATCGTGATATAATTTTTCAAACTTGCATCTTGGCCCAAGCGACTGCCTACACTTCATATTGACCTTGAAGCAATTGCCAATGAAGCTAACACTGCTGTCAATGAAAGGGATTAGTTTGCTTTTTTCATGGGTGATTTGGTAGTCAACACAGAAGCTGCGCCGTGTGCATGCGATATGCATTTCAATATCGCAATATGCGCCTTTTCTCTTTATTTTTCTGTAACCCTTACCTTTTCTCTCGAACACTGGCAACCAATGGCAGTGGTGCTTGACCACAATATTCACGGTGTTGCACGGCGAAGGATTGCAACGATATGTCCGAAACACCCAATCATCACATAGACAGACATGTGTTTTTTCTGTATTTTTGGAAAGTAAGAATTTTGTTTGCACGAAAATCCCTTCTTTCTTTTCAATTAAAAATTTTGAAAGTAGCCTAGCCTGCCAATTTTTACAAACTACGAGTAAAATTTACACATTTTTTCTGTTTTTCGCTCTTTAAAGGCTTTCTCTTGATTTTGTACGCATTTCGAATTCCGATTGCATCGGCTTCGGAAAAACTTCCTAGTGCTCATTACTATCAGATTCTGCATCTTGGAGCTCAATAACTTTGAACATCATAATTTTTAATCTTTGTTACATTTCAACTTCTGTCGTGCAAACTTACACGGGCGTCATTTTGTCACGCCCACTTGAAAAATTCGGCCGAAAATAAAATTATTTCTGTCAAAATTCTTGTAAGCTTTAGTGATCATACAAGTTTTTTGCAAGAATTAAATAATTCAGCCTTGTTAATAATCTAATTTTAAAAAATATTTTTTCTAAAAATGTTTTTTTTTCTTTGCCATGTAATTTCAAATTGACTTTTTAAAATTTTTGATTATCTCTAGCAATTGTCTATTGGGTGATTTTTCCTAGTATTATAAAATAATTGTTAAATTTGTGAAAAAAAGTAAACTTAATATTTTTGATAGTGTCTCCTCTTGGTCTTAGAATTTCATTAATCAAGTAGCTCAATATCATACATGTATCTAAATAAAAGAACAGCTATTGTGTGTTTAAATCTCAAGTATGTTTATTTTCTATTAATAATCTTACTCTTCTCATATTGCAATCTTTTTTTTTTACTTCACTCCTTATTCATTGATACTTTTAATCTTTGGTAGATAAGAAATAGTTATTTCAGTTTAAAAAGTTAATGCTCGGAAACGTGTTTATTTCATATAAAAATGCAATTGCTTTTTTATAAATTACACTGTATTCGTAGCAAGTCTTTATGTATAAATATAAGATCCGAATGTAATAAGTAAATACCCATCACTGAACAAGTTAATTAAGACTTGTTTGTCATTGAGCCATGGCTACTATTTAGGCTACTATTTTCGTGCTTTTATGCTACTAAAGCAACTATTTTTGTTCCATTTCTTCTGTGGCAACCCTGCAACGTGCATTCACGCGATTGGCAAGTGCACTTCCGGAATCCTCGCCGCCCATGAAGTAGATTTGTAAAAATTTATGTGGTTCGTTTGGCATTGGCAGCAATGAGCCCATTTTTTGATAAACTTGGCCTCTGATTTTGAATGTAGAATTGTATTGTTGACCATTAGCATTACTATTTCGAACTATTTCTGTTGCTCCAAACGATATCATTTGAAAGCATGAATTGAATGTTCGAATTGACTTTAGGAATACGTTATAATCTGTATCCGTGCCGATAAGTAAACCGTTCAATGGTTCAGGTTGGTGTTTCAATTTCAGTTAGTTCCACTTTTCCTGACACGCAACACATCCCAGGTGGCTCATTTTTGATTTTGAGAGCATGACAATGCGGACATTCCTTATCCATAGCACCAATTTCCACTTTTGAATGAGCATAATATTCAATCTCGGGCTCATACTGGAATGCTAGACGCAAAAATGAATCAGATGTAAATGCACGATGTACCTGTTGGCGTTGTTGGTCATTTGTTCTGCGTCTATTAACCGTGAAACGGCGTGATTATCGTTGCTCTAAACGTATAACTTCATTGCGCTCAACTCGTGTATCTTCTGATTGTTCTTGACGCAATTGCTGCATGCTCACACGTGCATCAGCATTTTGTTGCTGGATTTGTTCTTCGTTCTTTGGGATCTTTTAGCTCTCATACTTCTGGACCTACTTGTATGACGGCTCAAATCAGCCCCTTTGCGTTTTCTTGGCATTGCTCACTGTACAAAACACATATAAATAGAATTAATATGATAATTGTAAACGTTACTACTACACTTGATACATAAACAATAATGATGGCCGAAAACTGTGTAGGGAGTGAGAGAAGTCTTATTGTGTGAGTGAAACAGGAGACCGGCTTCAGTCTATGGTATCGTGTGGCATTTCACTCACCAGTAAAGGCGCGGCAAATTTTAAGAATCTAAGATTGGTAACACTAAGCATATATCAGGATTAAACTTTAATAATAAAAATAAATGTTTATTTTCTTAAAAAATTTTTTAGATTTTTAATCGAAGTACAGTTAAAAACACTATAATTGATCAGTTATCGAGCGGGATGAAAAATGATTAAATTACTAAAATGGCTATAAAAAAATAGGGGTTGGTGATAAAAAAGTAAAAATTTAGGGATGTATGTATTTTTTAATGCCACATTATAAAAAAATAAAAACAAAAAATTTCGTCCAAAAATTAAAAAAAAATATTTAAGGGTGAACAACCCTTATCACTTAGGGGTATGGAAAATAGTTAGTAGCCGATTCTCAGACCTACTGAATACGCATATAAAATTTGGTAAAAATCGGTAAAGCCGTTTCGGAGGAGTACGGTAACTAACATTGTGACATGGAAATTTTATATATTAGATTATAACGTTAATTAGGAAAAAAATTAATAATTTTGGCTCTGAGGAAATTATTTGCCGTTTGGCAACAATAGTTTTGTTTGGATTATGCAACGATGTTTTGAATTTAAATGAAACCGTGTAACTTAAAACATTTTTGGTGATTTAATATTATTGGTTTCTTTTACGAATGGGGCGTACAAGACTATTTTCAAGTGGTTGTTTAACGTCGTTTAGAAGTGACCAGGCTCCTAGAAAGTTATTTTTACATTAACAATTTAAAATCTACAGAAAGCTTTCCGTTATTGCTTGCTTATAAAATATTTTGCCTTAATTTATTATTTTATTTCAATTTGATTTTAAAGTCTTAGTATCTAAACAACCTTAGTCAAGATTGGCACATTTATCACCACAAGTGTGACATAAATAACTTCACAAATTTCAGGAATATTATGAAGGTCTGTATGAAAATATTTTTTTTTTTTTCTGATATGGAAATGAACAAACAGTTTTCAAATATTGAGCTTAAATAAAATATAATCCTTCAATATATCTTGATAAGTATCTATGTATCAAAATAACACCTCTAATGTTTAAAACTGCAGTTCTACTGTAGCAATGAAGTTTCGTGAAAAGTAGAGGTTAATTATCTAAATGCAGTAAATTATTTTCGAAGTGGAAATATTAACTTTTTTTCCCATACGGAGTAAGTATATAAATGTGTTAACCTCATTCTGCAATTTCTGATGGCATCCTTTTATTTTTATGCAAAAGATTTCCTGCCGAAATCCAGTAATGTCCCAATTACGAGTGCTATCGGCTGACGAGCGGGCTGAAAATCGGCCTACGGACGTTGCGCAATAGTTTCAGTCCGGAGGCTTTCTAGTTCAGGAGGTGTTGGCTCATGTCACTACAAGAATTTAAAAATTTGGCTTTCAAAAATTCTAAATTCCATTCTAACAAATGGGAAACAAAACAAATATCATACCTATACTATTATGATGCAAAAAGTAAAGTGCAAAAGATAAAAACTAAACAAACTGCCAAAACAAATTATTGTCACAAACAGAATTAAAATATAAGAGAAAACAAAATGGAAAATAAATTTGAATAATTGTATTTAGTTAAGTGTAGAGTCCAGTACACTTTTGAAATTGCTATTAATGTGAAATTATTTAACCAGTTTAAATTTTTTTGCCATAAATATGTCAAATGTTGTATAAAATTAGAAAATACAAAAAATTAATGATGTGGGTTCATTCAGAGCAATGAAAACAAAACTTTTTTATGTTTTTTTTTTTGTGCTGGACTCTACAGCTACATATTTCCTGAAAAAACAAATACAAATTCCTATTTGAAATTCAAATAGTGTGTGAGTGCATAAATGCTGTTTATCTTTTTCCATTTCAAGCAAAATTTTCATTGAGAATTGTTATATTTGTGATCTATATAAGATTTTATGAAATTTTGACTTGTAGAGTCCGCAACATAATTTTTACAATTTTCTGATTAAACACTGAATATCTCTATAAATACTCATGCAAATTCAAAACAACAAGCATATTTTCATGGTTTAAACACTTGACTTCAGATATTTATTGAAAAAAATTATCATCCATGAGTTTTGTTGCGGACACTGTTTGGACAAAATACTGTGAAATGGCCCTACAACAAGGTCAATTTCTTATTTTTTATACGAAAATTTTGTTTCCCTTAAGGGGACTTTGGCACCTTTAAAGATTTTTTTTATTTAAGAACTTTTACCTATTTCATTTGTATATTATGAAGTGCTATTGTGCAAAAAAATGATTTTCATGTGAAAAATCAAAATTCAACTAACAGAAAATTTTAAAATTTAATTTTATTAAAATAATTTAACGATTTTAAATTTCCTTCTTCATTTCTTGACTTTTTTTTACCAAATTTTTTTAAAGTACTCATTCTAGTATGGTTTATAATTTTAGGGATGGGTTTTGCTATTAATTAATTAGTTTTTGAGAAAAAAGTTTTTAAAGTTACATCGATGGTAGCACACAAAAAAAGCATCTTTTGTTACATTTTCATTTAATTTTTTTTTGCAAATATATAGCAAAATCCATCCCTAATTTTATCAAGCACATCATATTGAACACACACAAAAAATTTCAAGTTGCTACATGAATATATGTAGAAGTTTTAGCATTTTATGTACTACCTACAATATTGCAAAAAAAAAAAACACAAACCGAGAAAACGCAGTTTAAAGAATACAAAATCCTACTAAAACATCAGAAATATTTGAATTCTCTTACTTCTCAACTACATTTATATAACGTGCCTTGAATTTTGTTCTTCTTTCTTTTGTTTTTGTTCTTCCATCTGTTCGCTGCTTGGTGAGTGTTTGTTTTTTGTTCTTTTCTTCATTGCCTTTCTTGACTGTGTTTGTTTTTGCTTTTTTGTTTTCTGACATTCATTCCGCATATTGTTACGTTGTGTATGTTTCGCACTTGTTTTTGAATTTTGTTCTTTCTGTTTATTTTTATTTATTGAACGATTTAGCTATTGTTTTTCCCCTTATGTTTTGGTTGTTTTGATTCTGGTTATGTCTCAGGTTAACAGATTTTGTAATCTACGGATTAAAAAGGTTCGGTTTTTGAACCATTTAAAATTTCTCCAGTCTTGCAGGCGCAAGAAAGTTATTCCTAAGTTTATCACCTTGAAGTGTAATTTACCGCATTCTGTTAGGGTTGATAAGGTAATTTTTCGTTCTAAATTAGCGTTACTTAGAGCTTCTATCCAGGAAACTAGGAAAAAACTTTCGTTCATAGAACGTGAACTTTATGATTTACATCTTTCTGTATCTAATTCTAATTTCGATTTTGAGTCTATTGATAGAATGTCATGGGCAAGAGCTCTTCGTTCATCCGACATTCACAAAATTACTTTAAATAAGAAATTTACTAAGTTGTGTAACGATTCAAATGTTCCTGTTCCGACTCATTTGCCTCTTGTTAATAGGAACACGGTTGTAAATCTTTCGAAATTTCCTTTGAATAGTAATGAAATAAATGCTCTGAAATGTAATAACAATTTTGCTTTGGCTAAAAAGCCTTCTTTTTCTGAACTTATTGCTCCGGTTGAAAAAGCTTTCAAATTTAGTGCCTTAACTTCCGCTCAAAAAGAGTCGGTTAGGCATCTTATTGCTTCCAATGTTGATTTCAATTCAAAAGTTCCTAATACTGGTTTTACCCATTCTGTGAAACGATGTGTCAATAATTTAGTTTCCAATTCTGATTTGGTCATTACCAAAGCAGACAAGGGTGGTCAGATTGTTGTTCTTAATAAATCATCTTATGTTGAAAAAACTGATGACTTAATTGCTTCTGGTCCTTATTCTGAAATTTATAAAGATCCTAGTGACAAAGAGTTAAAAGCTATTTCTTCTGCTGTTAAGTCTGTTCATTCTATTCCTTTGATTGCTAAACGGTCTGTGATTCCTTCTGTTGCTAATTGTGCGCGTTTTTATGCTTTACCAAAGGTACACAAGACAGGTATTCCTTTCAGACCAATTGTTTCCAATATTGGCACTGCTTCATATAAACTTTCCAAGTATTTAGTTTCTGTGTTTTCTCCACTTAGGAGTCAGAATGTTTTCACTGTTAAAAATTCCACCGATTTTGTTAAGAAACTTCATAACTTCGTTCCGAATAATTCAGTTATGGCCTCTTTTGATGTTAATTCTTTGTTTACTAATGTTCCTGTTGATGGCGCTTTGACTTGCCTCAGGAAAAGGCTTTCTGAATTCCATTTTACTTCTGTGGAAATTGAGGAATTAGTTTTCCTTACTCGTGTGTGCTTGCAACAGAGCACTTTTGTATTTAATGGTAAATTCTATGCTATGGTAGATGGCCTGGCTATGGGAAGTTCTCTTATTCCTATTTTAAGTGATTTCTATATGCATTATTTTGAGGAAAAACTGTTCCAGAAATTGCAATTTCAATTTATGTTCGTTATGTGGATGATTGTTTTGTCCTAACGGACAGAAACTTGTTAGATATTGATGATGCTCTTTCTATTATGAACTCCATTGATCCTAATATCCAGTTTTCTTGTGAGAAAGAACTTAATAGTAGCCTCGCGTTTCTTGATGTCTTTATTTCTAAGAGTGAGTCTGGTTTCACTACTTCTGTCTATCGTAAACCTTTCGCTGTTTCTTTACCTCCTCACAGACTGTCGTCTCATCCTCCCAACCAAAAATATTCGGCTTTTAATGCTCTGGTCCATCGTGCTATTAATATTTGCTCTTCCCCTTGAGCTTCTCAAGATTGAACTCAACTATCTGAAAGCTGTAACTGTTGATAGAGGATTTTCTCACTCTTTAATTGATTCTATTCATAACAAACTTTCTAAGAAAACTTCTGGTCCCAATAATGTGGTTTCTAGAAAGAATTTGATTGTGTTACCATTCTTTCATTCTGTCAGTTTCCGTATTGCTAAAATCCTAAAAAGGTTTCAATTTCAAGTCGTTTTTTCTCCTAGCAACAATCCTTCTCTTCTCTTAAAGATCCTGTCGATCAACTTAACACTTGGGGTATTTACCAAATTAGTTGCCGTTGCAGCCTTTCTTACATTGGACAGACAAAACGTGCTCTGAAAATTCGCTTAAATGAGCATAAAGGTTATGTACGTAAGCAAGAGTTAAATAAGTCTAGCATTGCTCAACATTGTTGGAATTCCAACCACTCTTTTGATTTCAATTCTGGTAAAATTATTCAAAAGTGTTCTTCCCCTTTAGAGCTTGACTTTTGGGAAGCTTATCATATTAACAGGAATAGTTCTAATTTGGTTAATGATTCTTCCTCAACTCCTTATTTTTCACAGGTCTGGCATAAATTTCTTTAATTTTTTGTTCTTTCTAGGTTTTCTTGTTGTTTTCCTTTTTTGTGTCTATTTTTCTCCTTCCCCCCTCCCCTCCCCCTCTACATGTGTACTTTGTTTTGCATTTTGTTTTGGTAGTTTCTGTACTTATTTTTATTTCAATTTTATTCTTTGTATTTTATTTCATTATTTTTGCAATTTTTATGCATGCTGTCGTCTTTTTTGCTTTATTTTTATTAATATTCCTTTTTACTTCCTGTACTTTCAACTGGATTCGTTTGTTGCTCTCTTATTGGTGTCTTCCTGCTACTTCTACTTCCACTTCACGCTGCCTTTATTCTCATTGGTTTACAGATAATTCTTAGGCTATATAAGCTTTGTTTTTGTTGTTCTGCCTGCTTCATTTGGATGTTTTGCATCTAGAAGCTCCCTATTGCATTGAAAAAGGGATTCCAAGCAATCCCGAAACATATGTCTGCATTTTATTGCTCATTTGTGCTTTAAATTAACGTGTAATTATATTAATATTATTATTATTACATTTATATTAGTTGTATTGCTTCAAAACTTCACTCAGATATACTAGGAGAGTCAAACAACATTTTAAGTAAAAAATTGAAAAATCGGTATTTTCATCAATTTTCTACCTTTGAAAGGTGCCAAGTCCCCTTAATAAGAAAGGCATAAATTATGTTTTGTACAACTTTCATTTTTCTTTACGCATTTTGAATAAATTTTTATTAATGGCACTCTTATCAGGACAGTTTTCCCATACTTTGCCTAAATAGCATTTGTCATTCTATAGAATGCCTGGGTATTATATACAATGCCTAGGGAAAGTATGTAATACTTCTCATATTTCATACCTTGCCTAAAAACGTCCGGCATTATATACAACACCTAGGCATTCTATATAATGCTGGCGTTTTATACTTTGCCAGTAACATATACATTAAAAGCATTTTACATAAATTAGAAATAGTTACACATTGTCACATATCTACATAATTTTGCAAAAATAACAATTGTAATATGTGTATATACAAATGAACATATTTCACATTTTAAAGACATGAAACAAATATTTCTAATCATATCTAAAAGTTGCTTGATAAAATTGAGCATCAGATATGTGTGCAAAAATCTGATGTATATGAAACATTTCAATTCCCCAAGAATGGTATCCAATAACAAAAGAAAACTGTCTTCCAAACCGATTGCGCAGTGTTGCTTTTAAACAAAATCCTCTATTTTTCGTTCACTAAGCTCGTGTTTTGTGTTATTTTAGAAAGTGGCGCATTCTTTCGTTTTATTTTGTATGTAAGATCATATTAGTAAATATAGTTTCCCTAGATCCTGTAAACTGGGTTCAAGGTTCATCTTCTTTCACAAAATCGAAAGACATGCTGATGTTGTAAAAAACAATAGCTTCTTACTTTTTTTAAAACAAATTTTAATAAGCAATACATTGAAAATTGATGTGTACAGAATTTCATTCAACTGCAAGCAGAAGTTCCTGTATTTTTTTCACAGTATCATTTGGTACTGAAAACATGCATCCTGTGGCTGTTGCTGTTGAAGGTTGAAAGCATTGGTATTATATCTAACAGATGCTTATATGGGATCCAGAATATGGCTGGTTTCTCTGGCCAGTGGAAATTTTGGCAGGGGCCATGAGGATGCATGAATTGTATTTGGACATCACCTTTTTCAAAACAGTTTTCTAAGACAACTCCTAACCACCACTTCTTATCATACATACATGCAAGCAACATAAGAACCTTTAGAAATGTTATTAGGATCTAAATTTTTTCACAGGTTGCTTACTGCAGATTCTTCAATCTGATTCAATATGTTTGTAGATACAATGGAAACTAAAAGCATAGATTTTCTAAGAGGAATAAATTTACGATAATCCCTGGTACCCTCAAATCTTACTGCAGAAGCTAGTGTTCTAAATTAAAAGGTTTGTAAGCCAAATTTATTTCTTACATCTTATTGTAAGATGTAACAAAAATAGAGTAAACATTAGTTTTGTTTTAATGCCCCAGAACATAGTAAATACAAAACGTTGCTCCACTAGTCAATGCTTCATCACTCAATTCCCAATAACGCTATTTCTAAAAGTAACTACATGCTGTTAAGAGGATAAATAAAATTTAATACATAATATTCATATAATATTCAGTAAGTATTGTTTTTTAACAACTTGTTTTTATTAATGTTAAGTCTCAGAGGAGAAACACAGGCATCTGGTATAAGAGAAAAACATGCATATAGCATCAGCAGGATATCTCTTTATTCAACTAATAACCAAAGATAATCCCATTTCCTGTGAATAGCTAGCTAACACATCAGTAGCTTATTTAAAAAAATAAAAAAGTTTCTAGTGCTCTCCCTTTATGACAAAAATGGCTGCCAAGATGGCTGAAATAAGATGTTTTTGTCCTCTGACTTGTCTTTAAGCTTAAATATTTCCAAGAAGGAGTGAGAAACCCAACTAATTTATGGTGAACACATGTACTCTACCAGAAAGTGAGTAAACGTTTGGTTTTATTTTCCTTTTCGTAGGAATTGACGTCTCGATTGTAGCTAAATCGGGAAAATCAATTTTTTGTGGTTGCAACTTCCAAACAGTACTGTACCTTAACAATTCCATTATAAACTTTGTAGTATTTTTTTCTGAATGTCTAGAACATCTAGTTTCCATAGATACCTAAAATTTTCATATTGCATGAGCAGAAGTTTTAAGAGAAAAAAAATTTAACAAGATCAATTTCTCTGTATGTTGGGAGGTCTGTCAAACTACGAGGACTTGTACATCTATAAAGGGATCATTCATAAATGATGTCACGCTTCGAAAGGGGAGGGGGGGTTCGCAAAATGGTGACAAGGGGAGGGGAGGGGGTAACAAGTGTGGCATCATGCGTTATACAATATAGCGTGACAAAGGGGGAAGGGGGTCCGCTGAAGTGTGACATATTGTGACAAAGGGGGGAGGGGTGGTCAAATATATGGTAAAAAGCGTGACATCATTTATGAACGGCCCTAAATATGTGGAACAAGTGGGTAAACATCTGAAGTTTTTCATGCCTCTATCCTCTATACCAGTGCTTCCCAACCTTTTTTTCCCTTGCTGTTAAGTTGCTGGTTTGTGGACTGTATTGAGGTGTTCCAATAATACGTGACCTTAAACTTGGTACAACAATTTTATTTATTGGTATTGCAACACTACTGGTCAAAGAAAAAATACACAGGTTACCTTCTGTCACCGACTTATATACGATTTGAGATGGCGCTGCATAGCACCTCTTGTGCCGGCAGGTAAATTTACATAGAGTTGCGCACAGGACGTAACATACTCCCGGCGTTGAAATTGAGAAATTTCAAAACATATGAATAATTCAATTAATATGAATCTATGCAATTAATAGAATAAACATAGAAAAAACATTTTTCTTAAAAACAAATATTACTAATAATAAATTACTTGCACAGAATTAAACAGTCTCTTGAATTGGGACGGGTAAAACAGCTAGCTTTGTAATGGGACGTTTAAATATGCCACGCTTTGTTTTGACTTCACAAACTCTAATACATTTATCCTTTCCTTCGAAAACCTTTATAACACGTCCTAAAACCCATGAATTCACAGGCATATTATCTTCCTTAATTACAACCACTGTCCCAAGTGCAATATTTTGCCTTTGAAGGTACCATTTCGATCTTGTAAATGACACAAATAGTCTCTTGACCATCTGTTCCATATATGTTGAACCACTTTAGCGGTCTGTTGCCATCTTTTTAACCGGTTATCGGGCAGATCTATTAATTGTGGTTCTGGGATGGTCAACATTGTTCTTCCAATCAAAAAATGTGCTGGTGTTAAAACATCTAGCTCATCTGCATCACTAGAAAGTGGCACCAAAGGTCTAGAATTTAAAATACCCTCTATTTGATTCGTAATTGTTAGAAATTCTTCGTAAGTTAAGATTAAGGTACCTATTGCACGTTTTAAATGAAATTTAAATGATTTAACACCACTTTCCCAAATGCCTCCAAAATGGGGAGACTTGGGCGTAATGAATTTCCAATTAATTCTTTCAGAACTAAGGAAATTTGATAACATCTCATCTGGTTGACTCACTAATTTGTATAAACATTTTAGCTCCTTGTGAGCCCCAATATACGTTTTAGCATTATCGCTGAATAAAGTGGAGCATTTTCCGCGACGACATATAAATCTTTTTAGGGCTGTAATGAACGAGTCGAATGTTAGATCTGACACTATTTCAAAATGAACAGCACGGGTTGCTAAGCATGCAAATATAGCAATAAAAACCTTTTGTAAAGATCCTTTACGTTGATTTTTATTTTTAATGTAAAATGGACCAGCGAAATCAGTGCCAGTATTTAAAAACGGAAAATGAGATTGGCAGCGTTCAGGAGGCAGATCTCCCATTTTTTGTATCTGCCTCCTGAACGCTGGTTTAAATTTTGTGCAAATAACGCATTCATGCGCGATACTTCGCGCAAGATCTCTACCATGAATAATCCAAAATTTTAACCTAGATACATGCAGTAGAGCTTGTGCACCGAGATGGCAATTACTCTTGTGTAAATCTAGTAAAATTAGCCTTGATAATTTATGATTTTTTGGTAAAGCAATTGGATGCTTGGCATCAAAGGATAGTTCAGAATTGGATAGTCGTCCCCCGACTCTTATTATATTTGAACCATTATCAAAAAAAGGCAATAAAAATTTTAATTTACTAGAGATTTTTACCGGTTTTCCCGAAATTAAGTGTTGGAAGTCTTCACTAAGACTTTCCTGCTGAACAAGTGATATTAGCTGCAATTCACTGGCATTGACTTTATCCGCAGTAAGAAATCCTACTCTTCTTGTTTTATGCTTACAATTATGAATAAACCTAAGAATATAACTAAATACATTAATCAATTTTCGATAATTATTACTTAAGTTAAGAAAATCAGACAAAAAATTATTATCTTTTGTAACACTTAGAACAGTTTCAATAGTCTCTTTTAATTCACTAAAATATAAGTCCTTATTAAAATCGTTCAATTCAAATGAAGGCTCACTTGATTGAGGTTCAATCAGAGTTTCCGGTCCTTCCCACCACAATTTATTGTTTAGAAGAAAGTTTGCATCTTGTCCTCGGGATATGATATCTGCCGGATTGTTTTTAGAAGATATATGGTTCCACTCATAATTTTGATTCATTGCTTGAATTTGCTTCACCCGGTTTTACACAAACGTTCTTAATTTCTCGGGAGGAGTCTTAATCCACGCGAGAATGATGGTTGAGTCCCTCCATAAGCAAATACGATCCACAGGAAATTGTAGAATTGGTACAACCTTTGTTGTGATACGAGTTAGGAGAAGAGCTGCAGACAACTCCAAACGAGGAATAGTCAGGGTCTTGATAGGAGACACCCTTGACTTGCTGTATAAAAGAGTAGTTTTGATGCATCCAAGCTCATTTGTGGATTTCAGGTACAAGGCAGCACCAAAGGCTTGTTGGGAGGCATCTGCGAATCCATGAAGCTCGATAGTAGTTGCATGGGGAAGGAGAACACATCTAGGAATTTTCACTTGATTCACAGCCGGCAGTTGAGTCAGGAAACTCAACCATTCCCCGAGCTCCTGCGGAGGAAGAGGATCCGACCAGTTCAGCTAGAGCTTCCAAAGTCTCTGAAGAAAGATCTTTGCTTTAGAAATGATTGGCTGTATTAATCCCAAGGGATCAAACAGCCTCGCAATCGTAGAGAGGACTGCACGTTTTGTGTAGGTTTCACAAACAGTCACATTCACTTTAAATGTGAAGAAATCCGCTTTTGAGCACCAGAACATGCCCAAGGTTTCTACTGCAGCATCTTGAGAAACAAAGGAATATTCCGTGCCTGCATCGCCCTGAAGCAATTCAGAATGGTTAGACACGAATTTATGGAGCTCCATGCCTCCCGTTTGCAGGAGTTGAATTAGTTCAGTCTGTAGGCATTTAGCCTCTTTCAAACTTTCTAAACCAGAAAGAACGTCATCAACGTAGAAATCATTGCGAGCCACCTCACATGCTATGGGAAAGTTCTTTTGTTCTTCGTCCGCTAATGCCTTTAAGGTACGAGTGGCAAGGTACGGCGCGCACGAAGTACCATACGTTACTGTTCTCAGCTGATAAACTTCAACGGCCGTCGATGGATGGCGTTTCCAAAGAATCTGTTGCAAATGTCTGTCCTCTTGAGCTACTAGTATTTGACGATACATCTTTTTTATCCAGCACTTTCCCGTCGTGAAGGCGTAATGATGTTTTCTGAATCTCACTACAATAGAAAATAAGTCCTGTTGAACATTACCTCCGTTGAGTAAGATAGAGTTGAGCGATGCACCTCGGTCTGTCTTGGCTGACGCATCAAATACAACACGTAAAGGAGTAGAGGAATTATCCGGACTTAATATTGCATGATGTGGAATGTAATAACTGTCCATTCTTGGGCAATCATCACCAATTTTTTCCATATGATTGAGACGGTGGTATTCTTCAATAAAGGCCTTGTACTGTTTTGCCACGTCTCGATTTTGGCTTAACTTTCGCCAAAGTTAATTCACGCGTTTTTCTGCGACATCTCTGGAGTTTCCCAAAGAATCCCCATAATTTTCCTTTTTCGGAAGTTTTACTATGTACCTACGTACTACGCTTAGGTGTTTTAACGAAATATTCTTCGCAAAACAATTCCTCAACAGAAATATTTTGTTTGTCTTGATTATCCCCGGGAAACTATTCAATTTAAAAAACTCTTGAAGGTCTGAATTTAACCTTTCTTGTTCGGAAATTACGCCAATAAACAAACTTTAATTTACGTTATTCATAGTTCCAGATACTACATATCCGAATACAGTGTTTTGTAAAAATAACGAGTTATCAATTGATTTAAATCTCCCTGGCCTAAGTAATTCAAAAAAGAATTCACAGCCAATTAATACATGAATTTTGTGAGGAACAAAAAATTCAGAGTCTGCTAATTCTATTCCGTTTGGAAAATCTAATTGCGAGACATTAAGTCGCGTTGTTGGTACTAATCCAGTAATTTTTTTTAAGATTAGAAACTTTGTCGTTTTGGAATAATCTCCCTGTTTATTCGAAATTGTTGCAGTTATTGAATTTTTAACGAAATTCTCTTTACCGTTAATACCAGAAATAAAAAGATTACACCTTTCCTTTTTTAACTCGAGAAATTCCACAGCTTCACTAGAAATGCAATTTACGGTACTACCACAATCCAAAATTCCCTTCATTCTTACTCTTTCACCTCGCGAATTAGTCACAAAAATAAAAACTGCGCATAAAATTCCGGATTTTCGACCTTTAAGCGTACTAGCAAGCGACGCCTCTTGTCTGGGTGAAAAGGATTCCTCAACTGTAGCAAATTAATTATATTCACTTGCAATTGGAGGTGTTAATTTACCTTGAATTGTTTTAGAATTTTCATTATGTAACAGGGTATTATGTTTTTTAAAGCATATTGAACACTTAAAATTTGATCGACACTCGGACTTATGTTGGTTTAAACAATTTCTACATAATTTATGCATTTTTACAATTTCTAACCGCTGGGGAATATCCAAATTGTTAAATTTGTTACACTTAAATAACGAATGTTGTTCATTACACAAAACACAAGGTTTAATTAGTTTATCAGAATTAACTAATAAGTTTTTGGGTTTAAACGTAGAATTTTGAAATCCCTTTCCAACTTTATTGTAAACATTCGCATTTAATTGGTCTAGCACCATTGATCTATTATCTATAAATTGCAATAATTCATCTAATGTCGGAATTTCCTTAGACGTTACCGAAAGTTCGTACGCCGTTCTAGTATCTTTATCTAGCTTTTGAAGAACGGTATGTTATAATTGCATTAGAAAGATCATTGGATTCTAACAAGTATTTTTAAACCTCTTAGATTCTTTTTGATTTTATCAGATAGGTTTCTCAATAACTTTGCATTTTCAACGTGTATTTTTTCTATTCTTAACATTTCCTGAATGTGTAGATCCAACACTGCGCGTTTGTTTTCATACCTAGCCTCTAATGCTTTAAATAATGATTTAAACGTGCCTTCGCTCGTTTCTAACATTTTTGCTTCACCGCATAAGGAAGCTTTTAAGTAGAACAGCTTTTGAGTTTCAGAAATATTTTCATTTACAGAAATAATAGATTGAAACTGAGATTTGAAATTTGCGAATTCTTCTATTTTACCGTTAAATTTAGGTAATGGAATATCAGGCAATTTTGGAGCTAAATCAAACTTAAAGGAATTTGTACTAGTATTGAAATCTTCATTTTTTGGTACGTTCGTTTTATCATTAAATTTAGTAAGAAAGTACCTAATGTTTACCTCCAGAGTGTCGCAAGTGGTATCCAATTCCTCAAATGCGGCACTACATTCTTTTTCTTCATCTTCCTTCAAATTTAATTCGCCATACAATTCAAAAATTCTATCCGACTCTTCTTTCAACTGTGCAATATCACGCAGTTTCTTTTCGCATTCCACTTTGACTCTTTCGTCGACTTCTTTTTCTTTCTTGTCAAAGTTCGCAATCATTGCAAGTCTTGCTTTAATTCGGCCACGCATTCTATTTAATTCGGTTGTCGTGTAACTTCTCGCCATTTGTAAAATTCCGGCTGCCTAGGACCACTTATGTTAAGTTGCTGGTTTGTGGACTGTATTGAGGTGTTCCAATAATACGTGACCTTAAACTTGGTACAACAATTTTATTTATTGGTATTGCAACACTACTGGTCAAAGAAAAAATACACAGGTTACCTTCTGTCAGCGACTTATATACGGTTTGAGATGGCGCTGCATAGCACCTCTTGTGCCGGCAGGTAAATTTACATAGAGTTGCGCACAGGGAAATAATTGTTTTTTTTTGGCATGTGGAGAGTGCGTGAGGAGGTTGGTAAAAAGTGTGTTTACTTTTGAACGTGCGGAATTAAGCACGGAACGACCTTTTTGAAATCCCCTGTGTAGTTTCTTACGGAATAATATTTCTAATTATCACAAGAAAGTGATTTGACGTGTTTTGTTCTTTATTTTAACGAAAGTATCGTGAATTTATTTCATTGTTTTATGTTGCTAAAGATGAGGGAAAAGTTGTAAATATGACCGGTAAGGCGAAAAGGAAAGCGGAAGACGAGGAAAATACGAAAAAAGATAAAGAAAGTAAAAAAGATGAAAAAATATTCGAACGCAGTGGAAATATCATAGAAAAATCCAAAACAGCTCCACAAAATGGATGTCAAGAAGTGAAAATTATCATCTCTGGTGTGACAGAAATTCTACCAACTCACAAAACAAGACAATTAAACGTAGAATTAGAAAAAATAACAAGAAAAGAAGACAAAATAAACTTAACAAGTAAGCAAAAGTTAATTATAACTACAAAAAGTTTAATAACAGTTAACAAAATAGTAAAAGCAAAAAAACTGCTTGATCTAGAAATAACATCTAGAATAATAGAGGATGTAATAAATACGAAATATGTGATCAAGAATATTGATACAGAGATACCACTAGAATACATTGCCCAACAACTAGAAGAGGAAGGAATAAAGGTTACCCAGATAATCAGATTCACAAAAAGGGGATCAAAAGAATCCTTCCCAGTAATTTTAATAAAAGAAATAGGAAAAACAGAAAGAAAAGAAATCAAAATAGGAAGATTAAACTTTAAATGTAGCAAATATATAGAAAAACCACAAATATGCTATAATTGTCTAAACATAGGTCATCAAAAAAATAATTGCAGAAGCAAAAAAAAAGTCTCAAATTGCAGAGAAAACCATGAAAACTGCAACAATGAAACAAAATGCATTAGATGTGGAGGTAATCATACAGCGACTGATAAAAGTTGTCCAAGATATATTGAAGAAATAAAAAAGAAGACAGAAAAGTATAGCAAAGAAACAGAAAAGAGTAAATCTTGGGCACAAATAGTTGAAAATAAAAAAAGTCCAAAAATTACGTTAGAAGAAAAGAAAAAATACGAAACACAAACTACGACAATCAAGGACATATACAAAAAAATAGATTAAAAAAAATAAGCAAATAGAAGACATAAAAATAGAAATTAACAATCTAAAAACTCTAATTCAAAATACAATAACAGCGGGTCAATTAAATCCCGGAACGTGCACATCGTGCGTCGAAAAGAACGCAGAAATTGAAAAACTCAAAATGAACTATTTAAATATAATAGCGGACAAGAGGACAACTTCGAAATCCCGGATAATCAATATTCCAACACGGATTTTATCCAACAAATTGACCCGGGTGGACTCCTTATAGTCAATTAAGCCTTTTTTTTTTTTCCATCATGTCTAATTTTATTTTAAGTTGGAACATTAGAACCCTTATGAAAAATATGGATTACCTTAAATTTTTAATTGCCTTTACTTCACCACTAATCATTTGCATCCAAGAAACCTGGTTACCGGACAACAAAATTCCAAACATCAAAGACTATATTCATTACAGCAAAGAAAAATTATTCCCGCACAAAGGAGGAGGACTTTGTATATATGTAAAGAAAAATATTCCCTCTTATACAACTAATCTGCAAATAATAGGTTTCGAAATTTTAAAGATTACAATATTCACAAAAGAAGAAAAATGTAATATTTTAAACTGTTACACAACACATGGAACTCTAAACGACAATTCATTATTCACACTAAACAAAATAATAGATAAAAACACAATTCTAATGTGAGATTTTAATGCCAGAAGTCAGAATTTCGGGGACAGATTCAGCTCACCAAGTGGCAATAAATTAAGCAATTTTATTAACAACTCCGATTTAATTTGCATAAATGATGAACTACCAACAAGAATAAATAGAGGAATTGAAGACGGGATATTAGATTTGGCATTAGTAGATATTTCAAAAAGAAAAAACTTCACATGGAGCAGACTCGACGACCCAGGAAACAGTGACCACTTCCCTACATTAATTAAAAAAATAGAAACATATAACAACAAAGTGCATAGAAAAAAGATATACACAAAATGGAAGGAATTCTCTACAATATTAAAAGAAAATTACAAAAACAATCATGAAAAGAATAAAAACTACAATATCTATAAATTCAATGAAATAATCAAAAAAACATCCAAAACAGTCTCTCAAGAAATACATTACATAGATTTAGGATATAATAACTGGTGGAATAACAAGTGCGCAAAATTAAAATATAATAGGAATATAAAAAGAAAAACAGCAGGAAGATCTCAAAGTATAAGCGACTGGATAATCTATAAAAAAGCAGAAACAGCTTACAGAAGAGAAATAAAAAAAAAGCAAAAAGAGAAAACTGGGAAAGAAGAACCTACAACATAAATAGCCCAAAAGAATTATATAACACTATTAATATTATTAAAAGATACCAGGAAACAGAAATTCAAGCCAGCAATCTAATAATCGAATACAAAGGGGAAAAAGTTCATATTAGCAAAGATCAAGCAGACCTATTTATTAATTATTTTACAGACAAAAAGAACAAGGACAACACAAAAATCAAAATTGAAGAAACGGACCAAAATGAAAACAACAAAATTTCACAAGAAATAACAAAAAAAGAAATAGAATTAACATTGAAAAGAGCCAAAAACAGCACACCTGGAACAGATGAAATAAACAACAAAATGCTTAAAAATATTCCAGATGAAGCAATAGAAGAATTAAGAAAAATATATAATATAAGTATTAAAGAAAGCTATTTACCGAAAATATGGAAAGAAACCAAAATAATACCGATAAAAAAACCAGGAAAAAACACCAACCTAATAGAAAATTATAGACCGATAGCACTAACACAAAACACTTGCAAAACCCTTGAAAAAATATTAATGGACAGAATAACAAATTGGACTACCAAAAACAACATTCTACCAAACTATTTATATGGCTTCATAAAAGAAAGAGGAACCAATGATTACTTATTTGATTTTCACAGCTACTTAACCGAAAACAGAAAAAACAAGAATTTTATATACGTCTGCTCTATTGACATTAAAGGCGCATACGATAATATTTGGATCCCCAACTTAATAAAAAAAACTAATCAAGATGAAAATGGACGCAAAAGTGATAAAATGGATACAAGAATTTCTACACAATGGAGAAAATATGGTAAAGTGGAACAAAGAATTATCTAAAAAAGTAACCACAAACAGTGGAATTCCTCAAGGAACAATAATTTCACCTTTCTTATTTAACAGCTATATAACAGACCTGGGAGAATATGTAAAAAAAGCAAAGATTTTCGTATATGCGGATGACTTATGCATCATCATAGCAGAAAAAAAAAGAGACGAAGCAGAAGAAACCCTAAAAATGGAATTAGATAACCTAACCAAATGGATGGAAGACAACAGACAAGAAATTGCAAGTGAAAAATCAGTTTTAATAGACTGCTTACCAACAAAAAATAAAAATGACAAGAACTTTTACATAAAAAACGAAAAAATCTCATGGAAAACAAACCATAAGATTTTAGGAGTAATTTTCCAAAATAACTTAAACTGGACAGAACATACTAACACCACATGCAGAAAAATGAACAAAATGCTAAATATTATAAAATGGCTCACGAACACAAAAAGTGGAATAAGCACAAAGAATGGTCTAAACGTTGTAAAACAAACAATTATTGCGAAAGCTGATTACGGTAACATAATAAGTAAGGCTCGACCGAGGCATCGGCCTCGCCGATGCATCGGCGCCGATTGTTCAACAAAGTTGCCATCGGCCATCGGCATCGGCAGCCGATGTTAACTTTAGAAAAACATCGGCCCATCGGCCTTGAAAAACATCTAAAAGCCGATGCAAGGCCGATGTTTTTCACAGGGACAACTTTCCAGAAAACATTCTCTGTCTTTAACTTACTTTTTTGCTCCATAGCTCAATTTCTATTTCCAGACAATAATAGGCAGCACAACAGTTAAAAAAAGAAAAAAAAAAGTCATTCTACAAAGTGTATTTGATAAAACATTCGGGAAAATAGTTTAAGCGATCGCTGTCCGAAAACCTTCATTATTGAAATTATTTCTCTTTGTACAAAATGCTAGCGAAATTTAATAAGTTAAGGGGGGAAATAAGTGTAAAACGGCGTATTAAGAGCAATTTTCATGAATTTTTTTAACGTATAAAGAATAAATAAATTTTATTGAGATTTTGAGGTTATTTTATAGATATATTGAAGAACATTTACTGAAATTTAAAAACATTTTCTTGAAAAATCCGGGAGATATCGGCTGCTGCACATTGTAAGTCGCCACCCGGGTCGGTAGTTTGCGTACATCCTGGAGGTCACAATTTTTATCTGAAATCAATTTTTTTTTAAATCTACTTTTTTTTATAAGGGTCTCTTCTAGTTGAACTAAAATCATCACAAAAAAACTCTGAAAATCTCTATTTTTTTAGAATGGGAAAATTAAATACGATTTTTAGCCTTTTTTTTCGTTTGTTCTTTTTTAAAATAAAAAATAAAAATAAAGATATGTTTATGATTCTAGTTCAACTAAAGCGCGTATATATAAAGAAAATGTGTACTAAATTTGATAAGGATGATCAAAAACTTTGTGAGCTAGAGTGTACGCAAATTCAAAAAAAGTAGTTTCGAGAAAAACGCGTTTGAAGAGAAGAGTGGTATTGAAGGTAAATTTAAGGCAGTAATGAATCAATTTTTTTTATACTTATAGATAGTAATACTTATAGAAATTTCTATCCAAGTTCTCAAAAAATAAAAGGACATCTGCCAACGTTCTCTAATACCCTTCAGGTCGTTCATGAAGGATACCTGCTAATCTGCTCCAAAAGGGGCTCTCGCTCAAATGCTTATAACTTTTAAACGACTTGGAATTTTGCTTTGAAATTTTCAGCGTACAATATTGAATAGTTGTAGAATCGATTTATGAAGAAAAAAAATATTTTTTTAAAACTTTAAACACGTATTTTGCCCCTTAAAGTAAAAGTAATAGAGGCGTCTTATGAGTGCTATTTGTTTTCCGCACTAGGTTAGTTGCCTCATTTTGTCCGTTTTTCACTTAGTAATGACTTAGTGCATTAGATGTCATTGTGCAATAATCTTACACCATCTGCTTTTAGTTTGTCATGTTTCGTATTATTCCGAAATTGTAAACAATACAAAGTCAACTCAATCAAAGTACGATAATAATTTTACCCCCTTAAACTTTTTCCCTTAGCGGTTCTTTTTCTTCTTCTTCCATGCCCCGTGCTACAGTTTTTTTTGCAATTGTGTAGCAATCTCGTTGCATCTGCTTTTAGTGTGCGGTTATTAATATTATTTTATTTTTAGTTTACAACATGATCAAAAATAAAAAACAATTTTCCAGCATAAATGTTTATTGATCAAAATTTTATGTGTCAAAGTTCAACTTGCAATTTTCAAAAATTGAATTCTCAAGATACGAGTTCGCGAACAGGATTTAATAACATATTAATAAAAATGCTAACATTTCTTTATTTTCAAAGATTGATCAATGCATTTTTTTTCAAAATGCATCTTAATTTTTTATACGATACTTATTTTAATTTTCCCCTGTGTAAACTTCCATTTTTAAGCATATATTTGTTTTTTGCTTCAATGACACGTTTTACGACAGTTGACAGTTTTTCTGCTATTGTACAACAATCCCCTTGCATATTCTTTCAGTTTCGAATATTTCTTGTTCTTTTATTATTAGTTTACAACATAGAACAAATTGATAAAAAATATGAATCCATTTTTCAGTATAAATGTTTATTGATCAAAATTTTATGTGGTTTAAGTTCGACTTGCAATTTTAAAAAACGAGTCCGCGAGACAGGGTGGAATAATATCTTAATAAAAATGCTACAATTTCTTTATTTTCAAAAATTGACAACATATATATAAATGTATATATATATATATATGTAGGATGCGACTGCGAAGAGACATTGACAGCAGCGCCATCTGGCGATAGGGAGCGTAAGCGGTCAGTTTTGAGTAAGACTCCGTTCTGTGTGGACGTAAGCGCTGCGGTGCTCGGATGATGTTGTTGTTCGTAATTGAAGCTGTTCTGTATATAGTTTTGTAAATAGGAAAGTGTAAATATAGTCAGTTTTTTTTATATCTTCATGGTGAGTGATGATTTTTAGAAACCCCTAGACACCCAAATCAAGAGCCTATATGTGGGGGCTCGGCCGGGATAAAGTGATTGCCGGTGGATTAATTTAGAACTCTTCATTGTGATTAATTGAAGCAGACATCGGACTTAAACTGTGAGTACTTTGTTTCTAATTTTTGTGCATAATGTCTTTTCTTGGCAAAGCTCGCAAGGAAGACTTATTAAAACTAGTTTCGGAATTAGGTTTAAATATTCCTGAAAATCCTACGATATTAAAACTTAAAGAAGTAATTGTAGAGTGTGAAAATTTTGATGAAGAATTTACTAAAAATTTGATTGATACTATAATTGCGGAACGGATTGAAAAAATTGAATTGGAAAAGTTGAGAATAGAATATAATTCAAATCCTAAAAGTCAAGAAAGTAACATTTCCGAATCTATTTCTGTTGAGAGTAAAAGTAAAGATCTTGCGAAAATAATCAAGAGTTTCGATTCGATTTGTTCTACTAGTGATATTAGTACGTATTTGGAACTATTTGAACGACAAGCGACAAGAGTAAACATAGAAAAGAAAGATTTTGTGACACATTTGTTGGGATTACTTCCCCTGGATATCGCGCAAGTAATAGCAAGAGTGCAAAAGGAATTCGAAAATGATTATGATCATGTCAAAAATGTGTTACTAAAAAGATTTAAATTAACGCCGGAACAATTTCGACAAAAGTTTTTGTCTCATAATAAGGACAGCAATTCTACTTGGCGAGATTTCGCTTTTGAACTTAATCATTATTTTGAAGAATGGATTAACGGTTCAAACACAAATGACTTCGAAGGCTTAAAAGAACTGATAGTTACGGACCAATTGAAACGAAGAACACCACAAAATATCCGCGAACATTATTTGGATGATTGGCATAAATGGAACCGTATAGAAACAATAGTTGAGAAATTGGAAAATTACGAGGCCGCCAGGCATAATTTGCGAAAATATCCTGCCGTAAATGCGAAACCTAACTTTCCGGTGCATGCACGACAAGCAACTGAGAGTAATAAGCCGTCCAAAAACCATTTTGAAAATACCGATAAAAAATTTATCAGATGTTACTCGTGTAACGGCTACGGCCATAAGTCTTTTGCCTGTAAAAACAAAAAAGAAACTCCGACGTGTAGAAAGTGCGACAGGTCTGGTCATATAATGAGTGAATGTCCCTTTCCAGTCGTGAAAGAAACAATGGTTACCCGTGCGAAAAACAAGAGAAAATTTGAAATTAATGTAAATATAAATGGACAGAACACTTCATCTTTGGTCGACACCGGAAGCGAAATTTGTTTGATTTCTTATGATTTTTATGCAAAAATTGGTTCTCCTAAAATGTGCTTCGATGAAACGAAAATAAGTGGTATAAGCGGTGAAAATATATTTCCTATGGGCTATTTTTATTCTAATGTAAATATTGATAATTATGTGCTTTCAGCAAAATTTTATGTGTTAAAAAATGTGTGTACAGATATGATTATTGGTGCAGATTTACTAGAGCAGTTAATTGTTAAGATAGATGAAAACGGAATTAAAATACTAGGTCAAACGAATCAGAAATATTCGAGCCTTTCAAACGCTTTGCAAAGCATCCCAGACAAAAACAAGGCGCCAATGAAAAAAGAAAAAAGCGGCTGTGAGAATCTTTTCCCCCCCATCCTAATAACGGATAGCGAAGTTTGCTTACCTAAGATCACTGAAGAAAAAGATACAAGCGTTTCTATCGAGAAAGAAAAAAATAATTCGGAATCGGAAATAAATTTCATGGATAGTTTTTTGATTAACTTAGCAAATGCTGTGGGAGAAGTGGACTTTGACCTTGGCCACATTTCAGAGCGTCGCATTCGTAATGAAGTAGAAGTGTTGATAAATTGCTATAAACCGCTTAAAACAAAGGACACTAATCTAAAAATGAACATTATATTGACAGATGAAACACCCGTATGTTCCAAAGCTAGGCGTATGTCTTTCGCCAAACAAAAAGTTGTGGAAAAACAAATTTCGGAATGGTTAAGGGAAGAAATTATTAGAGAATCGTGTAGCGATTATTATTCCGGCATTATTTTGGCAAAAAAGAAAGACGGCACCCACCGCCTATGTGTTGATTACAGAAAATTAAATAAAAAGACAGTTAGGGATCATTTCCCACTACCACTTATTGAGGATGTGTTAGACCGTCTCAGTGACGCAGAAGTTTTCACAACGCTCGATTTAAAGAATGGTTTTTTCCATGTTGACATTGATGAGAAGAGTAGAAAATATACATCCTTCGTTACCCATAATGGGCAGTATGAATTCTGCAAGGTTAGCTTCGGATTGGCTAATAGTCCTAGTGTTTTTCAGCGCTATATTTTCCAGGTGTTTAGAGAACTGCTGAATGACAATACCTTGGTCATTTATATGGACGACATTGTCATTCCTTCACAAGACGAGGAAGAAGGTTTAGAAAAATTAAAACGAGTGTTCAAAGTAGCGTCTGATTATGGACTCCAGTTCAATTTTAAGAAATGTCAATTTCTTAAACGAGAAATAGAATTCTTGGGATACGAAATAGGGAATGGCACAGTCCGACCATCCAGTTATAAAACAAGGGCTGTAGAGAAATTTCCGGAACCGAGAACTGTGAAGCAGGTTCAGAGTTTCCTCGGATTGACTGGCTATTTCAGGAAATTTATCCCTCAGTATGCATTGATAGCCAAACCATTGAGTGATCTTTTGAGGAAAGAATCTGACTTTTCCTTTGGTGCGCAACAGATCGAATCGTTTCAAAAATTAAAGAGTCTTCTATCAGAAAAACCAGTCAAGAACAAGAGTTGCACACAGACGCAAGTAGCCATGGTTTTGGCGCAGTTTTGTTGATAAAAGCGGATGATGGTCATCTCCATCCAGTACACTATTTCAGTAGGAAAACGACACCACAGCAAGAGAAGTACAGTAGCTATGAGTTGGAAGCGTTGGCGGTGATTGAAGCGTTAAAGAAATTTAGAAATTACCTTCTGGGTTCAAAATTTAAAATAGTAACAGATTGCGCCGCGTTTCAGAAAACCCTTCAAAAAAAGGACTTAACACCGAAAGTTGCCCGGTGGGTTATGTTTTTAGAAGAATTTCAATACGAAATCGTTCATAGATCTGGAACCCAGATGAAACACGAAGACGCGCTTAGCCGCAATACTGTTTTAGTGGTAACCCGCTCTCAAGACGAAATAACATCTAAAACCGTTACAGCTCAAGAGGAAGACGAATATGTAAAACTAATGAAAACATCACTTCAGAAGGGAGAACGGGACGATTATCTGATCAAAAACAATGCATTGTATAAAGGTGAAAATGGTAGGGAACTGTTAGTGGTACCGGAAGTGATGTCAAATGAAATAATTAGGATGATTCACAGAAAAGGACATTTCGCTATTGCAAAAACAATGGATATGATTCAAGAGGAATTTTTTATTCCGCAATTGAGAAAGCACGTTGAGACTGTAATCTCTAACTGCGTAGAATGCATACTTGTAAACAAAAAGTCGGGGAAGCAGGAAGGATTTCTCAATCCTATTCCAAAAAATGATAGTCCGTTGGATACGTACCATATTGACTTTATAGGCCCCCTACCCTCGACGAATAAAAATTACCAACATATATTCACAGTTGTGGATTCATTCACAAAATTTACTTGGTTATACCCCGTTAAATCCACAACAGCCCAAGCAGCCATAGACAAGTTAAGACTCCAGCAAAAAACCTTTGGTAACCCAGCAAGGATTATATCTGACAGAGGCGGAGCATTTCGATCAAAAGAGTTTGAAGATTTTATAAAAGAAGAAAACATTAAACATATACTAATTACCTCCGGAGTTCCAAGGGGAAACGGACAGGTGGAACGAGTCCACCGCACCATCGTTACAGTTTTGACCAAAATGTCTATACAGGAACCCGAGAAATGGTTCAAGAATGTTGATCGCCTACAGAGAATGATCAATAGTGTAACTTCGCGCAGCACTAAATGGACCCCTTTTGAGCTTCTAACGGGGGTAAAAATGCGCAACAAAGAAGATATTGCTATTAAAGAGCTATTAGATGAAGAAAGTGAGAACCACTTTGCGGAAAACCGAATGGCAATTAGGGATGAAGCCAAGCAAAATATCTTGAAGATTCAGGAAGAAAATCGTAAATACTACGACAGGAAAAGGAAAAAGGCGAATCAGTACAAGTCGGGAGACTTAGTTGCAATCAAGCGAACCCAGTTTGCGCCTGGGCTGAAGCTGCACGCAGACTATTTGGGGCCGTACAGAGTGGTCAATGCGAAAGGTAGGGACCGATATGAGGTTCAGAGAGTTGGCCAGCACGAAGGGCCAATTAAAACGTCAACAGCAGCCGACTTCATGAAGCCCTGGTCCCGCAACTTGGACTGAGCATCGACCAATAGACATTGACTTTCTTTTTCATTTTTCCTGTGACTGTTTTATGTTGTTTTGTTTTTGTTTTTTTTAAATGTCTTTCCAGGTTTGTCTGAGGACAGCCAAAGTGTCAGCATGACCGAGCTGTAGGATGCGACTGCGAAGAGACATTGACAGCAGCGCCATCTGGCGATAGGGAGCGTAAGCGGTCAGTTTTGAGTAAGACTCCGTTCTGTGTGGACGTAAGCGCTGCGGTGCTCGGATGATGTTGTTGTTCGTAATTGAAGCTGTTCTGTATATAGTTTTGTAAATAGGAAAGTGTAAATATAGTCAGTTTTTTTTATATCTTTATGGTGAGTGATGATTTTTAGAAACCCCTAGACACCCAAATCAAGAGCCTATATATATATATAAATTTTTTTTTCAAAATACATCTTAAGTTTTATAATTGATCACGTGTTTTTCAGAAGATTATTTGTCAACAGAAAACTGCTGGTGCTCAAAATATTTTTCACGTTACAATATATAGTTTTTTTTCGGTGACCTTACATTGTGCTTATAAAAATGTAAAGAATATGTCGGGTATTTTAGTGTAATTTTCAACTCACAAGAAAAAAAGCTAATAAGATTGGTTCTTAAGACGGCCCGGCCCCTTCATTCATTGGTAATGACAAAAAAAATCTCACGTCTGTTCTTGAAGCAATATTCAGTATTTTTTGGTTAGGAACATTGGGGGGGGGGGGGGGGATCCGTTACTGCGAGCGAAACTTTTTAATATTTTATTTTTATTTTATAAAAAGAGCTATTTTTAGTTAAAATAATTTTTATAATAAAAAATAAACAGAATAGTTCCCGCTTTTCTTTTAAAAACGGGGGAAAAATTAGGAAAAAAACCCGAGGGGGGGTTGACAATTTTGTTAGATACAAACCCACATTATTTGTTAGTCTCTATTATAACATCTACAATCCTCTCCATGAAAACAAAAATAAGAAAATAAAACCAGCTGCACTTGTAATTTGCAGTGCCGGTGCTACAAAGAGAAAATGTTGGAGAAAAGGGAAGGAGACCCGATCCAATCCGATAGTTGTTGAGTTCTTTTGAAAGGATAAGAAAATATAATTAAAAATCCTCTGATATAGCTATTTTTATTTTTTTTACCACCAAATTAATTACTTTACTAGAATCGCGAGTTATTCTTTTAGTTTTAATTATTATCTAAACTTCCTTCAAACAGTAACAGTTTTATGGTGCTTGAATAATGCATTTATGTTTTTATAAACATTAAAATAAATAAATGATTTAAATGACATTTTTGATAAGCATAATGGTTAAAAGCGATTTTTTCCATCGGCCATCGGCCGATGGAAGAGGAAAATAATCGGCAATCGGCCATCGGCCGACCTCGGAACAATCGGCCAACAATCGGCATCGGCCCATCGGCCAAAAAATGCCATCGGTCGAGCCCTAATAATAAGAATAGAAAATACAAAAAAGAATAAAAAAAAATTAGCACCATAGAAAATTGCGCCATAAGAAAATCACTGGGAGTAAACAACTTTGCTCCAAATGATCTTATCAGATACCTATCAAAAATAGAAGACATCAAAGAAAGAACCACATGGAATACAATAAAATTTTTACTTAAACAATATTTCAAAGAAAATAAAAAAATTAAGTGCACAGATGAACAACTAAAGAAAAACAGGGAAAGAAAAGCTTACAGAGAAATTATTTTAAAATGGGAACAATATGAAGAAATAACAAAAATTAAACTAAATTGGATAAATAAAGAAGACTTTGACACAGTGCAAATGAAAAATAATATAGAATATATTACACAAGAAGAATTTCAAAAAGAAAAAAATGAAATAATTATAAATACCTTATTTACAGAATTCCAAGATAAATTCAAGAACTTTAATCTATGGTATACAGACGGATCAAAAAAAGATAACGTATCATTCGCAATCTCAAATCAGAAGGAAAGTAAAACGAGAAAATTAAAAATTCTACCTTTTTGCTCTGCTTTTACTGCAGAAATAGCAGCAATCTGGTACCTAACAAAATTTCTAATAAAAGACGATCAACCATTAATAATTCTAACAGACTCACAAAGCACCATAAATGCACTAAAAAACCCAAATAAAAAAGAGGAACTTATGATTAAGAATACAAGGAAACATCTAGAAAAATTAGCAAGTACAACGAAAATTAAATTAATATGGATCCCAGGGCATAAGGGAATTTATGAAAATGAATTGGTAGACAAATTGGCAAAAGGAGCAGAAGATAAAAATACTCCCATAATACCAATATGTACATGGAAAGACATAAGAAGACTTACTGAAAAAGAAAGAGAAAAAGATAAAAACAATAAATGGGAAAAATCAAAATATTATCAAAAATTTAAAGGAATAGAAAAGATTTTTGAAAAAAAAACCAGATTGGATCACAAACAGAAAAACGGAAATAAAACTATACCAAATTATCGCTGACTCCTTCCTAACAAAAGAAAAACTATTTAAATTAAAAAAGATAAATTCTCCACTTTGTTCCAATTGTTCAGATAAAATAGAAAACACAAATCATATTATTTGGGAATGCCCAACGAAACATACACTAAGAAATAAATTTATTGATATTATGAAGAAACACGGAAATAGACAATTCGATCCAGAGCTCCTCAGAGACCCGTTTTACGGGAGGAGCTTGCTTTCCTTGTTTTAAGCAGGCGCATTTTTTTTTACCATGCCGTATCCTTTTCTACAGACTAATATTTGCTAACTATCTCAAAAATTTAGTATAACTTTGTTTTTTTGAAAAAAAAGAAAAAAGAAGAAAAACGAAGAGAAAACACAAGACAGTTTATTTTCACCATAAGAAAGGAAGGCAAGGCGCCTCGATCGCAAGCCTTAACGAACTATAGAGCGAAAGCTCAGAAAGAAAGAAAGTTGCGCACAGGACGTAACACTTGCGAACCCCTTCTAATATCCTAAAGAAAATGACGAACAACCTTCTGCAGTCGTTTGTAACGGGTGAGAAATCCATAAAATTTTTCTAGCACATTTTTATCTCCATGTTTGTACAATACTTCATTAGAAGAAGTGAAACATAAGTGTTGTAAAGCATCTAAGAGTAAAATAAAACTAAAATTCAGCTACAAACATCTTTTTTAAATTGATACTGTATTATTTGTTCTTTTTGATTTATTGTTAGGACAGTAAACATATGTATTCCTAAAAAATTTTAAATATTATTTTCCCAATAGGTTTCACTTTTCGATTGAAATATACAAAATTCGGAAACGTTTTGGAAATTTAAAGTAAGATTAAAATTCACATATCTTCAAATTTCTGATTGCGATAGTAAGGAAAAGTTGGAATAAGGTGTGATAAATGTAAGTCCAATTTTAAAATTAATGGCAAAAGTAGAAATAAGTGCATTTCAAATTTTTTATTTTTGCTTCCTATGCCAGTAAACTACTTTTCTGCATTATCTGGAAAACAATTTATTTTAAAAGAAGATAATTTTTTCACTCCTCAATAGGTATGGAGATTTATTATTTATGTTTTCTTTTAAGTTAGAGATAAAAACTTCCGCCTTTGAGGTATTATCTTCGCGAACCCCTTTTCTGCACCGTGCGAACCACCGGTTGAGAAACGCTGCTCAATACCATTAATCTGTATACCAAGCTTAAAGAAAATCTGAATCGGTCATGCAACCAACTTTTATTTTTTTATGGAATCACTCAAATCACTCAAAAGGGTTGTAAAGGCTACACAATGTTGGTCTTTTGGATTTAGGTCTCTTTTTAACCGACTTCCCAAAAGGAAGGAGGTTATACATTCGTACTGTATTTATGTCGTTTTTTGTTTGTTTGTCCACTCATAACTTCTCACCGGATGAACCAATTTTTATGATTTTTTTTTAATCGATCGAGGGGGGTTTCCCATAGGTCCCGTACCTTTGTTTGACCATATTCGATAATTAGAAAAAAAGTTATGGGCAGAAATTTTTCAAAAATGGCCTTTTGTGCGTTTCTCAAAAAAGCCAGAAATTCAAACTCGTTCTTATTTAATCACTTTAATATAATATTTAATCAATATTTATTAAGAAATATGCTGTATTGTTACACAATTACTACAGATAAATTGTACTTAACCTTCTTAGAATGTAAATAGCTCCTAGAACAAAGCGTAGCTACTGTGATTTATTGCATGTTATTCTGTTCAATCCAATTACTAGTTTCAAACTCACACGCTTTATATCAAATACCAAGCAACAGCAAATGTAAAATTTATTGTGGGAATACAGTCAAAACATTATTGGCTATCCTACAATACTGCTAAATAGTAAAAATCCCTAAAATAGTAATGCTTACATGGGACGCACGAGCAAACAAGAAGTGTAAAACAGAAAACTAACAGCCTCTTAAACAAATATAACTTAATGCATTGTTTTTAAATAGGAAAATTTATTGAAAGTGTGAATGAGAATTATGGAATGGTTAAAATTAAGAATATATCACCGACGGTTTAGGGACACTATCGAATAATTTGTACACAGATAATCTGGAACAAATATTTCAATAGCCAGAATATAATACCACAAGAAATATAACACTATCTGAACCCTCCTAGTCTTTGCATTTTTTATTGGTAATAACGAGTAGAAGAAGATTCAAGAACTCGATTCTACTTATTTTGCTTTAAGTACATAATTTCATATGCGTTTAAAACTATGTATATCAGTGCTGTAACATATTTGATGTAAAGTGTCCGAGTTTAAAACTAGTAATTGGATTGAACACAATAACATGCATTAAATCACAGTAGCTACGCTTTGTGCTAGGAGCTATTTAAGTTCTAAGAAGGTTAAGTACAATTTATCTGTAGTAATTGTGTAACAATACAGTATATTTCATAATAAATATTGATTAAATATTATATTAAAGTGATTAAATAAGAACGAGTTTGAATTTCTGGCTTTTTTGAGAAACGCACAAAAGGCCATTTTTGAAAAATCATATAAAATATCTGGGGCAAAAACACACAATATAATTGATAGCAGCGTATTAATAACTTTAAGGGCAACAAATGAGCAGATTTTCAGATTTTTAAAAAATGGCTTTTTTGAGTAATCACACTTCAAAAATCGTAATTTTTGAACATTTTCAAATTTCAAAATTTAAATTCTGAGAAGATATGCATCTCAGAGGCTTACAATAAAATTTGATAGAAAACTTCCATAACAGCACTTTAGATCGCCACCTCTGTTTTGTCAAAATAAATTTCTTTCATAAGGAAAAAAAATCATGAAGTCGGAACAAACACTATTTTTTCACTTCAGAAACACTTTTTTTTCTTTATCAATACATCCAACTAAATTTTTAAAATTAGTGTCTAAATAAAATACCATCCCTTCATTATCTATAGAAAAAAATCATTCGAATCGGTTAAAAACTTTTGAAACAGTGGCCATTTTAAAAGGGAGTGTTTTGCTGATTTTCTGACAACGGCCAACTTTGTCCCAAATTTTAAACGTCTGTAACTAGAGAAATAATTTTTTTTTTTGCAAAATCCTTTTGGGATATTTTATACGCCCCTTAGTTGTAACTATTGTAATTTTTTCAAAAAAATCGATGAGGGTTATGTGACACCCTCTGCCTGATCTGAAATGGAATGGCTCTCATAATATGAAAGAAAAAATACGAATTTTCTCCGATTTTCTGACGCAATAGGCTTAAAATCTGGAAATGGCTATTAAGAAAAAAGAATTTTTATTTTATGAGAGAAAACCGCTGAAAAGATGTCCTTTGTATGTAAAAAGGAAAGAGCTTATAAGAATAAAAAGTACATGTTTTGATTTGATTAACGGAGAAAATCCGAACTTCGTCTGCTGCATGCCTCATACACCCTCGAGTGAGGAAGTCACGCGTGCAGTCCATCACTTTTTTTAAATTTCAGATGTAATAATTTTTTAGCAAGTAAATAATAAAATTGCGTATTTCTGAATTGTCAGTGCATACTCGGGTAATTTTAGCTCATATTTGAATGCATATTTTAATGATTTTTAAGTGCATATAATCGATTTATGGTTTAATTAAAAAATTCATAAGTGACAGTAGAAATGAGCAAGATTTCCTTTTCCTAGTTCAAAAAAAAAAAAAAAGAAACTTTTAAAGAAAACTACGGGCTGGCCTACGGTATAGTGCCTATATCAACAAGCATCAAGTGTTTGTTTTCCTTTCTCAGCTGCTGTTGCAGTTCTTCTTCTTTAGACGAAAGTAATTTCGCCCTATAGTAGCCTCTCCCTTTATTTCATCTTACCTAGAATGCAGAATATAGATGGCGCTGCTATCAAAAATTTAACAGAAAATCTATATGACTTCGTTTATATCTCCTTTCCCCTGTTAATAATTTAAAAACGAAGGTAACAACTTCGAGTTACTTCAACTTCTATTAAAAATTAAAAATCGGTTGTTTTCTACGCTGGTAAATAAACTATTCCACCGCTGCTAAGACACTTTTTTTTATATACACTGCTTGCTTTCTGTGTCAATATTCCTAATAAATTTTGTAACAACTTAGGCCTATATTTTGACATATACTGTGGTATGGAATTTGACTTTTGTCTTCTTTTAATAATAAGCGCAATGTGTCGGCTATATTTTGATGAAATCATACGACAATTCCGGACATAGAATTTTGCAGATAAAATGTTAAAGATCTAATGTCTTTCTTTCTTTTATTCTTTTATTTTTTGTCACTTCAGGATCGACATGAAAATTAATTGTGGTGTTGTATTGTGTACTTCAAAATTTTGTTGCTCTAGCATCAAAATTTTTGTTTACCTGCACAATTTCAACTTTTAAATATTTAGAAATATCATGTGATCTAAACCAGGAAACTTCTTTGTTTTTATTCAAACTGAATTTTCATTTCGATTACGTGACAAAAGATCTTGTAGAAATATATATGGCTCTTGTACTTGCAATTTTTAAAAAGTTTTATTTAATTAGTCTCAACATTGCAATTGCTCTTAATTTTAACTGATATTTTAACATTTTATGTTGTCTAACCAACACAATATACATTAATAATAATTGCTTACAAAATGCACAAGATATTTATAAAAAAAAAGGCTATCCCCTGATCAACCAGATGATCAAAATTTTAAAGTCAATTATTTTAAACAAAGTATAATTTTAAAGGTAAAAAAAAACTTTCGAAACACCTATCTAAAATTTGATAAATTAGTTTTAAAATAACAAAGGTCAATATTTTATGTGTTTTGAAACCAAAATTGGTGACCCTCAAAGAAACTTTCTTTCAAATAAACAAACTAATATTATGAGCTAAGACGAATAAACATTTAAATGTGCAATCTACAACTTGTAATGTTGCAAAAATGTATGTAAATATTATCCATCTTGATTTGTAAAGAAATTTTTATAAGGTATTTTAAGCGTGACACCAAAATGCATAATTAATTATGAGCAATAATATTAAAGCTACATAAATTTAGCTTTTTTTACATACTTGTAAGCAATAATTTTTATTACTACTTGGTACTTATTGGACAAGTACATGGACAATGTTTGGCCAAGGACTCTATGGTGCTAGAGAGAATATCACTAGATTATTCTCAGAGGGGTCATGTTCATTGGTACCTCAGGGGTGCTTACAGAAAACCCGTCTATCCTTTTTGTCAAGTCAAGCCAAGAGCTCCAAGCAAGGCAATTTTTCGCAAAAAACCTTCCTTCAGTTGCACGAGAATTTGTGTAACCTTCAGAAGACATTTTAGTTTTTACTTGATTATTCTGAACCGGAATATAGCCCCTCTGGGTTAGTGTTGTCTGTTTAACCTTTACGCGTGATGATATTTACTTTTTTCATGGTCTTTCAAGGAGGGTAACTAAAATCTAGTATAGTATTAGCTCCGTTAAAAATTTTTACAATTTGTGTTTCTTTGAGATAATTCATTGCTTGCATGAAGAAGTCTCTTTCTAGCTTTTATGGTATCATTAATGTAGTGAAAATGTACGTATAGTTAAAGTAGTATTTGATGGAACATTGAATCTAAAAATGTTTATTTAATGTTTGGTGTTAACATTTTTTTTTGTTTTTAAGGAATATAAAGTGGTTTTGATACTTTTGAATACATCATGCCAGGTCTCTTGAAAAGTGTGAGTAATTTATTTCCATTATGAACAATTTGGTTCTTACAATTACTCAAAAAATATTAAGATAAAATACAAAATTTTAACATTTTTACTTATTTTCGTCAATATTATTATCATAGTAAACTTTAAAAATAAAATAAAAATATATTTAGTAATCAACTTCTATTAATTACTCATTTTGTGTCCCATAGGTAATATTTTAAGGTATTTTTACAAACGTTTTTATGCTAGTAACATTATTCAAAACTGAATAATTTTTTGTTTTCTTTTCATCCAGTGCCAACCTTTTTAAAACAGCAAATTATTATTTCTTACCAATTTATTTACAAGGTATATAAAATAAATAAAAATTTGTTATGTACGGGAAAAATTCTGTTGTGTATGTAGCATTTTTTTCTTCAAAACTGTGCAAAAATTAATTTTTAAACTTTCAGGGGTGAAAAGTCTGTCTATTTTTAATTCCTGATACAAAAAGGAGTAAATTTGCGATTTTCGCGCCGAACCATGCCAAAATTGTATAATGTCGAATAGTAGTTAACCATACAATAAATGGAATAATTAAGAAATGCATCTGGGATCTAGTACTTAACAAATCTCAACAACTTTATTGTTGTAGGTTAGAAAGCAAAATGCTTCCAAAAAAATTTGTTTTGGGATTATTCATAAATGATGTCGCATTTTGAGGAGAGAGGGGGGTTTGTGAAATTGTGACAAGGGGAGGGGAGGGATAACAAGAAATGTGACATCATGCTTGTGCAACATAGCGTGACATGTAACAGAGGGGGGTATGGGGGTCTGTTGGGGCCGTTCATAAATGACGTCACGCTTGTTCCCCATATATTTTACCTCCTTCCCCCTTTGTTACAATATGTCACACTTCAGCGGACCCCCCCTCCCCCTTTGTCACGTGTCACGCTATGTTGCATAATACATGATGTCACGCTTCTTGTTACCCCCTCCCCTTGTCATACTTTGTCACAATTTCGCGTATCCCCCTTCCCCCCCCTCGAAGCGTGACATCATTTATGTTCGATCCCTGTTGAAGTGGGACATTTTGTGATAAAGGGGGGAGGCGAGTTAAAAATATGGGAAAAAGCTTGACGTCATTTATGGACGGTCCCTTTTCACAAAACAAAAATCTTTTCATATCATATTGCATAAGTTCTTCATCTAATAATGAGGAACAAAATTTGGCTACTTGTTAATATAGTTATAAATAAATTTTTTTCGAGTTTCAAATTACAATAATTTGTTTTTTAAAAATAACTTTATTTGATGCAGCTGAAAATATTTTTTTTGTTTAAAGTTAAATCGATAGTAGCAGTTTGCGCAACATTATGGCACACTCCAAAAAAGTTTCCTTCTTAAAAGCTATTTTTTAAAGCAGCATTAGGGATCATTCATAAATCATGTCACGCTTCGAGGGGGGAGGGGAGTTCGTGAAATTGTGCAAAGGGAGGGGGTAACAATAAGTGTGGCATCATGCTTATGCAACATAGCACGGCTGGTGACAAAGGGGGAAGAGGAGTCAAAGATATGGGGAAAAGCATGACATCATTTATGGAAGATCCCTTATTGTAAAATTGTAATTAACCTGATACAAAATTGCCATTGACCTGATACAAAACCGATAATTCTGATACAAAACTGAAATTTTGTTTTTCCATCCCTGCATTTTCCTTTATTAAGACGGTACTTTCGTATTATTTAATTCAACTAGCATGAGTTCATTCTTGGCAAACGTAAAATTTTGTAATTTTCTCGAGTAATGTTTTGATCTTCAACAAGTTGAAGATCATTGAATTATTGCTGATTACCATATTAAATACTTTGTTTTGTATGTTTCTAGTGACTGGATCGCAGTTTGGCCGAAGTGCCTAAATATTGAAGCTTTGGCCAAAGCTATGGCTGCTGCACATATTGAGCTTTAAGATTGAATGCACAATAAATGTATAATATAATATCATATATTCCCCATATCTTTCAATATTCTTAGATTCAAACAAACACTTTTTGCTTACTGTGATCTTTTAATTAATACCACAAATTAAGTACCCGAAAAAAAGATATTTTTCACTTTGTATTGTAAATATGAAGCATTATTTGTTAAAGGTCAAGATTCGTGCTCGCTACGTGGCGATTCAAAAAATTAGGGGCGATCGCCACCTTTCCTTTTTTTATTATTTTCTAAAGTAAATCCCTCCTTTTCAAATACCATCTATGGAATTTTCAACTCTTGCTTCTTTCATGCATACAAGCACAATAAGAACACATAAATTCAGCACTCAAGTAAACAAATTTCGGCCGATAGTCTTCATTTCCCCTTTCACAAGAAAAAATGGCGAAAATTCTTCCCCATTACGCTATTGTTTTTTCTTTGAATTCCTTCTCTCTGCCTTATAAATCTTTTAAATATAGTAGGAAACAATCTTCAGCTTGATTTTCTTTTTCACAGCTTTCATTTCACACTAACATTTCAGATCGGCCATTTTCGCTTTAACTTATAAAATCGGACTTAAGTGTCGCACCATTTTGAAAATGGTGTGAAAGCTTTAAAAAGAGTTTTGAAAAGAATGAAAATTAAATGTACTGAACAAAACTAGGACAAGGAATAAGCATTTTTTTATACTTGTGTTCGAAAATGGTTCGTATTAGTGATCGAGGTTTTTGTAAAAGGTTCGTTTCTGTGTGGGGGATTTTTGTTATCGGTTGCTTTTATCATGAAACAAGTAAAATTTTGCATTTACATCTTTTGTGTTCTATAACATTAAACATGAAAAATTATATTGCAAATATTCCCTTAATTTACCATCGCCAAGGTAGCAAGTTTTTTCTTTTTCCAATTTGAAAGTCATATACTTTTTTTTTTTTTTTTAAGACTTGATAGTTTAACAAAATATTTTGTTTTCTTCACTGAAAATAAGACACATAAGGAATTGTAGTGCACTGATGCACCATTCACCCCCCCCCCCCCCCCCGTTTTGCACTTTTACTTTATGGTGGCTACCAAGTTAATCAAGTTTAGTGGCCACAGGCCACTTGCAAAATTTCCGAGTCTTGACCTTTATTATTTGTAATATTTTATAAAATTAACTTGATATTTATAATCACCAACTGATATGATCAAATAATAAATCATGGAATAATCTAATTAGAAATTATGTACTATTTATCTTATATCCGTAATGTTGTAGTAGATATCTATAATATAAATACTGTGGAATGACCCATAAACAATTATTAAGTGTTAAAATATTTGTTATGTTTTAGTGAATTAAAAAATTACACTAAAATGTTAGGAATTTGTAGTGTTAGGAAGGTTAAAAGCAGGGTTGGCACGGTTTAAACCATTTGGTTTAAACCAAGGTTTAAACCAAATGGTTTTTTTTTAAAAAACCACATTTATTTTAAAAATATATTATAATAGTTAACCTTTTTGTTTGAATTTCTACTCTCATGAAACATCTCAATTCTACAAGAACATGTAGTATTATTTTCAAACAATTTCCATCCATTCTATGTTCTGAATCAAATAGCCATGGGTAAAGTATTTGGTCTATAGACGGATTTCCGTCTCTTTTTTGTTTTTGTAAATTGTTAGATGGAAAAGGACAGAATACTTAGAACTAAAGTATTTTAATACAGATTTAAATGGGCTGTAAATGTTTTTCCGATTTCTTCATTTAAAAGCTTAATATGTGATGATGTTGCTAATTATAGTAAATTTAGTAATTCGTTAAAATACTTGAGGAATGATTTTTAAAATGTTCGACTTGAGTTCCCACCTTAATTATTAAATATTGTTATTGCTAATATTTATCTATTATCGAGGGTTTGTTGAGATAATTAATTTATACATGCAATGCATAAACAAAATTTCTAGAAAATGCATGTTTTTGGAGTTACGGAAATTTATTTTAACTTCCGTTCTTTGAAATCCTCTTACTTTCACCCATGCAAATTGCTAAATTCACAAAGATTAAATTATAAAAATGTCTGGGTCAGGCAGAAAAAAACATGAAATTTGGATTAATTTTACTGAAATAAAATCAGATAAGAGGAAAGGTACAACAGCAGTTTGCAAAATATGCAATAAAGAAATTGAAGGCCAAGGTTCTGCACATGAAGAAATGTTATGTTCCTGATAATTCCAGCTTGAATGAATATTAAAATGCAAGTTAAAACTAGGGATGTAACGAATATTCGGCCTGGCCGAATAGTCATTTCATCACCAAGCCGAATATTCGGTAAGATCAAATTCGGCCTGGCCAAATATTGAAGGACTTTTCGGCAGAATAGTTCTGCTACGGTAGAAATGTAAAACTTAAAGAAAGTAATAGATTTTAAACATTTAAAATTGTGTTATAGTTATTGCAAAAGCACGCATTAGTAGATAGTTTTAATAAATAAAAATAATAGCCATAAAAATATAATAGTATATAGTTATTAAAAAAAACCTACTTTTTTAACCCTTGGTTTTTGGTTTGATTGAACAAAAACAGATTTTAAAGTTATAATATTGTATTTTATACTTAACATTCGCTCCCAAAAGCTAGCATTTTTATTATGTCATTTTTAACAAAGTGGAAGTCCGACTTTGTTTGGGTAGACTGATTTATTGTGAATATCGGGTAAGAGAGAAATGTGAAAAGCCTAGAATGTATCATGAATATTAAGATAGTATAAGTTATTGGTGTTTTTGAAAATAAAAGTACATTCCAGTTCAATGCATTAAATTTTAAAAAAACTTTTAAGAACAGGTATGTAAAAAATCCCCATAAAATAAAAATATTAACTTCTATAATTTTTAACATATTTTCATAAAACTATTTTGAGCAAGATAAATTTTCACTAAGCAATGATATTTCTTTAATTTGAATTAAATAATTAGTACATAAATGCTAATGCTTACATTAAAACCTGTCATTTCCATTCCACTTGTGGGTGAAATTCTCAGTTTTATTGCATTCAAAATAATACAGAAAATACATTAATTTTAGATAGTTTTAGATTATTAACAAACAAGAACAACTTAATGCGTGGAATGGGTGTTTGACTTTGTAAATACTTTTAAATTTGACGAATTTTTTCTATTACAACGATTTTCCAGAAATTTTAATATTCCGTATTCGGCCAAATCACTATTTGTTACATCCCTATAGTTAAAACTGAAGTTTTAATAATGAATAATCATTTATTTATTCCCAATTTTATTAATCAACATGAACTTTTAAAATATTGAAAATTAGCTATCATTGTTACACAGAATTTTTGGCTTGGTATTACATAAAGTTGATTCTTTTTACTATATTGACAAGAAATTAATTAAAATTAATTGATATTTTAAAGAAACATTAACTATTTATTTTAAATAGTGACAAATAGAACATAACACACAACAACTAATCTTTTTTAATAATTTCTTTAAGCTTTAAAAGTGCTGCATTAGTTTTAACCAAAAAACCTGGTTTAAACCAAAAAAACCTGTTTTTTGGATTTTTTTTTTTTTTGAAAAAAACCCGGTTTTTTTCCAACCCTGGTTAAAAGTAAATTTTTTGTCCTTTCAACCTACATGTCTTTACTGCATCATATTTATCTAAAAATAAATAAATTTTCATAATACTCTAAGCATTCTTATGTCATAAGTCAGTATGAAAATTTGCTTCTGAATGATAAAAAACTTTTGGGAACCATCTAAATATTAATAACATCATTTTAATGACTGTCTGGGAGAACGTTGTTTCAAAAATACTTTTGACTAAGAGGTTAAGAAAACTTTTATTTATTTATTTTTAATACTTTAATTTATTTAAAGACTTTTTAAAAACTTTTCCATTGTGAGATTTTACTCTTTAAATTTTAGTAATTTCTTTTACAAAATATAATGTTATTTGCCTGCTAAATAGTAAAAATAGTAAATATTTTCATACAAAAAATAAAAATACTGCAAACTTGTTTTTTGCTTCCAATCTTTACTTTCCGAACTTAGATTTTTTTTTTTTGTTTTTGAATTGCAAAAGTTGACAGGCACATTTTCAGTTGCATTTGTTTTTATAATGTAAAATCCAGCAATTTTTGAATTAAGAATTTTCGAGTTCATATTTATGTAAGAAAAGTATGTATAGTTAATGTGAGAAAATTTTTATGAAATTAAAAAGTTATAGATTGTAATGTCTTTTTCACTACTGTCAAAATATCACATTTTAACCTTTTTATTTATACACATGTGTTTACACAATTAAGATTCTTAATAAAAGTTTTAACATAGTCAAAAATTGTGAGATGTTTTATAGATTTTAAACTTTTCTATGATAAAAATATATCATTGATGATAAGTTTGATTTTTTTTTTTATTTTTAGAGTGAACGAGAACCATTTGAAGTTCATGTTTATGGACACAGAATAATGAAATATTTTACGGATAATAATAAGAACATCATATCTTTTGCTGAGTTTTGTGAAGGAAAGGAACATTGGGAAGTTTGTCGATACTTTTTTGCCTGTCTTCATCTGGTATGTTTTTGAATTCACTGTATTGAATTGTTACACTTTATTGAATTGTTTAAAATAAATACAGTGATCCCTCGTTTTTCGCGGTTGATGGGGACCAGAAACTTCCGTCAAAGTCGAAAAACCGTGAAGTAGAATTTGCCCCTAGGAATTTTCGTGTATGCGGGTACACGAATGTTTTAAATGTGTAAACGTATTTTTACTTTACACAATTAAGACAAAAATTACAACAGTATAGGTATTTACTTAAACGTGTCTCTGCTAATTAATAAGGTTGATTACAAAACCTTATAGTACAGTAATAAACATTAATCAATATTGCTTTCTGAGAGAGGTGAATAGTCTTGTGTTATTGAGAGCTTTTGAGAGCCCGTATTGTGTACTCTGAGTCAACTCATCACTTTGTTTGACCATGCAGGGACCCTTCACTCTCTTGCATCAACATGAAACAACGCTCCTTTCTGCAATGTGGCTGCCGACATAGTTTTATTTTCTCATTTTTATTCTTTGATGAATATTTTGGAAAAACCGCGAAGCACTGAAGCCGCGAAACATGAAGCGCGAAGTGGCGAGGGAACACTGTAGTTGCCTATTCAAGTAGAATAGCTAAAAGGCTGTTTACAGTTGATCCTAAAAAGGTGAAGTTCAAATAGTTTTCAAAACAAGGCTGGAAACAGTTAAATACATAGATTATTTCTCTCTATATAGAGCTTGTTTGTATGTTCACTGTACATTAGGGTGGAACGAAAAAAACCAAATTTTGATTTTTAGTTCGTAACAGCACGGAAAAGTTGCCTTTTGGTATAGATAAGGTAAATTTAAAATATGAAAAATATTGGAGAATTCCTTGAGGTGCCGCAAAAACGTTAAAGTTTCTTAAAATTGAAATTTCTACTACATTTTGAAGTTTTTTTACGAAAAAATTATTTTTTTATTTTTGATTTGTAATAGCGTGGAATAGTTGCGTTATGGTATAGATAAGAAAAATTAAAAATATGAAAAATGTTGGAGTACATTTTGAGGCGCCGCAAAGATGCTAAAAGCAGCTAAAGTTTTATGGAAACAGTTTTTGTGGCTTTTTCAAAGATTTTTACAAGTTTCGATTAAGTTTTATAAAAGCTTTACAGAATGAATAGAATGATAGAAACACCTTTAGTATTGCATTGGCATGGTATTCAAGAGCCTTAGTAATCGCCCGACTTCGAGTTGGGGGGGGGGGGGGGCTAGGGGAGAGGGGAGATTTGTCTGGGCATGTGGTGGCAAGCTCTGTACCTTTGCCGAGTTCAGTTGAGTTGGCATTTGCATTCCGCCTATTCAGTAACAGATTAATGCAATATTTTGTTAGTTTGTGAGTTACTTTATTTCATTGAGCAAAAATGGCTCGGTCTAAATTAGTCAAGACAAATGTTGGAATGTCCTATTTTTGGGGGGAAATTTAGTGATTTGCTCGAAGTGAAATTGCTTGTAAAACGAATCTGTTATGAAGCGATCCGGTTGGACATACTTCATAGTTCCTTCAGAGAAAAATCCTACGGTATGTGAGATATGTGACTTTAGTTCCCAAAATTGAACAAATAAGATCAAAAGCTTCTTTTCCCATTGTTTTTAGCAAAAAAATTTTACAAATGATAAAATATTAGCATGTTAAGTTGAAGTATTTATTACGGTCTAAAAGTAGAAGTTGGTCCGATAAGTTTGATTGCAACGTCACAAAATTTAGAGAAGAGGCTGAGCGTTTAGTTGATACTGTTGCCTGTAAGTGTGTAAACTTTAATACTTGTATTTGTATAAAAGAGAAAAAAAATACTAGTTATGGAATAAGAGTTTCTGAAGGATCAAAGCTCTGAGGGGAAAATGGTTATAATGTAATATTGATATATCAAAAACTAGCACGTCAAGGAAGAATCAAGCAAAAAAAGAATAAAGAGTAATACTAGTGCATCAAAAACGGTTACTGGAGACAATGACATCGCTGACAAATATCAGTGTTCCTTACCAGAAGAGGCAATCCAAGCAAGCCCTTCAACTGTAAAAGAAGGTATAATTGTACCAGATCGTTCAAAATTGTAACTAGAGAAAAGCACTTAGATGCAGCTATAGCTAGTGCTTCTTTACAGGACATGGGTGTAACCACAGAAGAAGATAAAACGAATGTAATACACAGGATGGAAATTAGAAGAGCAAAATCAACATATCAAAGATATATCATTAATGACCATAGCTATAATCAGATAATCGAAAGTAGAGGTGTTTTTTTTCTTAAAGGTAAAAAAGACGTAACATTGTTCAAGAAAAGAAAGGAAGTAAGTTGTACAAGAAAGTTATTTCAGAAGAGTAAATTTCACTAATAGAAGGACCAAGGCCACATAGCACCAAAATCTTGCACCGGAAAAGACATAGCAGATAGTATACTGGTATTTCTTGACGATAGAGAAATCAACAAATACTTTTTAAACTTCAGAGATGGAACTGTTACAAACACTGCACATGATAATAGTTTTTCTTCTTTCGTGGAAAAGAAAATATAAATACCTTTACAATGATTAACATGTTTGTTCCTATGCAATGCGCTACCATTGCGACATCCTTTTTGTCATTTAGATGGTAAAGCTAAGCAAGCAAAGGAGTCGCACACAAGCAGTGGGCAGAGCTGTGAAACTAGTGTCCGAATCTGCTCAAAAGATCTGCAGTTCAATCGCAAGAGCAGATACAAAAAAGCAATAACTAACTCACATGTGAATATGCCAAAAGTTAATCAAAAACAGTTTAATGAAGCAATGAAAAAAAAACGAACATTTTGCATCTGTAACATGTGTAATTATTAAGGATACAGAAGTAACCAATACAAAATATTTATTATTATCTGTAAATAATAACTTGTTTCTATTTATAATGCTTATATACGTATTTTAAAAAAATTCTTTTAACGTTCAGTGTACGAAAAATTCATAAAAAATGTTTTATCAAAAGTTAAAAATGCTTCAATTTATCTTTTTTTTTTACAAACATGCCAATGCAATACAAAAGGTGTTTTTATCATTATATTCATATTATAAAGTTTTTAAAAACTTAATCGAAACGTGTAAAAATCTTTGAAAAAGCTATAAAAACTGTTTTCATAAAACTTTAGCTACTTTTAGCGTCTTTGCGGCACCTCAAAATGTACTCCAACATTTTTCATATTTTTAATTTTTCTTATCTATACCATAACGCAACTATTCCACGCTATTACAAATCAAAAATAAAAAAATAATTTTTTCGTAAAAAAATTTCAAAATGTAGAAGAAATTTCAGTTTTAAGAAACTTGAACGACTTTGCGGCACCTCAAGGAGTACTCCAATATTTTTCATATTTTAAATTTATCTTATTTATACCAAAAGGCAACTTTTCCGTGCTATTACAAACTAAAAATCAGAAGTTGCTTTTTTTTGTTCCACCCTACTGTACATAGCTACACCAATCGACAGACAAGAATAAAATTTACAAAATGCAATCACCCCCCAAGAAAGCAAATACACATAGTCCCAGGCCTGTAGCCGGATTCTGACTCCAGGGGGGGGGGGGGGGCGGCAAACTTTTGGACAGAAGGAGCCAACTAGTTTTTCAATTTTTTTCTAACATGTTTGAATTTATGCTCCATTTTGGGCGTTTTCTTAAAGTTTAAATTAATAATTTATTTAATAATTAATGCAATTATTTAATTTATTAATTGATTAATTAAACAATTAATTATTGAAACTAATACTAATTTATTTTAATAATGAAATTATTTGATCTTAAAAGAAATTCTTCATTAAAACTTACAAAAGGCAGAATTGAATTTTTAAAGTTTATTCTAAGAATGTCTTTTGTAAATTAATGAAATATATGAAATATCATAATCATTATCATTCGGAGACTAATAACTCCGCAGAAAGATGTTTCACTGATATAACAAAAGAACTCGCATGTCTGCAATCAATTCGGGGGGCTGACGATTGCACAGAAGAAAAAGGTATTTCACCTCTTTCTCTGGCATCATGCTCAATGTTAGGAAGTAAAGAGAAAACTTACAAACTAAGTGACCTCGGGGACTGCCCATGATCCTTTCATTAATGCTTAGTTTAGATTGAAAACATGAAAAAAAAAAGCTGAATAAAGGAAAAAGTTCATGTTTTTTATTTTTTTCTAAAATTTGAATTAAGAGAGAAATGTGCATGGGAACAGGATTTTTTCAATAGGACGTTGCGTTTAAACAAATGAAAAAGTTTAAACCAGAAGTACCATAGATTATTAAGGTCCAATTAATCACGCTAGGAGGGGCAAAACATTTTCCTGGTAGGGCATTGCCCATCCTGGCCCCCTTCTGGCTACGGGCCTGCATAGTCCCATTTGAAAATTCAAATTAGCTTTGATTTTATTCCAATTTTAAGTAAAATTATATTGAGGATATCTCATCAAAGAAATGTTGAACTTCATTTCAAAAACTTGGGGCCTCCAAAAGTCCTGGAAAACATCTGTAAGGTAGTTGAAAAGTCCATGATTTTTTGCAAAAGATCAGTAAGTCAAAGTTTTGTGCAAAAATCATCTAGTAAAATTTCAATCTCCTCTAAAAAACAAAAAGGGAAAGCAATGCTATAACTCATTACTTTCTCAACTTTACTAGGACTGAACTGATATTATTTTTTGGCTGATGCCAATTGTTCACAAATCTGATTTCCAAAGCTCATACCAGCAAGACGGGAGGGGGATAATAATTCATTATCCTTATGTTAAATTTTTTAAAAAAGACTTGATTAATTTACTGCACTTAGTTTAACAAACTAATTTTTATATGCTTATTATGTGAAGCAAAGTTTTTTGACTGTATTAATTGATTGTTTAAAGTTTATGATCATTTTTTTTATCACAAAGATCACAAGAAATAAATTAAAGCTGCAAGTTTAAACTTGTAAAGTTCTGCAGCATTTTTTTTATGCACACATGTGCAAAAAAAATAATAATAATAATAATAATATGCATAAGCAAAGGTGGTTGTGTTCTAGTTATATTTCAGAATTCTGGATTTTTTTTTGAATCTTAATACCAGAAATTTATTTTTTTAAAGAGGGTAACTTTTATTTTTTTTTTCAATAATCATATATGTTTTTCTGAAAATACAATAATTTAATTTAACACTCTAATTGGTCTTAAAAATATATATTTTTCAGCTTAAATGCAAGGGAAAATTATATAGTTACAATTCTTAGTAATTTTTATCATCAATTTTGTAACAGAAGTTCTTGGTGTGATGTGTTCCAATGTGTTCCATAGAACGAGGCACCCCCTAAAAGACTGGAACCCCCCAAAAATGATGACCCCTCAAATTGGCCAAACAGTCAACCAAGCCACTCACCCCCAAAGTCCCTGAAAACAACCACAAACAAATTTCAATGGCGCAGTCTGGCGTAATTCCGAAATGACGAGCTCCGCATAGCTTTTGCTGATTTTCTCCTAAGTGGCGAAGATTCAGTTTACAATGTGCCTCCCCCCCCCAAATGTAAATATTAGATGGAGAACAACAGAGCATCCCCGCAAATCGTACAGCCTTTGTAGTTTCGCCTTTGTACGTCTGCTTAAATCTTTGAATTACAATTGCAAGGTAGTAATAATTCACACAAGCAATGTATCTGACTTATTATTATAACATCATCATGGCAACAAATACATTGCAGTATGTATTTTATTATCATGATGTTGTTTACAATAATTGAATGACTTATTTTTATTAAATATTGTTTTAAAAAAATACGTAAAAAGCATAAAATATTTTAGAAACTTTCTTATAGTATGCAAAAAGTCTGACTGTATGCCATTAAAACTAAAAGAGTTTGGAGTCGTTCTTATTTGCATGCAACATTTTTTTAGATTTGAATGGAAAGAATTAAAAATATTTATGCCTATACAACTTTTTTTTTAGTTAAAAGGCGGAAATAATTAGAATAATAAAAATGAAAATAGCTATTTCAGAATTGATAAAATAAATAAACTTCCAAAAATATTTTTTTAAAAATATTTTTCTTTGTTGTGATATTCTTTTTATCAATCTATAATCCAGTTGATTCTTTTCTGTTCAATTTTCAAATTAATTAGACTTCATTTTTATTTGTTATTATTATTTTGAGTTACCACATGCAATTTATCATTATAAAGGAAACACTATGAAGTCATCAATATATCATATCCAAATAAAAGCAAACATTTAACAAGTCTTAGTATTTTAATATTTTTATTGAGTGGATCATTCATTGAAAATACAAATAATACGAACCAACTCAACACTAAATAAGAAGTAAAATGTTTGCCCCTGTAAAAACCATTTGTACAAAATCCAGCATTAAGAAATGACAAAAACATTGTACATATGTTATTCTGGGTGAAAAGAAACTTATTTATCAACTCATAAAATTGTGAGCTTTAGGATGCAAATAATAAACTTTTACGCATTAAAAATGTAGATGATATGATTAAAATTAAACAACTATTGAATAATGACAATAATAATTTATTTATTGGGCTTACGGGTTAGTTTACCTGTCATTAGTTTACTAGTTGCAGCATTGCTAAGAAGCATCTATTCAATATTCAATAATATACCCTGTGCCAGAATAGGCCCAGCTAATTGGACTTAGTCTTACACTTTTACACAACGGAATAATCTGTATTAAGAATTAATAACTGAATAATAATTTAACTGAATAACATATTTTAGTAATATGCCCAACGGTCACCAACAAAAAATAGTCAACTATATTTTTCTTAGTAACAATCATACTATTCAGATTGTCAAGCTATTTCTATTTATTTTCGGCATTAACTAAATTCAAAATTTCGTCAAATACAGTACAATTTAAAATTTCCAGACGATTTACGTCCGTTGACAGGGTTCCCATGGTCCTTGAAATTTTTTTTTGATGAAATTGGGCTCTTGAAAGTCCTTGAAAAATGTTGCAGATCCTTGAATTTTTATTCAGCTATTTAGACAATCGCCGATCCTAGCTGAACAATTTGGAAGCTTAAACAGGGTTCGACACAACCGGGAGATCAGGGAAATGTCGGGGAATTTTAAAGTTCTGGAAAAATCAGGAAAATTTGCAAAATGTCCGAAAATCAGCGAATTTTTTCTTTGTTTTTGATTTATCTCAAAGTTCCAGCGATCTTATCTACAATCATTAATAATTATTAACGTTCCCTTATTAAAATTCACTTCTGAAATTGTTTAACTAAAAAAAGTTCTTTTATTTCCCGTTTTTCATACATTTGTATCCCCCATATCGAAAAATGCGATCTTTTTGCATCCGCGATGGGAGCTGAACTTTTCAAATTTTTGATGATTCTTATGTTTTGTCAAAAGTTAAACAAATAAAGTTTTTTATTTTCATTGAAACTTAGTTTAAAGTTTTTAATGAAAATTTTGTGAATCGTGATCGTAACGATGAACTTTCAAACGTCAAAGATAATATTTCTCGTTTTATTTTTTGTTTCAACGTTTTAATGCCTGCGTTATTCTTCAGATCGTTTAAATTATTGAAATAAAGAATGAAACTGTTAAATAATATGGTTAAATTTGACAAAGTCAGAAAACAAAAATCACTAACTACGCACAAGTTTTGGCTTCACCATGGCGATGAAATTCTTTCTATTACACAAATTCATTTGTCATATAAATTGATTCTGGGCAGGAAGAACATGTTAAATATCAGCATTTAATTGCAAACTAGGCGTGCCGCCCGGCGTTGCACGGGCTAAAATAATAGATTGAGGGCGCCCGGCGCTGCTCGAGCTTAAATACAACACGGCATTGAAATTCTGTATTATCTATCCATACAGACCCGGACCGATATTAATAAGCAATGGCCTTCGGGCGAGATTAAATAAGAGAAACAGGGCTAATCTAGGCGTGCCGCCCGGCGTTGCACGGGCCATCTCAAATATTGCGTCGTTTCCATGCGTCGCCCAGCGTTGCATGGGCTTAAATACAACACGACATTGAAGCTATTTATTGTCTATCCATACACAGACATCTAGACCCAGACCGATATTAAATAGAGAAATTCAAAAAAATCGCATTAGAATAATTACAATTATTCCTTTCAATCCTTTTTCGATTTTACGCCATTTGCGTTTCATGCATTCAGAATAATTAATCTTAATATTGATTCTGGGCAGGAAGAACATGTTAAATATCAGCATTTAATTGCAAATAAATAAAATAAAAAATAAATTGAAAAAATCATTTTTTCATTTCTTATTCAGAACGCATATAGAATCTTGGAATACATTTTCATTCTGTAGATTAAGAGATTTACCTATTTTATGTGCACGGTTTAATTTTTTGACATTTAGCATTAATCCTAAAATATTTATGCTTTCATCAAAAGTTTTTTCTGGAGCTTTGTATTTTCTGATAGAATTGAATGCTTTTTTAAAAATGCATAATTTTCTTAATAAAATTTAGGTATTTTAAAAAAGAAGTCTGAAATTTATGCATCTTCACATTCTTCTTACAAGCACATTCCTCTTTTACCCGTCAAATATTTATTAGTTATTTATGTTGAATAGCATAAAATTCAATTAAATAGATGCGAAATGAAGAGAGATGCTTTGCTTGTTGAACATTAAATTGCTAACAATAACAAGTGGTTTTTTTAAACCACTTGGTTGCATTTTGTCTTTCCGTAGAACCCTAAAACTAATTTGATACTTTATTTTTGTGATGCAGAATTTTTTCACTACTGTAACACTATCAGGGAAATTTTCTGAAAAATCTCTGGAAATCAGGGAAAAGTCGGGTAATTTTGTTTCTGAGATTCTGTAGCCACCCTATTAAAGCTTGAACATGATTCGTCGGTTTCCAAAAATGAGGACACGGAAAGCACTGGCCTACTCACGTTTTACTGAAGATCAGATGTCAATCATTCCTCGGAGCAACCTTGTTCCCCACCCTAACGAGGGAGAATAGCATTTTCAATCCTATTGAGAAACTAAGCTTAGGATTTGTTGGTGATAGCATTATCAAACAGTTATTGAAGAAAAATAATTTGTACTATAAAAAAGTCTTCAATGTAAAAAGTTATTATGCAAGTTTTTTTATGTTATTCTTGTTTTAATCTTACTTAACAAAACACTTCCTTAATTCATTGTCTTTATTAGCCATCAGAGTCAAAACTAAATATAGAAAAGTGTATCTCTTTGTGAACGCTAATTTACAATTAAAGAAACACAGTTCAAAATTTGCTGGACACTATTCAGTTACATGCGAGCAGCCATGTTGTTTATATCATGTGATTTTCATCTTCCGTCTTGGCTGCTAGGGATTGGCGAAAAATTTTTGCCGTTTAAGAGATCGAGCCAATGACTCTGCAGTGCTCCGCAATACAGAAAGACGCCACAGTTTGTTCCATAACCCCCCCTGGTAAGTACCTCTGCCCCCATTGGGTGGACCAAGGGGTCCCCTTACTTGGTACACTTTGGTCCACTTTACAAGGTTCTGTTAACAGGTGTTCTGGCTTTTGGAGTCTATTTTGAAAAAAATGCAACAGAAGGTGAAGCATTTTTCCCCTTTGTTATTTAGAATAAGTTTCTTCTGCTGTTTTAGCTATCAAATTTCAGAACAACCATTGAAAATACTTAGAGTTAAAGGAAGTACACATCAAGATATGGAGAATAATTAACATGGAGTTGAAAGGAAAGGGGGTTGAGACCCAATTGAAAAAGTTTGAGTTATAGTAATTTCAGAGTTATTGCTAATTGAGTGTATATATATATATACATATGCAGTAAAACCTGAAAAGTTGACACCACCTATCTTGACTATCTCTCTATGTTGACCATTTATGTACACCAAATTTTGGTGGGCGGATTATAAAACACTCCTTGTAAGTTGACCACTTAATTATTACTATATTTATTTGTTCTTCTGTGAAGGGGAGCTTGGATATCCAAGTGGCATTAGAAACAACAACATTTGTTTGTTCATCTACTTTTGCTAAGATAAAAAAACTAAAATAACTTCTCCAGGATATTTTTTATGCTATGATGTTAGACCAGTACTGCCGTGGGCAGGTCAATGGCAGTATCTACACAAAATGAGTTTTCGAGATATTTGAAGAAACGCGTTTTTGAATTCCCACAAATAACAATAAAACACTGAAATTTGAAGTAAAGTGATTTTATGTGTTGACATTGAGATATTTTTTTCGCCGTAGGTTTTATTTTGATTTTGCATTCCTATAGATTGTAAAAGCAGTTACTGCCGTTTACCTTCCGTTCTCAGTAGTAATTGTCATATACAGCTGGCTGGCAGTTAGCAGTAACTGCACATTTCTTTATTAAGTGCGCAGTAGTTAAGCATTACGAAGTGCATATGATGCAAAATAGATAGGTTATTGCGAAAAATATTATTACGAAGAGTGTATGTATTTTTATTTTATTAATGACATTTAAATGAATACTATGTAACTAGGGTTGGAAAAAAACCGGGTTTTTTTTCAAAAAAACCCAAAAACCCGGTTTTTTTGGTTTAAACCAGGTTTTTTGGTTTAAACTAATGCAGCACTTTTAAAGCTTAAAGAAATTATTTAAAAGATTAGTTATTGTGTGTTATTGTTCTATTTGTCACTATTTAAAATAAATAGTTAATGTTTCTTTAAAATATCAATTAATTTTAATTAATTTCTTGTCAATATAGTGAAAAGAATCAACTTTATGTAATACCAAGCCAAAAATTCTGTATAACAATGATAGCTAAATTTTAATATTTTAAAAGTGAATGTTGATTAATGAAATAGGGAATAAATAAATGATTAGTCATTATTAAAACTTCAGTTTTAACTATAGGAATGTAACAAATAGTGATTTGGCCGAATACGGAATATTAAAATTTCTAGAAAATCTAGAAATTTCTAGAATTTGTCAAATTTAAAAGTATTCACAAAGTCAAACACCCATTCTACACATCTGTTCATGTTAGTTAATAAACTAAAACTATCTAAAATTAATGTATTTTCTGTACTGTTTTGAATGCAATAAAACTGAGAATTTCACCCACAAAGGGAATGGAAATGACAGGTTTTAATGTAAGCATTAGCATTACTGTACTATTTAATTCAAATTAAAGTAATACTATTGCTTAGTGAACTTTTACCTTGCTCAAAATAGTTTTATGAAAATATGTTAAAAGTTATAGAAGTTAATATTTTTATTTTATGGGGATTTTTTACATACCTGTTCTTAAAAGTTTTTTTAAAATTTAATGCATTGAACTGGAATATACTTTTATTTTCAAAAACACCAATAACTTATACTATCTTAATATTCATGATACATTCTAGGCTTTTCACATTTCTCTCTTACCCGATATTCACAATAAATCAGTCTACCCAAGCAAAGTCTGACTTCCACTTTGTTAAAAATAACATAATAAAAATGCTAGCTTTTGGGAGCGAATGTAAAGTATAAAATACAATATTATAACTTTAAAATCTGTTTTTGTTCAATCAAACCAAAAACAAAGGGTTAAAAAAGTAGGTTTTTTTTAATAACTATATACTATTATATTTTTATGGCTATTATTTTTATTTATTAAAACTATCTACTAATGCGTGCTTTTGCAATAACTATAACACAATTTTAAATGTTTAAAATCTATTACTTTCTTTAAGTTTTACATTTCTACCCTAGCAGAACTATTCTGCCAACAAGTCCTTCAATATTTGGCCAGGCCGAATTTGATCTTACCGAATATTCGGCTTGGTGATGAAATGACTATTCGGCCAGGCCGAATATTCGTTACATCCCTAGTTTTAACTTGCATTTTAATATTCATTCAAGCTGGAATTATCAGGAACATAACATTTCTTCATGTGCAGAACCTTGGCCTTCAATTTCTTTATTGCATATTTTGCAAACTGCTGTTGTACCTTTCCTCTTATCTGATTTTATTTCAGTAAAATTAATCCAAATTTCATGTTTTTTCCTGCCTGACCCAGACATTTTTATAATTTAATCTTTGTGAATTTAGCTATTTGCATGGGTGAAAATAAGAGGATTTCAAAGGACGGAAGTTAAAATAAATTTCTGTAACTCCAAAAACATGCATTTTCTAGAAATTTTGTTTATGCATTGCATGTATAAATTAATTATCTCCCCAAACCCCTGATAATAGATTAATATTAGCAGCAACAATATTTAATAATTAAAGTGGGAACTCAAGTCGAACACTTTAAAAATCATTCCTCAAGTATTTTAACAAATTACTGAATTTACTATAATTAGCAACATCATCACATCTTAAGCTTTTAAATGAAGAAATCGGAAAAAACATTTACAGCATATTTAAATCTGTATTAAAATACTTTAGTACAGATTTAAGTATTACTTAGTATTCTGTCCTTTTCCATCTAACAATTTACAAAAACAAAAAAGAGACGGAAATCCGTGAAAAGACTGAATATTTTACCCATGGCTATTTGATTCAGGACATTCAGAACATAGAATGGATGGAAATAGTTTGAAAATAATACTACATGTTCTTGTAGAATTGAGATTTTTCATGAGAGTAGAAGTTCATAAATAAAAATGTTTTATTTAAAATACCAAAACTATTATAAGATATTAAAAAAATAAATGTGGTTTTTTAAAAAAAACCATGTGGTTTTTTTAAAAAAAACCATTTGGTTTAAACCTTGGATTAAACTATGGTTTAAACCAAATGGTTTAAACCGTGCCAACCCTGGTAACCACTGGATAGAAATTTAATATAAATAAAAAATGATATAAAACATACAATTACAAACCATAATATATTTTAATATATAAAAAACATAAATAAATTTCATTCATCTATTTCATATATTTAACATAAATAAATAATAATATAAAATAATAAGTAGCAATATAAAAAAATGTAAGTAAATTATATGTGAAGTGCCAAAAAGACACATATCAACTTCATATAAATTTAAAATTGCAATGATTGCATAACGTCTAATACCAGAAATATTTGCCTAAGTAAATGGGCATAGTTATAACAAAAGCCTTTTCAGAATCCCGAAATTTTAAGTTAAATTAATCACTGAAAAATAAAAAACTTCATGAAAAGATTTTTTCACTCATCTATTAAATCTTCTGATTTATCATTGACTGGAAGGGTCTCCCAAAAGGCTCTTCGATTTTCTGACATTAAAGGGCCTAATTTCTGAATAATGTCGTGTTTTTAAGTTGAATTCTTTGAACCAACGCCGTTTATGATCCTCTTTGTAGAAGAGATTCCGAGAACCTCGGCAGAACTCAACTTTGACGATTTATTATGTCGTCTAAGTACGGTCTGTCCTTGGACTTCAGTTTCCATTGGGATTGTCCTGCAGGGAAGTCCAGAATGTCCAGTACATTCATGTTGATAACAGTCATCTTGCTGCTGTTGGAGGAAGCCACAACTTCTTCAAAGTTGTGGAAATCAAAAACATAACCTCCTCGTCTCCTCATCTCTCTTTCCCATGCCATGGTGAACGGAATTAGCGCTCATGAAAGTGCGCCCAGGTTCAAAATATCAGAAGGAAATTGTCTCTGCGCTTCTCTTCTTGCTGTTTACCATGGCAGTCATGGTGGTAAATAGGCACCAATTTTTATTTTGCGTCGTACAATTGTCCAGCCAGTAGACGACCGTTTTGCTGTCTCTCTCTAGTTATAAGGCCTTGGCGTAGGAGGAGGCAATTTCTTCGGCACTTCGCTCAGCCACAGCTTCATGCCAGATCAGTTCCTCTTTGTGTTGAATACATTTTGATTTTTCCTTTGATCTACAACTGCAGCGAAAGTCTCATGAAAAACTACAATCCTTTTCGTAAAGCAGACTGATTTGTGACCAGGTATTCGGGGTGACATTATGACTTAATGCAAGTCGACGCTGCGAATGACGTGATATGGGTGAGAATTTTGTAAAGAATTTTCAGCATCAACCTTGTAATGATCCTTAGGATCTTTGGTTTTTGCAGATGAGTACCCCATGACAGATGACAATAAAATCTCCACCCTCCATAAGTTGACCACCTGCCTAAGTCGACCACTAAAGTGCTGCACTACAAGTGGTCAACTTACACAGGTTTCACTGTATATATATATAATATATTGTAATATAATATAATTTTTTACAGGCTACAAGTGATAAGGTTGGAATATCGACTATAAAGAAACCTGATGGAACTGATGTGTTGTTGCTGACATTGCTCTCAAAAGATTGAATTAATTTATTTTGTATAGACTTGTTTTATTTACAAACAATTTGTTTGTACATATTGGCATTTCACTTATGGTGTAAATTTTTCATTGGTAAGAATGTGTTGAATATTTTAACAGTGAATTATATATTGAAATGCCCTTTCTTTTGTACCTTTTACATCTTACATTTATTCACTATTATGTGTTCAAGAAACTGAAACAGTTGTGCAATTTTGTGTGTAGCTTGATATATCTATGCAATAAGAACTGTGAACATGTGGGAAATCATTTCATATTGTTAGTGGTTGTGTCCTATTGGTATTCAAACTTTTATTTAAAATTTTTGGAAAATGTATTCAGTTAAAAAAACAAAAAACCATGTTTTATTTATATAATTATTTATTTTTAATAATGTTTTTTGTGATACATATGATGCTGACAATGTAATGTTTAAAAACTGACTGATCTGACTGATGATTAATTTTTAAAACCTTCAAAAATTTTCTGTTATTTATGCACTTTAAAACTGATATTGAATATATTTTTTTAAAACCCAGTTTTATTTATTTTGTTTTATGTACTGGAAAAGTTATTCATATTTTATTTTTGAATTTGAATATAGATAATTACATATTGCTAATATAATTTTCTACATATAATTTAAAAGGTAAAACTTGTTGTTCTTTTTTTGTATGCATAAAAGATATGCACACATAGTAGTGTTGTTTCTTTACATTGTCTTTCTCATTTGTGAAACTGCTGCTGAGACTTTTATTGGGTTGAACTCAGGAATATATATTAATGTAGTTAATGTTTTAAAAAAATTTATTTAATACTTTGTAGTTCTTAACAAGTAATACACTTTTGATGTATTTAAACGCTATGTTGTATTTGGTGCTATTGGATATTTGTATGTAAGGGTGAAATTTTATCGCCTTTTTAGGCAATGCAATATTTTCCATTATTTTATATTGAACTAGCTCATCTTCATATTTTCAATGAGCTTTTAATACTAATAGCAATGTTATGCCATGTTTATTGTATTCATGTCCTAGTATTTGCACTGCCACTTTAACATTGATGTTAAAACTTTTGTAGTTAAAGTGAATGGTTAAAATAATTCCAATTTTGTACATTTCATTAATTTGCTTTAGTAGTATGTTTTGGGGTTAGGAAACTAACTACATATTGAACTAACATATGTAACATTCTTGAATTTGAAGCTTTATAAATTTCTACTATTATTATATTTGAATATTTCATAATGCTTACTGATTTTAGGCCTTTTGAAAATTTAATTCAGGAAAATCTTGTTTACAAAACATGGATTAAGTATTAAAAGTCAAATTTTTTAAATGCTCAATATCTATTGAGTGGCATATGCAATGTATCCCCCCCCCCCCTTTCCCTTGAAAACTATGTCTAATAATTTATACTCATTCATTATTACTTTTAAAGGTACTCTGTAAATTATTTTAATGTTAAATGGAAAATGTAATGAAAAATATTTTCACTTACACACACACACACACACAATCACAATTTATTCAAATTACATTGATTTGGCAGTAGCATTAGGGGGATAGTGATGATTTGTGAATACTCGAGAAATAAAGTGTCTATTTTTGATTTATTATAAGGTGCTTTAGTTATCAAACAAATTTAATAAAATTTGCAAATAATATGCATTTTTTTCTCTCAAAATTGTACCTTAATAATACAGGGTGCAAGTCTTAATTAGGATTATAGGAAAGAACTGCACGACTTGCACTTGATATTATTGGTGACCTCCATAAAAGTTTATAATAAAGTTTTGATATGAATGACAAAAAATTTTCATTGTATAACATCATGATGCAAGGTCTTAGTTTCTTACCGACACCTTGTATGTGGTGCTTTATTAAAAGATGTTTCTCCCTTGTTATAAGTTTTTTTTGACAAATTGTGAAAGTTATGAAAGAATACTTACTACTTAACACATTCATCTTGGCAATGGGCACGACTTTTCTCCATCCTGTAGAAATGTTGTCAAAACATGATAATATGAACTGGGATCTGCTAAAAATTTAATAAAGCATTGCTGGACATGACTCAACAGGACATAAAAATATTCTATAAATGTCAAATAACCTCGTTTCTAACATATAGAAATATGATTTTCGAAGGTGAAGTAGCTCGTCTTGGTGACTTTGCCAAAAATACCATAAGAATTCAATATTTTAGAGGTAGGGGCAGTAAAGCATCATTGTATTGCATAAGAATTAAAAAAAAGAATATTTAAGTTTTTGTTAACAGTCCCCAAGTTTGTGTCACTTTTAATGCAATTCATGTTCTACTATTGTAGTGTTGTTTTTGATTTAAAACTTGTATACATTGACAGATCCCATTGTTTGGTATAAATTTGCATTGAAGATTGCATACGTGTATTTCAGGGTATGAACCTTCCTCTTTTGTGAAAGTTTTATAGAAGGAGTTCTTTGTAACTCCAAAACATGTGTATTCAACCATCAATTCTAGTCTGTGTCAAGCAATGTTGGATTTGTCAGCGTTTATAGCAGGTGCAATTTGTTGCATCTTAAACTAGTTTGATACTCCTTCGTAAATTCCTTTGTAATGATACACCCAATCATCACCAAACAAGCATCAGATGTACATGTTATTGGGAAAACATCTCGGTACTTTAAATGATGTATTGATGCTTATGCAAGGTTACATATGGTTTGAATGAGTTATTTATTTAAAAATACATTCCTTCTTAAATGTTCGTTTTACAATATTGTAAAAAACATGACTATGAATTTTAAGAAGAAATTTGTTCTTGTACGTACAAAGAAAAGCCTAAATCAATTCTAAAGGAATTGATGCTGCATTTTCATCCAATAAACATTTGACTTCGAGAGGTTCTGTGTAATTATTTCCATCTGTCAATAATTCTGTTGCCATTGATGTTTGTAGCTCATAATATGCAGATGTTTGTTTAAAGTGAGTAGTTGTTTCTGCCATACCTGATCCTGTAAAGAATAAAATTTGGTAATAAATTTTCTGAACTAAATGTTGAGAAAGCTTTCCTAAGACACAATAATTGACAAAATATTATATTTTCAGTTATGTTTAAAGAGCACATTTAAAAGCATATTCAAAACATTTATTCACATTATTTAACTACATTAGTGATATTGGCTATTAATGTTAGTTTTATGTATTTAGTCATTTATTTTTAGTTTCTTTTTACTAAACCAACTTTTTAATATTTTTTATTGCAAAGGTTTATATATTTTAAAACCATTTCTTTAAATTTAAAAACATGCAATTTTGTCATTGAATGTTTTCTAAGCTTTATATCAGTTATATTGAATTAAATAAATAATTGAAGTTTGAATTGTAACTTAAAGTAGTTTGTAACTTTCCTTTATTCATTCAAAATGCTAATTATATTTTGGTATATTAACCCCTCATGTTTTATAATCTGTCGATCCTTATGTTTGCATATGAATCAAACTACTGCAAACTGTTATCTACCTCACCTGATCAATTTATAGTGCTCTTCAAACAAAGAAACTGAATTTAAGTTGACAGTAATATCAACCAAATTCTAAAAATGAAGAGGTTATCAATTTATACTTTTTTTTAAATTCAAAACATCTGCCTGGATGAACAGATTTGGCTGAATTCATTTTTCAGGACTCGAGGGTCATCTTGAGCAATGTTGTGCATTTGGCTAACTATAATTGATCCTTAGGAAAGAAATGTTATGGTTAGATTAGCAATTTTTAGAAAAATTATTCCATTTTTAGAAATTTGCAAGGTTTGGATAAACAGTTTGCTGAATAAATAAGCGACACGATGACCTAGTCTGTACAGCCAAAGAAGATTTGAGAATTTTATGCTTGCCCAGGATTTTCTTCTCAAATTTTAGACCTATTTGTGAGCCATTGCGTTTGTAAACCTATTATAGCCGAGCATTTCTTTGCCAACCTTAGACGAACAACTGCTGATTGAATCACAAAGTTAGCTGAATGTTGCACTTAGCAAAACGAAATTCAAAATTTCGTGCACTTGCAATGTGCGTGAAATTATGTGTGTGTTGTGCATCCAGTGAGTAAAATATTCGCTTCCTGTATTCCAATATCTATATATAAATAAGAAAAGACAAATCAGTCAAGAACCATTTTCTCCTCTGTTTTTCAACCGATTTTCTTGCTTCCTTTTTGTTTAGTAGCTATTGAATTGACGAGTGTTAGTGCAGAGCCCCCTATACTAAATGCCATCCGATAGAGCTTTAAATCCATACAAATTTTGGCCGCAACTTTTTATATAGAGGGCGCTAGTTTCCTGCTCATAATACTGCTTTTATAAGTAGATACATATGGCTAAGATTAATGAACTGAGTGTTTAAATTACATAAACTATTTAATTTTAAACATATCAGCAAATAAAATATTCTACAAAGCAAATTTTGACTAAAATTAAAACCCAAATAGTTCTTAAAAGAAATTTAAACTTGATACAGCAGGTTATTTGCGCCACCTAGCGGAGAACTTTTCACTGCCGTTTTTCTCTCATATCGGAAGGCATTTAGTATAGGGGGCTCTGGTTAGTGATGTCAACCAAAAATTTTTAGAAACAGTTTATTTATTAGTTCATTATTTCACCTTTCTTTTGTCAGGCAAGCCTCATTTATACTTGTACTGTTACATTGTTATAAATAGCAGATGGCAACAGGTCTTGGTTGAGTAAATTATTGGGTAAAAGTATAAAATTCATTGTTCAAAAGAGTGTTGCCAGTTGCCATTAAGTAGCTATTTTAAAAGTAATTATACTAAGGGTTTTAGTAAAGACTTAATAGAATGAAAATAATGCATGGAAGCAAACATTTAAGTTTTATTAAACTGCCACTCAACTTGGTACGAAATCGACAGAAGTGCAAGAACAAACGGCTACCTTCATGAGCGCAATCGGCCCTGCGGCGACAATGATTTACAATACATTTGCTTCAAGTGAGGATAATCAAAATAAACTCGATTTCAAAATCGCCAAATTTGATGAATAATACTTATATTTTCTTATATACAAGCGGCTTATTCTGTCTGTCTGCCCGCTATAGAATCCCAGGCCGTTTTACCGATCGGGACCACATTCGGCACGGTTAATGTTTACGACCCGAGAAACGCATCGCTGCAAAAATTAAAGTTGTGACTCAATTAGTTGTTTTTTAATTAATTTTTAAAAATTTTTCAATGATTTTTTTGACCCGTTTTATTTTATTTTTGCATTGTTGCCATCGTTTCCAACCATATAATTACAGTTGCCATATGAACAAACAAATTAATGCAGTTGCTATTGTTGTAACAAATATACGAATAATAATCAAAACGTTTCTCTAGCATATTGAGTGAGGCTTCGCTGTATTTTCAATCTTCGTTAAAAATTAATGTATACGCGAATTTAATCTAATCCTTCCTTTCTTTTAAATTTATTTCATTATTGTCTGCACTTTTGTAATTTTTCTTATTAGAGTGGCAGCGCTCTTTTTTTCCTAGTTTCGTTAAAACTTTTGTTTTGAAAAGCATAATAAAATTTTCAATAAGTTCTTTCGATGATAAATATATATATTTTTCACAAACAATTTGATTATATAGTAAATAAATATATAGTAGTGTGTGGCAGTAAGCAAAGGGGCGTTCTCGCCGCCTGACCTGGGTAATTCAGTTTGAATTAGCAGACAGCTTTGCACCAATCATTTTAATTACAATTTATAATATCTAGAACAGCGGTCATTTCGTAGGACCGCCGGGCTTACTAGTAGTTATATAACCAGCATAAGGATTTGAATGCTAAATTTAGTTATAACGGTCGAATTTCGACTGTTGGTAGAACTCTAGTTAACGTAAAAGGTCCCTGAGGGAAGGGGGAAAAAATCTGCTTTCTCTTTTTCTCATCTGTTATTATCAAAGCAAAATTATCGTTAGAAAATTTTTTTCGTGGATTTTTTTTCTGTCTTTTGTTTCCTGTAAAAACAAGCGGATGTTCCGTGCATTTTTTAGTTAATTTCGTGGAAACGCAGTCAGTAATTTCTCATAAAAGTACGAAAGATTATTCTTTTATCACACGAGGAAAGGCATAATCACTTACCTTTGGACATTGTGCACCAAACGTTTTGAAGGGACGCATCTCCATTGGTGCTAAATTTTGTTGGAATAAAATCTTTGATGGGAACTGCAGATGGAGTATTTTCCCAGTTTGGTCTCCTTAAGACAAATCCGCGTGGTTGAGCATCACATCTCATTACAGGAGTGAGGTTCTGAAATATATGTCAAACAATGGTGTATCGAGAAATTTGAACTTCTTAATTGTTAACTTTAAAAAAATGAAAATGCTTACGACCTAGAATAGAACGATGGGTCTTTTGATAGATTGCCCTTGATTTGAATTTGAATTCGATGGTGTTCATGAATGAGCTTTTTTTTTTTTTTTTTTGACCTGAAGCGTGGTTTCTACGTAGTTCCTTGCTAGACATCTCACAGTAACGTAAGTTTATGATACGAATTCGTTGCAATGGGACGTGCAGGGCGATCTATGGGTCATCATGACAGATGTGGCCCAGACTCTTCAGATAATGCGTTTGACATTTATTGAATACTAACGGTACCCGCACGACTATGCTCGTGTTAAAAAATGAAGAGACCAGTCGGCTCGCCATTGTGTCTATAGTGATAACTTTTTTATGTGTAAATTATGTTATTTTATTAAAAAGTATAGCATTCCACATAATTAATAACTATCCGCTCACGGCAATGAATCAGCGATCCTACACATTTAAGCATTTTTTTTTTTACAAAACACATGCAATAAAAAGGGAAAAAAGAAAAGAAAAGAAAGAAACGAAGCAAAAAGAAAAAAAATATTTAAGAGAAAACGCATTTTGTTTGTTTAGTTCAAGTACCCACGCAGAAAGGACGATTATAATCCATTAGAACAGTTTTAATTAATAAATTTTATAGTATACTTAGTTTTTAGCTATTATTCATTGACAGTAAAACAGAACGACGAAATTTTGTAGCTTGCAGAAACTAACAGCAGCAAGCAAAGCTTGAAAGAGGAAAAACCTTTCTGCCAAGCTCAAATAGGCAAATAACGTGTGCTAATTCACTCGAGAAAAAATAATAAAATAAATAAAAATATAAATAGTAATAATTAGTTGGAATAACAAAAATCGCTATAAAGTATAACATTTATTTAAAAACCCCTGTGCAGTATGGAGAATGGTCCCGTAAAATGCATGTCAAAATAAGTAAATCAAAATAAAGCCTGTGAGCTGCAGGAAATGAATTTTAAAACGTTAAAAAAAAGAACAATCAAAATCAAAAATAAATAAATTAAAAATACGCTGCAATTACCGTGAAAAAATAATTTCGAATTGCAGAGAAAAACGCTTATAACAACTTTTCTAGTTAATTTAGAGGCTTCGAATTTTAGCAAGTAGCAGAAAACTCTTGCTGAAGTAGTTTTTTACGCGCTTTTCAACGGTATCAAGCTCAAAAGGATGCGATAATTCCTTCCTATAGAAAACGACTACTTTAGGCGACAAGAACGAAATTTTCGGCTATAAATTGGAATAAAAAAAGTAAATTTGAATTTCAGAAAAAACTCTCCGAGGTGCACACCCCCATGTTCCAAACTAATTTTGTGCCAAATTTCAGGAAAATTTGGCTGACGGTCTGGGCTCTATGCCGGACACAGACAGACATACTTGCAGCTTTATTATTAGTAGAGATAGAGAAAAAAAGTAGGGCATAAAGTCTTTGACAAGTGACACTACTGCTCGGGGGAAAAAAAGAAAATAATTCAATTGCTGTTTTAAATCAATTTATAAAAAGAAAAAAAAAAAAAAAAAAAATCGGATTATTCGTATTGATAACCTTTTTGTTGGCTAGCTTAATTTTGGCAGGTGGCACAGGATAGCCAACTTTGGCTACTTTACTGTAAAATCTTCGTTTAACCAATCAATCAACGATTAAATAATCAAGATAATGTTTAAATTCATTAAATGGAGGCAAATGGAGAGTTGACTGGTTTTCAATGTGCTGTTAGGAAGGGTAGGTCCTGTACAACTAATTTGTTGCATTTCTATGACAAATGTCATAGAAATGCAACAAATTAGTTGTGTCATACAAATGCAGAAAATTAGAATTGAGTGCATTCTGTTACGATGCACTCAATTGATTTTGCGTTATGTTTGGATATAGTGAACAAATAAATAAAGAGTCTATTAGAAAAAGCTCGAGTAAAAGTACAGTCACAGCTAATATCTGTTTTAATCGACGTCATAGAGCAATTTACGAATTACGGTATTGTGGGTGAAAATAATTTTTAACTGATGGAATAAAAAAATGTCAGTCAGTTGACACGAAGGTGTGTTAGTAAAATTATGAAAGATGAATGACCTGCGCAGCAAGCTTATGAATATAAAACGTAGTGCGTTGTTTCTCAACTGCAATTATATGTTTACGTAATGCAACGTATGTAACATGTGGCAAGGGAAGTGGACACTTTACGACAAAAGGGTACAGGGGGGGGGGGGGCAAAAATATTAAGAAAAATATGTTACATCATTTATGAACGATCCCTTAACTCGTCAATAAATGAATTCAACGGAATATGCTTTATGTAATAAACATATTTTCAAATAATGCACTAAAGTATAAATTTTAAGTTTTCTTTTACTTAATTCTCGTGGATTGATTCGGGATAAGTCATTAGTGGGTGACAAATTTTTTTAAAATTGTTAAAAGTTCTAGAAAAAAAAATCGTAACTTTTACTATAACATCGCTATCGCACGTTTAGGCAGTTTAATCAGCTAAATATTTTTTCCCCAAAAGGTCAAAGGGCTACGCAAGTCGGATTGTTTTATTAGGAAATTAAAAAAAACAAAAACATCACAGTTTTTTTGTAAGTAGCTAAATGCATTCTTCACAACAAGACACGGATATACTTTTGAGAATAAATATTTCATAATATGAAACAGCTTGAAGAATAAAGGTGCGAAAGTAAGCTATTTGATTACACTGTGCAACACAAAAACTGTCCTTTGGATGAAAATGTCTGTTTCTTATGTATTTTTGGCTGAGAATTACGAATCTGAAATTATTTTTTGCCTATCACGTACCATTTTCCCGAAATTAAACATTTTAGCTTTTTACGCATTTTCTGGATAAATGTGCATATTTTCGAAATTTATCGACTTAATTTATTATAAATTATATCTTTCTCATTGACAGTGAAATCGTTGTTATTCTAGATACCTTTTTAATGAACTTGGGTTACTTTAGCGACATGTTTTGGCAACAAAAGCTTTATCTACTTCTCGAAGTTTTGAGTTTTTTACAAGACGACAAAAATGTTTTGTTGACTATTTTGCGGAGAAAGAAAAAATAGTATGCTGCTGTGATGTGAATGTAGTGTTTCAAGCATTAAGGACATGAGCACAATTCAACAGAGTGGCGCTTGTTTATAGGTGCTCTTCCATCTAAGTATTGTTTTCCAATTCATTCATGTAGCATATTCTGCAAACACAAAGAAAGTTTCAAAATTTTGAGTGGCAAAAGCATATCAAATTAGCCACTTATAAATCTACAATGTGCCTTTTCCCCACAATTGTATATTAAACTTGGTTTATCAAAATATTTGTAAAAGCTCTGGACAGAGGAGTGACTTTCTTATATTTCAGGAAAAAATTTTGAAATCCAAGTCAGGCAAAACTAAAAAAAGAGATTCTTTTTGTCCCACAACTTAAGGAAGTCCTTTCATGATGAAGAGTATGAAAACAAAGTGAGAAGAAGGAAAATATGCCTGGATGGCCTTTAAATCGGTGTGCTCACGTTTGCCTGGAAATGAGAAAGCTGAAAATTACGAAAATCTTGTTAGTGACATGATAAAATGCTTTTGTATTATTAGGCTGCTTTATTTCATTAAAACTACACTTTTTGGCCTCCCATGTGGACTTCTTTCCTCAAAACCTAGGCGTAATTAATGATGAGAATGGGGAAAGGTCTCATCAGGATATCTGTGCTTTAAAAGCGTTTCAGCGGTCGATAGAATGGAAGTATACGAATTGAATATTGCTAATCTATTATCAGGGCACACCAACAGATGCCCACAAGATAAAACAGCCAAAAAAATCTTTTTTGTGTTTGTGTTTTCAATAAGTAAGCAGCAGTTACACTCTTCTATAACCAAATTGTATAAATATGAGAAGTGAGTCTCCAACAAAAATGGTACGTGATGGACCATTTTGGTTTGGATATTTGAATTAAGCACCTTTTGTTTATATAGAATCACATAGTTTCATCTAAAGGACAAAAAAAAAAGTTCAAATTTGTTGCACAGTGTTATTAAAGTGATATTGCGAGGCACCTGCTTAAAGAAAATCTAATTGATAGAAGTTCAATAAGAACAGATGGTAACTCTTACTTCATAGGAAACGATATCTTCTTCAGCATTGTGGATGCACCAAAGAAGGGATTTTCCATTTTTCGTTTTTTTCTTCTTGAACATTGGATTTACGGCTAAGCTCTGTCGAACAGCATTCTGTAAAAGATTAACTGTTTTTATGTAATACAGTCAAACCCCGCTATAATGAACCCTCAATAGACAGACTTCGGAGATCGCTATAACCGAGGTTTCGCTACATCCGATTTTGCAAAAAGAAGGGTTAACTGACTAAGATACTTCTATATAATAAGCATATTTCTTCCAATTACCAGGGTAGAGGAGTAAAATATGAACTTTAAATATTGTTTGCAATTATAAATGAACAAATTTTAAAAATTTACCTTATTATTTATCCGTAGTATGAAAAAAAAAAATGTTATTATTGGCTGAAAACTTTTGGATTTTATATACACCATTGCAAAAGAGTGTTTGACTAGACTAGAACACAAATGATAAGGAATGTTGCTGAGACAAATCGTATGAAAGACTTAACATTTTGGATCGCTATAGTCGATGTTCCAACGTTTGGTGATCGTTATAAAAGTTTGAAAATGCATTGATGACATAGGGTTTCAATTGGGACCATTTGGAAGGTTCGTTACAACCAGGGGATCGTTATATCCCGGGTTCGCCATAGCAAGATTCTACTGTATCTTAATAAGTATTCGTATTTCTTACCTACTTAAAGCATTTTATGGGATTAGTAGTCTTTTCAAAAACAGTACAATTTTTATCTTTTTTAGAATATTAATCCTTTGAATTTCTCCTCAGGCAAGATTTCTATGGTGTACTATAAAAATGTATATCATTTTTTAAATGGGTTTTTATGAGGCTCTAGCTGCATAAGATATTTTAATCAATAACAAAATTGAAAAAGGATGTAGTAAATGAGAATATGTTTCAATTTGCGTAGAAGTTGCAGTAAAGTTGCTTAGAGACAGGTCAGTTGGGGGAGAAACAGTAAAGAAAATGCTATAATAAATATTAAACAAAACAAAAAGAAAAGAAAAAAAAAAAAAAAACAGATTAAAGTGAACGAGAGAAACTGCTGTAAACCTCCTTTATAGATATTTCTACCTTTCATTTACTATATTTTTTGGTTGATATTGGCGTACTGGCCACTTGTCGCTGAACGATGTTAGAACATACACATAGGTATTTATACCAAGAGCATGGTTGCGATTTTCTCATTGGCCTTGTGTTTCAGCTCACTTGCGGCTACCCAAATTTCTCCATCTTTTTAATGAATAAAAATAAATACATTTAAAAATAAATAAATGAAATAACATAAATAAATAAAGAGGTAACAAAATAAATAAAAAATTAAAAAATAAGGAACACCTTTTTAAAGGGTACTTGTTTTCACAAAATCAGTATCAAATATTCATAAAACGTTTAGAGAGACATAGGTTTACGTAGCAAAAAATATTTAAAAAAAAATGTTACATCATTTATGAACAGTCCAAATGTAGAAAAAAATATCAGCCTAATGTAGAAGAACCTTTCCATGTCGATAAAAATATATTTGACTTTTGATAATTTTTTAATTCCTGCAATCGTATGCTTACTCCATGTAGCATAGCAATCTAGTAATCCTTTATTTTTTTTACTCAGTAGCCCCCCTCCCCTTAGGTTGATATAAACGTATTCACAAAACGCATTAAAATGGCAAATAGCTGAAATGAAAAATCAGTTATGTGCTTTAAAGATAAGAAGTAAAAAAATACTGTAATGTATGTTGAAAAATACTGTAATATAAAATATTTTTATTTCTAATGGGCTGCTGTTGGCTTCTACCAATTGCAGAGCTAGTGCGTTTCCCAGAAATCGGCACCATCTCTTTCAGCGGCACCACCATGAGTGTGGTACCATCACCGCTTGAGAATTTCAACGTCCAGTTTCTTCACCTGAAAGGATGAGCAACCGGACTCGGTTTATGCAAAACTGAACTAGGAATTTAAGTTAGCCGAGAGTATCCAAAAACAAATATCTACTCAAGGGATCTTTTACATGCCGCATCATCATACGGCATGGGCGCAAACAATTTTCTGCATCTTGAAAATCCGCCGACGCTGCCAGGCTCGATCCTATGAACTGGGGCGTACAAGTCCCGCTCCTTACCACGACGCCACCGTGCCGACGTTGTATAAAATATTACATATTTAAAAGAGAAGGATTTTTTTTCACTTGAAAAGTCTTTGAAGTGAAACATTTGAAAAGTTTTGAACCTGACACAATGAAATACAGAGACCCAATAATATCTTGATAAACGTACTCAATGTAAGGTAAAATACCTGCTATTGTTTATCATCCGAAGCCTAAGTAAAATTAGAAAAATAAATGTCTTAGTGGTTCTTAAATAGCAGCCAAATGTAGAAGAACCTTTCCATGTCAATTAAAATATTTACTTCTATTTCATAAAAAAAAAAAAAAAAGAGATCCCCTGATATTAAAAGTTTTTCTCTTACGGATACAGTATATAAGTATACAGCAGGAGTATTTTACGAATTTTTTACATTCCGCAAGACTAGTTATAATGAGAAGAGCGATTTATACAGCACAGAGAATGCTTAGGTAGTACGAACTGAGAATAAATACAAATTAACACACAATTCTAATTATAATAATGAATAGATTAATTAGAGGTGTTAAAAAATTAAGGTTGTTATGAACGTAATTATAATTTATTTACCAATTCGTTGTTATCCATTATGCTTAGACTAATTACATAAAGGCAATTAATTTTTTTACGCACAAAGAAAAATCTACAAACAATAAGTAAGATTCGTGTGAAATCTGCTCGACATCTAGAATTCAGGAGTGTTCTTGGATGAATTAGATTCGATGTTCTTTATGAAGGAATGATGAACAGTAGCTCAACTATTGAAGAAACATTCAGGTATGACATTCAAATATTTGGTCTCTTCTCTGTTTCAAACTACTAATGTTGTAAAGATCTGCAACAACAGTTTTTCGAAATCAAGCATGTAATGAAAATCAAAGCTGCATCTTTCGACTACAAATGGAGATCTTTTAACTAAAGATATTCATCTAAGGGACAGTACTGAAATCGTTTCGAAGCAGCATTAAACAGGATTGTATATGAAGAAAATTATTAAAGATTGCATGAATAACAGGCAAAAATTTTATAATTTCTCCTTTTTTGAAACAAAATTTTCCAAGAGAGGATCACAAGAAGACCACAAGAGAGGAAGATGCATCTCGCATTAAAATAAAAAAATGTATTTTTCTGTATGCGTCTCAGCCATGAAAATTTTATTCACTAAAAATGTAGTAAATACAATAAAAACATATTTATTACCTTCCAAGTCCTATCATGTGGTGATAAGCAAGGAAATCTCTGTCTGTAAACAAGAAAGAAATTTATTATTTAATCCTCATGTTCTACATTTTTCTTTACTTTCGTCGGAATATTTCAGACGAAGGCTCACTAGAAAAGTAATGGATAAAAGTTTACTCACGCAATCCATTTGTAAATAAATTTTACAGTAGCTTCCCCAACTTCGCAAAGACAATTTTCTATCATTTCCGTGTAGGACAATGGCACGTTCTTTCCAGGAACACATGAGGTAGGATTCATTGATGGAGAAAATTCTGTTAAAAAAAATAATTTTGAAAATGAATATTTTCCTTGCACAAAGAATACAAACCAAAATAAGAAATCATCCAAAAATTAAATTGTTTATGGGGTTTCAGGAACACTAGATTATATGTTTGAAATATACAGGGGGCGGCAGCATAACTTCCTTTTTTTCAAAACTGAATGAAACCCGTTTTATGAATCTTATAAACTTTAAATTTTTTTATAGTGTAAGTACATGCATAAAGTTATGTTTTACACAGTTTTGAAAATCAAACCAGGTAGGTGACGCCCCCCATTTCTCCTGCACTGAAAGCCGAATTCTAGCGTTTGTTACGATCTTACCAACATAGCAACGGGAATGTTATCAACTTCAGCCTGGATGCTGGCCTTTGGGTGTTTTAGGGTCATTGAACGATTGACATAAAGTCAATATTTCAAAAAAACCCCGAAGAAAAATCACAAGGGGCCGAATCCACGAAGCGGCTGGCCACTTCAAATCACTGATGAATGTTCATTCGAAAAGTAGGCCTCGATAGAAAACGTACTCTCCTTCGATATTCCAATGCAGAATGGCGACTGACCAAGGTGGGAACTAAACTTTAGAACCGTCGCTTTGGTATGAGACAACTCCCACCCCGCAGCAACATTTATAGCCTGAAAGTCGCACATTTCAAAAAAGGAAATTATGCTGCCGCACCCTGTACAAACATTTTTTGGAAAAATATCTATTGTGATAGTTGTTCTGCCAAATTGGGCGATATTTCAATAGAAGGCACAAATCAGTAATCGGTAATCGGGAAATTTTTTGCAAACGGGGCAACATATTCTTTAGTGTACAAGGAAGCAAACAGTGAACTAGATTAGCTGAAGACAGAGTTTCCTGGCACTAAGGAGAGCGTCATTTCATTGTAAATTGTAGCTCTAATATGCAGTTCTACTTGAAACTATCTTGCAACAGAAAGGCAATTAAAATCGTTTTAATAAAATCAATTCATTTTATGTACGAATAATTTTTATTCAGAAACTTACTCTTTTCATCATTTCGAATGTCCGCAGTATAAAGGAGCTGGTGATCTCTTGCAAGTGTCCGTTGGGCTTTTACAAAGTCGTTGGTTTCGCCCTCGGGTCCATCAATATCATGTAAATAAATAGAGCTCAGTTTGAATTGCACCAACCATTTAAAATCATTCTTCAATTCTTCGTCTAAATGAGTAACCATGGAAGGCTTCTTCCTATTCCAAATGTGATTGTAACATTCCTTGGAAGAATGCAGAGGAAATGAATTCATGGTCCCGTTTTTTGCCAAAATTTGTTTTCCGCTCGTGAGTTTAAAATTTCCTCCTAACTTCACCACCGTCGGACTATACGTTGCCATTTCTTCAAGAACAGCTGAAATTAAAGTTACTCCATTAATTAAAAAATAAATAAATAAATAAATAAATAAAAAAATAACAACTTTTTTTATCCGGCTGTTCTACTGGATCTCTTTAACTGACTTCCTAAAGAAGGATGGTTATCAATTCATAACGTACGTATGTTTTTTTTTCTGTTTGTTTGTTCATCGGTAACTTCTCACTGGATGGATCGATTTTGATGATTCTTTTTTTTAATCGATCGAGGGTGGTCTCCCATAGGTAAATGGCGAGAAATATTGAACGAACAGAGAATTGCAAGATGCATATTTAATAGTGGTTTTTGTTTCTTCCTTTCTTTTGGTTTTTTAAAGCACAATAATCAAGTGATATACACTATTTTGATATTTTAAAAATGAATTACGGAAAAGTTATTATTAAAAAATGTGTGAAAGAAAATGGAAATACGTCAAAAAAGTTTCATAATATAAAACAATAGAAAAAATTGTGGAATTTTTCAATTAGTGGTTGTTTCATTTGGTAGTTCATACATAACAACCGTTAACGATTTTAATAAATCACTTTGTAACATTAGTTAAACTCTTTGATAAATAAACCTTAGAAATGTGTCACTGTTTTCAAACACAAATACTTGTTAATGCCGAACACTAACATGGATACCAGATGAAAACATATCTTCTAAAAATAAAGGCTCCTGTTTATAAGGAAAGGTTATGATATCAAGTAACAGTAGTGAGTAGCTCTTGGAAATCATTCGGGCAGATTAAAATATTCGCTTAGGATTGAATTGAGCTTACCATACAGGAAATAATGCTAGGAATTAAAGTTAAAAATTGACATGCCAGCTATAATTTTAATCCATATTTAAAAATACATTAAGTAAAAACTAACATATAAATATTTATTGCTTTACAATAACAGTTTTGCAAGCCTAAGAAATCGCCTATCAAATGAATTAGTAGGAACGTGTCACTTTATGAAAAAAAAAAGAAAACTATTGAACTTATTCAAAATCATGCGTGACACATTGTTCACATGATACTTTAATTCTATTCCATTTGAAAATTATAAAGTTTTAAATTAATTTATGAAAATGTTTTACATAGATAAATTAATAAATGACTTGTTCTGTAACTATTCATAAGGGATCATTCATAAATGATGTCACGCTTCGACGGGGGGAGGGGGGTTCGTTGAATTGTGACGAAGTGTGACAAGGGGTGGGGAGGGGGTAACAAGAAGTGTGACATTATGCATTATGCAACATAGCGTGACGCGTGACAAAAGGGGGGAGGGGGGTCAAATATATGGGAAAAAAACGTGACGTCATTTATGAACGGCCCCTAATGTGCTATAGTAAAATCGGAGCAATTCCAAAGTATAAAAATTAAAATATAATAAATACATGAATGCTTGAAATAATTTTCATTTTGAGAAAGCCTTTTTACCTTTAATAAAAAAGTATTTTTAGCAATGAAATTTATACTTTCAAAATTTACTACAAGAAGTACATAATTTTTAGAACTTTAAGGTAAGTACGATAATAACTCTAAAAGAAAAATAAAGAAGCAATTGAGAAAAAGAAAGAACAAAAACCAATTATAAAATGCAACTTCATTACGAAACTATAAAGTTTGCTTTCCTTACATCCAAAATTAGAAATGCTTCTGACTTTTTTTCAAAATCGCAAAGAGAGTTCGTCTTTTTTTTGCTATAATTTATTATTCTTATTTTTTACTAAACCATGGTATAGCGCGTTTCTCATAACGACGACCACAAGACTCCCCATGGCTTGGCGCAGATACTATAATAACCTTTCACCCCATCTATTTTTCAAAATGTACTGTAATACAATGAAGACACAATTTCTCACAGACATCTAGGTCTCCAGCACAAACAAGCACGTGTCTGGAGACTATATGGCGCTATTTGAGTGATTTACATTTTGTAAAAAGCATGAAGGAAACATATGTGGTATCGATGGAATTTTATTCATAACATTTGTAGTATTTTAATCTCAGTAGTACCATCAACTATAATAATTGGAGAAATTTTCAGTGCTGTATTATAACGCTAGTTAGGAAACATGACGGGTCCACTTTAGGATGTCTGTGCCCCCCCAATTTCATTTTCGTCCGATGGCCCCCTAAATTTTCTGTGGCGACTGTTGAGAAACCCTCATCTAACTTAAATATCGTCCTTCAATTTGACTATAATTGTTCATGGACTGTACAAAGGTGATTTTAGTAATTCAATATAGGTTGATCGACGTTATTACATTTTGTCCCGTTTGTCGCATGTCCAAAAGTAACAAAATATAACATTTTAAATTGTTCTTGTTTTTGAAAAATATATAAAAGAACGTTTTATTTATTATTTATGTTTTATAACTATTATTAAAACTACGATTTAGAACACAACCTATTTAATTTTTTTAGCGAATTGTCCAACAGGTTACATCATCGTTTCTCAATCTATATTGCGACCAGTAGGGGAGTTAGTTACGTTTAGGTATCACGGGGTAGCATTCTGATCAATAAAGGTAAAACAAGAAGTTCCGTCTAGAACTATACGAGCCTACTTTCCCGTATACACCAAATTCAAATTTATAATCTAGCTATCTCTTTCTCTCTCTTTCTTATTTATCTTTAGTTCTAATTATTGAAAATATACCTTTTTCAACGGATAATACATATTCATTCACTCACTCATTCATTCTTTCATTTATTCAGCCATGCATTTATTCATTCATTCGTTACCTCATTCAAGTGTTTATTCATTCATTTACGCATTCATGTATTTATTCACTCATTTATTTATATTTTCATTTATTCAATAATTTATTCATTCATTCTTTTCCTCATTCATTTATTCATTCATTCATTATTTCACTCATTGAGTCACTGAGAAATATTCTTGAAAATCCCGATCAAAAAATTTCATAGCAAAATAGGCTCGTAAGTTCTGGATAAACTTTCTATTTCTACTTGTTCTACGTTATAAGAGCTTTCCGATAAAGTTTGTTCCAAGCAAATCGGTCCGTTAGATCAGGATTTATATAGGGTTGAAATTTCCCCGTAAGCTCTGTGTTAATTTTTTGAACTGTTCAAAAATGAACAAAAACTGTTCAAATCAATATTTCACGCCGAGAACTCCTTTCAATAAGCTTGCAATAGGAACTTGGCTCTTGTGCCCAGAGTTTACAGAATTTGCTTCAATTTTGTCCATAGGCGCTAATGTTAAAATTTTTTGAACTGTTCAAAATTGAACAAAAAATTGTTCAAATCAAAAAAGTAAAATATAGAAATGAGATGTCCTCGCCGAGATCTTTCGAATGCAAAAAGAATTTTTCCAATCGGACAATTCGTTCAAAAGTTATTAGGGGGGGACAGACCGACAGACAGACCGACAGACAGACAGACCGACAGACCGACAGACACTTTTTCCCCATCTCAATACCCTACTTTCAAATTTTTTATTTTTCAATCTTTATTTAATTACTTCACTTATTTTTGACTTTTCTTGATTTTTAACGATATTTTCACGATACATTAAGCCTTCTTTCATGCTTTATTATTATTTTTTTTTACTTTTACGGGAAAGTAGGCTAACTAGTATACGAAACAACCTTAATTAAATAAAACTCCCCAAAACTTCAAAAATGGACCTAAGATACTATATGGCCCTCAGGTAATAGCAAATTGTTTGAAACAATTAATCGGTGATATTTCTAAAATAACGATATTAAAATTTTGAAACTATATTAACGTATTAATTAACAGAGGTCACTTATCGATTCAATGCTTAAAATACTGCAAATAAAAATTTCTCCAAATGGCACCAGCGAGTTATTTTTGCCGTTTATTCTTGAAAATATGAAATAAATTTCTATTATTACTCAAACCAAACCAAACGGCTTACGTCGTTTTTGTGCTGGGAAAGTATTTCTAGTTATTTTTTTCTCTCGCTACAATGCAATGCTCTTTTCCCTAGACTGCTCATTATTAATAGGAAAAGAATGAGATAGTGATGATAAACCAGAATTTGGCGTTGTTAGTACATGTTGGCGAGCTTGGCTTCATGGTCTCTATATAACGACCGAAAAGATTTAGTAATCAGTATTTAGTATAACCGATAACTGCGTTTCTTTTATATCTCGATTAGTTTTTAAGCAAAAGGTGCCAAGTAAAAAAAAAAAAAAGAACTGACGAGATAAATATTTTATCAGAGCTTTATGTTTAGCATTATATAAAAATAAGAAATACCTCAAAAAAAAAAAAAAAAAAAAAAAAAAAAAAAAAAAAAAAAAAAAAACAGTTCTATAAAGAAACAAATTTGAAACATATAATCGTATATTTGGAGCGAACTAATTTTTTCTTCGGAATGAATAATAGCCGGTAGAAATTATATAGTTTCGTATAAATCGAATATTACTAAATATTTACAGTATAGATGCATCATTCATATTATTGCTCAAAGGTCTCTAAATGTTTTGAAAGGGCTTGTCTCAATATACTGAGTCCTATTTAAAAATGATAGAAACAATTTATTAAAATTATCATTAAGAATAATAGAATTTTCAAATATGTATTCAAATTCACGAATATTGTGGATAAATTAGCTTGTATTATATGATTTGTTTTATTTGCCTCATGCAAATTTTCTATCATGATGTGTATACCCGCACGTTCTCTCGTTCTACAGTTTTATCGCCAAATCTGGCAAGGATACAATACATGATTCGATATTACATACACTCACTGAAATACAGTTGTTTTACCGCTCCGCAAATGAATTGTTACCATCGTTCTTTGAAGGCATAAGATATGGCACTGAACACCTATTTTGTTATTAAAAACGGAAATGGTTTACCACAAGAATTAGTAAGAGTTAGCGGGATTTCACAAAATGGCACTTTTCCGTTTCAGGGAGACGAGACATATAAATTCACCAAGCAATTGATGTCATTGACGCTTAATCAACTGGGCTTGTTTTGTATTTGGAGTTGGATTTGACGAATAATAATCAAAAAAGCCATCGCCAATGGCCAAATTGAACTCGAAACACAAAGAAAGCCAAATTAATTAAGCAGTGTTTGGCGATTATTTACGGCCTCCAGAAACTTGGTAAAAGTACCCACAAAAGTTTGCGAGCAGGAAATTTCCCTTTCTTTGCATCAAATTACAGAAATAATAATAATAATAAAAAATAATACTACTACTACTAATAATAATGATGAAAACTCACCGTATGTTAAATTATTATATTTGACGGCGTATTTTTTTTCTATAATTTAATATTCATTATAATTTTTAGAAAATGGATATATAAAACTCGATTGCATATTTTCAGATTGTTTTATACAATAAATTCTTTTTCTTATTTTCCGGTACATTTCTTTGTTTTTTTTCTCGAATTTCAAGCTGTCATATTGAAGCAACTCACATTTCTTAACAAAAGAGGCCTTTATGTAACTAATAAAAGATCGAAGCATACATATTTATAGAGATGAGTAATACATAAACAGTAAGTGGAATTTAAGTACATTAAAAAATATTGCAAGTTAGTTAAATTTCATTCGCGCTTAAAATATAAAAGATTTCTTTTTTTAGTATATCCTTTCATATAATTACAGTTGCATTGCTTTAACATAACTTTACGCGTAGTGAACTTATTTAAGTTCTATATATACCGTATATAAATTTTAATGAAAATATTTTCCCCTGAATTCTTTTATATGATGATTTATATATAAAAAAATAATTTTTAAAATGAGTGCATTGAAATTCACATTAATAATATAACAAATTAACAACAATTACGTTCATTAGATTGGTTTACCAGGATGCAGGTAACAAACAAGCTTTACTTTGCACATAAAATTAGTTTTAGAAGCAAATATAAAATCTGAACTGCCAAATTTTAAAAACTAAATTTCGCGTGAACGATTTGATTTAGAAATTTAAAAATAATTGGCAATTGACGTTGATCAAAATGATTGATTGGCAGCAGTTTTATTAAGCAGAACAGTTTTATTAAGTTTAAAATTTTTCCGTACACGACGGGAGGAGTAAAAATGCCTTTCTTTGTACATTTCGGTGTACAAATTTTTACGAAGTTACCAAGTTATGAAAGGCAATAATTGAACGCATGTCGGCAATCTGTATTACATAAAGAAGCGTGTTTGTGTGTATGTCTCTAAGTTTGCTAGTTTATTTGTATGTTCGCTATACAAAAATATGCCAATTGAAGAATTCGAGTGAAATTTGCACAAAATTCAATCTTCCGGTAGGAAAGTTAACACACACACACATATGTGTGTGTGTATTTCCCAGCGGGCTCTGGTATTTCCTTGTTTTGCTGCTGTAATACCTCCTAGTAAACCCCGTGTGCTTACTTAGCGCAACAAAATTACAATGAAAGAAAAAAATTGATTTCTGTAGTATTTTTGAGAGTTCAATTTACAGTAAAGCTGTTTAGAACATTGAAAAAAGTCGTTATTATTATTATTATTATTATTATTATCATTATTTATATTTTATTTTATAACTCTTATGCTCCGGAAGCTTCCTGTAGTTTCTACGGTTTTCGTTACTACCTCAACTGCCAGTTTTAGATCGTTATTTTCCCCCAACATCTTTTAGTGTAAAAGGATGCATTGCAACAGCGGCAAAAGTTAGTAGTTTATTTATAATTTCAGCGCACGTCAATGGTTCTACCTAATTTAAATAACACGCCCTCGGGTTGTTATTTGCTTACTCATTGTCATTTTCTATTCCATCATTTAAAATTACTTTTCATCAGTACGATCGTGATTTGTTTATTGCGTTATGACATCCTTCATAGTAGATAAATGAATCCTCGCTGTTAGTTTGATATTCATATCAACAGTCTCTTAATATAGATGAATTGTGTCGTTGTCGAATGAATCGGGAGGTAACATTCGATTGTTCCACCCCTCTTGGCGCGAATTGCGCCAAAATTTAATCAGCTCCTGTTCCCATTCAGGTTGGTCTGTATATCAATTTTTCTAAAAAAAGATTCCATCACTTCGTGAGATATAACAGTCACGCTTAATGAGAACAGCGCCCGATTTCTATATCCATTTTTTCCCGTCTGGGTCCGTACTACATTTCGAATAATTCCATGCATTGCTTTCTGAGAGCGCTCCAGTGCTTCCACAAAAAGCATTCAGCCGCATATACCCAGACAGCACAACTTTGTCCTTAAGACGTCCAAATGATGTCATTTCAGGACTTCTTCGAAAAAACAGGTCGTCCTAGGGACGTGTTTTTTTGATCCTGCGACATCCAAATGACCTCCCAGGGAAGAACTAATGTCCGCAGATTGTCTGTCCTCAAGTGGTCCCAAGGACGTCCGATCGTTCATGTTTAGGATATATTTTGGACAAGCACGCTGTGCGGTCCGGAGGACGTTAAGAGGACAACATATCAAAACGTCCTAAAGACATTCCAGTGAGGTCCCTGGGATATCCAAATGACGTCATTTCAGGACTTCTTCTTCTTCAAAAAAAAAAAAAAAAAACCAGGTCGTCCGTAGGACATTCTTTTTTAGCCTACTTTCCCGTAAAAGTAAAAAAAAATAATAATAAAGCATGAAAGAAGGCTTAATGTATCGTGAAAATATCGTTAAAAATCAAGAAAAGTCAAAAATAAGTGAAGTAATTAAATAAAGATTGAAAAATAAAAATTTGAAAGTAGGGTATTGAGATGGGGAAAAAGTGTGTCTGTCGGTCTGTCTGTCTGTCCCCCCCTAATAACTTTTGAACGAATTGTCCGATTGGAAAAATTCTTTTTGCATTCGAAAGATCTCGGCGAGGACATCTCATTTCTATATTTCACTTTTTGATTTGAACAATTTTTTGTTCAATTTTGAACAGTTCAAAAAATTTTAACATTAGCGCCTATGGACAAAATTGAAGCAAATTCTGTAAACTCTGGGCACAAGAGCCAAGTTCCTATTGAAAGCTTATTGAAAGGAGTTCTCGGCGTGAAATATTGATTTGAACAGTTTTTGTTCATTTTTGAACAGTTCAAAAAATTAACACAGAGCTTACGGGGAAATTTCAACCCTATATAAATCCTGATCTAACGGACCGATTTGCTTGGAACAAACTTTATCGGAAAGCTCTTATAACGTAGAACATGTAGAAATAGAAAGTTTATCCAGAACTTACGAGCCTATTTTGCTATGAAATTTTTTGATCGGGATTTTCAAGGATATTTCTCAGTGACTCAATGAGTAAAATAATGAATGAATGAATAAATGAAAGAGTGAAAGAATAAATCAATGAATAAATGAATGAGGAAAAGAATGAATGAATAAATTATTGAATAAATGAAAATATAAATAAATGAGTGAATAAATACATGAATGCGTAAATGAATGAATAAACACTTGAATGAGGTAACGAATGAATGAATAAATGCATGGCTGAATAAATGAAAGAATGAATGAGTGAGTGAATGAATATGTATTATCCGTTGAAAAAGGTATATTTTCAATAATTAGAACTAAAGATAAATAAGAAAGAGAGAGAAAGAGATAGCTAGATTATAAATTTGAATTTGGTGTATACGGGAAAGTAGGCTCGTATAGTTCTAGACGGAACTTCTTGTTTATCCTGCGACGTACAAAGGACATCCCAGAGAAGAACTAATGTCCGGAAATTGTCTGTCCTCTAATGGACCCAAGGGCATCCGATCGTTCATATTTAGGCTATATTTTGGACAATAGCGCTGTTCGACCCCTTTTCTTTAAAATTACAGTAATTCTAAGCGCCCTAAAAACGTTCCAGTTTGGTTCCTAGGACATCTGTGATGACTGTTCCGGCCCTCTTTTGGATCTATGCATCATTGCTCCTCAGGACACTGCTCTCGTTAGAATGATATCCCAAGGATGTCAATGAATTGTTTATCCTCCCAATGTCCTTGAGACTACTTTAGAAAATTCCCATCACTTCGTTTAGGTATTATTCGTTGTTTATACCCACAAGATGCAATTTTAACTCATCAACTCAACAGTAATTTAACATATTTTTTTCATGTATATAATTCCTCTGATTAAATGTTCTAAAACAGTTATCTTGTAGATGTAAATTTTCAGCTTGCAGCAGGAAATACTAAAGTTTTAACCAAATACTACTTTGAAAAAGAAGTATCCACATAACAGCTACAGAGCTGAATAAAACCAGTTGTGAATAATATTTTTAATGTTAACGCTTTGAGCTACATAATCATGTACCGTTACATGTAATTTATCATATGTTCATTATGAAGATGATAATAAGAGTACTTTAATGAATATAGTGAAACAATTTTTGCATACAATTAAATAGGGACTACTCCATGTATCAGCAATTTAAATATATTTTGAGCAAAAATTTGTCTCTAAAATCTTTATTTGAAATTTCCCTTAAGCAACCCATCTTTATATTTTTAACTTCTACTCATTTGAAATACAAGTTATACCAATATCTCAAGTAAATAATTTAATGCACGAGAAAAATATTTTCAGATAACTTGTGATAACTTTTGTTTCTAATTTCATGTAACCTTGGAATTTAATAACAACTGATAATTACTGCTTAGAGAAAATAATTATTCATACTTATTTTAAGAACATTTTGTACTGTTGGATTCATATTCATTCTTATTTTGATACTTCACAATACAGAGTTTAAAATTTCAATGAAGGACATATACCTATATATATATATAGGCTCTTGTCTTGGGTGTCTAGGGGTTTCTAAAATCATAACTCACTATAAAGATATAAAAACTGACTATATTTACACTTTCCTATTTACAAAACTATATACAGAACAGCTTCAATTACGAACAACATCATCCGAGCACCGCAGCGCTTACGTCCACACTGAACGGAGTCTTACTCAAACTAACTGCTTACGCTCCCTATCGCCAGATGGCGCTGCTGTCTCTTCGCATTCGCATCCTACATCTCGGTCATACTGACACTTTGGCTGTCCTCAGACAAACCTGGAAAGACATTTAAAAAAAACAAAAACAAAACAACATAAAACAGTTACAGGAAAAATGAAAAAAGAGTCAATGTCTATTGGTCGATGCTCAGTCCAAGTTGCGGGACCAGGGCTTCATGAAGTCGGATTTTTTTTTTCTTTTCCTGTCGTAGTATTTACGATTTTCTCCCTGAAAGGTTCAAGATATTACCTTTCCCTTCAATTTCGCAGCTTTCTTTGATAGAATCTTTAGGACAACCACTCATTTCTTTTTTGGGACTCTTTTCCTTATCTGCAGTGAACTCCTCATCACTTCCATCTTCAGATTTCCCTATCCCTTCATCCTCAGAATCTGAATCCTCAGTATAGTTCAAAGCAGCTTTTCGTCGCCTTGATGAAGTTGATTTCTTTTTCTTTTGACTGCCATCACCATCAGCCACGAAGTCTTCACCCTCATACTTTGCTTTTCGCTCTTTTTTCTGAGAGTCGGAATTTTCTGCATAGGCTGCTTGCTTTTTAGGGCGTCCACGTCTCTCTGGTTTCTTCTTGTCATCACTTGTGGATTTTTTTGATGTGTGTTTTCTAGATTTCTTCTCTTTAACCTTAGCATCCGCATCATCCTCATTTTCAGATCTAACAGCTTGATCTTTCTTTTTCTTTGATTCTGATTTATCATTGGAATCTTGCTTCTTTGATTTCTTCTTACCAGTGCTCTCGGCTTCAGCATCTTTATCTTCTGAGCTTACTTCTTGATTTTTTGTTTTCTTAGACTTTTTCTTGTCTTTAGTTTCCGTAGCAGAATCTTCATCAACCGATTTGGAAACGGCATTTTTCTTAATAGTATCTTCTTCCGAATTTTCTACTTCACTCCTGAAATTTTCCGCCTCGTTTTCTTCTTTGCCATTGTTTCTTTCATCTACAGATCCGACATCTTCCTCTGAATCGAACTCGTCATCTGGTTTAGGATCAGTTCCTCCAAGCTTTTTTTTCGAAGTTTCTTTGTGATTCTCTACGTCACTGCGTACTGTATTTTCAGCTTTTTTAGTTTTAACCTCTTCCGCAATTGTTCTTCGATTAAGGACGTCTACGCGTTTCATCTGGATTCCAGCGGAATAATTTAAACAAGATTGTCTGTTATTTTGTTCTTTCGAACCTTCCGTAATCTGTTTTTCAACTATTTTTTGTTCGGCAAATGAAATTCTTTTGGTTTTCGAACATGTAGGTATTTTATCTGTTAATGTAATTTTCATTCTTAAATTAGTGTCCTTTGTTTTAAGCGGTTTGTGAGATTTTATTAATTCCTTCACGTCATCACGAATCTGACATTGTGATAACTTGCTACGATCAAATTCCAGTTCTTCTGCAGCATTTGCTAAGCATTGAAAAAAAACTATCCGTGAAATTTATTTCTGATTCCGATTTTTGTTTTTCTTTCTCAATGAAAATAAGCGTATTTTTTTTCTCTAGTGGCGTCACCTCAGCTAAAAAATCTTCGCCAGCCGTTATTAGGGGGGGGGGGGGGGAGATTCTCACAGCTGTCTTTTTCTTTTTTCATTGGCGCCTTGTTCTCGTCTGGGATGTTTCGCAAAACGTTTGAAGGGCTTGAATATTTCGTGCGACCCAATATTTTAATTCCGTTTTCATCTACCTTAATAATTAACTGGTCTAGTAAATCTGCACCAATAATCATATCTGTACACACATTTTTTAGCACATAAAATTTTGCTGAAAGCACATAGTTATCAATATTTACATTAGAATAAAAATAGCCCATAGGAAACACATTTTCTCCGCTTATGCCACTTATTTTTGTTTCATCGAAGCACATTTTAGGTGAACCAATTTTTGCATAAAAATCATAAGAAATCAAACTAATTTCGCTTTCAGTGTCGACCAAAGATGAAGTGTTCTGTCCCTTTATATTTACATTAATTTCGTATTTTCTCTTGTTCTTCGAACGGGTAACTATTCTCAACTTTTCCCATTCAAATTCGCGTTTCGCAACCTGTTCCGCATTTTTTTCAATCCGTTCCGCAATTATAGTATCAATTAAATTTTTAGTAAATTCTTCATCAAAATTTTCACGCTCTACGATTACTTCTTTAAGTTTTAACATCGTAGGCTTTTCAGGAATATTTAAACCTAATTCCGAAACTAGTTTCAATAAGTCTTCCTTACGAGCTTTGCCAAGAAAAGACATTATGCACAAAAATTAGAAACAAAGTACTCACAGTTTAAGTCCGATGTCAGCTTCAAATAATCACAATGAAGTTTCTAAATTAATCCACCGGCAATCACTTTATCCGGGCCGTGACCCCACATATAGGCTCTTGTCTTGGGTGTCTAGGGGTTTCTAAAATCATAACTCACTATAAAGATATAAAAACTGACTATATTTACACTTTCCTATTTACAAAACTATATACAGAACAGCTTCAATTACGAACAACATCATCCGAGCACCGCAGCGCTTACGTCCACACTGAACGGAGACTTACTCAAACTAACTGCTTACGCTCCCTATCGCCAGATGGCGCTGCTGTCAATGTCTCTTCGCACTCGCATCCTACATATATATATTATTTTGAAAATGCATCAGGAAATTTTACTAGAAAACAATTCTTAGTATATAAATATAATTATATATATTCTATATAATTATGAGTTTTTTAATTAAATGATAGTACGAAAACTAAAATCAGAAATGATATAATCAATTAGTTTTTGAAGTGTTGAAAGTGTAAAATAAACCAGTTCAGAAGGGAAAACCTTTTTTATTGAAACATAATAGTACATATAGGAATTATAGAAATGGGAAAATTTTTCAACATTTTCGCTGCTTTCTCCTTTTTTGAACAGACAAAAAATTACGAACACAAATAATTATTCACATGTTTAGAAGTAAAAACACAGTACGAAAAGAGGAAAATAAATAAAGATAACTCTTTTAAACTTCACTTCACCTAGCTTTGTTTCCTAACAAAAATTATCCCCTCCCCCCTCCAAGTATTTTTAGGTTTTATGAGAATTACTTTTTGTTTTGCAATAGTTTATTTTAACATATTGTTTGTCAAAGCTCTATATACCATTACATGCTTTAAAGTACAAGTAATATACTTCCAAGACTACTGAAAATGATATTCATGACAATGATAAATAAAGTGGCTTACTATTAATTAAACTTTAATAACTAATAGGCATCTGAATGATGAGAATCAATTTTCTTAATTCATGAAATATAGTTTAAAGAAATTCTAGAACTCATCAATTTTAATACAACAAATGACAAACAGCTTTTAAAAATATAAATAACGAAAATAAATGCCAGTACGGACAAACTGATATAAGAATAATTGTTAAATACAATCATTCAGGGAAACTTTGAACAATGGGGGGTACATTGAACGAAGTCAATTTTTAGTATATTTGACTAAACTTAAAAATTAAGAGTAAACAACTGATTTATAGAAATAAAATTTCACGTTAAATTAAAGCACAAATGAGCATTAACGTGAAATTTTATTTCTATTACTTTGCACAAAGTTTAATCATTACTAACTGATTTATAACCTATTTGGCTGGGTGCAGCACATGACCTTCAATTTTTTTAGCCAAATATGCTAAAAGAAATAACGTTTTTGAAAGCTACCCTGAATGACTGTACTACACATATAGTTTTCAAGCTTGCCTGATAGGAATTGTCCTGGGATTTTAATGATCGTTAGGCAAATAGCAAAATTGTGATTACAGCCCTCTATAAACAATTAGTGATACATAAGAAATTTATATGAAGTTCAAAATAATAACACAGACACTTAATGCAGAAAGATATAGTTCAAAAGCAACCAATTTAATAAAAGTAAATAAACAGAAATAAAAAAGAACAGATTAAATTATAAGATAGTAGGAAATTGCTATTTAAATTGACATTCCAAATAACAATTTTACTATTTTTTTAATGTTCTTAATGACTATTAATCTTTTTATTTATGATGGTAGTCAACTTTAAAATAAATAATGAGATAAATAAGGTATTAAAATAATTAGGGGTAAAAACTAAATATTTAATAATTATTAAATACTGCACATACATAAAAATAGAACTTGCCCTGGCTTTCTCCTAACCAGTATGCAATTGGCATGAAATTATTATTGTGACGCAGTCATGATACCAGGAAGTTTAGATGAAGCTCAAAATAACAATACAGAAGCTTGATATATGATTCAAAAGTTACCATCTTAAAGATAAAATTGATACAACAAAAAAATTTATATTTAGAAATAAAAGAGAGCTAACATATAAACACATTTGCTATTCAAGTTGAAATTGCAGAGAAAATTTAACAATTTATCGGAAAACAAATTTTAACTGGAATAAAGAAAATCAGATCCTTATAAAAAAAAAGTACATTATATAAATTGAATTAGAATAAATTAGCTACTGGTTACCTAAAAACAAAATTAATCTTTAACATTCTTTGACTTATGTAATTAGTACTTTCTTGTCTCATAATCTAATAAAATTTAAATACAATCAAGGTAAAAATCTTGAAAAAAATAACGGCGGAATAACAAAAACAAAATATTACCTAAATATAAAATACTGTCCCTTCTTTTAAAATTGTAAAGCTGCCTCATAATTGTCTTGGTTTTCTTCTAATCACTATGCAAATGTAGAGTACCTCTTACAAATCCTCCAGCAAGCCACAAAATAATTTTTTTCATTTTTTTGTGTCATGGGCAATGTTCTTTTCTTTCAGAAATTCTAACATTGTTAATTTTGTTGAATATTTTGTAGGGACGCGATCCGCTTTTACAGTATGACAAAAATCCATTTTTCGAACTGCTCGCCATTCCTTTCGCTATGGTAGTCACCAGTACTTGAAGATGCTTTGTAAATAAGCTCAACTCCATCGATTAAATCCATCTGTTGAACCTGCGTACACAACAATAAGTCGGTTTTTTGAGCTAGTATTGAATGAAATCATCCTGTCAACACTTGCCATAAGTTCACGTCTACCCAAGTTTCGTGGGTGTAAACCTAACATCGTTTTTCCTCTCTGAACTTTTTTATTGTTCTCAAATATTTATTCCTCTAGAACATAATGTCGGGCCTTTCAATAAGAACTTTTCGTGTGTTAACACATTTCTTCCATCGAAAATTAATTGAATGCAGTTTTCTTCAAGGATTATTCTCGAGCTTGAGAATGCAGTCTTTCCCCTTATAAACGTAGAAGTCATTTTTACAATTAGAAGAAATCTTCCAGTGCAAAAATATTTATGACTACTAGTAACAAATCCACAAACGAATGAAAGCAATTTAAAAAACGAGAAAGAAAGCGAGGTACATAAAATATTAAGCAGAAATGAGTGTCTAGCAACGACCGAAGTACAAAGTGAAATGCAACTCTGGCCTATTTCCTTGGCGCCAACTCGCACAAAGAATTCATAGCCTTACCTAAACTGCTATGGAATAATCCATTACCATAGTGACCGCCGCCACTCGTTTGTCTGCTGTCTGAGGATAGAAAGGTTGCGCAAAAATATGTGCAGAAAAATTACTCAATTTTACATCAGCAATCTCAATTTTATAATAACTTTTGAAAATATTAAGCCGTGAAATAAAGAAGGAAAATAGGAAGGGAAACTTAGAAAAGAAAAATTTGCTTTCAACTTGAAAGATATCCTAAAAACGTCTGATTTAGTTCAAACACGTTATATGCTTTAAGTGAAGTTCCTAGGACAGCTGAAAAGAAAATCCGTGGTACGATTTGAAAGGATTCGGATCAGTTTTAGACACCCATAGGTTAAACAAAATGGTAGTTCCAGGGACGTCATGCTTGACGCGTCCAAGGATGTCAAAATGTGGACATCCTGATTCTTACGATAAAAACTGGATGGCTTATGCGAAATTTTACAATATCGGAGAAAAATATGTTATTATTAAATATATTTTTCTACTGGTAAACCGTAAAATAAAGAAACAAACGAAAAAAATAACAACATAAAAATTTTCTTCCAAGTTGACAGAAATATCCTAAAAACGTATAATTTAGTTCAAACGCAGGATATCTTTTGAGTGAAGTCCCTAGGCCAGGACATCGGAAAATAATGTCCGTGGTTCTGCCTGAAATGATGTGGATCACTTTTGGACATAAGTGGGCTAAACAAAATGTTAGACACAGGGACGTCCTGCCTGCCGCGTCTAAGGACCTCCAAAGGTGGTTAATTAAGATTTACGATAAAATTCGAATGGTTTGTGTGAAACTTTACGGTTTTTGAGAAAATATTTCTCGTGCTTATAAGAAAATATGCGTAAATATATTATGTGCAGTAAAGTTGATCAATTGTATATCAGCAGTATCTTCAGAAAACATAATTTGATATTGTTTTTCATGTAATATTTACTATTTTTGCTTGAAATAGCAAAGCTTATGATTTGTTTTTAAAATAATAAACCTAGTTTTTTCTTTAGTAAGAAGTTAAACAAAGAACGAAAAGATAAAAAAATGTCTTCCAAGTTGATAAAGTTATCCTAAAAAAGTATGATTTAGTACAAACGCGGGATGTCCTTTGAGTGAAGTCCCTAGGACATCCGAAAATAAAGTCCGTGGTACGACCTGACAGGTGGCGGATCACTTTTGAACATTCGTAGACTAAACAAATTGTTTGCTCTAAGGACGTCATGCTTGACACGTCCAAGGATGTCAAAACGTGGACATCCTGAGACTTACGATAAAAATTGGATGGCTTCTGTGAAATTTTGCAATTTCTGAGAAAATATTTCTTATGTCTTAAAGAAAATAGGCTTAAATATACTATGTGCACGTGCAGTAAAATTAATCAATTTGTTATCATCAGTAACTTTCAAAAACATAGATCAGCAATATTTTTCATGTAATTTTAACAACTTTTGCATAAAATGGTAAAAACTTCAACTTGTTATTTAAAATATTAAACATGTTTTTCTTCTGGTAAACCGTAAAATGAAGAAACAAAAGAAAAAAATTACAAAATAAAAATTTTATTCCAAGTTGACAAAGATATCCTACAAACGTATGATTTAGTTCAAAGGTGGGATATCCTTTGAGTGCAGTCCCTAAGACGTCCAAAAAGAAAGTCCGTGATACGACCTGAAAGGATGCGGATCACTTTTGGACTTCCGTGGGTAAAAAAAAGTGGTAGTTACAGGGACATCTTGGCTGACCCGTACGCGGGATATCCTTTGAGTGCAGTCCCTAGGACAGTCCGTGGTACGAAATGAAGGGATGCGAATCACTTTTGGACTTCCGTTGGTAAAACAAAGTGGTAGTTACACGGACGTCCTGTCTGACCAGTACGCGGGATATCTTTTGAGCGCAGTCCCTAGGACATCCGAAAATGAAGTCCGTGGTACGACCTGAAAGGATGCGGATCACTTTTGGACTTCCGTGGGTAAAAAAAAGTGGTAGTTACAGGGACATCTTGGCTGACCCGTACGCGGGATATCCTTTGAGTGCAGTCCCTAGGACAGTCCGTGGTACGAAATGAAGGGATGCGAATCACTTTTGGACTTCCGTTGGTAAAACAAAGTGGTAGTTACACGGACGTCCTGTCTGACCCGTACGCGGGATATCCTTTGAGCGCAGTCCCTAGGACATCCGAAAATGAAGTCCGTGGTACGACCTGAAAGGATGCGAATCACTTTTGGACGTCCATAGGTAAAACAAAGTGGTAGTTACGGGGACGTCCTGTCTGACCCATCTGAGGATGTCCAAATTTTATCGGTTTTGACATCGGACCAGATTTGGACGTTCTGGACATAAAATGGACATCCAAAGGACGTTCTGTGCTGTCTGGGTATATACATACTGTAAAACTGTACAGTAAAACTCCTCTATAGGTGTAAAACTGTACAATAAAACTCCTCCATATTTTTGTCCGTAATAGAGGTTTTTTTTTCTCAGTCTCAATGATTTGCCGGGAGGGAATTAAACACTGTCCGCCTATGACAGGGTGTCCGCATTTGAGGGGTGTCCGTTAGGAGGAGTTTTACTGTACGTATATATAAAAGGAAAATTCCTCTACACCGGACACCAGTGGGACGAAAATATTTTCTAGTGATAGAGAGATGTCCGCAAAAGAGGCTTTTATAAATTTTAATTTTTTAGGTTGAATGATTTTCTGCCGGAGAATTAAAAACGCATTTAGATGTCCGTCAGGAGGAGTTTTACTAAACTAGCGAAAGACGTCCTGCGCTGCCCGCTTACAGTAAAACTTGAAAAAATATACCAGCTTCATATGTGTTAAACATCACGAAACCTGATAGTAAAAAATTAAAAATTAAGTTTACGTTTTAACTTAAACTTAGAGACTTATTTTTACAACAATATAATTCATTTACTCCAAAATCTCCTTTTCACGATAAGGCTTAGCTTAATCCTTGTTATAATAAATAAGCTTCTACGCAGTAACTCACTTTCTGTATGAGGCCGTTTTTCATCAGCTTTGTAGTGATATAAAACATTAGAAAATGCGACAATTTTTTCTATTTTTTACTGTCGAAACAAATCTTAAAGTTAGAATTAAAAAAAAAAAATGTATTTTTTAAGTCAATATATAAGAGGTAATGTATATGTGAAACATTTAGCGCCGGCACTTACGAACTTAATTGATTTTAAGCAACTATTTTAGGGCTCTAAGCCAAAACCTTAAAATTTTTAAAAAAGACAAACAAGCGATAAATTCTGTTATTATTAGTATTAGCCAGTGATAACTAATAATAATTGCGTAGCATACATAGGGCGCATATAATGTATGCGGTGTGGAATATCATGCCACAACTGCAACAAATACAATTTCTTATTTTTTAAAGAAACGGCTTTGTATGAAGACAGAATGGTTACAAAAATTCGAAAACACAAAAATTGTAAACTGAAGCTTAAAATTCCTGAATTGTAGTGCGAATACATGCATACAAATTTGTTACACGCAACAATAGATCACGCAGTATATGAAATTTGCAGAAATTCATTAATTATATTAATTATCAGACGTAAACAATTACCTGAGATACTGAATTGAAGACTACTGTTTTTGGCTCAAGGCTGGCTGGCTTGCTTAAAAATAACATTCCTCCAAGCTATATTTTCATTTTATTTTCATTCATTACTGAAAATGAAAAGTCAAAAACCTATATCAAGCATCGGCAGGGGAGACGAACCGAGTTACATCATCAAGCAAATTCCAGAATCTGCGTCCCCAGGGGAGCTCATTCTGATCAGGTAAAATATTATTCTTGCATTAGTGGAAAAGAGCCTTTAGAATATACGGGCAATTTGAAAGCCCGCATTTAAGCGCCAGATCATTAGCAGTAGAACCCGTAGACCCTTACCACCCCAAACGCATGATGCCCACGCTCTTCATGCAGTCCGTGCAGGTGTTCTTAGAAGGTGTCTTACGTCTTGTTAAGTATTTGTTTAATAATTATTAACGGTGTCAAATCGTAATTCCATTGAGCTTTGAAAGTGCTAATTTGTCACTTTGACTTTTTAGAATATGTCATAAATAGGTTTCTTGCTGAAGTTTTTATGCAGTTTTTAGTCAAAATTTCAAAAACAATAATCTCTTACACTCTATTTTATGCATTGAAAAATTAGTTGTATTGACATAAATTAAAGGGAAAAAATTATATTTCTAGTTATTCCGATTAAAATGAACAGATTTAAGTTAAAATCATAAGTATCTGGAGCACAATAAAACTTTAAGAAATGAACGGAATACTATTTCTCTAGCAAAAGTGATTTGTTTTAGGAAGTAATTATTAACAAGAAAATCCGTGTGGAACTATATGAGTCACTTTTCCCCTATATATCAATACCAAATTGATAATCTAGCTATCTCTCTCTCTCTTTTTTTTGTTTAGCTTTAGCTCTTAATTACTTCAAATAGACCTTTTCAACGGTTTATATATATTCGTTCACTCAGTTATTCATTCATTCATTCGGAAATATTCGTAAGAATAAAGATCAAAAAGTTTCGTTTGAAAATAGACTCGTTTAGTTCCGGATGAATTTCTTATCAGTACATGTTCTACCGTCATAAGATCCTTCCGATAAAGTTTGTTCCAAGCAAATCCGTCTGTTAGAACAGCATTTATATAGGATAGAAATTTTCCCGTAGGCGGTAACGGTAAATTTTTTTTCGAACAGCACAAAATTTAACGAAAATTGCTCAAATAAAAAAAGTCGAGAGCTTCTGCGAATAAGCTAGTTTAAAGGAACTTGGATCTTTTACATCGAGTTTACAAAATTTTCTTCATATTTCCCCATAGGCACGAATGTTAAGATATCTTGAACTGTTTAAAATTGAACGAAAAATTGTTCAAATGAAAAAGTAAAATATTAAAAATGAGATGTCCTCGACGAGACGTTTCGAATGCATTTTTTAAAAATCTTATAATTAAGTAGTTCCGAAACTGGTACGCGCGTACCACTAGTAGTACGTGAAGCCTCTCCAGGTGGTACGCGTGCAGGAAAAAAATCTATCTATAATCTGTTAGTGTTCTATTCTACATAATAAAGTTATATTAGCAGTGGTACGCAAAATGCTTTACAAGAAAAGTGGCGGTACGCGAAAAAAAAAGAAGATTGGAACCACTGCTATAACTCCTTCAAAAGTTATTAGGGGGACAGACCGACAGACACACATTTTTCTCATCTCAAAACCCAATTTAAAATTTTTTCATTTTTCAATATTTATTTAATTAACTTATTTTTGACTTTCTTTATTTTTAACTATATTTTTACCATACATACAGCCTTCTTTCATTCTTTTTTTTTACTTTTACGGGAAAGTAAGCTAAAATGATAACAGAAGAAAAAAAGACCAAGTGTTCGTAAATAGTTTCAACGCTAAACAATTTGTTTTAGATTTTTAAATAAATTTTCTCGTTTGACTTCTTTGCAAATACTAATTAAAAATAATTCAGCATTTAAAATGAGTATGTTATTAACGGGAGAAATTTATTATTATTTTTTTGAAATCAAAATTCATCATGTATCAACAAACAAAAATTATTTTTATCATTATGTGAAATTGAAAATTAAATTTTAAATGAAGTTCCTTTTTCTATTTCTTTCATTAATTTTTGAGTACATCCTTCAAATTGCTTTGAGTGGAAAGGAAAAATAGTTCTAGAAAATTAGAGCGAAATACTTTTTCTTAAAATTTAACTATTTATTCACTTTTTTGCCGTTCAGTTGATGGTTAATAAGGGAAACAAAAAACAGCATAGATTTATATTAGAAAAATGTAACGTTTAGCGGTTTTGCATTGACAGAATTGAAGTATTAAGGTTGAAGTGGATTGAAAATTTACTTTTGCATTGCAGTGTGATATTAAAAGAAGTATAAATGTATATACTACATTGTTGAAACTAATGCGTCTTGTAATGAGCACTAATATACTAGCATATCTACATAATTTGTTCAAGCAATGGCATACATATAATTTTTTCCAAGATGTAACTTACACCTTGTATTTTTGTACAAGCTATATCTACTTATATTTATGCGCCTTATGTACCTAGTATACATATGTACTAAATCCATATACGTGCATCTAAGTATCAGGCAATATTAATGCATGTAGTATCTTGTTGCAAGGAACATGTATGTACGTATCTTGTAGTGTGCAAGATATCTAGGTATGTTGCAACAAGAGACTATGTATCTTGTTTGAAGCAACAAGGCATAGCGGGGGGGGGGGGGGGACTCCCCGATAACCACCCATCACCACCCCTCCCCACCTGAGGAGAAAATTCTGCTTACACCAACGTCAAGCAATAATGTACTTTTGCTTAAACTTTATAAATTATACATATGAATATTTTACACATAATATATTTCATATTTATTGGTAAATCTTTGGATGATGTGCTGTGCAACAAATAATAATCTTGGGCCAAAATAGAATGTTGCGTTGTATTTCGGGCCGTTTCGTCTCAGAAAATCCTTTCCGTTTTTAAATTTTCTGGTTTTCTTTTGTGAAAAAAAACTACGAGAAAACAACATTAATAGGGAGTCATTCATAAATGATGACGCGCTTCGAGGGGCGGAGGGGGGGGGGGGGTTTCGATGTATAAATTTGATACAAGCAGTTACATATTGCTGCAGACCACACATATAACCACCAAGCAAAAATTGAACCACTATCGTAAAATAGTTTGCATAGCGTATCAAATAATTTCTATTTTAGAGAGGAAAAGAAAAAAAAAAAAAAACAATTTATTGACTTGTAGCATCAAAAAAAAAAAAAAAAAATTAACTCACTAGGTTGAGAAATCATCCCTGGCAGTTATACAAGCCGATGCTCAATGGGACATAGAATCTATTAAAATATCCAAATTAAAATACTCTTTTTTTGGATATACAAATACAAATACAAATACAAAAATGACGACCAGCAACAGGCTCAGGGCCCAGCTAGGCTGGTCCTAGTCAATTTATTCGAAGTTAATCTGGATTTCAAATCAGAATTTATGTCTGGTTCAAGTTTCTTCGAAGGCGTTAATGCGAAAATTGTTTTTAGCTGCTCAAAATTAAACAAAAAATCACAGAAAATTAAATATGGAAATGAATTTCCCACATAGATGCCTTAACAGATCTTTTGAACAACAAAATATTTTATTTACATGGGGTTGTTCCCTCAAAAATCGACTATGGAGGTAGACAGACAAACCAACAGATACACGAAATAAAATGTAAACCTTGGTGCTAAAGAGCAAAAATAAAAATCAACGTAAAATTAAGCACAAAATTTGCAAAAATTACAGACACGTGTTTCGAGGTTACAAGGAACCCCTTTTTCAATGCAAAAGAGTGAGCTTCTAGACGAAAGACAGCCAACTTAAAGCTGAAGTTGGAAGTCATTTTTGGAAAGTTGGAAGTTGGTGCTGAAGGTTTCAGTTGGAGGTTTTTCATCTAGAAGCTCATTGTTTTGCATTGAAAAAAGGGTTCTTTGTAACTTCAAAACATGCGTCTGAAAGTTCGTTGTCTGAAAGGTGTTTTAGTTGTAAATGGTTACGAGGATGCAAGTACTGGCTCTATTAAATTTTACCTGCTGCCCAATTTGAATACGCATTGTGAAAGTCCCTATATTTGTTGTTGGTGCTGAAATGAGAATCATTAATACAACTCAATGAATCACATCGGCATACCAACTGCCGTTACTCTAGTTTAATTCTTTCTGGGTGCATACTGCATATATATACATTTCAACTTATATTTAATCAGTACATTCAATTTATTCCGTTTTGTGTGTGTGGGAGGGGGAGAAGGGGGATATTAAAAACTTAGTTTTAATCTTACCTTAGTGAATTAAATTTTGTAAATATAATTTAGTTGGTAGCTCTGGCTTGGAATATTTTCTCGTTATTGGTATCGATTTAAATAATATCTCACTTTGAGCAGTTGGGAGTAGCAAAAGTGGTTTCAGTAATGGTTTTCAAATGTAAATTTGGCCATTTTCGGACACATTATTCTGAGATAAAATAGAAATATTTCTTATCACCTAATTTAAAAGCTATCTTCAGATGCTTGCTCTTTTTTCCTCTGGAAATTGCAGGAAACTGATTTTTTTACAGATGAAAATTAACTTTGCTAGATCGATTTTATTTTTTTAAAAGGAATGTATTTGCAAACATGTTGAATTCATAGTTAGCTTTCCGAAGTTTAGTTGATTTGTTATTTTTGAGAAAAGGACGTTTTTAAACATGGATTGATGAGGTTTTATGTTTTAAAATACAATATTTTATTGTGCGAAGGGAATCGATTAGATTCAAGGGTGTCCAAGCTCCTTGATAGTCCGAGCCATTTTTCAAAATTTGAAATTTTTCGCCAATCGCAATTAAATACGTATTTAAAAGGTATGCAAAATTAGGTATTAAAAATATTTTTTTACAGAAATTATATTTATTGAAAACATATAAATAAAAGTACAAAATATGTGTATTGAATTTAAATATTAAAAATTAAACACATTTATTTTACTTCTCTTGATAATTCCTTAAAATTTGGTGAATAATTGGTGACAGTACTTCTCAGTAATTCTTTGAGATGCTGGTTAGTTAATACTGATCGGTGTTTGGATTTCACGAATTTTAAAGCGGAATAAAATGATTCATATAAGTACGTTGTTCCGATAATTGAAATAATTAGACAAGCAGCCTTTTTCAATTCAGGTACAAAATTCAGTAATCGACGTCGACTTATATTTTAATTGAACAATTTGATCTTCTTGCATCTCTATTAATTCTAATTCTCCAGATGCTTTTTGGGTCATAATTATATTGGAAATGGAAAACTCACCTTGAATTATGTTAATTTCAAATGAATTCAGAAAAAAAATCAAGAGACGATTTAAAATATTTCAAGTCTTGAAAGCTATTTTAGAATTCCATCCATATCCATATTCCTTCTAGCTTTTTCATATACTCGTTGAGTCGAGAGCCACAAGCACTCTTTCAAAGAGCGGCATGTTGGCCACCCCTAGTTTAGAGCAATCAGGCATTTAAGTTGTACTGGAGCGTTGTTAATACTGTACAGGGGGCTAAACTATTCCATAAATAAGGTAAATAAGTAAAATTAATAAAGATTTTTAAAAATAATTTTGAGTTGTCATTACATATCGCCATGTACCATTAGGGTTGATCAAAAGTTTATTGCACAAAATAGTCACTCTCAGTTGATAATTCAAAGAAAACTTTACAACGAGGATAACGCAAATAAAACTTGAATTTGTTTCTGACTATTTTATTGTTTTCAAACAAGAACTGGATTTGTATTTCTCTTTTTCCTTTCTTTGTCTTTCTAATAGGTCCGCGTATGATTACTAATCTTTGCAGACTTAGTGCATTCCCCAGAAACCGGCATCCATTTTTTCAAGTAGCACCATAATCGGCGGATGCCAGTATCACTTGAGAATTTTGACGCGCAGTTCCCCCATAGATGGCAGTACCTGAGCTGTAAATGATGCGAAACTGCACTAGGAATTTAATTCAGCCGAGAGTATCCAAGCCAAACAGTTACTCAAGGTACCTTTAACATTGCCGCATAATCATATGACATGTTCGCAGACGATTTTCTGCATCTTGCAAATTCACCGACTTGGGCCAGGTTTGATCCTGCGAACTTGGGAGTACGAGGCCAGTGCCTTACCTCTACGCCACTATGCTGTAATTTCTCTTTTTCTTTGAAACCACATTTTCCTTTTCATTTTTTGTCTTCTTTTGCTAATCAGTGCAAACTGAATTCTCACAAATGAATTATTTGAATGAAATTATAAGAAAAGAATCGTTTAAATGAAAATGCTAGAAGGCAATATTTTGAATGGAAATGTCAGAAGAATAGCGTTTAAATGAAAAGTATCGTTCTGTGGCACAAGGGTAAGAGGTATCAAATCCAACTTTTCCTCTGGGCCGACCGGGTGGAGTAGTGGTGAGGCGCAGGTCTCGTACGCCCTAGATCGCAGGTTCGAACCTGGCCCAAGTCGGTGGATTTTCAAGATGCAGAAAATTGTCTGCGCCCATGTCGCATGATTGTGCGGCATGTTAAAGATCCCTTGAGTATCCGTTTGACTTGGATACTCTAGGCTAAATTAAATACCTAGTGCAATTTGCGTCAAATGAGAGCTCAGGTGCTGCCAGCTAGTGGAAACTGAGCGCCCGAACTCTCAGTGGCAATGGCATCCACCGACTGTGGTGCTACTTGAAAAAATGGATGCCGATTACCGAGGTACGCACTAGGTCTGCAAAGGACCATACGCAGCCTCATTAGAAAGAAAAAAACTTTTCCTCTGGCCATGAGACGTTTTTATAATAACGGTTAAAATCTGTATTTGCATCAAACAGATGGCAGGAGCAAAACTCACCATTACATTGTGTACAAGTACCATGGATGTCATTAAAAACTCCTCTATTGTAAATAAAAAGAGAAACAAAGAGGTTTTGTATTTTAAAATTGCTTTTAGTGTAGAATTTGTATCCAAACGTACCACCCCTCTGCTTAAGAGAAAAATGTCAAATTTTTACATTGCACTTATGTGCAACATCCAATTTCTGCGAAAATAGTGTGGAAGCAGGAACATAAAGAATAGTGTCCAGAGATATTAAATGAATGAAACATTGAAAGTGTTAGAAATATAATATCACGTTAATTTAAAGCACAAATGAGCATTAAAACGCAGACATATGTGTCGGGATTGCTTGGAATCCCTTTTTCAATGCGACAGGGAGCTTCTAGATGCAAAACATCCAAATGAAGCAGACAAAACAACGAAAACAAAGCTTATATAGCCAAAGAATTAACTGTAAACCAATGAGAATGAAGGCAGTGTGAAGTGGAAGTAGAAGTAGCAGGGAAAGCACCAATAAGAGTGCAACAAACGAATCCAGTTGAAGGTTCAGGGAGTCGGTTCGGCATCTTATTGCTTCCAATATTGATTTCAATTCAAAAGTTCCTAATATTGGTTTTACCCATTCTGTGAAACGCTGTGTGAATAATTTAGTCTCAAATTCTGATTTGGTCATTACCAAAGCTGACAAGGGTGGTCAGATTGTTGTTCTTAATAAATCATCTTATGTTGAAAAAACTGATGACTTAATTGCTTCTGGTCCTTATTCTGAAATTTATAAAGATCCTAGCGACAAGGAGTTAAAAGCTATTTCTTTTGCTGTTAAGTCTGTTCATTCTATGCCTTTGATTGCTAAACGGTCTGTGATTCCTTCTGTTGCTAATTGTGCGCGTTTCTATGCTTTACCGAAGGTACACAAGGCAGGTATTCCTTTCAGACCAATTGTTTCCAATATTGGCACTGCTTCATATAAACTTTCCAAATATTTAGTTTCTATATTTTCTCCACTTAGGAGTCGGAATGTTTTCACTGTTAAAAATTCCACCGATTTTGTTAAGAAGCTTCATAACTTCGTTCCGAACAATTTGGTTATGGCCTCTTTTGATGTTAATTCTTTGTTTACTAGTGTTCCTGTCGATGGCGCTTTGACTTGCCTCAGGAAAAGGCTTTTTGAATTCCATTTTACTGCTGTGGAAATTGAGGAATTAGTTTTTCTTACTCGTGTGTGCTTGCAGCAGAGCACTTTTGTATTTAATGGTAAATTCTATGCTATGGTTGATGGCCTGGCTATGGGAAGTCCTCTTAGTCCTATTTTAAGTGATTTCTATATGCATTATTTTGAGGAAAAACTATTCCAGAAATTGCAATTTCAATTTTATGTTCGTTATGTGGATGATTGTTTTGTCTTAACGCACAGTAACTTGTTAGGTATTGATGATGCTCTTTCTATTATGAACTCCATTGATCCTAATATCCAGTTTTCTTGTGAGAAAGAACTTAATAGTATCCTCGCGTTTGGGCCGTGGTAGCCTAGTGGTTAGCACGTCGGACTTCCACCTGGAAGGTCGCGCGTTCGATACCCACTGAAGACCACCATGTATACTTGGGGATATGTGCATGTAAAATCCGTAGACCCCACTACCTCTCCCCGTGCGTAAGCAATCCTAAGGCGTCGGCTAACAGGTAGGGGTCTGGTGGAGAAAAGTATCCTCGCGTTTCTTGATGTTTTGATTTCTAGTAGTGAGTCTGGTTTCACTACTTCTGTCTATCGTAAACCTTTCGCTGTTTCTTTACCTCCTCATAGACTGTCGTCTCATCCTCCCAACCAAAAATATTCGGCTTTTAATGCTCTTGTCCATCGTGCTATTAATATTTGCTCTTCTCCTGAGCTTCTCAAGATTGAACTCAACTATCTGAAAGCTGTAGCTGTGGATAGAGGATTTTCTCACTCTTTAATTGATTCCATTCATAACAAACTTTCTAAAAAAACCTTCTGGTCCCAATCATGTGGTTTCTAAAAAGAATTTGGTTGTGTTACTATTCTTTCATTCTGTCAGTTTTCGTGTTGCTAAAATCCTAAAAAGGTTTCAATTTCAAGTCGTTTTTGCTCCTAGCAACAAACTTTCCTTCTCTTCTCTTAAAGATCCTGTCTATCAACTTAACACTTGGGGTATTTACCAAATTAGTTGCCGTTGCGGCCTTTCTTACATTGGACAGACAAAACGCGCTCTGAAAATTCGGTTAAATGAACATAAAGGTTATGTACGAAAGCAAGAGTTAAATAAGTCTAGCATTGCTCAACATTGTTGGAATTCCAACCACTCTTTTGATTTCACTTCTGGGAAAATTATTCAAAAATGTTCTTCCCCTTTAGAGCTTGACTTTTGGGAAGCTTATCATATTAACAGGAATAGTTCTAATTTGGTTAATGATTCTTCCTCAACTCCTTATTTTTCACAGGTCTGGCATAAGTTCCTTTAATTTGTTGTTCTTTCCTGGTTTTCTTGTTAGTTTTCCTTTTTTGTGTCTATTTTGTAATTTTTTCTCCCCCCTCCCCCTCCTTTTTATGTGTACTTTGTTTTGCTTTTTGTTCTGGTATTTCCTGTACTTATTTTATTTCCATTTTATTCTTTGTATTTTATTTTATTATTTTTGCAATTTTCATGTATTTTCACAGGTTTGGCATAAGTTCCTTTAATTTTTGTTCTTTCTTGTTTTTCTTGTTAGTTTTCCTTTTTTGTGTCTATTTTTAATTTTCTTTCTCCCCCCCCCCTCCCCCTCCTTTACATGTGTACTTTGTTTTGGTGTTTTCTGTACTTATTTTATTTCCATTTTATTCTTTGTATTTTATTTTATTATTTTTGCAATTTTCATGTATTTTCACATTTTTATGCATGTTGTCGTCTTTTTTACTTTGTTTTTATTGATATTCCTTTTTACTTCCTGAACTTTCAACTGGATTCGTTTGTTGCTCTCTTATTGGTGCTTTCCCTGCTACTTCTACTTCCACTTCACACTGCCTTCATTCTCATTGGTTTACAGTTAATTCTTTGGCTATATAAGCTTTGTTTTTGTTGTTTTGTCTGCTTCACTTGGATGTTTTGCATCTAGAAGCTCCCTGTCGCATTGAAAAAGGGATTCCAAGCAATCCCGAAACATATGTCTGCGTTTTAATGCTCATTTGTGCTTTAAATTAACGTGATATTATATTTCTATTACTGTTAACTTGAACAAAGTTAAATTATTACTATTGAAAGTGTTGTCAGTCATTCGTCCTTTTCTTCCTGTAACTGTTTTAATTTTTGTACGTAGAGGTTATGATATATAATTATGCAATGGTGTATCAAACGGAATGACCCAATTTTGAAGTGCAATATTTTAAAATGGAACATGAAATTTTTTTTCATTCATAACATCAATACTAAAGTTTGTAAGCACTTTTGTAAGGTGATGGCATTCACGGGTAACACTGCTTCTCATTTTCCCGTGGGATTTTTTTTTTTTTTTTTTTTGCTTTTGAAGATAGGGGACGGAAAGTTATTCATTTGGTTTGTACCACTTACCACAGTTACTTAGAATCATCGAGTACAATGGCATCTATCAGTGCCATAACCTGACAGAAAATAAGTACGAATTTAGCTATCGAAATAATAATAGAATTAAATTGAGAAAAACGTAATGTTGCTGTTGTTGTTGTCATGTCCTTGCATGTGGTAAGGAAGAGTGTGTACACTGCTCCTGAGTCGAATGGGCCCTTATAGGCAGGAGTCCGATTTCCGCCCCTTTTTTGAAAGGTCTCTTAATTTTTTGAACCAGCTCTCAGATGAGAGACCGTCACCTGGGATTGGCACCCCCAGAGTTATCGTTTCACTTGGAGGACATTGGAGCCACGACCTATTTAACGGGCACCAACTCCCTTTAGCGTACACAGACCTACAGGAACCAGCGGTGAGAGGTTGTCACCCTCCCAAACACTGACCTAAGTCGATGACCCAAGGGTATGGCAAAGATTGTTTTCTTACAAAAGAATAAGAGCTAACCCTACAAGGATAGCGTGATTTTCACTGTCGAAAATATTTATATTTGTTATGAATTATGAAAGCAAATAAAAAAATATGATATGAAAACTCATTATATTTTGATGAAAAATTAATCTAGTCGAGCTTCGCTATAGGTATCCAAAATTTCAGCTCAAAATATGCAGTAGTTTTCACGCTACGCGTAAAAATAGATTTCACTGACGCTTTAGGGGCTGTATACCACTTCTGAATGCATAAAATTCTACCTATTGGATAAAAGTAAATCTAAACAAAACCACAGTATTTCGCGAGCTATTTTTTGAACAATGTAGTTCTTACCTCTTTAAAAATATATAAATGTTTCTTTTTATGGTTTCATGAACCAAGACCTATAAATTAGAATACTGGAACTAGAGGTGGTCTCGTTCTGAAAATCTTCAGTTCTAATGGTCCAACTTTGCTCAAATTTGGTATTTAGGAAAATCTGTGCACGCTGAATTCAATTCTCTTGCCAAAATTATAGCATTTTATTTAAGTTTTGAAAGTTTGTGTTCAATTTAATATGTATACAGCCACTTATCAAAACATTTTTTTCAATCCTTTAAAAGAAGACATTTATCAATGACGATTGACATCTTACTTGTGTTTCTAGAGCATACGATGGCCGAGTAATTTTGATTGTTTCGTCCCCCCCCCCCCGTCTGTACCTAACTGTTAATCAACATGTGATGCTAAGGCTAATACTGAAGTCAAAGCTGCAATGTAAGCATTGTATAACTGAAGCAACATGTAAAATTTGTCTTTATTGCGTAAGTACAATGTAGAAACTTTACTTTTGAATACGGTAAGTTATGTGAGAAAAACTGATAATAAATACCTGCCTAAAAAATTTAATCCGTACAGGAACTGATCATTTTTTGACAAATGTCTCGATTTATCGAACTTTCAAAGGAAGAAAAATTCAATTTCAAGCAATCCAATGACGATAAAAATGGGAATCGAAAACGCAAAGAGTAAGTTCGATGGTGAACATAAAATTTTACTTTGAAGAAGACTCCAAGTTGCTTCGATAAAAAAGTTTTGAGACATTTATGAACGCTACAATTCACGCTTAAAGTGATAAAAAAATACATAAAAATTCCATCTTCGGCTCCGTCTTTCGATATGAACTGAACAAATAAAAAAATCGTGAGTAGTAATAATATTTCTTAGATTTCTTCTAATTCAAGATATAAAAGGGAATCAACTTACAAAAAGTTGTTAAACCAATTGCTGCCTTGTAAATTGTCTGGTATATTTTCATGGAGTCAATTTATATATATACTATATATTCATTAGGGAGCGAGAGGGAAAGCAGCCATCATTAGAACAATACGAACGTTTATTGATAGACAGTTACTATGTACAAGAAAGGATAGTAATATCAGAGCGTCATTCTTGTCTTAAACACATCCATCATCTCGTCTGTCTCACGCTCTGCCCTGCAGGTGGCATTCTTACTGTGACGTAATGTGTGCGGTGAGGAGAAGCCACGTCATCAGTTAAGTATGGTGTATAGTGCATCTCCGCATCCTCACAAACATACTATATTTATGTGTATATACCTGTATATACACACATATATATATATATATATATATATACAATATATATATATGTATGTACACACACACACACACACGCATATATATATATATATATATATGCATATATTAGGGAGGCATCTATGAGCAAGTTGATCTTGGCCATTACCGATAGTGAATTAGTCGGAAGAAGATAATATGCTGCCGTTTAATAAAATTGGTCATTTACAGTACTAGGATTTCTCTATCACTATTCTTTTTATTTACAGTTTTTTACTTTTCAGAATTAGTTAATAATATGTTCATTTTTTTAAATGATAGTTTTTTTCTTTTTTAACCGACTTCACAAAGGAAGGAGGTTATACATTCATATTGTATGCATGTCGTTTTTTTTTGTTTGTTTGTCCACTCATAACTTCTCACCGGATGAACCGATTTTCATGATTTTTTTTTAAATCGGTGGTTTCCCATAGGTCCTGTTCCTTTGTTTGACCATATTCGATAATTAGAAAAACAGTTATGGACATAAATAGGGTCATTTTTTGGTTTTTCATCCATAACTTTTGACTAACTGAACTGATTTTGATGACTTTTTCTTTAATAGATAAAGGGCCGTCTAACTCAAATATCGCACATCAATTTGACTACATTTGTTTTTTAGAAAACACGTTACGGTTGAAAATTAAGTATTTTTTAATTTTAATTGGAAAGGCTTGGCTTGATTTTTCTTTGTCGACGAAAACTAATAAATATAAAAGTCAATTGTTAAATAAAAAGAGTTTGTTGCCATTGAGCTGTATTATTAAAAGCAATTGTAGCAACAGTTTGACTGAAGGCAATGATCTAAAGCAAAAATTACATCCAATCAGTTTGTTTGCTAAAATCGACTTCTAAACTGGAATTGTCATACAAATGATTAGTTTTTAGAGCCATTCATTCAAAGAAAGTTTGCCCTTTGATATGGATTTTTTGAAAAATAAAGTATTTATTGAAAAAATAGTTGCACTAAAAAGAATAAAATAAAATAATTTTTGAGAAAAAAATAGAACCGACTTCAAAGCAGAGCAACTAGAAATTGCGCTAAAAAGTAAAAAATAAATTAATTCTTTAAAAAACATCCATGTGACTTCTTTTAAACATAGTTTTAGAAGTCGGTGCAAAATTATGGGTCTAATTACCATTACACCATGTGTTACTTCATCTTGGCACTGTTGCTAATTCCCTGATGCTAATTTATATTTGTAATTGATTAATAATTACAAAAGATTTTATCTATCCTAATTTTGCACCGTCTTCTAAAACTATGTTTAAAAGTCACATCGATGTTTTTTAAAGAATTAATTTATTTTTTACTTTTTGGCGCAATTTCTAGTTGTTCTGCTTTGAAGTCGGTTCTATTTTTTTCTCAAAAATTATTTTATTCCATATTTTTTTTCAAATATTCTTTTCAAACTTTATTCAAACTTATTGCCACCAAAAAAGGAAGTATAGTCCACTGATGGTCCATTGTTGATGCAGTATGAATGACGATCCACTTGTATGGTAAAAATCAGGGAAAGAAGAGTTTACATTGTACAACTTTGCATGGAAATATTTAAGTGCAACAAACTGCATCATTTGTAAGAAAGTGAAAGATTTTCCTAACTACGAGGTACTACAATATGAACCTATGAGAAATTGGTTATGCCCTGGTTTTACCAAAAATGAATATGTTATCGCGTCACAATGGAAAAGTACTAGGAGTTCATTATTCATAATAGTTTTATGTCAGCAACAATTGTGAGTATAATATTTAAATATTATTTCATTCGGTTTTAGTAGAGTCGTTTACAATGTAAACAATTATATTTTCTTATTAATAAATTCATTTAGCATTTTTCTCGTTCTTGGAAAGTAATTTGAATTAAAAAAAATAACTGTTTGTCAGATTAATCGAAAAAAAATCGGCCGGTTAAAAATAATCGGCAAAGTTGCTGATAGTCCATTATTGCCGATTAGTCGGTGCATCCTTAATGTATCGTACCATCCAGTTCAATACCTACCTAATGGACGATAAAAGAATTAAACTGACTAATAAAAGAAATCCGTTCATATATCTCGGAATAAAACTAAATAAAACGCTAGACTTCTCCCATTTCTTAAGAGAAAAAAGAAACAAAGTAGATGTGCTACTACATAAATATAAAAGAATAATCTTTAAACTTAAATACCTTGATAGATACAGACTAATTAAAAGGATTTTACACACAGTAGTAGTTCCAATTTTACAACACGGGTACGGAGCTTGGGGGTCAGAATGAGAGAAATAAAGAAAATAAGAGTACAAATAAACAACTCAATAAGAAATTGGTTAATTGCAATGACGGGCTGTTTCAGGACCACAGCTTCTGAAACTCTATACATCTTAACGGATCACACCCCCCTAAGTTATTTAATCGAGGAAAAACTAAATTTGTTAGAACTAAAAATGGGATTAATAGACGAAATCCAAACAGGTAATCAGCCTCTAACACTTAATGAACTAGAAATAGAAAAATCTTCCTACCACCCGGCAGACATCACACATATAGAATATGACACTGATCCTCCAGAACTTCTCACAGAGTACAGTATTTTCACCGATGGATCCAGAATAAATTATAAAACAGGTTGTGCCGTGGCAGTGTACTATTACAATACACTTATTATGCAACACTCACGTAGACTATCTAACGAAAACACAGTTTATCAAGCTGAAATCACTGCAATCAAACAGGCACTAACCATCTGTGAGAACCTTAGGCGAGGATCAGAAGTACATATCCATACGGATAGCAAAGCGGCACTAAGTAGAATAGCTCATCCACGACAACAACACACCCCAATAGAGATAGAAATATTTGCTATCCTTAAAACACTCAGAGAATACAACATCAAAATACACTTTCACTGGATTAAAGCGCACGCTGGGTGGGAAGGAAACGAAAAAGCGGACGCGATAGCAAAAGAGGCAACACAATTAGAAATAATAAACTCAGAACCCATCTCTAAAGGAAGAGTTAAAACCATACTACGAAATCAGTCTAAAATAAAATGGCAGGCACAATGGGACGTATCTGAAAATGGAAGAGAAACAAACGAAAAAATACCAACACTTTGTAGAATAAGAAATCCCGATCCCATCACAAATCAATACATATCAGACCATGCTAAAACACCATACTATCTAAATAGATTCAACATAAGTAACAACAACATGTGCACATTTTGTGACGAAATTGGGACAACAAAACACTATTTAACTAATTGTAGGATTACAGAAGAACTCAGAATAAATAACGCGCATCCACCAATATATGAGACCAGCAATAGAGGAAACAGGAACCTATTCAATAAAGACTTTATTAAATACTGCAATAATGTAAAACAGAGACTACTCGCCTCCCCCATTTTTCAGATGGATATCCGCCCAAGAAGCCAATAAGAAAATACCTGCTCAGGAACAACATACGAAGAAACCAGAAAGAAGAAGAAGAAAGATGAAACCAAACCGAATTATGACAACACTACCGAACGTGACGGAAGAAGCTAAATGTATAAAGTGACACGGTCTCGGGCCGTTAATGTAAGGAGATGAAATCATCTCCTGTCTTTCCCGAGGGCCGCCAGCTCAAGGCTGGCAACATTTTGTAAATATGTTTTGTTCGATTCATATAATAACCAAGAAATGGTGCACTCGCACCAATAATGTAAAAACTAAAAATAAAACAAGAGGAACACAGCCGGATCGTTGGTTGGCCTTCGACAATGGTTGGAACAGAGGTCTCCCCAGCTTGCTAGATCCCTGAGAAACCTACGGGTGGAGCAGGGCATGGGAGCCTCATTGGGTACCTCCATAAGTGCCGCCCTGCGGTGGCGGGCATAGAATAGCGCCGATGTAGCTATGCATGTCGTAAGAGGCGACTAAAATAGCAACATCCGATCCGGGTGACGTAAGGCTTGCTTTGTAGCATGACTATGGCCCCGGGTCGGTAAAGCAGGTCGGCAAAGCTCTGCCAGCCCAGCCCCTATGGCTGGTGCTGGTTGTCAGTTTGTCAGAGAGTTTGTGGGAAGACAAGGAGGATAGCGCCGCAGTCGTGCCCCCTCATACTGGGGGGTAATCCGTGAAGGCCCAGATGCTATATACGGTACGGCTGTGGTTAGCGTTTCGTCCATAAGTGCAAATTTTCAATTTTAGATTTTATGGTGGTTTTTCAGTGCTAGCATGTCACTTAATCACTCGTGGCTGTTTTTCATTTCAAAGTGCAACATGTTAGCACTGCCAAGGCTGAACTTGATCGTAACTGTTACTGTCCAGTTAATAACAGTTAAACAGTAAACTGGATCAAGTTCAGCCTTGGCACTGCCATAAAATCAAAAATTGAAAATTTGCACTATTGAAATGGATATACGATATTATATCCCGTTTGGCCGCTGACACGCGACAAAAATGCTGAAATTGAAAAGTAGGAAATTAGGATATGAAAATCAAAGAGCGGTATAAGTGAATTTGAGTCCCAAAATGACCCTCCAAAACCGATTCCCTATTCTAATCGTACGCCACGGTGATTATTGGTCACTGTGCTCTTATCACAGTCAAACTATTATCCTGAGCTTTTCCTAATTAACACAGATTGTGAAGGAATACGTAAAGCTAAGATGTGGAAAATATTTTTACAATCAGATACATTCGTTTCATGTACAGCTTTGCAAAATGATTCCATGTTACTTAATTACTTTTGAATCTACTCAAAATTAAAATTTTTAGAACAAATCAACTCTTCAAAACTACATGCAATTAAGTCTTAATAGCACTTCATACTAGACGCTTATCCTGTTTAGACAAACATAAGTGCACATGATGATGTAATCAGTAAAGGGCTTCGAAATAAATATCTAGAATGATGCTCATGGCCAAAAACCTACTTTACAAAGCACGCTATTCTTTTTCCATACATTATCCAAAGTTTTTAACATATAAGAGAGAAAATTATTAGATCAAAATGGGGCCCTATTGCTCCCTATATCTCGGTGTGGCAACCCCCTAAGAGGGAAATCGCTGTCTGTAAAAACAATACGGAGGACTTTAAAAACATTGACCTCAAAAACATTGACTTTCAGAATAATGCTGAACCCCCTGAAAACAATCCTTAAAAATTTCAATTGCGCTCTGTTTCATGATTCCCTCTCGGGGGCACCCCTTCTGTATTCTATGTGCAGAGAATCAGCTTCTCTCATGATCAATAATTTCTTTCATTTCAAAAAGTAGGGGGAATAATGGGGAACAATAAATTTTATCAACATTTTGAAAATTTTGATGGACAGTAAATTAGTCTAAAAATAAGTCTCAAATATTTCACTACTTTTAAAGACAACAAATCAATAAAATGATCAGGTTTGAAATTTCTTCATAAGAAATTTCTTGATTTTTTTCAATTATTTCAATAAAAAGGAATGAAGGCACATTCTAACAGAGATGGGATGATTACTCATGTGTAGCTGCTTCCATATGAGCAAGAATAACGCAATTGAAAATTTGAAGAAAATGCAAGAGATTAAAGAGCTCTTTCACTCGTTGCCATATAAATGTAGAAATATTGCCTACCACCAAAATTATGTTTTTTGACAGTTTGAAATTAAAATAATTGCTTTTTGCTAAGCAACCCGTAATTACTTCATGTACGAATAAAAGTTTGATGATAATGAGTTAAACTTTTCTGTCACGTTCACATTTTCTCCATAAGAGCTAGAATGTCGCGTCGTTTTAGTCATGGGCGGCATTTGTAATTGAGAATTAGCAAGATTAAATGGCGTGCGGAGATAGTTATAAAAAAATACATAATGCAGAGACTTTTTCTAAAGGAATAATTACTTTGAACACTATGGTTTGTTTCTCTAAGTACCTTAACTGTAATTTAAAACTGACTATTGCGAGAGTTTAAGCTTCATCACTACAGCTTTCTGATTGGGTGGAATAACGGACCCTTTTATTAGTAGTTGAAAAAACAATCACTCATTATTGCAGTTACTTTGTGCTTGAGTTATAATGTTCCTTTTTTTTCTCCAAAAAAATCAATGCAACCGTTTAATTTACACAAATTCTACTAACAGATTTGAAGTAAGCTTGAAAAAATACATTTGAATCAATAACAGTAGTGAAGATACTACGATAATTTCATACTGAAAAGTTAAGTCAAAGACAAAAGTCATTGAATGAGAACCATTATTTTTAAATTTTAAGAAATCAAGTAAACTAATCCTTCTTTCAAAAAAAAAAAAAAAACTTTTTGCATGTATGTGCCAAAATTGAAATGGGTATTTTAGAAATCAAACTGTTACTTTATATTTTAGGAAGATTTATACGTAAAATTTAAATATTGACAAAAGCAGCACTGTACCCTTGGACAGTCTCAAGAAAAGATGTTAACAAAAGGAGCAAATTAATTCGTATCTAAAGCTACACTTGAATTCGGTATTTTTAAGAAATGATTTTATCTATGCAAAGAAAATTTTTTTCTCATTTTCTCGAAATTTTCAAGCATAATAATGTTTTTTTCAAAATACATTTAACGAATCTGTTTGCTATTAAAGTAAATTTTCTATTTCGTGGCAAAGATAAACCAAACGATGTGCTATTAATGAATGGAACATTGCTTTTGTTCCTTTAAAAGCATGTATATAATTAATTTTATGAACATATTTTATGGAAAAAAGTTGAATGTTGTTAAAAAAATGAGTTTTCGAAGTGTAAGGTATTTAATTCCTAATTTGAGTACAGAAAAAAAGTTTTATATCATTAAAATTCTTTTAAATAGAAATCTAGGTGTATTAAGCCTACTTTTTCTCTTAAAAATATAACCGAAAAAGAAAACATTAAAAGGGATATATAAGTAAATAAAAGCATGAAAGTAGGTTTAATCTCCCCAAAAATCTAAAAAAAAAAAAAAAAAAAAAATAAAAGAAGTAAGTATTGTCAAACAAGTAAGACGATAGCAAGTGTGTGATTTGAAGTAGTGTGCGTCTGTTGGCACGTTTGACGTTCGGATTCAAGCACGAAACTTTTTTTTATTCAGGTTTTCATTCAGGTATATTTCACTCCAACGTTTCATTTTATAATTTGAGCCCCCTAGTTCAGCTCCAAACAATAATAGTAACAATATAAAAAAAGAATTAAAACACGGGCAGATTTTATTTCTTTAAAAATTCATATTAAAGTTGTGAACACATTGTCAAATAAAGATACCGTCACAACAGCGGATATTATAATAGAAGTGATCGGTTGAAAGTAATTGCAATTTAATTGAAGATTAGAGTCATTTCATTATTAAATTTTCATTACGATTTAATAAAAGTTAATTAAATACGAGAGTGTTTAAAGTTCATTCTTTTTAATTTGTGAAAAACTCATAAACACTTAGCTAAATTTTCATCGAAATTCCTTGGAATTTAACGTAAAACTCAGAATTATGATTGCAAAATCTAAACATAAGCAAGAAAATATACACAAATTCTAATATCTGCATTTTATTTTTACATGATGATTACACCGCAGTTTGATGATTTTGTGTGTGTAGAGGAGCTATGACTTTAAAAAGATTCTCCAATATGCAGTTGCCTAAAATACAAAGTGTTCTTTCCATAACTGAAAGGAAAGTCTGAAAAAAAGGGAAAAAAGCCTCTTTCCTTTCAAAGTCACAGTATAATGTATAAGAAAGGGAACCGAGAGAACCGAGAATATGAGTGGACAAAAAACTCAAATAAAAAAATGAGACAGAAATTACTTTTTTCGAAGTACACTTTATGAATACTGATAAAGCTTTATAAGAGACTCTTTTTAAAAAACCAAAAACCATTCTTAAGATAAAAAAAGTAAAATTAATAGATAAATAACAATAATAATAAAAAAAGAAAGCAACTTCCTTGAAGATATTTTTTTTTGAAACGAAAGCATCGCAGATTTTGTGATAGGAAATGCGTTTTTTGTATTTTTCCTCCTCTTCGTGGTGAGAATTTGAATAACTTTTATAATCCCAAACCCTGAAGGTAGTACACGAAGTTTTTAGACAAAATTGGTTTTATATAAGTTGCCTCGGTGTTATAGAATGATTAATTATAAATTCTTTTATTCATGCCTTTAAAATATTTAGAGGAAATTAGTTGCACGGTTACAAAATATTTAATGCAGATACTAAATATTTTGCAATATTATATTTTTTATTTATGCAGGATATTTAATTATTAATGAACTGGAAAAAAAATGCTTCATAAAAGTGACTATACATTCCATATGTTCTAAAAATGTAATCGTGGCTTATGGAATCCATTAACATAAGATTACTGCTGCAGTGCTGGAAAATAAACCCACGGTCTAAAAATGTACCGTTTCTCTTAAATTTGAAATTAAAAATCATTTAGGAAGAGGTCCTTTAATGGATGCCGAATTGGTGTTGTGTATTCTGGCGCTATATGTTATCAAGTAAACAAACAGGAAACTCTTGTGTTTTTATTATGTAGAAAATTGGAAAGTTTTAGCTGCGTCTGTGTGTTAAACTTATTCGATCGTTCGGCTCAACACATTCATTTATATTATGAATGTGTAGAGTCTAACCAACCAGCAGTAACTACATTTCAATAGAACTGTTTCGTTATCGTATTTTAATGCTATGTATGCTAATAATAAAAATAATAATTATTATTATTGTGCTTATTTTATTATTTTGAATATCAAAATAATAGTGGAAAAAAAATTGTAACAGCTGTTTGTACTGATGCGTTACATGCCATCGTTTGTACCAACACCCGTTTACTTTTTCTATTCCTCATAATTTTCTTTCCCCCAAATTAGTAAGGAATTCCTCATGGGTATACTAGTAAATATTATTAATTATATTTCTTAATTTTTCTAACTGAAATCGCACATTAAAAGTTAAAGAATTAATGCCTGTTTTTCCCCGAAACAAATTTTAGACTTCTTTCAGTCGAGAGCAAATCACAGTAGCTATAAATATTATTATTTTTTAAAAATAGTTTCCTTGAGATTTGTTTTTGACAGACGTCGCAAAACTAAGTCTTCAGCAGAAATAACGCTAATAATTCATTACGAATGATGAATTATTCTATTGATCTGTGAAATGGGATAAATTTCTACTCAAATAACGTCTGTTTGTAAGTTATTTAACTCCAACTCGGTAATTTAAACTACAAATGTGTCTACAGTTTGCATCAATTACACGCAAACCAGGCTGACATTGTAAATTTCAGTTGCTTTGCCGAATTAGAAACTACACATAATATCTTTTTCTATGATTTCAACAAATTTGAAAATATTAGAGGAATCATGAATACCCCCGAAGAATTTCAAGATGGCTTCTTATTGATAACATTTTATAAATAAATAAATAAAACTAAACACATTCTATTTTAAGCCCTTCCATGAAGGAAAGGAAGGATCGGAAATAATTTCTCAATCAAATTTTAACCCGGGGTTTCCATTTTAATCACCGAGAAAAAAAAAATGACTAGTTTGCCAAACATCCGAAATATTCCTTTTGATTATCCTCGAGATTGCTTTGATGAATTTCAGTGATGTTTAAAAACTAAAAACTCAGGAGATATTTGACGAGCTGCCCTCATAATCCCACATTGACGGCTGTGCAAGTATGTGTGCGGTGCACACACCAGATTTTTTTGTATTAAAAGTGATGTCCGATGAGATGCATTTTGTTACCAATTCATTCAGTTTTATTCACCGTCTGTTATTAGAAAGTTCATGACAACTTGCTTCATAGAAAAATTTATAGCAACTTATAAAGTTTAAATTGATTTCAGCTCTAATAACCGGTAAATAAATTGCAGTTATTTTTTCCAAATCTACTACATAAGATATGAGCAATATTAATGTTAAAATGTTATAACCATTTAATATAATTCTCATTTACATGAGAACATTGCTCTAGCCGTTTTTTTTCTTTACTGTCCAGTTATCCGGATATTTCGTTAATACGACCTGCTTGGGTTGTGACCGGTCTGGATAATCTGAACTCTGCTGTATATTTCAAAGATGCCTAATAAACATTAAAAACTTTCCTGCTCACAGCAAAGAAAAAGTATAGCCAATGAATAGCTCACATTTCATTCCATGTGAAATATGACGTTATGATAAATAATATCGGTTAAAGCTTAAGCACAGAATATAGATTTATGCTATGAATTATTTCTTACTTGGCAAAAGAATAGGCACTTGCAGAAATTGAAAGAGAACTTTTAAAACAATGCTTGTATGAAATGTACTGCCATCTTGATCTAAATCAAACCTATAACTCAGATTTAATCTTTTAAAAATATTTATTGCCATTGGAGTTTTAGTCGTGATAGTTATGAGAATTTTCTCTTTTCGATGTCAAGCTGGATTGCGTTGTTTGGATGAATAACATTCGGGATCAGGCCAGTTATTTCAAAGTTTTTCATGGGAGGGGGTGGGAGCAAAAGTATTGTTAACGACCGTACCGTTCATGGCCAGCCGACGAGGCCATAGTACGCCTTCACGCATCTTCTCTATAGGAGGAAAGGGAGGGGTCTTCGCTATTATTCGTACAAAACATCTTTGGCAATTCAGAAGGCACTTGTTTGTCGAGTCGTCTACCTGCTTTACTATTCCCAAGCTGGTGTTAACCTACAGAGTATTAGTGCATTCCCACCAAGGGCAACAGCGACGGCGACAACAACGAAGGCTTTCAGTGCGTGTCACTGGTTCTACGTCACTTAATAACCACGCCCTCGTATTGACTGAATGGCATTTTACATTGCACCAGCAAAATGTCTCTCACCCAGACGAGAGTGATTTGTTGATTGCGCTACAGGACAGATTAATTCTTGCCATTACTTTGATAGCCACAGCTGCAGTCTTTTACAAAAGACGCAATATGTCTCAGTCACTATTGGTGTTAAGGCCCCATTAGCCTACACCAGTAAGGGGTGGATTGAGGGGGTTTAGCGTGATCCAGGAGGTCCTCTCCATTACGGTCTACGAAGGCAAAGGGTAGAATAATATACTCATATATGAAGGGGCACATGAAAGGGGAATGCATGTACACATGTACAAGTACATTGTGTTTCTGAAAATCAGGAGGGTAGAGACCAATTGCCTCATTCTGATTTTCCAATTAGCAGGTCTGATCATAAAGCTGAGTAAATCAAAGTAATCTATTTTACAGTTATGCATTATTTTGCAAGTTGAAGTATCATCTATACAATTTTGAAATTATACGTAATTTTCTTTACTGCTGTAACGCCTGAATTAGTTCTTTTCACAATTCAATTTGTAATTTAATGTGACCTTTTTCGATGATTGTTTTTATTAAAATTTTGCCGCCTGTTAAAGTAAGTCAGCCTTGGGTTTTAACTGCTAAAAACAATTATTTTAAGGCTTCAAATAATGTTATGTATTTCAACATATCTTATGAAGTTTTTTCCGTGTTTTTAAATGGCGAAAAAAAAAGTTAGTACGTGCAATCAAATCTTCGTCCAGGGAAGGCACTACTTCAATTCAAACAATTCTCTTTTCGCCAAATTTGGTTGAAACGTTACTTACAAAAAGCAAAATAAACACACAATATGAAACGTATGACATTTTTTAATTATCCAATAGAATAGTCCATAGCAATAGTCTAATACGGAGGAGACAAAGTCTTCGTTGATATGAAGCACCATTTAAACGGACTTCAACAGGTTCTCTTTTAATGATTGCTATAACGCAATGGGTCATCGTAACACCGGCTCGTTATAACGCGAGATAAATGAAAGCAATACTTCCTTAAGTTGAAATAAAGCTGTACATTGCGTATTCTTAACAGCAAAAGATTTTTTACTACTGTCATTCGATCATATTTCAAAATACAGTTGAACTCGCTTAAAACGAAATGCCAAAAATTCGCTAAGCCGTTCGTATTAGCCGTCATTCGTAACAACCGTGAATAAGTAAAATTTTAAAAATAAAGTACTAGAAATGCATGTTTGTTTTTTAAAAATAATTGCTATTATTTATAAGGAAAAGTAAAATAAATAGTGAACACAAACGATTTATTTTTGCTAATATACACTTTTAAATCTTACTAGAACATTGATAAAAAGTGAACTTACCTTTTAAAATTTAACAATTTTGGAAAAATCATTAATGGTTAGTTGTTTTTTAGATACTTGAAATTTTATCATACGCATGTCTCGGCGCAAAATGCCTAGTGCCATTTATACTTGGTGGTTTACAATAAGTCAAAATAACCAACTATTTATATTAAAAAAAAAAAAAAAAAATTATATACAATCGATAAAATTTTTCGTGTAGAGGTCAGAAATTTTGCTCGTCTTAGCCGGAATTTGTATTTTAGCCTTCGTAATATGCATGAGATATTTAGTGTAACTAAATAAGTAAACCAAACTTAATGAGCAAAATGTTCGTTTTAGCCCTGATTTCCTATTAACCGTGTTCGTATTAGGAAAGTTCAACTGTAAATTATGTAAAAGTATTGCCATTTCCTATCTTTTCTCTCTCTGATGAAAACAGCAAAATTTCATTTAATCTCTATTTATTGCATATTCCAGTTTTGTCGATATGTTTGTTCAGTATAACGCAGATTGATGTATTTCTCCTTTTTCTTCTCTTTTTTTCTACATATACAGGCAGTTCAATTTGAGAGATTTCTGAAGTTGTGTAGGCATGCGTTTCCTCCCACGCTTAACATTTTATATTTTTATGATTTTGAAATTTTTGAACTTTTTTTCCTTAGTCAAAACTATGACAAAAGGCGCAGAGTGGAGTGAAAAAAAACCTCCGTGTTTTTAAAATTCTTAATGAAGCACGAAAGGAAAAAAAAAAAAACAAAACAAAACTTGGAACATCTAAAATCATTTTTCTTTCCGACGGAACATTCATTCTGGATCCAGAGTAAGAATAACAATACGTTACTCACTATACATTGAAGAATAAACATTCGAAAAAAAAAAAATCCGCAAGAAACACTAAAAAACTGATTTTTTTCTTCTATGCATCAAAGAGCTCCACCGTAATATGCAGTTTTTTAAATCGATCAAACAACTAAAAATCTTCTTTATCTACGGAATAGGATAAATTTATCAAAAACAGATCGAAACACACACAAACTATATATATATATATATATATACATACACATGCAGTGACGTTCTTAACGTGGTTGTCACCCGATTCGGTAATTTATGATGTTACTTCCCCCTCCCCCAAAAAACAAAATCTTAAGAAATTCTATTTTATTCATTTGGTGTAACTTTTAAAAAACTACATTTATTTTGTTAGGTGTTGAAATAGCATCAGTAAAATTGTATAATACAAGTATATGTGTTTGTCAAAACCTCAAGAAAGGAAGAGATGCCTGTATTTGCAACACAGACAATACAGGCATCTCTTCCTTTCTCGTATTAAATCTGACCTCATTAAATAGTGTAACAGAAAACTGCCTATTTCAAAATTTTGTCAGGTGTTTTGAATGATTTGAACAGTTTAAAAGATTCGTTTGTATTCACAGTCGTGGACAAAGCGAGCAACAATTTTTCAATTTGCTGGAAAGAACTTCATGTCAATATTATCAAAAAAGAATTAGAGAACACCACTACATATATCACGTCACCACATACTGAAAAATTATGCTCAATAAATATAAATCTGATTATAAACTTTTTCAACTTCCCAAACTCAACTCTGGTTCTCTGCCTTACCTTTACGCCATTCCCAAATTTCATAAAAATCCAATCTCTTTTCGTTTCATTTGCTCAGTTACCAACACCATTTGAAAAAACCTGGCAATCCAACTTGAAATTCTATTGAAATTTTTTTTTAATTATGTAAAAAACTTACAATAAGTGGTTCTGCATAATTGACAACAGCGCTGAAGTTATCAACCTGCTCAATATTTTTGATATACATCATCTTGAAACCAACGATTTTGAAAACCTGTTTACAAATATTACACTCAATGAACTTTTTTTCACCATCTCAGAACTTTTCGATGAAATAAACCCCTCACTCAACCTGGATAAAATCTTTTTTTTAAAGATCTTTAAATTATGTATTTACAACAATTAAAAAAAAAAAAAATGGTAATTCTTGTTCTCTACAAGTCAATGGAATTGCAAACGGCGCTAATTTTAGCTTCACATTAGCCAGTTTGTTTTTATTATGCTTTAAAAAAATTCTGTTTAAATAACTCCTTTACACCTATTTGCTATCCTTATCGACGACCTCCTCTGTCTCAACCACCAAAATTTTCTTCAACTAGGCAAAACTATTTATCCCATTTGCCTTACACTTACAAAAACTAGTCACAATAATCTTGTTAACAACTTCCTCGATATCAAAATAGAAATTGGGACAGATTGTTTCACCTCCATCTACGATAAACGCCGTGAATTTAATTTCACCGTCTTCAAACAGCTTGCAATATTTTTCTTCCTGCCTCAGTAAAAAAATGCTCATTGAAATTATTATTTCCCAAGCGATTAGGATCAAAAGAATTTGCAACTTTGATAGCGAAATTGCTTTACTTTAAAAAAAACTTTTACATACTAATTTTCTTCCTGCATTTTTAAACTTTTAGTTTTCAAATATTCCCATCCGACGGAAACTTCGCTTTCTTGCAACCAGTTAACTGTTACTCGTATTACAATATTTTTCTAAATCACATTGGGGAGCGGGTCTGTTGGTTATTTTAGTCTTATACCTGCGGCATGGACGAAACCCCACTTTTCATTTTTTTTATGCTTGCTTTAGGTGATAAATGTTTATTTTTCCGTTTTTTCCCTTTTTTCAAATTTGTCTTCCTATATATGTATATATATGTACACATACATACTTATATTTATATACATTCTTTTATATTAAAGACATCAAGGGTGTAACAAAAATTTGATTACAAAATTTTAGTCTTCATACAGTTTTTTTTAAAAGTACTGCTTTTTAAATAAAATATTTCAAGAAAAAAGTACAAAAGCTCACGCAGCGGCGTTTTTATATTGAAATTTTATTACTTTGTTTTTAAAAGCAAAAATGCTTTGAAACATTTTCTTTAAATGTTGCGAAAATAATGAAATAATAAGGAGGGAAGCAAGAAAATAGCACACATTTTATCGAGGTACAGAATCATTGGAGGGTCAAGAATAAAACCCCGATTCTAGATTTTGTTATCAGCTGAAATTCCCACAGAGAAACAATGGTGTTATTAAAAGCCAGTTTAACGTCACAAGCAAATACAAAGATTAACTATAACGTAAAAATATTTTTTTTGAGAACATTTTAAGTAATGCCAATGGATTCGACAATGGAACTCAAATATTAAACTTTCTGTAATAAAAATAATTTCACGTTAATTAAAAGCACAAATGAGCATTAAAATGCAGACGTCTGCTTCGGGATTGCATGGAATCCCTTTTTCAATGCGACAGGAAGCTTCTAGATTCAAAGCATAAAGGGATTCCAAGCAATCCCGAAACATATGTCTGCATTTTAATGCTCATTTGTGCTTTTAATTAACGTAAAATTATTTTTATTACAGTTTACTTGCACAAAGTTAAATTATTAGTATTATTATTAAACTTTCCATCTAGCTTCTTCTGCAGAAAGCAGGCGAAGAAGCTAATAACGGGAAATTATATGTTTTCCTGATTAAATCGGTTCCTGATAACACCATATTTGAATATAATCCTGATTAAATTGGTTCCTGATAACAGCATTTTCGAATATAATCCTGATTAAATTGGTTCCTGATAACAACATTTTCGCATATAATCCTGATTAAATTGGTTCCTGACAACAAAATTTTCGAATATAATCCTGATTAAATTAGTTCCTGATAACAACATTTTCCAATATAATCTGGATTAAATTGGTTCCTGATAACAACATTTTCGAATATAATCCCGTAATATTTCATTTCTCAAGCTTTCCACTTTCTTTTTCTGTCTCATTCAAATGGCAAAATAAGAAATGCGGAATTGAGAACATTTCATATCTATTATTCAGCGTGAGGAAAGTACATTTTTTTGTGTTCACATAAATTTATTTTCCTTTTCGTTACAGTCTTCTTTCTTTGTTTGAAATATAGCTATCAAAAGAACATAAGCTCCATTCTTACCGCAGGTGTCGCACTATATTTCCTCATGCGCAATTAAGCAGCATTTATGTCCTATGATGTCAAGAGTTGACATGTTTCTTACTTTATAACTAATTAAAAGTCTGTAGTGCGTAAGACTATAACTCACTGCATATTTTATTTAACGAAATAGATAGGAAACATAAAAAAGAATTACTTTAAGTTTGTTGATGTACTTATCGTTTAAAATTTTTTTACGGAGATGGAAACATAAAACGTTATGAGTAATGTACACTGTTAAAAATGTCCGTAAGAAAATAGTAATATAACCATTTATTTGATTGTTATTTTGCCATTGTTAATTACGACAGTTGAGTAACCATTAAAAAGATGGCACTCAAACCGCTGATTGTGAAAAAAATCGTTTATTCTCTGTTTCTCCTAAAGAACGTTTAACTAACCGTAATTTAGAAGCGCCACCATGTCTTGTAGTCAATAAGAATCGGGCGTCCATCTTGGTTGTGGAACATTACCGGTCGTGCGTTGTTGTTAAAATATGAATAAAGATTAATCAGTTCAAATCTGTATGTGTATATAAAAAAGAAGAAAACAAAAGTGGCTTAAGCGGTATTTACTAAATAGAAACACATGCACACGCAAATAAAAAAATGGAAACATCGAATTCCGAACTGTTTGCGAATGAGCGAATCCATCATTTGAGCTGCTGAAGCTTGTTTGTATTTTAATTTTTGCAGCAAATAAAATGATTTTCATCAATATACAGTAAATTTAGACCAAAAATGACTTTGGATTCAATCAAAAACTGAAATCTCAATTTTAATGCAGTTTGCCTGTTGGAAAAGAAGATTTATTGATAAATAAACGGCCGCTTTGAGTTGTGTAGATGGCCGAATGACTAGAGCGCTAGGTTGGTATACCATACACCCGACGTTGGATTCCCGCTCGCTTCGTTTACGGTTTCTACGCCTCGAAATGGTTCATAAACCGTAAAAATTTAGTTTTGAAACCATTTTTAAATGGTTATAAAACTAAACTTTTGTATTTATGCCTTTTTAACAAGCTCATTGAAAATGGTTTAGGTCCCGTAAAGAAAAAAAAATGTTCCAAACCATAAATTTAACGGTGAATTCGATGGACAGAATACTGCCGGCTATTTAACCGTAATTTCATGGTAAAATTTCTAACAATGTATTCAATAGCTTACATTGAGGAAAAAAAAAAGAAATGAATTTGGTTTATTTTCTCATTGAACTGTGACTGTAACAAACATGCCAATAAAGCAACGAAGCAAATGTAATTTATAGAATTGAGAAAATTATAATTTTTGGATAATTCTTAAAAAATAACATTAGCGTCTACGGAATATTTAACATGTACAACGCAAAGGAATTAAATCAGATACAAAACATTTTGACTAAAAATAACAAAATTTGAATTTCTTCTTTATTTATTGCAGATGTTTTTTTTTTAAACTCACTTTGCTTTCATTACTACAATTGTAAGAAAACTTCGAAAATAATATTTTTTATTCTTATTTTAAACTAGCTGATATGCCCGGCGTTGCGCGGGATAATATTGCATCATTCTCAGGCGAAGTGGCACATGTCTAAAATCCTGTTGTAAGTATATAAAGTAAAATTTTCTTTAAAAACCCAAGTAAAAGATGTTCAACAGTCCTTAAAAATCCCATTTAAACAGTAAACTCATTAAAAATCACAATTGCATTGCAAACAACAGCCTCGAAAAATTCCTTTTAGACCAAAAATAACCGTTCATAAAAATCCACATTAAAAGGCCAAAAACAGTTCATAAATTTGCCATCAGAGTAAGGGCAACAGGAACTAAAATGCATATATGCATCAGGATAATTGTTCCAAAATGGTATCAGGTGTCCGTAAAAATCGAAATTACAATATAGACAACGCTACATCTAAAATTTTTTTATCCGAATAAGGGCAGTATTCTCTTTAAAAATGCCCATCAGATGAAGAACAACATAACAACCTTCTGAATATCTCTGCTACAATAAAGAAAACATTCCTTAAAGTCATTCCTTGAATAGAGACAACTATTTCTAAACAGCCCTAAAAAATAAGGATATTAGTCCAAAAAAATCTCCATTACAATAAAGACGTCAGTGACTAAAAATACCCATTAGGCTACAGCCCTTTAAGAGCCTAAAATTACCAAGGCCAGCTTAAATTCCTCATCAAAATAAGGACACAATTTCCTAAAAATCCCGCTTGCAAAATCGTCATTTCCTGAACATTCAATTAAATAGCACTTTTATAAAATTCGGATAATAACGGAAGAAAGAAAAGCATTTACTTCCAAAGGCAAATAAGCATGCACATTTAAGTTAGAAAATATTCAGTACTAATCCAATAGTGACATGTGAAATTTAACTTGGTCGAAGGAATTATCTGAATTATGTCCAAATGTCGCCAAATAGCCCGTACAAACAATTAAATACCTAAATGTTAGAAAATAAATCACTTGAGAAAAATATGGAATCAATCAAAACCGCTACCTAAAGAAGTTAACATGAAGCAGATCGCCAAATTGCACTATAGTAATGGAAGCATAATGCAAATGCGCCATTTTCCTATAGTGTAAATCACATATTGAATTAAATGAGAATATTACTAATAAGGATTATTGGCTCGGTTTGGAGAAGTTACGAAGCGCAAAATAATATATTGAGAGCAATTAAATGGATGGGGGCGAAAAAAAAGGTTATCACCACTTGGCAAAATTTTAAATTTCATAAAAAATAGGCGATATCGAAAACCTTCCTACCCAGTTTTTATCGAAGGAATAAATATTAATTCGGAAAAAAAAAAAAAAGACCTCAAAATAAAGTAATTGAAAATCGTCTGTAGTTAATAATCCACAAAATTTTCATAAAAAAGAAATGAATTTTTAGAATTTGTTTCTTTTATAAAACGGACACTCTACCACATGAAATAATATCTTTCATGAAACTGTTAAACTGGTACTAAAATATTAAATCGCTAAAAAAGACAGAAGAATCAACCTCAATTAAAATTCGTCTGCATTTCCATAAAATATGTATAAAAGTGTAATGAATTTCCAGAATTTGCTTTGCTCATAAAACGGCATGAATAAAGATAAAATAGCATTTTCTCAATCTTACATTAACAGAAATCATCTAGTTGGCGACAAAAGTACTATTTATTTTGGCGAAAACACGCAATTTGAGCAGATAAATTCAGAGGTAAGCCTTGCTTTAAAGTTCGAAAACTACTTTAAATGAATATTGCGCGTGTTCTATTCGTTCTACGAACTTCTGAAAGAGATCATCTTGTGCTGTTTTTTACGGGCATCAGTATGCTGCAAAAATCGAAAAGGTGTGACGTTGCTTCGATGAGATATTTCTAAAATTAACAGTTTTGCTTAAATTGGAATAAAAAAAGAACAAATTCGAATTTTAGGAAAAAACGCTTCGAGGTGCACGAGGACCTGAGCCAAGGTACCTTTAACCAAAGTTTCGTACTTCTGGCCCGTTCCATCTCGCCAGGAGGCGATCGACAGACACACACACACACACACACATACACACACACACAAACTTTTGGTTTTATTTATATAGATTTAAAATATTGCCGCATGAAAAGTAGAAACTAGCAGTCGCCATGGCTCGCTTGGCGACTGCTATCACCATGACAATATAAATTGTAAAATTTTTAAATCCTAATTAATCTCTAAAATATATTTATTTCACAAACGTTTTGAATGACTTTTTTCGAGTTGTTCAAATTATTTGTAACAAGAAAAATGCAATGCATTTAGAACACATATTTTAAAAAGGAAAACATTATTTGATTAAATCACAAATAAAATAAAACTGGCTTTAAAATCACAAATAGTGTGGTGTTTCCGTTTTCAAAAAAATTATTTACATTATTTCTGTTACTTAAGAAAGAAGATACACTTATAGTATATTTACGACAAAATATCATTTAAGTTATAATTTATAAAATGAGTATCCTTTTTTATCTCGATTTCGAAAAACTCATTATGATAAAAATTTACTTAATTTTAACAGCAAAACATTCCACAGAGAATTTTTTATAAATAAAACATATTATCTTACAAATATATTACTTAAGAAATGTTTGATTAATTTTCAAAACTGCAGGTAGATTTAAAGTTAAAGAAAAAGTAATAATTACTTTATTTTTCGGCTTAGAAAAATATTATTATGAGAAACATTTACTTAATTATTTTTAGCAACAATAAAGTTAAGAAATTCCACAAAGAACATTTCTTAAGAAAAATGTTATCTTGATAGTAATTTGCCTATAAACAGTATTTGAATTAATTTACAAATATGCTAATATGTTTAAAACGAATTGTTTTCTCGGTTTAGAAACGTTTTACTATGAGAAAAATTTGTTTAATTACACAGTCGACAAAAATAAACTTTTTTTCCGAACACAAATCAAATTAAGTATTTTCAACTAAATTCGAAACGTAGAATTTAAAATAATTACAATAAAACTTTAGCACACAGTGCTTTTTTTATTGTAATGGCAGAACTGGAAGAAACTCAGAAAATAATTTAAAACATGCATTTTCTCATTATTAATGCCGTTAATTTATCACATAATACTACTGTTACTGAGATGATATACATGTTTTAGACTTAATAAAACACAAACAAACAGATAAATAAATAAATATTTATTAAATGCGTTGAAATGTTATTATATTTTTCTTTGATGCGGCGTCCAATAACCTCGCTTTAGAAATCATGAAAAGCGCCAAGATTTTATGGAAAGAAATGCCGAAGTGAAAGTAAAATTCGACACTTCACGACTTGGTAGGACTTATGAACCTCTTCTATTAGGATTTTATAATTTGCATCGTTCTTGTTTCTTCTTTCTTTTACCACTAATCTTTTTACCATCTTCACAAATGATTTCCAAGCGGGTAATTTATTTTTATCACCATGAAGAACAGGTTGGAGTAAAGATTCTATTTTTTAAAAATATCCTGATCCTAAGACGGAAGTTAGAATCATCGAAATAATTTGAAGATTTCCACCACATGATAGGGCAGCAAATATCAAAGAGCTTGTTACTTTCCTCAACTAATCTAAAGCCTTGCAAATTTCTCAATGTGCGTGAGGAACCCAACTATTATAGTGGGAGACTAGAAATAACAACATGAGTAGGGGTTGTGGTTTTGTCTTCAGCAAACAGGGCTAGCCCATGCAAACGAAAATCGCGAAAAAAGTGAAATTTTCCATTTTTAGTTTCACAGAAATGACAAAGCGGGAAAGATGGGTAGCCCTCACATTTAAATGGATTGCAAATAAAAATACCAACAAACAAAAGTACTACCCGTATTTTACATTAAAAACAAAACTAGAACTTCTTTAACAATCGTAATTAAAAAAAATTATCATATCAAATTTCTTAATGAAATATATTTAAAATGCTTTCGTCTTACTTTTTTGCAGACAGATAAGTCGGCGGGTAGAGTCGCACACAGTAATCAGTAGCGGTATATCGTTTTTTTTTTGGTCCTACAAACATCACAATTAAATTAAACATCCGAAGAAGCTGTACAAGCACAATTTTCATAAAGATCCATCTAAGCTCTGAATCCAATCCTCTTCAAATGTTTCGCCGCAATGTAATGCATTCGGTCTCTTTTTCTTGATCTTGGGAAATAATTGGGATATATTTTTCTTTGTTTTCAACAACGAAGCGCCTTTTTTAGCAGCTTCAAAATTGTTTTCTTTTTCGCTTTGTCTTTTTCATTGCCTTTGCTTTTCTATCCTGCCACTACTTTTTGTTTTATCTTGTAGACGTTATAATCTCGCTCATTTAGACCGTTCGAGTCCGTATTTCCAAGAAGCTTTTTGTGGAGGACTTTCAGAATCGGAAGTCAGCTACTTGGTACTTCATACCTTTTTACTGCTTGTCTTACTAATAAGTTACCTTCCATCACACACTTAACTGCTCCTTTCATTTTCATTTCGTCCCTTTTCCTCTATGACTAATATCCCCTTAAATTTCTGAAGGTTCTACGTTTTTCATCAGCAACACTAACAGTATTTTAACATACTTTCCATAAATAAGCAAACTGACAAAACAATTGTAGTTTGTTAAAACAATATTGTGAAATTCAAAAATTAAAACAATGTCCGGGCTAGAAATAAAATTTCACGTTAAATTAAAGCACAAATGAGCATTAAAACGCATTAATTTAACGTGAAATTTTATTTCTATTACTTTGCACAAAGTTAAATCATTAATGTCCGGTCTACCCGACATTATCGTCTTTGGAGGTACCCATTCATTATTAACCTCTTCATTCCAAGTGTACCCAATTGGGTACATTTTAAAATACTGTTTATTAACTACTGTTTGTGCAATTTGAAAGCTAAAACACCCAATTGTTTTTGAAATTTATCAACGGATAGTTTACTTCGTTTTAAACATGGAAAACATGGAAATTGGGATTAATTATTATTTAAACTAATTACACTGCAATTAGTTTAAATAATAATTAATCCCAAAATGTGTGCAAAAAAAAAAACTTTTTTTCTGCCCCAAAGACTTTGTTAACTGATCTTAGAAGTATTTTTCACGCTGAACTCGAAAATGAAAACCATTTTCTCTATCACGTTAGGATTTTCTGTGCAAGGTGCTGTAATAGTTGACATTAATACCATTTACCATAAATTATTGCAGTACCTTACAAGCAAAACCCTTAAGTGATTCAGCTTGGAAAATACTTCTAAGATCAGCCAATAAAGTCTTTAAGATCAGTCAATAAAGTCTTTTAAAATTTTTTTAAAAAAGTTATTTTGTTTTGTAATCATTTTTTAAATCAGAGAACCAAAAAATTGTATCAAAATTGTTTGTGCTTAGTTCTTGGGTCTGAAGAGACATTTTAAAACACAGCTCTTAAATTGTACAATAAATGTTACATATAATACACAGTGTGTCGAAGAATTTTTAAGACTATATTTATAAAATAAAAAAACTAGTAATTATAATTATTTATTTAGTATTTTTATTCAAAATAAGTTCCTTTGCCTTCAATACACTTGTAACTGCGGTTTAACAACGATTCGAATATCTGTTCCAGCTCACATTGCGGGACTGCCTCCAAAGCTCGCGTCGAAGCTTTTTGCATAATGTCAATGTCATCAAAGGCAAAAAAAAAAAAAAAAAAAACAGTAAACAAGTGAACTGAGGTTTTGGCAGTGGATCAGCTGATAGTTAAGGAGTTTCACGAATGCTCGATAACACAGATAGCGAGCACCACTGCAAGCTTAGTTCCAGCTGTTGTCTTAAAGATTCTTTGATACATTGTCTACAAACAGCTGCCTCGCGAGCTTTGGAGACAGTCCCACAATGTGAGCTGGAACAGGCATTGGAATCATTGTAAAAGTGCTGTAACAAATGTATTGAAGCCGAAGGAGCTTATTTTGAATAAAAATACAAATATAATTAGTAGTTTTTATTTTATTTCATAAGCCTAGTCTTAAAAATTCTTTGATACACTGTGTAGCTCAACCTTTGACAAAGTGCGACAAATTGTGACAAAGTGTGACATGGGGAGGGGAGGCGGTAACAAGAAGTGTGACATCGGGCTTATGCAACATAGCGTGACATGTGACAAAGGGGGGAGGGGTTATATTGAAGTGTGACATTTTGTGACACAGGGGGTGAGGGAGTCACATATATCGGAGAAAACCGTGACATCATTTATGAAAGGTCCCAAACAAGCGTGCACACTTAAGTATTGCACTTCAATGAAGTTTGTTAGCAACGACGTAATTTTTTTTGGCAGGAACAAAACACACCCTCCCGAGTGCCTCACTCGGCACGCCACGCCTCATTTGTTTTTTCTCCAGAGGGCGCATTTATAATAAACCGTTACCTACGCAACGTGCTTAGTTTCTTAGAAATTGAAATATCCGTGGTTACCCGCTGTGCACGCTACTCGACTTTCCCATTGTGAAACTTTTTACTTAAAGTTATCTAAATAACAATAGGAATTCATAAAAAATATAATAATTTGTTGTTTCCAATGTGGAGGTACTTGCCTAGTTGGCATCCTCCTTTTCCACGGGAATTGCTGGCCATTTGTGAAGGGTCACCTGATAGGTGACCAGCATTGACCCTAACACACTATAGCCGGATAGCACCAGATGGCGCAACCACAACCACGCCACCCTCCTTTTTTGACCTAAGGGTGAAGGGAAGGGAAATTCTCCACCCTCCGATACCCTCGGAACTGCCTCGGGACTTCAGGGTCAACGGATTTTACATGCACATATCCCCAAGTGTATATGAGGGATCTTCAGCGGCTCGGGTATCGACCCCGAGATCCTCCGATCCGAAGCTCGACACCCTAACCGCCAGGCTACCACGGGCCAAATATGATCATTTAGCTGTTGTTTAACGAACCAGATTAGACTAGTGTTATTTTCAAAACAAATTATGTACGAAATATTCCAAAACGAATGCTTTTTTGGTAAATATTATCATTCATCTTCATGTCTTGTTAACTACAGGAATGGTAATCATTTTGCATATCAACATCGTTTTAAGTATGGCAAAATAATATCATGAGAGCAGGAAAATCTACTTTTTACGAGTCTGAAACTTATGAGGATGAAAATATTTCCATAGATGCAGGTTTTGAAGTGGGGAACATAAAATATCCCTCTGAAAAAATTCAAGTTTCTTTTGTTAAGGAAACTTTATCATAAAAACTCTTCAACTCATACTTAAAAGTCGTAAAAGCATCTCCGCAAAGTCATAAAGTTGTAAAGTAAAAAAATAAAATAAAATACATAAAATTACAGTCTGCTGCACTTAGCTTAGCCATTAGAAATAAACAAATAAATAAAGAAAAGTTAGCAGAAATATTTTCAATTTTTGATTTCATTCCAGAAGAAATGAAAGGATTTCTTAAAAAACAAAATTGCTAGATCGATTCTGTGTCTAATGAGTCTTACTTAATAATGTAACGCAAAGCGTGTGGTTATATAATGCGAGTATATATAATGGCGTATATCTAATGGCTGTATATATCATGGCTGTATATAAAATGGCGAATCGACTGGTCTTTTCCATTTTTAACACGGGCATGACCGTGCGGATACCGTTAATATTATAAGAGGTAAAAAAACATTCATTGCATAACTTTCTATAATCGATTAACTGTGATTATAATAAGTGCGGTTTTAGCATTTAGTATCCAATCAACTTTTTCGTTTGTTTAAATGCGTAAAATTAAGTTATTAAACACTTTCTTCGATGGAGTAAAATGAATAAAACACATGAAAAGCAATGAACAAGGTAAAACTGAAAAACATTTCACGTTAAGAAAGCACAAATGAGCAGTAAATGCAGACATATGTTTCGGGATTTCTTGGAATCGCTTTTTCAATGTAGTAGTGGAGCTTCTAGATGAAAAAAACATCCAAATGAGTTGGATGTTTAAAATTGGATTTTAATGTTCATTTGTGCTTTCTTAATGTGAAAAGTTTTTCAGTGTTACTAGTACACAAAGTTCCTTTATTTCTTTTTTGATGAACAAGGTGTTTTGAGTATAGACCACACTGAATCTAAACTTGGGAATATTTTATGAACTGAAATAATGGATTCATGTATTTTTTCAAACTTCGCAGGAATATAAAATCCATTGTTCAACCAAAATTGCTTTAGAAGATATTTGATTTCTGTTGATTGCTACATTCTATTGAAAAATGATGATTGTAATCTTTATCGACAAAACCAATTTTAACAACATTTTAAAAATAGCAGACTGAAACAAAAGTGAGAAATACAATATTAAATCGATCATGACTTAAAACATTAAATTAAAATCGTTCCCAAACCGAGAGAATGTTTCTGACGACACTATTTGTCTTTTCGTCTTGAGCCCGTAAAAAATCTCGTTTCTCTTATTTTTTAAAAACGAAAGTCTTAGAAATCGCACAAGGCATTTTTATTTCTTCGCACGAAGACATTTTTCAGTGTGAAGGAATGAAAAGCGTTCGAAATTAAACCCGCCAGAATGTAGGTTGTTTTAAAATAAATATAGATTCACAGTATCCTCCAATGTGTGTGAAAGATGTTAATAAATATGCCATCAAGACCATAGTGAAATGCAAGTATGTTGCTTTATCTGAAATAAAAGCTAAAGGCAAGGAAATAAATTTTACGCTTGATTGTTTCACAATAGTAATGATCCCTTTTAAACAGTCTAGTGAATTTACATTTTTTAAGGATCATCTCTCGTAGAAATTTCTACAAGAATTTCCTTCCTACAATGTTACAAAGAAGATGAGCAATGTGACAGTTAAATTATGGTTACGGAATTCCCTGATAATAATGATTGAAAAAGTCAGGATAAAAGTAATTATTATTGTGTTTTATCATAAAATCTGTTTACACTGATTAATGAACCGAGAGGTAGCGAAGAATTACTTAATAAAAAGTAATATGCTAAATGCTCCAAATACAAAAAAAGCAATATGAAAATGGCTTAGTCACCCATACATCTATGATTGTATTTATCCCTAATTTATGGCTACTTTCTCTTTTTTTTAGACAAGATGCAATTGTAAGTGTTGTTTTGAGTGACTATCTATAATCCTTTGGAAAGTTTTTTGAAAATTGAAATTGCTTTTTGTTTATGATTTCTAATGAATATTTTTGTTAGCGATATCTGTGATATCAATTGGCAGTTTTAAAAATTATTACGTTTGCGTAGTTAAATACTTCTGTTATAAAAGAGATACATTTTTACAGGAGTTTGAATTGGCTTTGTTTTTAATTTCATAACAAAAAACAAGCAGTTTTAATTGCCAACTAATTTTGCTGCCTTCGTTAAAACTGATCTTCGTTAAAAACCTTGCAATTTGTGTAAACATAGGGTAATTCGAGGAGAGTTGCTTCACCATAAAAAAAGTGCCTGCCAAATTTTATGTTTTCAATAATATCAGTGGAAATTTTTGCCAAGAAGAGTATTTGTTACATAGTTTCAATGTATATACTGCAATTTGATATTTGAGTATTTGCTTTTGAGTAGCAAGAGAAACTTTACAAGATCGAATTTGGCCCTCTCTCCGTACATGTGAGGTGAGTTGCCCCAGTAAAGAAAGAGAGATGTCCCGAGAAAATAAGTCAGTTAAAATGGCAGACATGAAAAATTTTCCATGTTGATTATCATAAAAGAACATAAAAAAATATTTACCACCTTTAAAATTTGAAAAGAACATAAAAAACGACGGTTTATTTCTTATGTTTTGAAAATAACATTAAACCTAAACTTAAATATTTAAAGTAAAATAAAAAGTTATGTTTAATCTAATTTTAAACTTTGAAGATGTAACAGGAAAAAAAATTGCATCTTTAAACCTTAAATTGTATACTTTCTTCCATAAATATTGCGTATTTCACCGATACATAGCATCTACTTTTCACAATGAATGCATTCAAAACCTTCAATAATTGACGTATATTTTATAGTAATTTTCAAGCCTTTTAAACAAGTATTGACTATCATCGATATTTTCTGGCTTAAATATTTTAATTGTTTCAGTAGGGTTTTCTTCAGTCTAACAGCCTCTCCTTTCTCCAGAACTCTTCCATTTATAAATCATCTTTATTCTGCACTCAAAGCAGTAAACTGCGTGACTTTAATATTCATACAAAATAATTAGTATATGAAGGAGATTTTGTGGTTAATTACGTAAGCATTATATGGTTAATAACATGGTAATTAAATAGTTAATTGTATGCGTATTAACCTATAGTGACCTAAGAGAGTGCAAGAAAATACGATTCAAGAAGACACGTTCAACCAAGTTTTTCTGCGTCAAAGACTTATATTATGTTATTATATGCTACTTTATATACAATAAATTAAGCAATAATATATATAATTTAAATTAATTAACTTTATCTAAAATAAATTAAGTAACACTGTATAAGCAATAAATTAACATTATTCATAAATTAAATTAACATTTATGCATTAAATTAAGTAACAGTATTTTTATTTTCAGAAGTGACGGATTTATAAAATTTTTTAGAAAAATTGAAATATACAGCCAGGCATCTATCCCTACATCATGCATAGTGGAGCATCTCTCCTTTTTCTCTCTGGGGTATCAGTCCTCTTTGTTAAGAAGAGATGTCCCTTTACGCTATTTTTATTAGAACAACGATTACGGCTATCTGGTTTTACCATGCTGTATTTCAATAAACTCATCTTCCCGTTAACAGTACGATTTTTTCACATCAACATAAATTATTGTGCTCACGTTACAAATAAAAACCGCGAATTTTAATTTCAGTCAAAAATAAGTCTTTTTGACAAAATACTCCAATTTTGATTATTTTGCCACACAAAAAAGTACATTTCATACAGGGAAGCATTCAGTTAATAAGTGAACAATCCACACAATATGTGTTGTCTTATTAACCACTTAAAGCATTTGCCCGTATGTGACGCGGGCGAAAGTTACCGGAAAGTTTGCCCAAGCCCGAGCGTTATTTTATCCCTAATGCCCGTCTGAGACCTGTTTACACTTTGTTTGTATAATATATTTCGTTTATGTAACTTTTACCCCACCGCCTGCTGCCTAGTCACCCCACATAGAATTGAACCTGAAATTGCAAAGAATAACTTACACTATACTAGTTTTTCAGAAAATTTTCGTGACTTTAAAGGGTGTTTGTTAGCCAATTGCTAACGTGTCGACAGTTTAGTACATTAACTACACTACATTTTCAAATAAAATCCTTTATTTTAACGAAACTTAATTTGCGACACTTAGGCGCACACACATACATTCAATCTATCTAAACACTCAAAACTGAACAACTGAACACACATTCCTTACTCGGAAAATCTTATAACAGTCAGTCACCTGCTGGCGTTCACAATATGCAAATTTACTGAACAAGGGGTTAAATATTCTGACTTACATACTCTCCTCGAATTACCTTAATTTACAATTTGTGTGAGAACCGTTCCTTTCCTTCTACTGGGGCTGCGTATGGTCACTAACCTTTGCAGATCTAGTGCATTCTCCGGAAACCGGCATCCATTCTATCCAGTAGCACTACTATCGACAGATGCCCTTACCACTTGAGAATTTTGACACTCAGTTTTCCCCTAGATGGCGATAAAGTGGTGACCTAACTAATGCGAAATTGCTCTAGGAATTTAATTTATCCGAGAGTATCCAAGCCAAATGGATACTCTCGGATACTCAAGGGATCTTTAACATGCCGCATAATCATACGACATGAGCTTTGACGGTTTTCTGCATCTTGAAAATCCACCGACTTAGGCGAGGTCTGATCCTGCGAACTTGGGCGTACGAGACCAGTGCCTTGCCACTACTCCACCCTGCCTGCGAGAAACGTTCCCAACACATATGTACACACAGTACATAATACGTTATTGTTGTACAATAGCAATGACAAAGCAAAAGGTGCTTCAATAAACCCAATTTCTTTCTCAGAGCTACTTTTTAAAACGAAACCTTTGCAAACAATTCAGGAAAGCAACTTTAGAAATTGTTTGTTATTTCCCGTGAAACCTGCGTTGGTATACTGATTTAAAATATTGGCAGGATACAAAGTATAGGAAGTAACATTCTCTGTTTTATAGTTATTGTCGGTGAATTTATTCGCAATATTTCGGTGAAAAAGGTTTTATTCATAATATTTCGGTGAACTTATTCATAATGGCCTTTTAAAAATGAATTTTTGTTCTTTTTTTTTCTGTTACGCTTGTATGCAAGATACATGCATTGAATAATTCATTGAATTTTTAGAAACCGAAATGAAACATTTTAAAACAGAACCCAGGAGAAACCGATCAGACTTTCATGAATACCATGCATTTCACTGGATGCTCTATAGAACTTCTCATCTGATTTATCTTCATCTTGTTATGCCATTCTTTTAGCCTCCCTATAAAATGCAACAACTTTATGCAGTTTTCTATTTTATGTATCTTTTGCTTGTGATCTCAAAAACCGAGTTTTTTATGTTCTAAGAATTAAACAAGGAGTTCAACCACAGTTAAAATGCGACGACTTTCTCATACATTAATAGCGATCTTAGAACCTTAGTTACCAATTGGAATTGGCTCTAATTTATTTCAAAATTTTCTTATTATTGGTTAATGCATTCATTTCAAAACGGAACAGCTCTTTTATGCAAAAAGAAAATTGTTTAAAAATTTCTTGAACCTTTTTATGAGACATAAAACTGCAGCTATGTTTGATTAATATCCTATTGATTTTCTTACCTTCTACAAAAAATTGTGTTTCAAATGTAACAGCTCCTCCTTTTTTCTAAAATTTTTCCAATACTTGAATGCAAGAATATCTAATATACTATATTTTTTAAAAAATTCCAATCAACTATGAGTGATGAATAGTTAGTTATCAAGATTAAAAAGTTTCTTTTGTTGTTGAATCCTTTTTAAAAGTATCTATTATCAATAGGTACCATTTACCTTAAGGTTCGTTCACTCCAAAAGGAGCGGAGATATTTTGCTTTCGTCCTAATAACGCAACCAAGATGAACTCCCGATTCTTATTGAGCGCTTGAAAATTACGGTTTTGTTAAACCTTCTTTAGGATAAACAGAGAATAAACGATTTTTTTCACAATCAGCGGTTTGAGTACCATCTTTTTAATTGTTATTCAACTGTTGTAATTAAATATGGTAAAATAACAATAAAATAAATGGTTATTTTACTATTTTCTTACGGAAATTTTTAGCAGTGTGGTAAGAGCTCGTTGTCAAAAGTAGTGTTAAATTGGTCCCACCTTGGTGGAAAAAACCTGCTGTTGTTTTGATATGATTCATGAAAAACACCTGTACATCACTGTAGCTGAGAAAAAAAAAACAGACAAAGAAAAAATAAATACAAATTTAATAAAAATTATTTATAAGCAATTGATTTTTCCTCTTCCTAGAGGAAGAAAATGGCGCTATGTTAACCTCCATATATTTTTCTTATATTTTTGTAAAACGAATAATGTCACAATGCCTTGGGGGAAAAGGCACAAATTACAGAAGGAAGACAAAAGAATAAAAATAAATATTCAGAAGAAAATAATAAAATACAGCGGAGAGCAGAATAAATTTACGTTACTTCCATCTGAGAAGAAAACTTTCTAATGTAATGTTATTTCAAATCTCGCATCATGAAGTTTTGCAGCACTATACATTCTAAATTCTGCACTATTTTTTACGGCGCAGATTTCCATTAGATTTTATATGTGTAGTGCGAAATTTTCTTCAATGCTGAATTGTTTGCAAGTTATTTGAAAATAGTAGATATTTCAAACTTTCTTTGTTAAGTAGTTAGCTTTAAAATTCTCGGAACCTAAGTTGTTTTTTATGAACTTTTTAGGCCACATAAGATTATTAAAAGTCCAGGTATATTATTACAAAATCCAAAAAATGTTTCTTATAGTAAAATAAAGTGTAAGTGAATTTTCGTCAAAAAATGAAACATTTGGCTATGGATGAACACCGCCATTTTAAAAGAGCACAAAATATAATTCTAAATTATGATCACTTTAAGGACCGAGGCATGTTTCTGACGTCACCATTTGTCTCAGCCTTTCTAAAAATCATTTTATAAAAAAACGCATCTTTCTTCTTTTCGTCGAAGGAAATCATTGTTCAAGTTCAATTTCATTTCTTTACTTTCTAAAAATAGCATTTTCCAAGGAGCTGCTAAGAATTCTGGGACCTTTTAGTGAATCTAATAACAAGATGGAGTACCTTCAGTAGCAGGGTAGTAATTAGCATGTACACAGTATTTAAGTCTTTGAATGATCCTTTTAAGATACATTAGGAGGACAAGTGCACCTAACAAATGAACTTTGCAAACAACTTGAATTAAAGTTAGCTTTTTAAGAAGTTATTTCTATCCACAGATTTTGAAATTAACGTGGAGATGACGACAATTAATGTTTAGCTGCCAACGACGCTGCTGAAACCACCAGTATTTATATTTAAACTAAATGATAAACTGTACACTTGCTGGTCACAGTGACTGAAATTAATTCCGTCTTTAAAAACTATGTTCTAAAAAAAAGAAGTTACAGATTAAAGAAAAATTGCTTGATTGAAACGGCCATGTCTTTATGGTTACTAATAATCTCATTAGCATTATTTCCTGCTTGTTCCCGTTAGAATTTATTATTGTTTTTGCCAACTATAAAATTCAAAGCTAAAAAATTATTTTCAAAAACCTTTGAAAACAATTTTTTTTTTGAAAGTTTGGTACCCATGAAAAACCGAAAGACAATTTCCTTTCCCTTAATTTTTTTGAAAGTGTTTTTTGTCACTGTTGTGGCTATCTCGGAACTTTCTTCTGTCTCCTTTATATGAATATTACTACTCGCCAAATATTCCTATTATGATACAAATCCTTATTGGAAAAATAAATAAATTGTATAAAAAGAATGATTTTAAACCAAGATCAACTAATTAAAAGGTTTTACTATTAGCAAAGCCTCGAAATGCTAAAAATATTACTAAGAATTTTATTTGCTGACCTTGTAAGTCAAATGGCAACAGCACAAGACCAAACAAAGTCTCTGCTCCCTTGCGCGATTGGTTCCAAAGTATAATTTTTCGAGTTGTTGGATTCTTCAGATATACGCTTAGTGAGAAAAACGTTCGATTGTTCCACCCCATTCTAGAGAATGGCGCCCAAGTTCAAGCAACATTATTTTCTAGTAGGATGTATGTGTGTACCGAATTTCGTAAAATTTTATGCATTACGTCTTGAGTTACAGCGCCCACAAAAAACTAATAAAAAGTTGGATTGCTCCACCCGCTTTAAGTGAATGGCACAAGAATGTAATCAACAACTCTTCCTATTGAGGTCTCACTTGTATACCGAAGTGTATTCGATTTCTTCCATTACTTCTTGAGATATTGCATTCACACTAATCGAGAAAAACTTTCAACTGCTTCGACCCCTTTAAATCGTCAAAAATTGTTCAGCACCAGTTCCCATGGGTCCAGTTCAAGGTCCATGCGTGCACTTAATTTCATTCTATTCCATGCATTAATTTTTGAGTTATAGCGGTCACCAAAAAAAAAAAAAAAAAAAAAAAAAACCATATAGACACGCAGACAGACATTTTCTAAAAATGGTCAAAATTGCTTCAGCACTCCTCAGAACATCTAAATCTGTCGAAATTCGAAAAATTTCACGAATCCAATACTTTTTTCTGTTATTGGATGCAGAAGAAAATAAAAAGGAGAAAGGGGAAAAGACATGCTCCGTGTTATCATAATAATGGTAATTAATCCTACATAAATGTACTTTTTTCAAAGTTTGAGACTTGTTGTCAATTTAGTGGTTCATTAATGGAAATAAATTGGATGTTTGAAAAACACCACAAGAAAAGCAATCACAGAGGTTCCAATAATGAAAGACAACCATCTTTTTTTACAAATCAGTATTGCGTAATCTTTTTTGACAACATCTCTGAGAAGCAATACAAGAGATATCTCGCCTTTTTCCTCTATTGTTGAAGAGAATTAGAAGTACATTAAGGAAAACTGATTGGATTTACACTGTTTGTAGTACCGTCGTATTAAAGACTAGACTGGTCAAAAAGGTCCTTTTTTATTTCTTGCTGTTCTTTTTCGCAACTGTGCTACTGAAGAAACATTCCTGTAGTATGTGATCGAGAGATAAAGATTTTCTTTTGCTTCGAAAGGAGCATTTTTTATCCAACATCCCCGTTAGAAAAAAGCTTAGTGAGATTGCCTAAAAGAAATCTTAACCCTCTAATGCCCAAGTTTTTTCTTTGTCGTCCGCCTTGAGGTGGAGTTGATAATTAGTAATTTAATTAAACATTTCTTTCATTGTCTTACATTGTGGTTAATAGTTTCGTAGAAAATTTTAGTGTTATTTTTGATTAATCATTTCTTTAAATTATTTAAATTTGAATTGACCCTTTACTGCCCAAGTTTTGTTATCGTCGTCCGCCTTGAGGCGGAGTTGGTAATTAGAGGGTTAATATTTACTAAAAATATCGCCAAAACTTTTGTTAGAGTTCGTTTACAGCGCTTTACTGCCTAATTGTTTTAAAGCTTCCTCAATAAATTTCTTAAATTAAACGAAAATCAATTTATAAGATATATATGGTATAAACAAAACTTTTACACAGCGTAATCTGAATTTTACATATTACATTTACGTAGCTATATATAAAAAAATAAGTTCACTTGAAGGATTTTAATGATTTCAAAGTCTGTTAATTTCTCTTTCAAGTAACACAGAAGATTTTGTTATTCTTTTGCCACTAGTTGAACTTTTTCATTCTTTCCTTTCCGTTCAAGAGTTCTCCATCGTTTCTTTACCTGAAAGTTAAATTGAAGTTGGGGTTTTTAAGTTTTAACAACTTTCTATTTGAGAATTTTGCTATTAAATAATGGAATAGAAGTCACAGTGAAATCTTCAAAGTATTAGTTCGAATTCTTGCTCTTAATTCGTGAAACAAATAAATCTGAAATTTTGTGCAACATTTTAAACCCTAATCTAATGATTTAACGCTGCTAAAAATAATAATAAGTTTCATTTCAGAAGAAGGAAACTGAAAAGAACGAAATGTGCCTCTTTTTGCAAAGTATTGCACTTTCGAAGTTTAACATGCCGAAGTAATCTTTTATTCAAATTTCAAAATTATTCAAACTTGTAATGTCTTTTCTTACTAGATAAGGCAATTTTCATCTATACTCAAGTTTAAAGAAATAAAAATACTGCAGAATGGTTAAATTAAATCTGCTTAAAATGGTTCCATTTTTGCTTCTTTCGAAAGTAGCAATTTTATGTAAATTCAGTTCATGTGCAGAATTGAACTAAAAATGAAATATTTTTAAAGATTATGTCTTTCTTTCAGAAGTTTCGAGACATTTAAAACTTCTGTCAGTTTGACTAAAGTTGCCTTCATAAGTTATTTTGCGAAGCATAGCACTAATAGCAGAACAGGAATTTTCCCTAATTTCTTTTTATAAATCTTCAACACACACACTGGGGATACAATTAAATTTGCCCTATTAAGACCTACGCAGCGCTCGTTCTAAAAGACGTATGACATTGAAATTTGGTTCATACATTACATGGACTATGGGATAAGAAATCTACGAGAAGCAAATAACGGAGGTCAGCAATTTAAAAATTGATCGAGAACTTCTCTTTCTAATTTTTTGTTGAGGTTTGTTGCAGAAAAAATGATATAAAAGCTTTATCAATGAAGTGTTTTTGTTAAAAATCATAAAACACATATAGTAGATAACTATATACGTATAACAAGAAAAAAATATTATAAGGTCTTTTTAACTTTCTATATTAGGGACCGTTAAATGATGTCACACTTTCTTTCAATAAGGACGCTGTTGCAACGTGCACCCCTCCCCCTATGTCACAAAATGTCACACTTCGTCATGACCCCTACCCTCTTTTGTCCCAAAATGCCACACTTAGTCAAGACCCCTACCCCTTTGTCACATGTCACGCTACTCCTTTGTCATATGTCACGTTTCTGAACAGCAAGTACATACAAAAGTATATGTACTTGCTGTTCAGAAACAAAACAATACGTTAAAGATCACGTTTATAATTTTATTTTTGATCTTTCAATGACATTTGTGAGCGTAATAATAATAATGATTACATGTAAACTTAATTTGTATAAAATGATTTTAAGGTTTACAACACAAAAGATAATGAGTATAGAATAGTAAAATATATTAATTGTTTGAATTCTGAAAAAATGACCTACGCAATTTTATCTTATAAGTGTTAATGCCTAAGAAAATTTCCTTTTTAACTTTTAACAAGAAGTAAATTTAAACCTTAATCAGCATCGGTGTTTAAGACACAAAATGACCAATGAAACTTCAAAATAAAATTATGAAAGTAAAAATACTGTAAAAATAAAAGTTAGGGGAGAGCGGGGCTAAACCGTACGGCGAGGCTAAGCCGTACACCCCTCTTTTGGCCTAGATTTCAAGCTAGACGATCCCGTCAAGTGCTGCAGTCTAGCTGCAGATCGCGCAAGTTTACAGTATAGATATCGTTTCGCTATGTGTATGAGTATCAGTGTCTCAGTAAAAAAACCAGTTTTTCCTCTTTTTCTTCTAATTTTCATCCAGTTCTAAATAAAAGGTAAGTGAAGAATCTTTTTTTTTTGTATGCCAGTAACTGTAAGATCATAATAAACTACTTCTCTTAAGCTCTCTTTTGGTTGTTAGCGATGATTGGTTAAGTGATAGAATTTAAGGTTATTTTAATATATTGCCACGAGGTACAGATTGGGGCTAAATCGTACAGAAGTGTTCGGTTTAGCCCCTAACTGTACGACATAGCCCCAAATGGTTTGCTATGGCAACAAACCTACATCAATTGTAACTTACGAGGAAAGTAGGCCTAAGTTATGTTTTATATTTCTTCTATGTAGGCTAATGTTAAAGTTTTATATTTCTTCCTAACAACTTTTTCATAGTTATAAGAAAATTATGACTTGCTAGGTATAAAAAGTCACAACTGGAAGAGTCAGCTAAGGTAAAAGAGCTGAAGGAAAAAATTCAACAACTGCAGGGAAAGATAAAAGCTGAAAAGGTAGGGCAGAAAAATTCAAAACAGGTGAACATGGGACTCAAAAGTAAAATCAAATCGAAGCCTAAACCCAAGAAAACAATTTCTAAAACAACAGTATCTGCAAAATCTAAAAGCAGGAGAAACATCAAATTTGATGATTCATCATCAGAAGACGAACTTCCTGATATGAAAGACGTTGTCGAAGACGATTATTTAGATGATGTGGACCCAATGAAGTCATTTCTTGATAAAGGGTTCACAAGAGAAGCTTCAGGTTCCGAGGATGTTTGCATTTTGTGCGATGATTTCGGCAAGGACAAAGAGCTGTGGTACAGGTACTGCTCAAGTTCAGGCCATTCCATTCAGCTTGCAGTGCTGCGGAGTCTGCAGACAACTACATTTGTGATTTATGTACAACGCTTAACGTGTGACCTTTTTTCTGCTCTCTTTTAGGTTTGTAATGAAATCTTAGAACTTTTTTTATTAAAGTTAACCTGATTTTTTTTGTTGCATTGTAATTTTTTCTAAAATTTTGCAATTGTAATACACAGTTTCTTAGTTACGACCTTTATAAGTAATAAAAAGTTTTTGTACAGTAATCTATCGCATTACAATCATTACTTACCTAAACAGATGATTTTTAAACTGTACGGTATAGCCCCGACCACCGGGGCTATTTCGTACAAGGTAACTTTTTTTTAATCACCAATTTTTATGTGTAAAAAGTGGAATAGTTCCAAAATGTTTATGCATGATCAGTAGCCGAATAATCAAATTATATATTGATTTTGTTCATATAACCTTTACTTTGTAATTTGCTATGTATCGACGAATCTCCTTATGTGTACGGTATAGCCCCGCTCTCCCCTAATTTGCTGATTTTAAATGTCTTCATAGAAGCCTAAATGTGTAATGTCACATTTCTTGTTACCTCCTCCCCTCCCCCTGTCACAATTTCTCGAACCCCTCCCCCATCATTTATGAATGACCCCTTAGGTCAAAACAGCCTCAAGTTTAAGCAGGTAGTTATGCAAAGACATTTCAATCTTTGTATAACTACTATATGCGTGATAGCACGCGTTAACATTTTGCCGCGTGTTCTATCACCTGTCAGCAACAATAAATCGCACCATTTTAATTTTATATTCTACTATTTTAATCGAGAACAATTTGTTATTTATACAGTTAAATATAGTGTTATTTATTTCAAAAAGGAAAGCACAGTGGAACCCTGCTATTTGTACACAATTCGTTCAGGAGGCAGTTCGAATGGCGAGTTGTACGAATGACGAATTATTTTTTCACACAAGATACAATGTAAATTGGATTACTCCGTTCCAGACCCACAGATAGTTGCTTATTTAAACCTATGAAACACAAATGTACAGTACTATAGATGAAATTATAGATTAATAACAATTTAACTGCACTTTGCTTGTACTGAGGTGAGCTGATGGCATAAGTGGAATGTTGAGAGGAGGAAGAGAAATAGTTAGAAGAGGAGTCCCCTTCCTTAAAAACATCAGGTAGCATCCCTTCAGGTGTTTTCTCCCTTTCTGCTGTTCTTTCTTTTTCCTGTCTTTTTGCAGTAGAAGAATCTTGGGTTTCTTTCTCTAAAGACCTGTACAATGTTCTCTGCCTTTGACGATTGTTCAAAATTTTTCTAAAATGGTTAAGTCAATAATATTGTCGTTGAACAAGTTAATGCTGTTGACCACAGCAGTGTCGGGATGCCATTTTCCCACCACTCTCAGTGTTTTTTCTCTCAGGGGTAACACAGCTCTTTCATTTCTGCAAAGGAAATACTTTCCGTACTGCTTTCCACCTCTGAAGAAGAAAGTTCGTCAACCACTTCCTCCTTCTGCCTCCTTAGAAAGTTAACATTGTCAGTAAAAGTATTAAAACTTTAAAAAAATCCAAAACGCCAAGCAAATTATTTCCAAACGAGTTCAAAATGAGCATAACTTCTCGATTATTTTCTTAAAAAAAGCCAAACTGGTAACCCAGCTGGCCCCAGGCGCCGAACGAATCGCGGAACTAGTACGAATGGCGAGTTGAATTTTGCTTGAACAAATTGCACGAATAGCGAGGCGCACGAATGTCGGGGTTCCACTGTACATAAATAAATAACTACAAAGACATTAAGTACCTTCTTTTGCTCTATGATTTTCGAATGCACACAAGCCGGGGGAAAATATTAATTTCTTTTGCAGTCACAAGACGTTAATAATGAACGAAAATTGATCCCCGTTTAAGTATAAGATTTGCTAATGTATTGGGAATTGCAGCACTACAATTGCCTAAATGAAAGGAGATGTGAAGAAAACGGTTGGATCTTTTCGGGCATAATAATGATTAAAAATTTAAAAATAAACTTATTTTTACCGTTTTTGTTTTAAAGATTGTTATTTTCATTTTTAAAGTTCAAAAGCATAAAAAAACTAAAATCCCGGGAGCAGACATTTTAGATTTAATAATAATAATAATAAAATCAGCTCAAAAAACTTTTAATTTAGTGGAGATTTCTAGACTAAACACATGAATGACACCAAGTTTTTCTCACAAGGTGAATAGAACTTGATTAGCTAGTGTTAATCATAAGTGACCATATGTAGGTGGCAATTTGAGTTTCTAGTTGTAGATTCTAACTAATATGACTAAACGGATTGTGGGACTTGGAACTGTATTAACTTGTTTCCATTAAACTATTTAATATTAAAATTAGATATGTACTCATATCCTATCACTCGCATTGAAATATATCAATTATAAAAGCTTACCAGACCCTTTTGTTTCTAAAAGCAGGAGAGTTTTTTGTTGTTATTTTGTTTAAATGGACTTAGTAACGTATTGGCTGTGATTGCAACCATTTTGCTTTGAAATATACTTCATATTTCGAGCAATGTTAATACTTTGACAACATAATTCTGTTTACTCAAATTTTAGCTTCTTTTCCTATGATTTTTTTTCTGTGTACAATGATACCGTGGCCTGACTAAAATACTGACGAAGAAAACTGATTTCTGTGATTAAGGTTTCAAACAGCTCGTAAAGAAATTTTCAGATTTATACATTCATTTAATTTTTATCTTAATTATAAAAAACTCTGATGTGAAATATAGAATGCATATAAGAAATTATGAATAACATTTTCTCTTCCCAGAATTAATATCAGAGAATTTATTCATAACTTTCGGTTTTTAAAATAAATTTTTTATCTTCCTTCGCGTAAACATGTACGTTGAACCTCGAAGCATGTATTGAATAATTCATTGAATTTCCAGAAACGGAAATGGAGAATTTTGACAACAGGCCTCATGAGAATAACGATAAAAGTCTTTTGAATATGATGCGTTTTCTTGGATGCTCCCTTCAAAATGAAATTTATTTCTTCATATCTGACTTTTCTGCATCTATTCATGCTAAACACTCCAACTTTCTTCTTCAGATTTCTTCCCGAACTAATCTTGGGGCAATCTTAATCTCTCAGAAGAAATACTACGGATGCCATCTCAAGCAATATAGTTTTAAAGTTTATGTTTCGGTCTTTTTGTCTGCAACTGTCGGATCACGTGACTCTTATTGTTGCTTTATTCCACATCAAATCAGGGATATCGTGTTTTTAACATATCCTTAGATTTAATACGCCTAATGGCAATTCTTTTCGAAGCACGAATATTATGTGCCTCTTTTTGTAAATGACTGAATGTATTGTTTTGGTGCAACGATTTCTGTTCAATGGGAACACATGAGATTGACTTAATGTTCATTCGGGAAGATTATTTTTCCATTATTCTATTTCAATTAATCGATTCAATTTTCCATCAAATCTTCTAAGAATCTGCTACCTTTCATTAAAAATAAATAAATAAATAAACTGATTACGAACAACATCTTAATATGTACAAATACAAATGTGACAACCGGCAACAGGCACAGGTCACAGCTAGGCTGGTCATAGCCAATTTAATAATCCCCAATGAACATCAACAGCCGTCTTAAATGTTTTTACCTCGCTGCAAGTACCAGTCGCTTCCGCCAAACTATTCTAACTGCTTACAACCCCTATTGAAGTAGAAATTTTCTCTAATTTCAAGATTAACTTGTGACCTGAATTGAACAACTGAATCATGTCCCCTCTTTTTTGCTCTGGGATATAGATATTGAGCCTTTTAAGCCTAACCTCATAACCTAAGTCTGAGAGACCGCTTACCAACCAAGTAGCCCTCCTTTGAACCCTTTCCAGTAAGATAATATCCTTTTTAAGGTGAGGAGACCGAAACTGAACAGCATACTCCAAATGAGGTCTTACCTAACTTCTGTATAATGGCAATACAACTTCCTTAGACCTGTTCGAAATAGCCTTATTGATAAACCCGAGCATCCTGTTAGCTTTTTTACTTACTATGCTACATTGCTGACTGAACTTGAAGTCGTGACTAATCAATACTCCTTGATCAACAACTGCTTCTATTCAAAGCATGACTGGCTTTGTTTTTCCTACTTCTGATTTGGCGGAGCTCACACTTGTACATTGGATCAAACAGGTGTTTGGAGCACCTTACTCCACTTGACTCCGTGTCTGTGCGTCAGAAAATAATCATTTTTCAGTCATTTCAAAAAAATCAATGGCATAAAATTGTGTAAGGAAATACATACCTCCGTCAGCAATAGTGAATTATTCAAAAAATGCTTAGAGAAAAATATTTATTATCATAAATATCGTACTATGCACACTGTTATTCTTGTATGTATTCCTTTTTGCCACATTAAATTCTTGAGTAAATAAATATAGACAGTAGGATAAAAAATTCGCAATTCCCTTAATTTCATTGTTTTTAGATATTTCATACACCCTTTAACCCTCTAATTTCCAACTCCGCCTCAAGGCGGACGACGATAAAAAAAATTGGCATTACAGGGTTAACCCATTCTCGTGCTGACTGACTGGTACTTTTACTGACGCGGTAGAAACCGCCAATCCGTCAATACGAAGGCGGAGTTACTGAGGTATTAAGAGCCAATTAGGTTAACCACAGGTTTAGCCAATCCGTGGTCTCGCCCATACCTGTCACCGTAAATGGAAGGGAAGGGCGTAGGGGATTGACCCTCTAATTCCCAACTCCGCCTCAAGCCGGACGACGATAACAAAACTTGGGCATTAGAGAGTTAATCATTCACTGTTAAAAATTTCCGTAAGAAAATAGTAAAATATCCATTTATTTGATTGCTATGTTATCATATTTAATTACAACAGTTGAATAACCATTAAAAAGATGGTACGCAAACCGCTGATTGTGAAAAAAATCGTTTATTATCTGTTTATCCTAAAGAAGGTTTAACTAACCGTAATTTTCCAACGCTCAATAAGAATCGGGCGTCCATCTTGGTTGCGAAACCTTACCGGTCATACGTTGTTGTTAAAATAGGAATAAAGATTTATCAGTTCAAGTTTGCATGTGTATATAAAGAAAAAAAATGGCTTAAGCAGTGGTTACAAAATAGAAGCACATACAACGTAAATTAAAAATTGGAAAATAAAAATGTGAAAATACATGAAAATTGCAAAAATAATAAAATAAAATGGAAATAAAATAAGTACAGAAAATACCGAAACAAAAAGCAACACAAAGTACACATGTAAAGGAGGGGGAGGGGGGAGAAAAAATAGACACAAAAAAGGAAAACTGACAAGAAAACCAAAAAAGAACAACACATTAAAGGAACTTATGCCAGACCTGTGAAAAATAAGGAGTTGGAGAAGAATCATTAACCAAATTAAAACGATTCCTGTTAATATAATAAGCTTCCCAAAAGTCAAGCTCTAAAGGGGAAGAACATTTTTGAATAATTTTCAAAGAATTGAAATCAAAAGAGTGGTTGGAATTCCAACAATGTTGAGCAATGCTAGACTTATTTAACTCTTGCTTTCGTACATAACCTTTAAGCTCATTTAACCGAATTTTCAGAGCACGTTTTGTCTGTCCAATGTAAGAAAGGCCGCAACGGCAACTAATTTATTAAATACCCCAAGTATTAAGTTGATCGACAGGATCTTTAAGAGAAGAGAAGGAAAGTTTGTTGCTAGGAGCAAAAACGACTTGAAATTGAAACCGTTTTAGGATTTTAGCAATACGAAAACTGACAGAATGAAAGAATGGTAACACAACCAAATTCTTTCTAGAAACCACATGATTGGGACCAGAAGTTTTTTTAGAAAGTTTGTTATAAATAGAATCAATTAAAGAGTGAGAAAATCCTCTATCAACAGCTACAGCTTTCAGATAGTTAAGTTCAATCTTGAGAAGCTCAGGAGAAGAGCAAATATTAATTGCACGATGGACAAGAGCATTAAAAGCCGAATATTTTTGGTTGGGACGATGAGACGACAGTCTATGAGGAGGTAAAGAAACAGCGAAAGGTTTACGATAGACAGAAGTAGTGAAACCAGACTCACTCTTAGAAATCAAAACATCAAGAAACGCGAGGCTACTATTAAGTTCTTTCTCACAAGAAAACTGGATATTAGGATCAATAGAGTTCATAATAGAAAGAGCATCATCAATACCTAACAAGTTAATGTCCGTTAGAACAAAACAATCATCCACATAACGAACATAAAATTGAAATTGCAATTTCTGGAATAGTTTTTCCTCAAAATAATGCATATAGAAATCACTTAAAATAGGACTAAGAGGACTTCCCATAGCCAGGCCATCTACCATAGCATAGAATTTACCATTAAATACAAAAGTGCTCTGTTGCAAGCACACACGAGTAAGAAAAACTAATTCCTCAATTTCCACAGAAGTAAAATGGAATTCAGAAAGCCTTTTCCTGAGGCAAGTCAAAGCGCCATCAACAGGAACATTAGTAAACAAAGAATTAACATCAAAAGAGGCCATAACCGAATTATTCGGAACGAAGTTATGAAGTTTCTTAACAAAATCAGTGGAATTTTTAACAGTAAAAACATTCAGACTCCTAAGTGGAGAAAACACAGAAACTAAATACTTGGAAAGTTTATATGAAGCAGTGCCAATATTGGAAACAATTGGTCTGAAAGGAATACCTGCTGGTTATGTGTCAGGTTAACAGATTTTGTAATCTACGAATTAAAAAGGTTCGGTTTTTGAACCATTTAAAATTTCTCCAGGCTTGCAGGCGCAAGAAAGTCATTCCTAAGTTTATCACTTTAAAGTGTAATTTACTGCGTTCTGTTAGGGTTGATAAGGTAATTTTTCGTTCTAAATTAGCTTTACTTAGAGCTTCAATCCAGGAAACTAGGAAAAAACTTTCGTTCATAGAACGTGAACTTTATGATTTACATCTTTCTGTATCTAATTCTAATTTCGATTTTGATTCTATTGATAGAATGTCATGGGCAAGACCTCTTCATTCATCTGACAGTCACAAAATTACTTTAAATAAGAAATTTACTAAGTAGTGTAACGATTCAAATGTTCCTGTTCCGGCTGATTTGCCTCTTGTCAATAGGAATGCTGTTGTAAATCTTTCGAAAATTCTTTTGAATAGTAATGAAATTAATGCTTTGAAATGTAATAACAATTTTGCTTTGGCTAAAAAGCCTTCTTTTTCTGAACTTATTGCTCCGGTTGAAAAAGCTTTCAAATTTAGTGCCTTAACTTCCACTCAAAAAGAGTCGGTTCGGCACCTTATTGCTTTCAATGTTGATTTCAATTCAAAAGTTCCTACTATTGGTTTTACCCATTCTGTGAAACGCTGTGTCAATAATTTAGTCTCAAATTCTGATTTGGTCATTACCAAAGCTGACAAGGGTGGTCAGATTGTTGTTCTTAATAAATCATCTTATGTTGAAAAAACTGATGACTTAATTGCTTCTGGTCCTTATTCTGAAATTTATAAAGATCCTAGCGACAAGGAGTTAAGAGCTATTTCTTCTGCTGTTAAGTCTGTTTATTCTATTCCTTTGATTGCTAAACGGTCTGTGATTCCTTCTGTTGCTAATTGTGCGCGTTTCTATGCTTTACCGAAGGTACACAAGGCAGGTATTCCTTTCAGACCAATTGTTTCCAATATTGGCACTGCTTCATATAAACTTTCCAAGTATTTAATTTCTGTGTTTTCTCCACTTAGGAGTCGGAATATTTTCACTGTTAAAAATTCCACTGATTTTGTTGAGAAACTTCATGACTTCGTTCCGAATAATTCGGTTATGGCCTCTTTTGATGTTAATTCTTTGTTTACTAATGTTCCTGTTGATGGCGCTTTGACTTGCCTCAGGAAAAGGCTTTCTGAATTCCATTTTACTTCTGTGGAAATTGAGGAATTAGTTTTTCTTACTCGCGTGTGCTTGCAACAGAGCACTTTTGTATTTAATGGTAAATTCTATGCTATGGTAGATGGCCTGGCTATGGGAAGTCCTCTTAGTCCTATTTTAAGTGATTTCTATATGCATTATTTTGAGGAAAAACTATTCCAGAAATTGCAATTTCAATTTTATGTTCGTTATGTGGATGATTGTTTTGTTCTAACGGACATTAACTTGTTAGGTATTGATGATGCTCTTTCTATTATGAACTCTATTGATCCTAATATCCAGTTTTCTTGTGAGAAAGAACTTAATAGTAGCCTCGCGTTTCTTGATGTTTTGATTTCTAGGAGTGAGTCTGGTTTCACTACTTCTGTCTATCGTAAACCTTTCGCTGTTTCTTTACCTCCTCATAGACTGTCGTCTCATCCTCCCAACCAAAAATATTCGGCTTTTAATGCTCTTGTCCATCGTGCTATTAATATTTGCTCTTTTCCTGAGCTTCTCAAGATTGAACTTAACTATCTGAAAGCTGTAGCTGTTGATAGAGGATTTTCTCACTCTTTAATTGATTCTATTTATAACAAACTTTCTAAAAAAACTTCTGGTCCCAATCATGTGGTTTCTAGGAAGAATTTGGTTGTGTTACCATTCTTTCATTCTGTCAGTTTTCGTATTGCTAAAATCCTAAAACGGATTCAATTTCAAGTCGTTTTTGCTCCTAGCAACAAACTTTACTTCTCTTCTCTTAAAGATCCTGTCGATCAACTTAATACTTGGGGTATTTACCAAATTAGTTGCCGTTGCGGCCTTTCTTACATTGGACAGACAAAACGTGCTCTGAAAATTTGGTTAAATGAGCATAAAGGTTATGTACGAAAGCAAGAGTTAAATAAGTCTAGCATTGCTCAACATTGTTGGAATTCCAACCACTCTTTTGATTTCAATTCTGGGAAAATGATTCAAAAATGTTCTTCCCCTTTAGAGCTTGACTTTTGGGAAGCTTATCATATTAACAGGAATTGTTTTAATTTGGTTAATGATTCTTCTTCAACTCCTTATTTTTCACAGGTCTGGCATAAATTCCTTTAATTTGTTGTTCTTTTTTGGTTTTCTTGTTAGTTTTCCTTTTTTGTGTCTATTTTTTCTCCCCCCCTCCCCCTCTTTTACATGTGTACTTTGTGTTGCTTTTTGTTTCGGTATTTTCTGTACTTATTTTATTTCCATTTTATTCTTTGTATTTTATTTTTTTATTTTCGCAATTTTCATGTATTTTCACATTTTTATGCATGCTGTCGTCTTTTTTTTTTTGTTTTTATTGATATTCTTTTTTACTTCCTGTACTTTCAACTGGATTCGTTTGTTGCTCTCTTATTGGTGACTTCCCGCTACTTCTACTTCCACTTCACACTGCCTTTATTCTCATTGGTTTACAGTTAATTCTTAGGCTATATAAGCTTTGTTTTTGTTGTTTTGTCTGCTTCATTTGGATGTTTTGCATCTAGAAGCTCCCTGTCGCATTGAAAAAGGGATTCCAAGCAATCCCGAAACATATGTCTGCGTTTTAATGCTTATTTGTGCTTAAAATTAACGTGAAATTACATTTCTATTACTGTTTACTTGCACAAAGTTAAATTATTTTTATTTTTATAGTGTTTTTCATTGTTTACTTGAACATTAATTAGGGTGAGTGCACCAGTAATTGACACCTTTAGAGTGATTCACGCCATTTTTATAGTTTAATCTTCAGAAATTACCTCAAAAATGATCGCTGCTGTGTACATTTTTAATTTAAACATTCCATAAAATATTTTATTTGAACATAAACGACCAAGGCAGTTTGGACCGAACTCTGGGGATCCAAAAAGAAATTTCATTCATCCTTTTACTTTACCAGAAAACTTCCTTTGGCGACAAAAGTACCATTTAAGTTTTATTTCAACAAAGACCAAGGTAGTTCGTACTGGAATCTCAGGATGATCCCAAAAGAAATTTCCTTCATAATTTTACCAGAAAATTTCTCTTATATTATTGATACAAGTACTATTTATTTTGGCTAAAACACGCAAATTAAACAGTGAAATTCAGAGGTAAATCGTTTTGAAATTCGAAAACTACTTTAAATGAATATTTCGCGTGTTCTATTTGTTCTACGAACTTCAGAAAGAGATCATCTTGTGCAGTTTTTTACGGGCATTATTATGCTGAAAAACTCTAAAACGTGGAATATTTCTTCGATGATATAATCCCCAAATTAACAGTTCTGTTTAAAATTGGTATAAAAAGAGAACAAATTCGAATTTTAGGAAAACAGCTTCGAGTAGCACAAGGACCTGACACAAGGTTCCTGTACCAAAATTTCGTACTTCTGGACCTTACCATTTCGCCAGGAGGCTACCGACAGAAACACACACACACAAATTGACCCACAAACTTTTTGTGTTATTTATATAAAAGAGGAGATGATGATTGTAGATTTGCAAGTGACAGAGCTACTGATAATTTCTGAGGAATGTTTTTCGATGCCATTCTTATTTATGATCATTAAGATTAGTTTAAGCAAATATTATGTAATGTTTTTAAATAAAAAAATATTTTTCAGATTTTTCACATGTTTACTTCAGCCACTGCATTACGATTTTATTCCAACCACTATTTACGCATTCATTTTTTTCAAATGAGGAAAAGGTTTTAACTAACCAATATTTATTTTTTATTTAACAATTGGCTTTCGCTTTCGTTCAGCAAATATATCCGTAATAAGAAGTAATTTTCCTAATTGGAGTTACAATTTTTAAAATTCCTCGTTTTTTGTATCATCAGTGAAAAAGAGATTCCTAATTTGCATTAGCTTGATTAAAATTTTATCCTAAGTAATGGGAAAAAAATGTTACATAATATCTAGTTTTGTATTTTGAAGATCTCACATTGCATACGGCATTACACAAACCAAATATAAGTCTACTACATAAGTGTTTTTGGGATTCGATTTCCTTAATAGCGCTTTATCATTGTTATTAAAAGAAACACGCAAACAAAAAATGATTTATGTAAGCTGAGGTAAACATCGTCTGCATCAAAATAGTGGCGGAATAAAAATATTATGGCTTAAATTATGAACACGATTACAATTTAATTGAATAATGTAAAATTTTTCTCTTTTCCGAATGTACTTCTTTTGGTTCGATGCATATGCCCAAGATTTACATCGACGAAGATGACGACTTACTCTCAACACGGCTAGATAAATATTTAAAAAAAAAAAGAAACACACACACACAACACACACATGGGCATTAACTTTTAGAGGTTTATTGTACAGTAATATAATAAATAGATAAACTTTTTTGTAAAGTTTTAAATGAATCGAATTCTGTTTTCTTTTCAAGAACTGTTAAGCGTGAATAAAGTCTTCGAAAACGTAGTTTTGAGAAAAGGAAAAATGAGTTCCTTACCTAAACAATTCATTTAACCTTCATTACATTTCTTTCAGTGTTCTTAATAATTTATCTATTGAGGAAAATTTTGTGGATATAGAAAGAAAATTTTTAACGCTATATAAATTCGCCAAAATCTCCAGATTGATTTTTCCCCAAAAATATTAGAGTGTTCGCCTACCTTAATAAATGCAATTTGTTTTTTTCCAGTATGAGAAAACAACAGAAAGCGCAAAAATATCATTAAGGGGGTATTATTATATTATTGTGGTTTATGTGAAGATAGTTTTTTTAACAAATAAATTGATTTGGTATATGTTTATATTTGTGTTCTTAGTATTGATCTTTTTTGCATTTGATAAATGGCAAAACCGGCAAAAAATTTATTTGTCGAATAAGAAAACTTAGTTTACATTGTCTTATCATTTGGTGAAAGTGTTGTAAAGGGAAGTAGTTTAAGCATTTTATGCAGCAATTTTATCAGTTTGCATTTCGCCCTAAGCTAGTAAAAAAAAAAAAATAAAAATTTAATTATTTCAACGCATTTAAGGGTACAATTTGGTTCGCAAAATCTTTAATAACATCAGAACAAGGTTCTTTTTTTGGGGAAAAAACAACAATGCTAAAAATCAATAATACAGGGTTTTTATAGTCAAAAGATAAAAATCAGCTTTGCACAAAAATTAGCATAGCTAGTATTTTAATCACAATATATTTCAAATGCAAAAAATTGTAGCGATTATTTAGCCAACCACTCTAAGTGACAAAAAAAATGATTTAAATGATTTCTTTTTGCAGCTAATAAGATGATAAATGCATGTGAACTTATTTAAATATTTGAATTGCATAAAGTTTCCAGGTTTTATTAAATTTATCTGTTCTACATGCTGATTAAAGGAACATGAAAGACGTAAATAAAAATAAATATTCGAACTTTTCAATAGGCAAGAGAACTTCTCAGCCGATTTTTCATTTTCACTGGCTCTAAGACGACAATTTTTCGAAGATAATCTCTCTAAGTACGGCTGAGGAAAATAAATGCGAAAAAAGAGAAATGGCGCAGGAGCTTTGCAATTAAATTCCTTTTTCGCAGCAGTGTGCTATTAAAATTCCCTTCAGCTTTGAAGATTAAAATATTTACTGAAACATTTACTTGCAATTAAAAAAAATGAGAATAGAATTTTCGTCTAGTTTTATTGTAGAAAATGGAAGTAAAACTTACTGCGGCCGATCTAATCTTGAAATAGAGATTTTAAAGGAAAAAAATAAAATAAAGTAAAGTTAATCATGAATTGTTTATTGTCTTCAGGGGGTTATTTAACCAGTCAAGTTCAGCCATCCTGTTCTATGTTAAACAAATATTTCGCATTTTTCTTAGTAATTCGAAGAAATTATTGAACAGGCATATTTTAAATCAAGTGTTGTATAAACATGGCAGCAGATGTATGTTTTTAGACATTTCCATTAGTATTTCATTATTTCATAAATTTAGCATTGTTGTGCGTACGAATGTTTTCCTTCAGCACTTTTTAACTTCAATAAACTGCTTGAAATATTTATTTCCGATTTTTGAGTCTAAATTAGGTAGTTAATTAGTACCTGCATTGTCACCTGTCTGCAGTGCTTAGGAGTTTAGTTTTTTACTCTTTTTCTTAATTACATTTTGTTTCTGAGGAATTACCTCTTTACTTTTCTGCTGTTTTTAGACTACTTTTTCTTTAAAAAGTAATAATAATACTAACAAAAACAATAAATCTTTTTGCATGTTTTCGACGGGATAAACTTTTTTTCATGGAGAATTACTTGCTATAAAAGTATTTTTTTTTCCCCTGTTGCATGTTTAGTACTTATAACACAACGGATCCATGTTTGGATAACTGAAATTTGTTACAGGTGTAGAGTTCTCCACCAGTGCAAACAACACATTGTCAAGATGGTATGTATATTTAAAACTAAAACAAAAACAAAACACACACACACACACACACACACAATGAAAACTACCAAGAACATTACATATTTTAAATTGACTTTTGGTAATAGAAAAAAGAACTCTACAATTTTCCCATTTGCAGATGACGCAGAATGCCACTCACAGTAACACGGTAAGAATGCTACACCAAAGGCGACGAAAAACTTGTCTTTTCTCATCTACGCAAGCGCAGATGAGAAAAGACAGGAGTATCGTCGTTGTCGCCTTTGGTGTGAGAGGACCCCAAGAGAGAAAACCTTGTATTACGAATCCTGTATTTATTTTTCTTATACCCAAAGGATACAGAAGAAAATAGAAACCAGCAAATGAAAAGCGACCCATAAATGATCTTAATATACCAAAAGCAATATTTAAACTTTGAATGCTTTACACACACACGCACACACACACACAAAAAAAAAAAAAAAAAGAAAAAAAAAGAACAAAATAAATTTAAATAAAAACTTTAAATCTATCTAAATTAACATTTTACCCGTAAAATGACTTTTTCAAACTACTGAAATCTGTATTACGCGAAAGGGAAATTATTACATGATGTTTTAAAGCGGCGTCAGATTCTGAGATTGTAATGTTTTTGTTGAAAAAATAATAAAAATAATAATAAAAAGTAAGAGTAAAGAACAGCACATTTCACAGTATCCTTAAGAGCAAGAATCTGAGAGAGTGTCACACCTGTGATTCATGCCATCTTGGATTTTTCTCAAAACATTATCAGCTGATACTTGTCTTATGAAAAGACCAAATCCAGCATTATTTGTTCTAAAGTTGAGATGTTCAGCTTTTATGGACCTCCAAAAAGGTCAAAGTGCGGGGGCAAAAACTGAGCGAATTTTTAAGACAAGGAACTTGTTATGAGCCACAAGTCTTTGCGTAAACAACCTGCCTCCAAATTCGTTTTAGATATGGAACATAAAAGGGTCAAACTTTATATAATGGATGATAAGATTGTAGCAAGTCGTTGCCTGAAGGTCACTGAAGGTCATAAAAATTGGCGTTTTTTAGCATTTTTAAGGCCTGACAACGGCTTGCGCCTTCTAGTTGCCATGGCAAAAGTGGTGTCAGTTGAAAGGTAGGTATTAGCACTTTAAAAAAATGTAACTATCATTGAGGTAAGTTTAATGCACTTTCAATAAAATAGGGCCAAAATCTGGAAAATGTCGCATTTTACCAAAATTCAAACTGTCATAACGTCTTGCGGCATCGACATATTTAAATAATTTTTTTGCCATTATTTTACTCTATTATTGGTCTCTACAAAAAAGTAAAATACACTGAGGCATGTTGTGTTAAAAAAAATAAAACATTTTTTAACTTACTAAACTTTTTTCACGAAAAAAAAATGCATATAGTTTGCTACATAGATATTTTAATATATTGTGACATATCTCTGACATATTACACATATTTGATATAATTATGGTATTTATTTCCCATATGAAAGTGTTGATATTTCATACAACTTGTATATTTAGGGACAACATTCAGTATTTTCACATTTCAGTTCTGGTAAAAAGATGGATTTCTTTTCTAGCATTTTCTCTCTCTGCACTTTCATTTTCTTCAATTGTAGCATGTAATAGTTAATCTTCATTTTCATCATCTATTTCTACACCAGAATCTTTAGCTCTAGCTTTCAATCTGCTAAAATAGGACATTACTTGCTCTTGTGTTAAATATTCTCCTGGGTTAAACTTTTTTCTCCCATCTGCAGTAAGACATCTTATCATTTTTACAACATTCTGTGCTGTCAATTTATTGCATGTTTTATTTCCTTTATAAAAGCACTCTTGAACGAACTCTTTCTGATTTTGGTGTAGACGAGTGACCTTTCTTTTTGGCTTTAGTGCCTACCCATTTTGGGATACAAGTCCTGAATAGTCAACTGACACCACTTTTGGCATGTCAACTAGAAGGCACAAACCGTTGTCAGGCCATAAAAATGCCGAAAACGTCAATTTTTATGACCTTCAGTGACCTTCAGGCAACGACGTGCCACAATCTTATCATCCATTATATAAAGTTTGACCCTTTTACGTTCCATATCTAAAAAGAATTTGGAAGCAGGTTGTTTCAGCAAAGAGTTGTGGCTCATAACGAATTTCACGTCTTAAAAATTCGCTCAGTTTTTGCCCGCACACATTGACCTTTTTGGGTCCATAAAAGCTGAACAACTCAACTTTAGAACAAATAATGCTGGATTTGGCCTTCTCATAAGACAAGTATCAGCTGATAATTTTTTGAGAAAAATCTGGCATGGCATGAATCACCCCATAATGCTAGGTGTGACAGTTTCTCAGACTCTGGCTCTTAAATATTAACGAAGATAACTGGTTGATTGGTTGAACAGTTTGATTCAAATTATAAATTCTAGAAATGTAAAGCGTTTTATTTTTCTCTCATAAAAACGAGAGGCAAATGATTTTAATTATGCGGAAAATAATTTTTGTGATGTGAATATTTTATTCAATTTTTTATTTTAAATTGCTATTTTTGTTTTGTTTGGAAGGAAAGTAAAAGAACTTGTTTGCTATAGAATAAACGATCTCTATTTCAAAATATTCTGATCAGGGTGTAGGTTTTAAACAGTAAAAATCGATAAAAATGGACATTTTATTTTTCGTCCTAAAATATGCACGAAATCCTTAGCTAACTGGGGCCAACAAGATAGTAAAAAAAGTTCTCACTAATAAAATAGTTTTAACACTTCAACCCTTCAATATGATGAATGTGCTATTTAAAATTTTAAACATGTTTTTCTCTGAATGTTGATTTTTCAGTTTTGCTTAGCATTCAATCAGTAATCTCTCCAGTTAAAATTATCATTTTATTATTTTGTTTTATGCCATAAAATCTACACAAATTTATGAACGTTTCGACCTTAAATTCTAAGTGATTGGTAAGTAAAAATGTTTTTTTTTTTTTTACAGAGTTTAAAAGCTAAGTGTTTGTATAAAAAATGGGATTTCAAGAGAATTTCAGAAAACCCAACATACCACAAAAATTATGGACTGTAGTTCTGTTGCTAGGGTCAAAATGTAGAGAATAGTATGGCGAATCATTTAACACCAGTATTGTGTCTGCAGAAAATTAAGATTTTTTGTAATCATTGCTCGGCTAATTAATTAAATGAATATTAATTAATTAAAAAAATTACTTAAAAAATAAATGCTGTTGTTTCTGGTGCCACTTGGATATCCAAGCTTCCCTTGGCAGAGCGACCAGGAATTAAGGCAGTAAGGAGCACTTTCCGTTTCAAGATGAGCACCAATGGTGGAAGTACAACTGGGCTCATTATGGCACCACCAGAAATACGCCACCTTCCTTTTTAGACCTGTGGTTGAAGGGAAGGGAAAATCTCCATCTGCCGGTACCCTCTGAACTGCCTCGGGACTTCAGGGTCTACTGATTTCACATGTACGTACGCCAAGTTTACATGGCGAGTCTTCAGCGGCCCGGGTATCGAACCCGAGATCCTCCGATCCGAAGCTTGACATCCTGATTACTAGGCTACCACCGGCCCTCAAAAAAATATATTGCAAACGTTTTAACAGCTATGCACTTTCAACATGCATAAGGTCTAATTTTTAAATTGAAAATGAAAAAAAAAGAAAAAAAAAAGAAAAAAAAGCTCAAACCTATACGTATAGCTTAAAGTAAAAATGCCGTGTAAAGTACTGCATCAATTTTTCTATACGTTATGTATACATTACTTAACCATTTAGTTTTGAAGATTTATTTTGAGAGGATTTTTTGTAGTACTTCAACAAGCGTTGTTTTCACCGCGCTTGTACGCTTACGTATTAAAAAAAAAAATATTCGGCTTAATATGAAAACTTTCCTATAAAAACTTGTCTAATTTACAGAATATAAAATCTAGCAGATTAAGGAAATAAATCTGAAATAGTAATCAAAATATCTAATAGCAATTTTACTCCACAAGAGAAATGTATTGTTTGTGTTAAAAAAAACATTACGGAAAATGGGTGTTTCAATAATGATTTTTCGAAAAAAAAAAAAAAAAAAAAAAGCATTCTTATCTCCAAAACGTTATTAGAAGGGTACAGAAATTCAGACAGACATGATGTAGACACATTATCCGCGTCTCATAAGCGTACTATCGCATTTTTTATATTGAAATATTTATTGAATTAATTTGTTTTAACGACTTTTTTTTGTTTATAACGATGAATTTAAGATAAGTTAAACCTTATTTTATACTTTTATTTATTTCTTGGAAGCTAAAAATGCACCATTCTATAATGAAGTAAAATGCTATGAAGTGTGCTTGCTTTTATTCTGAAATATCGCCGATATAATCTGCTTTTTTTTGCTTAGAGTGTAAACTGCACATTTATAGTCACGCAAGTGCTTTAAGTCAACTCATTATGCATTCTCTATAATTATCTTATTATTCTCATTTCAGACAAGAACCACAAGTGTTTTTCGTAAAACATAATTTATGCCATGCTAAAAAATTGTAATCTTATCTGATGGGAACTCGAAACGTATAGTTAATGTGTAACATCCAAAATGTGATACGGCAAAAAATTTACATACGTGTCAGATTTATGCCTTTAATAACTACTGAAAGATTAATTCCATTAAATGTTAATTGGGTGGGTACCAATAACGTTGAAAATAAACGACCATTATTGTTTGAGCCTGATTAATAAATATTTATTTTCTTCTTTTGTACCTATTAGACACATAAGTATTGGTTTTATGAAATCTTTTTAGTTCCAACTGCTTTATATGTTATGAGGCGGGCGTCTAGTTTTGGACAGGGATTTGGACTTGCATGAATTTTTTGCTTGCATAACTTTGTGCTGTTTGAAAAATTAAATGTTACCAATCCCTTTTTAGAAATAAAGCAAGCTGCAATGTCTTCTTCAAGTTTCAATCTCTTTGATGCCTTTTTGAGCAACTAATTTGTGTGACACACAGTTTGTTAGTTCATATAAACGTATTTTTCAGAAATTGAATCAACTTTTTAAAACCACTGTTTGAGGTGGGGAGAAATATACTGGTCTAAGTCAAATGTTTTTGACAAAATTTATTTCAGAATATGGGATGTCACTAAATTTATTTACAGTAAACTAAAAAATACTTCAAAAATTTATCAACATATGGCACCATTATTTTTTTCTTATTATATACTGTAACGTAAAAACCGTAGTGCAAAATACAGTTTTTTTTTCAAAATATTAATCGATCGACTTGTACCACTATGTTTTGCACCACCTAATTTAACATTTATTTGTGAACTTTTAAATGTCCTGTAACTGCTAAAATGTTTAAATATTCCATTTTGTTCTCTTTCAGAACGTAGTTTAGTTACTTCAACTTTATTTCAATCCTACAAGACATTTAAGAAATATCAGTTTTCCAGCCTTAGATGTGACATTTTTTGAGAGAAGCTATCTTTGACCCGAAAAAATAAATTCTTCGCGGAAATCATGACTTCACATAAATAATTTGAAATCACCGGAGAACTAATCGACACGAGGTTTTCTCTCACCTTTCAATCTAAAAGTTCGTACTTTAGAAGCCTTTTTCTTTTAAAATATGTTTAATTCAATAAACAGTGATTTTCTTTTCTTTTCTTTTTTTTTAAAGCAAATCTTACTTGGAAATTGGATTTTCTTTTCATTTTAATCGATCAAAATGAAACCAAAATATAATTGAATTTCAGTGAACGAAGCATGTTTCATATAAAGGGTACTTCTGTACTCTGGATTTTTTTTGTCAAAGTAAGATGTAAAAACTTAATAAGTTCTCTCTTAGTTTATTTATTTTCTAAGTGTTAATAAGAAAAATGAAAAAAACTTGATAAGTTCTCTCTTAGTTTAATTTTTTTATAAATATTAATAATAAAAATGAAAAACACGATATTAAAAAAGTATGAAAGCATATGGATGGCAGTTCATTTTACTATTAAGATGCCACTGATTGTATTTCTGGTGAACATTGAAATCTTTTTTTTCTTAAAGATATAGTTTTTTGTTATTTCTCTAAAAGAGACTTAGCGGTGAGTTTTCTTTGACATTCTAAAGACAAGATTATTGACTGAAAAGTTCTACTGATAAGGTTTTGAAGTGTACACACATTGAAAGGTTTAACTGCTTTGTATGACGACATAAATTCTGAAAGAGAAGAAACAATCGGTTTAATATTTGTATCAAAGTTATATTTTCTTTATCGAAGAACTTTGCTTTTTAAGAAGTTTATATATGTATATATATGTATATATATATATATATATATATATATATATAGCCGGCAGGGTGGTGTAGTGGCAAGGCACTGGCCTCGTACGTCTAAGTTCGCAGGATCAAACCTGACCCCAGTCGGTGGATTTTCAAGATGCAGAAAAGCGTCAGAGCTCATGTCGTATGATTATGCGGCATGTTAAAGATCCCTTGAGTATCCATTTGGTTGGATACTCTCGGATAAATGAATTCCTAGTGCAGTTTCACATCATTTAGAGCTCAGGTGCCGCCACCTAGGGGAAAACTAAGCGTCATAATTATCAACAGTGGTAATGGCATCCGCTGATAGTGGTGCTACTTGAAGGAATAGATGCCGATTTCCGGGGAATGCACTAGGTCTGCAAAGGTTAGTGATCATACGCAGCCCATCAGAAAGAATATATATATGTATATTACAAGAGTAACGTTTTATAAAACCTAGCGTTAGAAAATGAGTACAGGCAAGATAATCACGATTGAAAAATTTGACAAAAATTAAATAACATCTTCCAGTTCATCATAAGCCCCGAAAGTTCGCATTTTAGAGAAAATTAAAAAACTTTTACTATTATACTTTTTGCATTTTCTTTTGTCATAACTTACCAACGAATGTAGAACTTTTCGGTACTAGTGCCGATAGAAAATAAATAAATTGCTGTCTCAAAATAAAAGTGGCAGGACGTCTTGTTAATTACGCCACTGAGCTATGTATATATATATATATATATATATATATATATTATGTATTTTGGTGTATTCTTTAACAAATTAGGTTTGGCAATGTTTAGACTGCCTCTTGAAAATTATGCCAAACGTGTACTTTGGCTCATGTGCACGAAGAATAACGTTAAAAATTTAAACTAAAATAGTAAAACGGAAAATAGTTCTCAAACTAAGATTTAGTTTTGAATTTTAAAAAATGAATATATTTTCCCCAAGATGATACAATTTACTTGAACGACAGCTCATTGCTCACAACAGCCTATTATGGCCAGAATAATACTTTCAATCCTACAAAATATGATGTCAATGAATAATAAATATTGACCATTAACGTTGCTTTCAAGCGATTGTACGTAATCGATCTTAATATTCAATGTTCTGAAAAACACTAAAATATTTATGTTCAAATACGAATGAAATCAGCGGTTAATTTTTTTCGTGTCAGAAGTAACAATGGAAAAAAAAAAAAAAAAAACGAAAGTGGATCGCAAAATCACAAGCAGAAATTTAGTAGGCTTTCATCGAATAAAGATTTATGTTTTGGGGTTTGAATGTTGAACTAATATGTTTATAATAGTCCTTTTTCAAATTGTGTGGTAAAGCAGTTATAAAAAATTGACAAGTTTTTAAAATAATTTCTTCCCAGAATCCTGAATTTAGTTGTGTTGCAAGAACATTAAGGTTTTAAGCACCATACTGAATGCATTGTGAATGAAGTATGGAATTTTTTAACTTTGAGTTTTAAATCATATACGAAAGTGCATTAGTAACTACAATAGCTACCTAGATCACTGCAAGAATATGGCATTTTCGAATCCTTAATGCACAGTTCCTTGACACAAGTGCAAGTGATGTATTTTAAAGATTTTTTTCATTTAAAATGTTTTGTGCAATTTCTGACAAAAGTAAACTGATATTTTAAACGCTTAAAGATATTTTCAATTGGTTCCAAACAAGAAACTTAACAAACAAAAAAAAAAAAAAAATAACAAAGAGGTTTAAAAATTACATTTTTAGACAAGAAGGCATTTGTAAAAATGGACTAAAAGCCACTTATATCAAATAATTCGAGAAAGAACAAAAGAGAAGATTGCATATTTTAGTACCACCGGTTTACCTTAGAAAAGAAGTCAATAAAAATAAACGTGAAAAAAAATTAAAAAAAAAAAAAAGAATGTATAATCAAGTGATTGACTGACAGAGATAAGATTATTTCAAGACATAAAATATTTCCAGAAGCTTAACTAAAAATTGAACATTTTTTGTTGCTAAAAAGTGAAATCGAATGGCTGCTTCTAATCTTCTATCTTTATCCCAAAATCTGTCAGATACTACAATTTTCATGTCTATTTAGGAGATTTTTTGAAACAAATTTGCCACTCAATGATAGAAAAAACTACTTTTCTTTTACCTACTAATTTCAAATTTCACAATAGCATAGCGTTGCAATGTTAATATTGATATCAGAAAACATAACAACAGTACTTGTCGGATCATTTGCGTGTCATATTTTCTGATCCGTTCGTATTGGTTTTAGCTATTTAAAACAACGAAATGCTAAAGCCTATTTTTTAAATATTTATTTCAGTTAAACAATATTTGTGCTAAAGTGTAGAAAAATTGCATTGGCTAACCCCCAATAATACGATTCCGCTCGACAGAAGGATCCTCTTAAAAGAACAACAATAATTTATGTGTCATAGCCCATGATCGGAAAATACTTCGAGTTATCTTATAGAGCAAACACATTTCCTATAATCAGCTTTTTGGTCCTCAAATTTGGAAATTTTTTTCGAACATTTAATACATAAATACCCGTTGGTGATTAGATCTTTCAAATTCGACATTTTATTTTATAAATTCTTAGTAGTACCATACCCTTTGTAGCACCATACCCTTCGTAGTACCATAAAACTACAGCAGGTAATTCTTTGAAATAAAAATGCTAAAACTTTTCTGAAAGTGGTTAAAAATGGGTTAAAAGTGGTTAATTTTGTTTTGTAGAAAACCCCCTGAAGGTATCATTTATTTTAATTTGCAGAAAATTGTTCTTTACTTTTCAATTTCTTTAGAGTTTTCCCCACACACAACAGAAATAAAAACATAAGGAAATTTTGAGTCGTTGAATCGTTTTTTCAGATAGTTTTGAGATCCAATAAAAATGTGAATGTTAAAAAAATAATTATTTGGTTTTATGATACCTAAAAGAAATAGTTATTCGTATTTTAAGAAGTTTAAGAAGACACATTTAAAATGCGTCTAAATATGAATATTCAACTAACGATGTCCACGGACATGTTATTTTATTTAATTATTTTTAACCATTAGACAAACATTTTGTATTACATTTATAAAAAGAAAAATGTTTTAATTGAGTCAGAAAAGTATTTAAAAAAATCCACCATTATGAATAAAACGAAAGGCAGAAATTTATTTTCCACATTTCAATTCCAAAGACTTCAAAATAATGGGTTTTCACGTGTTAAAACAAGCAATGTCTCACATGATCGAAGCAGATGTAAGGAATATAAAAATGTTTGCAACTTATTGCAACTTTTTAGCACAATCGGTGTGAATTTTGGAAGAAACAAACCCAATAAATTTCAAATAATAAAAACATTACTTGCATTCTATTTTCATGCAGTTAGTGCGTATATAGTGGTAGAGCACGTGTATTCTCTTTTTGTGCATGAATTTCGCCGTGTTGCTCTTACGTCAGTTACTTCAATTTTTTTTTCGATTTTAATTCGTTTTTGTCTGTATGTAACACGTTATCAGATTTCAACACAATTGAGAATTTTGTGTAAATCATTTTCTAAAATTTATGGTTTGAAGACTTCAAGGAAACCCGTCAATGTACATTTAATTCTGCTCAGTCTTTTTACTTTCGCCAATGTAATTACTTTGTTTGCAGGTATGTTCCCATATAGCATTGGCGATCTGGACAGAAATAATTTAGGCATTTTAGAGTTTGTTTGGTCAAACAAGTATAGGCCCTTGTTCGTTGGTTTGTTTTTTATAGTCAGACTAAGCTTTGCTTGCCTTACAATTTTGGGGCCATCATTGTCATTAATTCTATGCGGTACAATGTACTGTTATTTAAATGTTTCTGTATCACAGTTCAAAGAACATTTATCAACAATGATATTGTCATCTATTTTAACGTCAAATGATTTATTTGATATAAGTGCGGAGTTGCACAAATTATTAACTCGCATTTCCGATGTTGATGGGGCTATTAATGTCATTGCTTTTTTAACATTATCGCATTTTATGGTTAGTAGTTTCACAGTGGTATCTTTCTTTATCGAATGGTCAAATTGGTTCCACAGCCTTTTTTGGTTTTCAAGCATTTGTTTCTCAGCGCTGTCATTTTCCTTGCTTCTCGTGATTGCTTCGAAAATTCCTGAAAATGTTTCGCAAATAAGGAAACTTATTGCAACCATTCCTTTTAAGAAAAAGAAAGGAAGTTTTTCTGTTGACTATGGAACAAGCTATTCCGTGGTTTGCCAAATGCAGCAGTTGTATGGCAATGAGGCTCACATGACTGCGATGAATGTTATTAAATTAGATAAAAAACTCATCTTAACTATTTTTTGTGCTTTAGTTACGTATGGTATCATTCTAATACAACTGACGAAAGATTAGCACTGTGTGTAAACAAAGTAAATTATTTGCCAAATAAGACGTTCCAGGCAGGATTAAGTCATTAGGTATGGATCAACCTCTGTTTGCTGGTCGATTACGTAGGTGCTAATTTTAAAGCTAACCATTTTACATGCAACTCACAAGTCAACTTCTTGACTTATTTTTAAGGTCGCTTACTTTTACAGCAACTTCAATTTACACTGTAAAAAATGTCTCCAGAAGCACGGAAGAGACACTGATTGTTCCTTAAAATTTACGAAGAACTTGTTTTAAATCAAATAACCAAGTTTCTTTGACATCAGTTTCTCAATAAAATCCTTGTTTTTCCGCACTCAGTAAAACTATGGAGAAAGATTTGTTAAGTTACGTAAAACTGAACACTTGAGATCTGTGGCTACCTGCTTAAAAGTTGTGAACGAACGTATAAATAAACGCTTGAGATCAGTGACTACCAGTTTACAAATTATCTAAAATGCATTATATATTGTTACGCACAATTTAGCTTCAGTTCTAGTGAGCAGCCAGCTAGCCCCAACGGCCAGCCTTCCCGTCTCCAGAAGCATCACTGGCACGAGCGGCTTAAGAAAAAGAAATCAGAGCAGCTTGGGCTCAACTGAACTCAACTTTGGTCCTGTGTACCAGAAATAATACTTCAGCGTACTCATATAGGGCGCTACTAACGCGGTACCTTATCTGTTGCAATTAGTTTACAGAATGTTCTCTATTTTTTATTCTCTGTAATTTTATGTTAGACTCCGGATAAATGATTTCAAGCAGATTCTCATGTATTTTTGGGGAAAAATGTTTTACAGTATAGGATGTATTTTACTTGAAAAAAATGGCCTTTGATATTCAATTAGTACTCTGCTACCAGCGGATCATCAGTTAAACAAGATCCTTTTATGTACTAGTAGACAGCAACTGAAAGGTCTCAGAAATACACGGCACACGTGCAATTGCTGAGATCTTTCAGTTGCTGTGTACTAGTACGGCACATGTGAATACAATAATTTTCAGCCAATATACTAGATGTAATTTAAAACTACAATGGTGTTCAAAATTAATAAAATTTGCAGAGTTGGCCAATTATCTCCAGGACTATATATATATATGTGACATGGTTCTGCCAGATTTTTGTTAAGATTGTGTTGTTTCATTACAGTATGCAGCAACTTTCGAATTGCAAACTGTGCTTCACATAACGTGAGAAAACTAGGAAAGTTTTTTCTTTGAATTATAGTATCTCTTTATATATATTTTAGCATGGAAAGCAATATCTCCTCCTTTTCCTTAAAAAAGGGTAAATTAAATTGACGTGCTTATTTCAAAGTGTGGTGTTTTTTGTTAAGTCCTTTAAAAAGCATGGTTTAGAGTAAATAAATTGCTATAAAATTTGTAGCATTTTTACTAAAAGACTAATAAATGAAGTTTCAAAAAATATTGTTTTTCAGTAAACCAATAAATAAATTAAAATAGACAAAGAAACGTATTTTACGAGTTGAACCCACCCCCTTTTTTGCGGATTTAATGATCTTTTGCACCATTCGTCTTTAAAAGGAACAGAAAACTTATTAGCTGCATTTTGAAATGTAATATTATTTAAGAAATGCTAGTAAAATCTTTACCTATTTTGAGGTTTTCTGATTTTATGCAATATTGCATTGCTAAATGTGAATGCTAAATTTTTATCTGAGTAAAAACGTTGTACGATTTAATACATAATTTTTCGCTTGTTCCATCATATTTTGCATACGTTAGTCCCTTTGTAGATATACTTGAGATAAAAGAGATAATTTGATTTGGCAATTTATACGTAAAAATAGTAAAAAAATGCATAAACTCGATGTATTTCATAGAGTGGCCAAAAAAAGCATGTATAGATGCAGAAAATTTTTGGAGTGCATTCGAGGAAATTCATGATCATTCACAAATGTTTGATAGCTTTCTCCTGGATCTGTTGTAAACGTTTTTGATTGCCATTTCTAAACACTCAATGAGTTATTCAATGCATCGCACGTGCCAAGATCCAACAGCGACGTTTACTGGGAAAAATATTATTTTTAAGGAATCAAATGGGGGTCATAAATTTACCGAGTAAAAATTTGAAACGCCACACCCAGTTCTTTGTGTATTATTTTAAATCTCAATACACTTGTGTTTACCAGACAGAAACTCGTAAAAATATCTCCATTTCCCTTTTTTACAAGCATTGAATCAAAACTCCAATTAGAAAAGTTTTCTTTCCTTGGATATAAATGTTCGTTTCTGGCGTTTCATGACGTGTTAGCTGTTAGTGTATTGAATACCAATTATGTGTTACTAATCTCTAGGACTATGAATCTTTTTCCTTTCTCTAGGAACTGTATTCCTCATAATTCAGTTTGCTTCATGTTGGAATATATGTTTTCAACTTATCATTCATAAGCTGACACATAACCTGGTTAATGCATTTAAAATACCTTCTTTATTTAAAATAATTGTTAGTTCATTGTTTTATAGCCTCCTGCAGCAACATAACAACAAAGCTCGAAAATTGAATAAAGTGCCCTAAAATGGTGCAATGGTGGCAGAAGTTCTAGATATTATTCTAGACACAGTACCCGGATGTAAGTCAACTCGATTATAAGTATTCAATGTTTCAGCCGGAGTTATTGAATGTATTTGTTATAAAACAGTGTTCTGCAGCAAAATAACAACAAAACTTGAAAATTGAATAAAATTCCCTAAAATGGTGCAATGGTGGTAACATAGTGTTCTGAAGCAACATAACAACAAAGCTTGAAAAATGAATAAAATGCCCTAAAATGGTGAAACGGATGACGTTCTAGATATTATTCTAGACACAATACATGAATGTAAGTCAACTCGATTGTAAGTTTTCAATGTTTTCATCTGAAATTATCGAATGTATTTGTTATAAAACAGCTTTGAGACTCTTGTACTTGTTTATGCGATTAATGTGTAATGATCATCACATATAATATTTTGCATAATACAATTTACCAGCACATTTGTTTGTGTTATTTCGTTTACAGTAGTACACTTATGGGGGATTCTTACTCATCGTGACATTGGCATAATACGTCTAACTAACAGCAAGGATTTACCTGTTCTAAATGACGTCACAGTGCAGGAAAGAAATTACGGACCTCTGTATGAAAATAATTTTTAGTGACGAAATTAAGAATATTCATGAGTACGCGGTTGGAAAAGCGTGGGAGTGTTACTTAAATTATTAAGAACTAGTTATTTTGAGCTGAAAACTTACGACTAACTTTTCGACTTTTAAATCCTTCGTTATTTTTTTTTAAATAATTTTTAATGGGCTTCTGTTTGTTTCTGTCAATTGCAGACCTAGTGCGTTCCCGAGAGGTTGATACCATCTCTTTCAGCGGCATCAGTATGAGTGTAGTACCATCGGCGCATGAGAATTTTGAGTTCCGGTTTCTCCACCTGAAAGGGCGAGCACCCGGATCTGTTGATGCGAAATTGCACTAGGAATTTAATTTAGCCGACAGACTCCAATCCTAATGTCTACTCAAGGGATCTTTTACATGCCCCATCATCACACGACATGGGAGCAGACGATTTTCTGCATCTTGAAAATCCACCGACGCTGCCAGACTCGATCCTCAGAGCTGGGGCGTACGAGCTCCGCGCCTTACCACGACGCCATCATGCCGGCACTCGTTAGTTTTATTTGACTCTCAGATATTTTAAGAAGAGGTAAACAAATCTTTATATATATGATTCTTTTGTGCGTGTATACACACGCGTGTCTATAGCTGATAATTTTCAAAGGAATTCCGACCTCACCAACTCAACAATAGGTCATCCATCACTAACTTTATTGACGCTCAAATATTTTAAGGAGGAAAATTATTACATGAAGTTTTTAATTGCTTATCACTTCGTGTTAAAGTAAACATAAACAGACAAAATTTCTAATGCATCAATCCATCATTAGCTTCGCTGTAGCTTAAATATTTTATAAGAGAAGCACATTATTATATGAATGACAGTTTACTTAACATTTTGTGCCAAAGTTTACACATATATAGACGAAATTACTATGGTAATAAATAGAGCTAGAATTATGTGCAAATGCATATATATGTGTTTCTTTTGCCGATAGTGCATGTAAAAGCATAAAAATGACGTTTTAAAAATAAATGATATATTACTGTGTTTCACTCGCTTTTAGATTTTTCTTTGAAATATAAAGAAAGATTAAAAACAATTATTTCGTTCTTTAAAAAAATCTGGCAGCCCATACAAAGCCACGCACACATTTCGTGGAAATTAAGCTCTGCCCTTTCCTGTATCCGATAAGGGGAAAAAAAGTATTTCCAAGTAAAGGGCGAGGGTTTAGCGAGAGGCCCTGAATTAGAGTATTTGTCTAGGATAAAGTTCATTTAATCTGAACAACTGAGGAGATTATCGAGTTGCAAAATGAACCCATTTTTTAATACAATTATTCGAATTTTACGTTTAATTGACTTTAAAACAAAAATCAGTGAAAGTATTGTCAAGAGTTTGTTCTCCGATCACAAAAAAAGATTTGACTGCAGATGGAAATGCAATTTCTTTTACTATTTGTAAAAAAAAAAAAAAAATTTAAAGATTTAAGTACATATTAGGAATTAAAAAAAAATGATATTAAAGGACAAAAGGCAATATCCAACTACAGAAAACCTTGAAGAACGTACTGTGATTTAATACTATAAACTCAACTATTGTGCATACCATTTCATAAGTGAATAATTGTTATAATATATATTTATCATCTTAATAAGGAAATGCAAAAACTGCAAAGCCTAATCATATTTTTTTAAAATTTGGATCTGACAATTTTTCTCTGTTGAAGGAAAAAGAAATGTTACTGCATATTTGTTAATTTTTCGTGCTGATTTTAAACAATTTTAGTCTGTATTTACGTTTATATTTTTATGACTTTTTAGTGTATATAATCCGGAGTCCAGCTAATAAGACATGGTGATACTGTTATTTCACAAAAGTAGCTGATAATTTTCAATGGTGTTCTAACCTAATCAATTTAAGCTTTTTCAAACAATTCTTTTGACATTTTGTTTTCAAAGGCCTTTTATGCCGTAAGATTTTTCCAAAAACAACAAAAGCATTTTCGTTCCCTTTCTTGTCTATTGGAGCGAAAATGCTAACAATGTTGCTCTTTCCAAGATTCATGCTTGATCAAGTTTTATGAAAGATTTTCTTTTCTTTTACCGGTCACTAATTTCTCCAGCATTCAATGGGAACCGATTCAAAGCCTTAAAAACAGAAGTTTAGTAGCCTGTAAAAAACATTGTTTGGTTACTATTTTTCTAATATTATTTTCAAATATCAAACTCTAACTTTGATTTTTAGTACATTTAGTTATCATGTAACGAACTTCTGATTTAAAATGCACTCAACGAATAGTATTTGGTATATTATCGTTATGTTAGACTACTCAATATTAAATAACATATATTTAAGCATAGGAAGTGCATCACTGCAGAAATATTTTTGTTGATTCATAACTAGATAATACAAAGGAGAAATGTTTTGGCACTCACCGAATAAGAGCTTTTTACGTTATGGAATTTTTTCCTAATTGTTGCCAACAAGAATTTATCGGTTTTAGGTGTCTTTTGTTAGCGATAATTACATATAAGGTAACTCGGGGGAAGATGCAAGTTGGGGGAAGACGCCACTTTATTAATAGTATTTTATTTTTTTGATAGATTGCAAAACTAAGGCACTCGGGTGAAGACCCTGGTCCGAAATGAGGTGTGGCCTGTGAATTTATCTGAGCTACCCGTCTTTAATCGGCGTTATTTTTGGATCTCGTGAGCATTTAACGTGATGATAAACCCTTTTATAATATTCTGTTCCTCATATTTCAAGTTTATAAACGTACTCGTTATTTTAAATAAGATATTTGCAATATAAGTGTAGAGGATGGTATAACACTGTGGTATAACACCTACATGTAGAGGAGGCTATAACACTGAAGCAATAAGAAAATAAGCGTGAGTAGCATCTTCCCCCTCTACGTTGGGGAAGACCGCTCGTTTTTCAAACAATTGAAAAACATATTGGCGATAAGCTCTGAACTCCTGGATACACAAGAAGCCAGATCGTATATGTCAAGTCTTCAGTTTCGATATCTTCTGAATTCAGCTTAGAGCAAGGCAGCCACAGTAGGAAACGGTACTTCTGTGCTTTCAGCTACTGGGATTTACCCCTATAACCCACAAGCAATCCCATAGCATGAGCTAGCTATTTCTGATGGTTCCAGATAAGATACAGCTGTGGCTTTCACAAGTGGAGCATGTGACATGGCTACACCCACAACACTACACCTGCACCACACAAAAAAGGTCCTAAGTGTGACTGGATTCAGTGCATCGAATGCAACAAATGGTTGCACGAAGATTGCAATGTTGATCATTTGCACTGAGTGAAATGTTTTGTAGGCCTGTGTTGTTATTATTTTTGGTAAACTAATTATGAAAGAATTTAATTTGTTTTGTTTTCTATAGTCATTATTAATGCACATTTAGTTCTGTAATGTTTGTCTTATTTTTTTTTATTTATTGTGGTTTTGCATCCTACCCCATAACTGGTGGTATCTTCCCCATATATATGGGGTAAGATGCCCCAATTGCGTGACATTTTTTAACATTCAATTTTTCATTTATTTACATATGAGGAGAGAATAAACTTGTGCACGTAACAAATTAAACATTGGAAAACAAGGTGTATTTTTCATGATCTTGTTATTTCAATTTTCGATGTACTAATCGATAAGTGTGGCATCTTCCCTCTAGTTACTTACATTCCAATACAGAAATTTATTTCTCTTGGTGAGAATAGCACGGTAGTCTCTTTAATCGTTAAGTACCAGCGTTTTTTCTTTGGGAAACTTTAAAAGTACAAAAAACATTTAAGCCATATTATTCAGGAGTCCCGAGAATACATGTTGCATACATCTAGCCGATACCTTCTCCAGGAGATATATACAAGCAAGGGTAGATAAAACAAAAAAAAAAAAAGAAGGAATGAAGGGGCATGCCGATTTTTTTTGTAGCTTAAGAATTGAGGCAGAAGTGCAAGCGGGGGCATCCAAAATCATACTCCATACTGCCCAGGGCCCATGTTCTGGGTGGTTGTTCTGGTATAGTCGAGTCGGCCAACAACGAATACCGGTTTTTCCCCAAACCACCCGTGGAGTAATCTACCCTCGCCCGATTTGAGGTGTTCTCGTGTCCAGTCGAGTCGGCGGACGAGTTCATTATCTTGAAGTCAGAAGAGGGAAGGCACTAATCCAAGGGGACCAATCGCAAGTGTTTAAAGTGATGCAATCACTTGAGCAAACGGAAACTGCGCTATAGGTGCGGCGCATTAACCGTTGTTTCTTTCTTTCTTTTTCTCTTCTCTTTTTTTTTGGGGGGGGGGGGTAAAGATTATGACTGATATTTAGCTGTATTAATTGCAAATGGGTACGAAAAAAGGTGAATAGGATAACATTTGTTTACATTAATAAAACTAAGCAAATATTAACTATTCATTTGTAAGTGTTCGTATATCAGATTCATATTAGTTTTAATAGTTCTAATGGATTAAGCTTAAATTCAGTAAATATATGTAGTTTTTTATTTTTTTTTTAGAATATGCATTTGAATATTTAAGTCGTGTATTTAAGAGCATTGTATCGGAGGAACAACTATTCATTGTCATTCAGCCCATAGAAGATAATCATAAACTGTTAATAATAATATAAAATGAAATTAATAAGCTTTAAGAATAATAAAATAAAGTTAATAAACTAACACTAAATTAAACCAACTATTTTACACTCTAAGAAAGTGAACAAATGTAGAGCAATTTAGGATACATCTCATTTTCACTAAACATTGTGCCAAAGTCGCTACTGTAAAAAGGATGTTTACAACCAGCAAATAATAGAAAGTATCTGACATAGATTTTATGATTTGAATTATTTTCCAATTTTTCTACTTAGTCTTTAAGCCTATTAGTGGCGGATGTAGGATTTTTCTGATTAGAAGGCAGTTTCTTTGGTGATTCTAGCTATATCTCTGAATATTTGTTGCAATGGGTTAAAACAATTGATGCTTGCACTTTATTCCTATAACGTTTAACATTACTTAATATTGGGGGGGGAGGGAATTGCCCATTGCCTCCCCCAGTAGCGTTATCACGAGAGAGCAGAAAATACCGTCCGTTCTGGGTGACATCCTATTGGGGGTTATTGGGGTGACGCTCAAAATTAGATAAAGCGCTTTTGTAAAATACATACTTGAATTATAGAATTTTGCGAATGCCATTTCAAAGCATCATAACTGAAAATAAATGCAGTTTACAGAAAATTACACTAAAGAAATAAATTGGAATTTTTTTTTCTTTTTTTGATGCAGTATTGAAAATAATATAAGCTTCAAATTTATACAACACAAGGGTTTCGTTTTGGGAGTGGGGGTGATACTACAAATATTCGTTCCAATGGCATCCATGCTAGCAACGCCACTAATCCCTTTCCTATATCAGAGCCCAGCTCATCCCGATCACATCTATATCTGCTGACAATTAATAAAGTGATGTAAGTGGATGCTTGATTTCTTTTTTGGGAGGGGGGGGGGCGGGGAGAAATAAAGCTCATTGCAAAATAACCATTACATGATGTACTTTGGAAATTCATGTAAAAGATTTTTCATTTAACATGAATTAGTAAACACAATTAACTAAAACAGATAATTCAACAAATATTCTCAAAGCTAAAAAACCGCCCAAGATCATTACATACGGAACGCCCAACATACTTTGTTTTTCTTCAAGAAAGAGTAAAACATGCTTTCTGAAATCTTTTCGGGAGACAGCTAGGAGCTGTCGAGCAATTTTGGCGTTTGTGCGCTGCGGATAATAAATCATTAGAATAGCAATAAATTTGCTGCGGGAGGACTCTATTAACATCCTTGCTGTAATCAGTTAACAAATGTTTCCTTTTTTAAAACTTTAAACAAATTTAGAGAACTTTTATTACGCTACAATCAAAATTTCAAAAATACTGCCTCTAATAACATTTTTGAACATTGTTAATCAAGCAGCAGTTTCGAGAATATTTGTTTCATTATCTGTATCTTATATTAACTCCAATTGGGTAAGAAAAACAACGAATGGACTAACATTTGCTTATTTAACAGCAATTTACATTAATAAAAGTGGGCAGAAAAAAACGATTCATAAGGATTAGTGTTCGTATACAAGATTGATATCATAGTTGTGATGGCAATAGTGTTGGAAAAGGAGGTTTCCCGCTCCGACCATTCCCCCCCCCCTTTCAAAAGGAAGTTAAGGTCCGCTCGGTTAAATTTCAAGTATGCTGTGTCATTCTGGCAACGTGAATGCAATCTATGAATATGGGGGCGCTTTCATGCTACGAGGAATGAGGGGAAGGGGTGCACAGAAAGTCACGTTAAGCCACTTTTGAGCGCTGCAAACCCTCCAACCCCCCAAAAAAAATTCTTGCTACACCACTGTGTAATGGTACTCCACTGCTGTTTACTCTTTCTTGAGGAACTCTTTACTCTTTCTTGAGGAAAACAAAGTCTGTTGGGCGTTCCGTATGTAATGATCTTGGGCGGTTTTTTAGCTTACCTTGTAAGAATATTTAAGCTTGAATTCATCCTGTGTTTTAGTTAATTGGTGTGTTACTAATTCATGTTAAATGCAGGAAAATCTCGTTTAGATGAATTTCCAAAGTACATCATGTAATGGTTATTTTGCAATGAGCTTTATTTCTCCCCCCCCTCCCAAAAAAGAAATCAAGCATCCACTTACATCACTTTATTAATTGTCAGCAGATATAGATGTGATCGGGATGAGCTGGGCTCGGATATAGGAAAGGAATTAGTGGCGTTGCTAGCATGGATGCCATCAGAACGAATATTTGTAGTATCACCCCCACTCCCAAAACGAAACCCTTGTGTTGTATAAATTTGCAGCTTATATTATTTTCAATACTGCATAAAAAAAAATCCAATTTATTTATTTCGTGTAATTTTCTGTAAACTGCATTTATTTTCAGTTATGATGCTTTGAAATGGCATTCGCAAAATTCTATAATTCAAGTATGTATTTTACAAAAGCGCTTTATCAAATTTTGAGCGCCACCCCAATAACCCCCAATAGGGTGTCCCCCAGAACGGACAGTATTTTCTGCTCTCTCGTGATAACGCTACTGGGGGAGGCAATGGGCAATTCCCCCCCCAACATTAAGTAATGTTAAACGTTATAGGAATAAAGTACAAGCGTCGATTGTTTTAACCCATTGCGACAACTTTTTAGATATACCTATAGCTAGAATCACCAGAGAAACTGCATTCTAATCAGAAAAATCCTACATCCGCCACTGATAGGCCTAAAGACTAAGTAGGAAAATTGGAAAATAATTCAAATCATAAAATCTATGTCAGATACTTTCTATTATTTGCTGGTTGTAAAAATCCTTTTTACAGTAGCGACTTTGGCACAATGTTTAGTGAAAATGAGATCTATCCTAAATTGTTCTACATTTGTTCACTTTCTTAGAGTGTAAAATAGTTGGTTTAATTTAGTGTTAGTTTATTAACTTTATTTTATTATTCTTAAAGCTTATTTCATTTTATGTTATTATTAACAGTTTATGATTATCTTCTATGGGCTGAATGACAATGAATAGTTGTTCCTCCGATACAATGCTCTTAAATACACGACTTAAATATTCAAATGCATATTCTAAAAAAAAAAAATAAAAAACTACATATATTTACTGAATTTAAGCTTAATCCATTAGAACTATTAAAACTAATATGAATCTGATATACGAACACTTACAAATGAATAGTTAATATTTGCTTAGTTTTATTAATGTAAACAAATGTTATCCTATTCACCTTTTTTCTTACCCATTTGCAATTAATATAGCTAAATATCAGTCATAATCTTTACCCCCCCCCCCAAAAAAAAAAGAGAAAAGAAAAAGAAAGAAAGAAACAACGGTTAATGCGCCGCACCGATAGCGCAGTTTCCGTTTGCTCAAGTGATTGCATCACTTTAAACACTTGCGATTGGTCCCCTTGGATTAGTGCCTTCCCTCCTCTGACTTCAAGATGATGAACTCGGCCGCCGACTCGACTGGACACGAGAACACCTAAGATCGGGCGAGGGTAGATTACTCCACGGGTGGTTTGGGGAAAAACCGGTATTCGTTGTCGGCCGACTCGACTATACCAGAACAACCACCCAGATCTGGGATCCAGTGACTACGCATTTCCCCCCCCCCGAAACTGAAGGAAAACTTCCGTGGAACAAAATTATGTATGTGAAATCAGCAGAAAAGAACAGGCTCATTGGTTCTATATACGGGTTTTGTACAAGTCGGGTAAAACAAGTTTTTCTGCGTTCAGATAAATGCTTAAATGAATTTGTTGATTATGAGCTAATAATACCGGATATACCCGAACTTGCGCGGGTTTTAAATGAAACATGTCGATTCTAAAAGTACAAAAAAGTATTTTTAAGGCAAATTTTTATCTGACTCGCAATTGGAGGACTTGTGAGCTTCTAGGAATATGACACAAGCTGCTGGTCAAGTGCCTTTGGATGATGAATGAAAATCACATCAAATGCTCCCGTGTAACTCTTTCCTTTTTTTTTTTGCAAAAAGTAAAACTGAAAAATTCTGTTTAAACTCTGAGAAATAAATCTTACTGGTCTTATTAACATATGGTGATTTTATGTAGGTTTGACACCATTATCATTCCAGGTTTTCAGCACTTTTAACAGCTTTTTATTAGTATCTAATTTTTAATAACGTTATAAGCATATAGTTCGAAATTTTTTTATCAACATATAAAAGTAAAAAAAAAACTATATTGAAGCTCTAAGCAATAAATGAATCACATGTAGCTTTTAATTATTCATTTTGCATCTCTAATCACTATAAAAAAGAAACACTAATATGTAAAAAAAGGGCACTAGTAATTACAAAAAAACTGCAGTATTTACGAATGGATTTTCTGTGTGCAAACCTACATTGTACAGGCAACGTATTGTATGTATAATATCTTAACTTCTGAAACATTATAATACACTGTTAAAATAGTAAAAAAAGAAAATAGTAAAATAACCATTTATTTGATTGTTATTTTACCATATTTAATTACAACAATTGAATAACCATTAAAAAGATGGCACTCAAACCGCTGATTGTGACAAAAATCGCTTACTCTCTCTTTCTCCAAAAGAACGTTTAACTAACCGTAATTTACAAGCGCCACCATGTCTTGTAGTCAATAAGAATCAGGCGTCCATCTTGGTTGCGAAACCTTACCAGTCGTACGTTGTTGTTAAAATATGAATAAAGATTTAACAGTTCAAATCTGCATGTTAATATAAAAAAAGAAGAAAAAAAAGTGGCTTAAGCAGTGGTTTTTAAATAGAAACACATACACACATAAATAAAAAAATTGGAAACATCGTATTCCCGAACTGCTTGCGAATGAGCGAACCCATAATTTGAGCTGCTGAAGCTTGTTTGTATTCTAATTTTTGCAGCAAATAAAATGATTTTTTCGATATACAGTAAATTTAGACCAAAAATATACTTTGAATCCAATCAATAAAATATCAATTTTAAGGCAGTTTGCCTGTTTGAAAAGAAGATTTATTGGTAAATAAACGGCTGCTTTAAGTGGTCTAGATGGCAGAATGACTAGAGCGCAAGGTTGGTATGCCATACACCCGGGTTCGATTCCTGCACGCTTCGTTTACGGTTTCTACGCCTAGAAGATTCTACGACTCGAAATAGTTCAAAAACGGTAAAAGTTTAGTTTTGAAACCATTTTTAAATGGTTATAAAACCGTACACTTTTGTATTTACGGCTTTTAACCAGGCGGATTGGAAATGGTTTAGGTCCCGCAAAGATAAAAAAATGTTCCAAACCTTAAAATTAACGGTGAATTAGATGGACAGACTGCTGCCGGTTATTTAACCGTAATTTCATGATGAAATTTCTGACAGTGTAATGTTGCTCTCAATGTAGGATCAAGGTATACATGTATGTTAAAAGTACACTGCTTATACAAAATAGGAGAACCTTAATTAAAACTAATTCTTATAGAAAATCTACCAGAAATTTACATGAAAGCTATATAGTTCTTCACGAAAAATAAAACCCGTAATTTGATGAAGTGATGTCTTAGAGAAAATAAAAAAGGAAACTCATACACCAGCAAATGGAAACAAATAGCAAAATTCTTTTTTAACAATGTGGAATGGGATTTAGTAACAAACAGTTTTGCCAAGACGTTTTTGTTGCGTTTTCTCAATCAATTTTCCTTAATGTATATTTAATTCTTTTTGATAACACTAACAAAAAGAATCGTTTGTGTTCTGCAGTTAGGGCGAAAGTATTCATTATTTTCAAGTTACAGAAAGAAAAAAAAGGAATTGAAAGAACTAACAAAGGTTACACATCATAGTTATGAAAGGTTTTGACCAACCGATTTTTTTAAGGCATCAGGTTGCACTTTGTTGTAAAGACAATCGATTATCTAGAATATCGTTCCACAACCATTTGAAAATGTCAACCACCTACTGATAAGCCAAAAACACGCATAAAAATCCTGGTGAACCCCTTGTTACATCTTTTTTGTACAACACCGAATTTGGTAACATTAGATCATGACTTAAGGTATGTTGTTTAATAAAAGTTTTATTTTTAGCCATTCCATTTCAGATCAGGCAGAGCATGTCGCATGACCCTCACAGATTTTATTGAAAAAATTACATTAGTTACAACTTAGGGACATAGGAACTGCCCCAAAAGGACTTTGCAAGAATTTTTTTTCAGATACAGCCTTTTAAAATTCAGCACAAAATTGGCCGTTTTGATAAATCAGCTGAACACTCACTTAAAATGGTCGCTGTTTCAAAACTGTTAAACCGATTCGAATATTTTTTTCTAAAAATAAGTAAAGAACCGTATTTTATTTAGACGTAATTTTGAAAAATCTAGTTGCCTTTATTGATAAAGAAGAAATGGGTTTTTGTGGTGGAAAAATTATTTTTTCCGATTTTATGGGTTTCAGACAAGTCTGTAATTTATACAAGTCGTTATGACGTAAATAACACGTGCCAATGAACTCTGAAATGTTCTGAAAACTCTCTCCTTCTCTCTCTCTGTATCTATCTATGTATATTTGTGTATATACACGGCGTATATATATATAGTTTTTAGAACATTTCAGGTTTCATTAGCGCGTGTTATTTACGTCATAACGACTTGTATAAATTATTCTTGTCTGAGAATCATGGAGTTGCTACCTTGAGGGCCAACCTGCTTTGTCAATAAATGTCAATAATGTTTGTGGTTCTTCCTGTTTATCTTATTATATATCTACACACACACACACACACATGTATATGTATCAGGGTTTAAGCTGAGTTCAAAAGTTCCTTAGCAAAAAAGCTAAAATGAGCAAAAATGCTTTAGCAAAACGCTAAAATGTGATGAATATATTCACGCATTTTCCTAGATGCCTTATTGTGTTTCAGGTTTTGATGTTTTGCTGTATGACCTTTTTAAGGATATGACTACATAACACTTAAGAACAATGATTGATATTTGAAAAATAATTGAAAGAGAACATGTTTGATTTTCAAAATGGTACAAGTACCCCCTCCCCTCAATGGTGCATTGATTGGGTAGACATAATGCCCATTATGACCACATTCTTAAACTGTGTAGTAATTTAAAAATTCAGCTGATTCATTTTTCAGAGGATAATTTTTATACATAAAAAATTTATATCACTCTGTTTATTACCCACCAATATAAGAAAAACCATACAAGGAAAAACTTAGCAAATATATACAGAGATAACAATTAAAACTTGCTTATTTTTCAAATGATTTAGGCTTACAATTCAAAATTCTTCTTTCATATTAGCCCATTTTACGAAAGCTGCATGAAAGTTGAAATAACTTTAAGGGCCTTTAATATTAATCACCATCAAATTACTGACATTATTAATGGATAATCTGTTTCTAACACCATTTTTAATTAAATTGAGGCAGCTGAACCCTCTTTCACAATCAACAATGTGCATGGGAATAGTTGCATGGTATTCTATTAATAAGAGCATTATTGGGAATTCTTCAGACATATTTGAATGCAAAAATGCAAGCAACTCCTTGAAGGTCAGGTTTTTGCATCTTTGCTGCAACATATGTCTGATCAATCCCCATTCAAAAAACATGTCTGATTCAGAAAAAAAATTTAGAGCAGCATTTTGAGACAATAGATTATACTTGGAGTTAACTCCCTCCCGACCATACTGCATCCATTTCACAGAATCCTGGGGCATATTCCTTGGCAAAAATATAGTAAAAATTTTAATTTTATCTAAATTCCCCAGTCTATCATTTATATTTTAGATAGTACAGTTTATAAAGGTTATCATAGCTATTTTAATAAAATATGTGGATTATTAAAAGAAATAATAATAATTTTTCAATACTAACTACGATAAAATACAATATCTAAAGGATTATCAGAATAATAAACGAACGTTGTTAAAATTATTTACATGCATTTAATTCACCCGTTTTGCACACTTCAGTTTATTATATCCTGCATCAATTACGCTTTTGTTGCTGCAATATCTTGCATAATTTTTCGTTTTAATCCTGCTTGAAGTCTTTTGCTTCCTTCATCTCCTATGGAAAAATGCAGAAAACGCCGAAATTCGGATTCGCGAATTTTTGCGTAATTGATCGAGTGGAAAATAAGAGCTTGTTTTAAAAAAATAAATCAAACTATACTGCAAGAAATTAAAACGCAGAAACTTTTGCTTTTTTAATTCAGAATAAAAGCAACAATCAACAAATATAACATAATTGCAAAAACGAACCCTGTACAAAAATTGCGATCGTAAAAATGAAACTACAATTTCCGATTATAATTACATTTCATGTCCTTCTTCTTAAATCATTTATGTCTAAAAATCAGCTGCATCAACGTTCCCGATTTTGTCTGAAACTTGAGGGTTCGACTTACATGCAAATCTACTTGCATGAAAGTATATACGGAAAAATTTCGGTAAAAATAAGAAGAAATTTTATTTTTTTACCTCTTAATTAAACCTAAAAAATAATTGAAATGAAAAAAATACGATTCCCGTAAAGGATGCAAAAAGATTACGCAAAAAGAAGAACGCATGTGTTTCCTTGCTTGCACGTGGAAATTAGGCCTACGTAATTTTTAGCCTACTTTCCCGTAAAAGTTAAAAAATAATAATAAAGCATGAAAGAAGGCTTAATGTATCGTGAAAATGTCGTTAGAAATCAAGAAAAGTCAAAAATAAATTAAGTAATTAAATAAAGATTTGAAAGTAGGGTTTTGAGATGGGGAAAAAGTGTGTCTGTCGGTCTGTCGGTCTGTCTGTCGGTCTGTCGGTCTGTCCCCCCCTAATAACTTTTGAACGAATTGTCCGATTCGAAAAATTCTTTTTGCATTCGAAAGATCTCGGTGAGGACATCTAATTTTCATATTTTATTTTTTGATTTGAACATTTTTTGTTCAATTTTGAACAGTTCAAAAAATTTTAACATTAGCGCCTATGGGCGAAAATGAAGCAAATTATGTAAACTCTGGGTACAAGATCCAACTTCCAATGAACAAGCTCACTGGAAGAAGTTCTTGGCGTGAAATATTGATTTGAACAATTTTTGTTAATTTTTGAACAGTTTAAAAAAAAATTAACATAGTGCCTACGGGGAAATTTCAATCCTATATAAATCCTGATCTAACGGGCCGATTTGCTTGGAACAAACTTTATCGGAAAGCTCTTATGACGTAGAACATGTACAGATAAAAAGTTCATCCAGAACTAACGAGCCTATTTTCTTATGAAATATTTTGATCGGGATTTTCAAGAATATTTTTGAATTAATGAAAGATTAAATGAATAAGCAAAATAATGAATGAATGAATAAATGAGTGAATAAATACATGAATGATTGAATAAATGAATGATTGAATAAATGAATGATTGAACGAATCTGTATTTACCGTTGAAAAAGCCATATTTGAAGCAATTAAGAACTAAAGCTAAACGAGAAAGAGAGAGATAGCTAGATTATAAATTTGGAGCTGGTGTACACGGGAAAGTAAGCTCGTATAGTTCTAGACGGAACTTCTTGTTTTCTTTCTTTTCTTTCTCATTCAGCTAAAAAGCGAAAATGCCTTGTTTCCTTTTCGCATTTGGGGAGGGTCTTTTCGCATTTTGCGAAAAATGCGATCGTAGCGGAGACCCTGATATGTATATATGTAGGATCCAATGGAGGATGCGAAATCGACGGCAGCACCGTCGGGTGGAAGAAGCGACAAGTGAGTAGATGAGCGAGAGATCTGGTCCTGAGTGGATATGTTGGCTGTGTGTGTCATAGTTTTTATGATAATTCCAGTGGTGTTAATTACCTGTAAATACTGTATATTAGTTGAAATATATTCAACTTGATTCTTTTACAGTGTAATATTTGGAAAGTAGCCCTAGACGCCGATTTCAACCCTACACGCACACACATATATATATGCATATAAATAAATAATAAATAAAAATAAAAACAAAACATCGATTCCTGGAATTTTTCAGACAAGTCTCGTGCCTTATAGAACAAGCGAAAGAGCCTTATGCACTACGACAATCAATACCATTAGCTTAGCGGTTATTATAAAATTGATATTTTAAACTCACTTTTATTTAAACTTTCTCATAAAGCAAATGATTTTAGAAATGATATACATTTCATAGATTCAATTCTGTTTTGTAATGATGTGGATAAGAAAACGTTTTGCGTCCACATTATGGATAATGCATTTAAATCAAGGGGAATCGCGTTTGATCTCCTTTGACTTTTTCAAAAATTGTTATCGGGATAAATGTGATTCGTCTTAGTTTACTTGAGATTTTCAGAATTAAAATAAGTTATGACCACTTTTTACGACGCAAACTAGATATCTTCCGCTATGCCTCCAGTTAATTAATGAGAATGATGGAATATATTATAGTTTAATTTAGCAAACGTTCACATGAATAATCTATTACATGTACCGACAGTTGAGGAACAAATGCTATTTGACAGATAAATGCAAATTATGTCATCATTCATAGTGTCGCATTGGCGGCGTTGTTGCTGTATTATAATTACGAGTGCATTACATTTATCTATTGATCCCTAATACGCAATTTATGTGTACAGAAACCACTTACTAAATTAAAAAGTATTACTATTTAGAAAATTCAAATTTTCTGGAAATTAATATTTTGCTTTCGAATACTTGCAGCAAGAAAAAATAAAATTAAGAAGAATAAAAGTGTTTCATGGACTAAAGGAATTTTACAAACATTAATTACCAAATGAACAAACAAAGCTAGTAGAATTAATAATGCTAATTATGGTTTTTTCGAAGTAACATTTTTGACTCTACTAATATTGATCAAGAGAGAGAGAGAGAGAGAGAGAAAAAGAAATCAACCTTTTGGCATAATATATATTTTTTCCTTAAAAATTTTTCTCAAGTATTTGTTGTTCATTTTAATATTACTATAAAGGCTTAGTACCAAGCTCTAAAACATGATTTAAAACAATTCGTTAGTCTTTTCAGTTAAAAAGAATGTATAGTGCATGCAAATCGATGCAAAATTCAGTTTCCTACATTTATTTCTTGAAAGCAAATTTTTTTTCAAGTTTTTTTCTGTATACCATTTTAGAGTGTTTAGGGAAAATTTTTATCACTCGAATTTCTCATTTTAAAATTTCTACTGGAGCAAAAGTAAGCGCAACATGTATTTTCAGTTTTACGAAAAAAAAAAAAAGGTTTTTTATTCACAGCTAAGTACACTTCTGAGAAGGATTTTCTGAATAAAAAGCAATATTTCTCAAGGGAAATGGAACTTTTTAAAGCATTTTAAGCATGAGTGTTCTAAGATTTGCTCACACAGTATTTGAAAATATTGATTTTGAAAACCAGTCAAATTTTTCCTTCTTTTAGAATACAGATTTAACATATAGTCAATAATTTAGGATGTAACTACTTGAGATCAAAATTCCTTACAACTAGAAATTCTTAACTTCAAAAGTGAGTTTTTGAATGAGAATGCAGGTAGTTGTACTGAGCAGCAAGTCTAAATTTCTTAACAGTATAAAAGTGTTTATCTAAACTGCATTATATATTGTTTTCGCACAATTTAGCTTCAGTTCTAGTGAGCAGCCAGCTAGCCCCAACGGCCAGCCTTCCCGTCTCCAGAAGCATCACTGGCACGAGCGGCTTAAGAAAAAGAAATCAGAGCAACTTGGGCTCAACTGAACTCAACTTTGGTCCTGTGTACCAGAAATAATACTTCAGCGTACTCATATAGGGCGCTACTAACGCGGTACCTTATCTGTTGCAATTAGTTTACAGAATGTTCTCTATTTTTTATTCTCTGTAATTTTATGTTAGACTCCGGATAAATGATTTCAAGCAGATTCTCATGTATTTTTGGGCAAAAATGTTTTACAGTATAGGATGTATTTTACTTGAAAAAAATGGCCTTTGATATTCAATTAGTACTCTGCTACCAGCGGATCATCAGTTAAACAAGATCCTTTTATGTCAGATTTGTCCGTTAACAAAGGCTTGAAAAATTCATTCAACACGAATTAAAATGTTTAATATTCAGTGTCATGAGGGTTACCTGACAACTATATTTCTGTACCTGAAAACCATAGTATCTTAATTATAAGACAAATAATAAAAATGCTTTGTGCTAAAATGTAAGTACAAAGAAAAAACAACGTAGAAAAGCCCAAATTCAGAGTAAAAAGTAACGCAAAAAGCTATTATGAAGCTACAATGGAGCCTCTTCATCAGTGCAGAAAAGAAGTGCTCAACACACAACTAAGACAGAAAGACAGCCAAACAAGTCTAACACTGAAAGACAGTCAAAAAAGTCTAACACTGAAAGACAGTCAAACAAGTCTACCACTGAAAGACAGCCAAAAAGGTCTACCACTAAAAGACAGCCAAAAAGGTCTACCACTGAAAGACAGCCAAAAAGGTCTAACACTAAAAGATAGCCAAACAAGTCGAACACTGAAAGACAAGGCTAACACTGAAAGACAAGTGTAACACTGAAAGACAAATCTAACACTGCAAAGACAAGTCTAACACTGCAAGACAAGTCTAACACTGCAAGACAAGTCTAACACTGCAAGACAAGTCTAACACTGCAAGACAAGTCTAACACAAAAAGAAAAGTCTAACACAAAAAGACAGCCGGTATTTATGCTAAATTATTTCATATAAATACCGGCTATCTTTCTGGCTCTTGCCTGTTCGCCCACAGCTTTCTAGTTGGGTGTTGAGCGCTTCTTTTCTGCACTGATGACAAGGCTCCATTGTAGCTTCGAAATAGCTATTTGCGATACTTTTTATTCTGAATTTGTGCCTTTTTACGTTGTTTTATCTTTGTACTTACATAGTATCTTAAGTCTATTTTTCGAGTTTTTGCGATGAAGTGAAAAAATGAACATCTTTAGTACAATAAGACTCAACTTTTAAGTGCGAACCTTAGAATAATCCGATAAGTGCTTAAAAAGTTCAGAGCCCTCGTGTAGCTAATAATTTTGTCGTCGGTAGTCCATATCTCTATCAAGTGTAAACGCGCGAAAACTTGAAAAATGGACTTAAGATACTATGGCTCTCAGGTACAGATTTACGTTTACTATTTTTAATTAGATTTGAAAATGTCTAAGAAATTATAATCGTACAAATGTTTTACATAAAAATAATTCTTTCATTTTACAAGAGTGATAATGAACTTAAAAGAAGAATGTCTATACTTATTTTTGTGGGTCTTGAGATGGTTAAGTTAAACATCTTATTGAAAATATTTGTGTAAAGGAAAAAAAATTCATCTTCTGTTTTATCTATGCATGAAAAAGGTTCCAAAACAGCGAAACTCATTATAAAGTTTGATCCAAACCGTTCTAAAACAGTTGGGTTAAAGCAAAATGTAAAGAAATGACGTCTGAAAATTGCAGAATTTCACTGAAAACTAAATTTTAAAATGAAAAAAAGTATTTTGCTTGAAGTATTTTTTGTCCAAAATTTATAGTTTAATACGTTAGCATTTCCTAGAAAGGTTTTCCCTGGCTAACAGCTTTGTTGCAGGTATCAAAAGGACAAGCTTTTACTAATTAGAATCATGAAAAGAATGAGTATTTGTTTATGAAATATTATATAAAATACCTTACAATTGAAAAAATTACAAAATAACGAAAGTACTGGGAAGTAAACAACCATCTTAATAATAACAATTAGACGGTGCGGTGCTGTCGTGGTAAGGCGTGGACTTCATACGCTCAAACTCGTGGGTTCAAACCCGTCCATATCAGTGGATGCAGAAAATCGTCTGCGCCCATGTCGTATGATTATGCGGAATGCTAAAGATTATCTATTTAACTTGGATACTGTCGCTAAATTAAGTTCCTTGTGCAGTTTCGCATCGTCAGAGCCCAGGTGCTTCACCTAGAGGTGAAGAAACTAGGCGTCAAAATTCACATGTGGCAATGGTATCCACCGGTTGAGGTTCTGTTTGAAAGAAGAGATGCCAGTTAAACATTACTTTCTTGACACAAAAAATATAAATGTAAAGTTTTTTGTAAAAATAGAAAGAGAGAGAGAGAGAGAGAGAGCGAGAGAGAGAGAGAGAGAGAGAGAGCGAGAGAGAGAGCGAGAGAGAGAGATAGAAAGAAAAACAAAAGTAAAGAAATGGTAAAAAAATAAAACAGGAAATGTTACTAGGAAATGCTCCATAAAACTCATCGTGTGTCATGACTCACAGGTTTCAAGCTTACGATTTTAAAGCAAAAAAAGCGTTTTTGAAAAAGGTAATAAGCTTATAAAGTTGAATCATATACAATTTGAGCAACAAAACTCTTCTCTTTTTTTGTTTGAGTGCAAATAGTACAGAAAACGAAAATGGGAGGGTCAAGAAGTGAAATAAAAATGGAGTCAATTCGAAGATATTTTATCTAGAGAAACCAATATCTCGGAAAATGCTTTTACAGAAAAAAAAGGTGTATATGGCGATTGTGGAATGGCAAAAGTTCGATTTCTAGAAAAAGAAGCATACATTCATTCCAACATTATATATTTTCTATTTCCGTTTACGGTGTATCATTACTGAAAGATTTTATTGAAGAGTTAAGAAATAGACTTCATCGGACACATAACACATCAGTTTTTATGAAGACACAGTTTGATTATTGAAATAGTTGAACTAAATATGTAACAATTTCAACAATGTTGTGATTACTTCTGTTGGCGTGCTCAGTAATAAATATTTATTACAGAAATCCGTTCAGAACTAACTCTCTTTTCGTGCGCTTCGCTACTCGTATAGCTCGTTATTCGCCCAACTTGTTCAAGTAAAATTCAAATCGTCATTCGTACACTTGCCCCGCGATTCGGACGGCGCCAGGGGCCTTGGTGGATAGTCTTGCCTCTTTTAAGAAAAAAATCGAGAAATTATGCTCTTTTTGAACTCGTCTGGAAAAAATTTGTTTGCCGTTTTGGATTCTTTAAAATTTTAATACTTTTTGAGATTTTAATGACAGTTTTTTTCTAATGGGAGAGCAGCAAGAGGAAGTGGTTGGAGAACTTTCTTCTTCAGAGGAAGAAAGTAGTAAGGAAAGCATCTCCTTTGCAGAAACGAAAGAACTGTGTTACCACTGGGAACTAACACAGTGGTCAACAAGAGCATAAACACGTTCTTTCGACAATGTTATTGACCATTTTATAAAAATTCTGAAAAATCGTCAAAAGTAGACAACTATGGACTGGTTTTTAGAAAAAGAAACCCGAGATTCTTCTAGTGCAAAACGACAGAAAAAAGAAAGAACAGCAGAAAGGGAGAAAACACCTGAAGGGATGCTACCTGATGTTTTTAAGGAAGGGGACTCCTCTTCTAACTATTTCTCTTCCTCCTCTCAACATTCCATTTATGCCATCAGCTCACCTCAGTACCAGTAAAGTGCAGTTAGATTTTTATTTATGTATAATTTCATGTACAGTACTGCACATTTGTTTTTCATAGGTTTAAGTAAGCAATCATCTGGGGGTCTGGAACGGATTAATCCAATTTATATTGTTTCTTATGTGAAAAAATAATTCGCCATTTGTACAAATCGCCATTCAAACTGCATCCTGGAAAGAATTGTGTACGAATTACGACGTTCCATTATATAACTGAACGAAGCGGTAAATGTTTTATTTTACTAATTTCAGATGCTTATAAGCATAAGGCATACATCCTGTAATTCATGCCAGTTCTCGGCATGTTGTATCACTTATTACCAGTAGCTTGAACTGATATCGTATTTTCAAACCAGTTGCACACATTTCCAATTTGAACGTTACCTGCAACTCCCGAGACATGTTCTAGACTGATTATTGTTTGAAATGATAAGTTGAGGTGTTACCACGACAATGTTCATCTGGATACATGGCAGTGTGTCAGCCAAGTTCAGAAAAGGCGACACCGAACAGTGTGTATTTTACAAGAACCATTCTGAGCTACTTTTGGCCCCGTCAGTACTCAAAAACTATTAGAGCTACATACTTGAATTTTTGCACGTCTTCCTCGAACCTTTAGAATATCAAATTTCATTGATGTACCTCTGATAGTTATTATTAAGGTTTGAAAAGTGTCATTTCTATCACTGATTGACTCACTCATCAAAAACTTAAATCACTCCTCAGTGACTTAAAAACTTGAAACTTGGCATCGAGGTAGATCATTAGGCATATGTAAAGGAAAAAATCCGGCATACTAATAACTAGCATCATACCTCCCAACTTTAAATGGCGTCATATTTTCCTGCCGTTGACAAAAATAATTAAGTATCTCTCGCGCTGGAAGGAAAATAATTGTTAAATTCAAATGCACTTTCCGCTTTATTTTTTTCCTTTTGAACTCAAGCTGAACACAAAGAATCCAGACCAGTTGTAATACTTATACAGAAGCTTTCAACTTTTTAAAACAAAATTAAAGATGGAATTAATTACGGAAAAACACAAACAAAAAATGCTTTAATTAACGATAATTTAGATTAGTTTAATTGTAAAAACACAAATTTAGCTTTTCAAAAATTGATGTTATCCCAACAGAAAGATGAATGTGAATAAAATGTAAGCTCCGAAATTTGGTTTTTAAATGCCTTGTAATTTGACGAAATTCATTGTCGTAAGGCACAAAGTTGGAAGTAAATATAGCTACAGGTCATTCAGAGTTACAACCTCCTCATCGAAAGATAATTAAAAAAAGTTTCTTAATCAGGGTTGTCAAGTTAAAAAAAAGAGCTAATACGGAGGAGCATAGCGCACAGATGGCAGGGAGGGAGGGGGGGGGGAGCGGCGCTATCAGTGGGGTTGATCCCACCGAGGAGGCATAGGAGATCTGGTATCCGACTGATTTTTAAATATCCGGAATCAGATTCGGCCAATGCACGAAATATCCGCTTATCCGACATATGTTCATTTTCAGTTTTTAAAATTTAACTTATTCACATATTTTGAAAATATATATGTAAATTAACGTATTTGAAAGTCTTAGAATATTTAAAAATGTACAGAACTTACAGGTTTCGGACATCAGAACCAGATATCCGGTCCAGACCCGTCACACCAGGGTTATCGGATACCCGCTATCCGGCAAAATCAATATCCTGACAAGAATAAGAGACTTTTGCCATCTCGTATTGAAGTTGCCTTCGACTCGGGAATTTTGGGACTGTCCCGAAAAATCCGTGACGATTGGCAACCCTGATCTTAAATCTAGTTGCTTGCCCTAACAAAAGATTTTTTTCTTGTAAACTAGAAAGCTGCATGTGCAAAATATAATCGTAAATTCTTCCCTTTGTTTGATTTCTTCTCGAAAACAATTATTTATGGTTTTAGTGAAAACATAATAACATATATAAATTTTGTTTATAATAACATTAACAAGTAAAATTTCATTTGATGATTTGAAAGAACTTGATTCCTTTCATAAATGGTCCCCCTTAATCCAAGATTAGGCAAAATATAGTGAGCTAAATAACTTTATTTCCTCGAGTAAGAAAAAATGATGTCATGTTTTCGAATGAAAGGAAACACAAAGCTAGAAAATAATAGGATGTGAATTAATTCACTTTCCTAAAAATGTATTTTATTTAAAATGATCATTTTGTTGCTTTTAATCATCAAATAAATTGCATGACAAGGGAGTTTATCTTTTGGAACATAAGCAATATTTTTCTCTTTGGAAATTATAAGTTATTGGAAAAAACATAGCTAGTGGAAAGTTTTTTTTTACATTCAAAACGCTTTGATAGCTGCATTTTTGGCACTGTAGCAGGCAGACCCGGACTGGCTCCCTCTGGGGCCCTCGGGCAGGTACTGAAAAGGGGCCCCCTAGAGGGGGTTCTTCCCCGGAAGTTTTTTGAAAATTATGCGTCAGGAAACCGGCTTTTTAGGGTCTTATACAGTAATTAAACTAAAGCGATATTTTTATATTAAATGATAAAAAAGATCAAAACAGTGTTTTAAAGTTATGCTTGACTAACTGTTTAGTACAACGAAATTTCATGCTATTTTTACTATGTCTCAATTACGTAGAAACTGGAGAAATTACACTATTAAACTATAAAATACAATGAGACAGGAAAAAGTCATTAAGTAAGACAAGAGCACTTACTAAATAATAAACATCTATTTATGATGGGAACAATGTTGCCGTATGCTTCAGTACTGTATGAAATCATTTGAATATAATTTTCATTATGTTATATAACTAAAAATCTGCCCTTCGGAATGATTTTCTAGCTAAATGAAAAGTCAAAATTATGTTTGTTAGGAATTACTTTTTTGAAAATATATACATTATCTTAAAAATCAAACATAGATTCGCTCCAAGTTAAAATTTAAAAAATATTCTTAGCTTGTACTAAGAAAATAATAATAAAATGAATATTTGTTTCATTTAAATCACAAGCTTGTTTATCACTCCTTTGATTTTTTCTGGATGAAGGAGTTTTTTTACCAAGTTCCAAATGAACGAGTAATTACGTCGTTGTAAGCACTTAACTGGTTAGTGACTAGAAACAAATCAAGCAAAACAGCTATAGTTTTTGAATTTAAACCGTTGACTGATCAAATTCTTTGCTACCAATTTTGACTTGCAGTCAAAACTTCTAACAGATATGTCTTTAAAAACAGTTATGACATTAACTTATTTTGCTGCATTTTCATCTCCTTCACTGCTCGAAAACTCATCAACAATTGCTGAAAGAGTTTTCTTGTTGTTTGCAAAGTTTGCTCCACCGTCGTCTCTCATGTTTTTCTTGTAATCTGTATAGTTTGTCAGGGTGGCAGGATATTATCTCTTGATCTGTTTCTCTCATACTGCCATTCTTTTCATAGGCGCAATCAGGGGGGGTTTTGGGGGTTCAAACCCCCCTCCCCATTGGGTATGTAATTATTTCGGCACACAGAAAAATTTCTGGCAACGGCCTTGCAAAGCACAATTTTTTTTTCCCCTAAGAAAATTAAACAGATATGCATGTGATTTTTTTTTTCCTTTTTCTCTGAAGGGTTGCGATCATGGACAAAGTATGCACCTCATAATAAAGAAGACTTTTCAGCTGGTTATAAGGTTATGATCAACCCCCTTATCACCTGGGGGGGGGGGGTTAACAGCGAAAGGTGGCTTTAATCACGGTACCACACACAGACAGAGATCATTTCAATCACTCCAGAGGGTTTTATTTCCTTCTTGATGTCTTTTTTACCCAAAGGCAGCAATCTGGGAATACAATCGCACAAGTAATAAGTTTCCTGGAAAATATTCTCTACTGTGAGGGAGTCCTAAAGTCCAATTGTCCTAATGGGTTAAACCCTCAAGCCAGGAAGGGATGCTCATTAAGAAACTTAAAGAGCAGTTTGTATTTATTTATGACTTCCTGTCCAAACACCCATTTTGGTAAAATATTTTTTGTAGATGAGCCGATTGGAAAACTGATGAACTGTATTTGCATTGCATTCTCATTTACAGATGTTCTCTCATCTCTTATATTTTAAATATATTTTTTTTTCTTATTATGGTCCATCACTGATTGCATTACGACTCTGGAAATCATCCGTTCAACGTTTCCAATCTCACTGCTACGGTTTAATGCTGCATTTTAATTTAAAATCAAGTATTATTTATATTTTAGCTAAATTTTTAATTATTTTCGATACATAATAATGTTTGCCCTCCAGCGATGGACACGTTCGTCATCCAAAAAGAAAAGAAAATTTGATTCAGATGCTTCCACTTCTGAGGTATGTTTTGCTACAAATTTAACAAACTTTTTAGAAATTTATTGTGGGGATGAGCATTTTTGTAGGGGAATTTGGATTTTTTTCTCTAAAATTCGACTATTTCCCGGTTTTAATATTATGAATGCCTGGACCTAGGAGATTGCTTAGCGCTAAATATTGAATTTTCTATTGCGTTTGATTTAAAAAATAAACTAATAGATCTAGTAAGGAATGTTTAATCTTTTTGTGAATCAAGGCCGTATCCAGAGGGGAAGGGGGACCCACGGGCAGCCCACCAGAAATCTTTTGCAATGTATTCTATATTCCTCCCTAAAAGTTTGCTTTACATAAGTGTGTCGAAGTCTGGGCCCCCCCCGAAAAAAAATTCTGGATACTGCCTTGGCTCCGGAGCAGGGGGAGCATGTCAAGAATTAGGAAGGGCAGTGTATGCTTCAAAATTATACCATTTATATATACATATATATAGATATATATGATTAGAAATGATGTTGATATGAATTTTTTTACATATATGATAGCTTTTTGATGTATATATAGTAGATGTATGTTTAGATCTTTGGTGAAGTTAGAGGAGTGGGTGTTTCGTGCTTCTGCAACTTAAATTTTTGTAACTGTCTTACATGTATAATGCTTAGGATAACTCTGGAGGCAAGGTTTCAAAGTCTCTCCCCAGGAAACTTTTTGAAATCTTCCTAGCAATGCAATTTCGGGATACTTTGGTAATGTTAGAGGAAACAGAAAAGAGTTACTATCCTACGCGTGGGAGGGGGGGGGGGGTTGTTACTCTCCCCCCCCTCGCAATTTTTTTCAAAATAAAGTCTGATATTCAAAATAAAGTCTGACTTTTGGTGTCGCTCGTGATAGTGTTCAATGTCCTTTCCCTGAAAGTGTTTCTGAAAGTAAAGTGTCTTAAAAGCGTAATTCCTCTTTTCTTTCTTTTTTTAAAACTTGTGATCTGAATTTTTTTGCCGGGGGGGGGGGAGGGAGGAGTTGACTTGCTCCGAGGGGGTAGTTCCCCCCCCCCGGGAGATGCCTGAAATAAACACGGAGTATATCTTTAGAGACATGTATTTATGACTAGTAAATTTTCAACACCTTTACACTTCGTATTGGTGTTTAGTCTGTACATTTTTAGGGTGACCCCCCCCCCTTTCTCCAACTCTAGTTACGCCTATGATTCTTTTATTAGACGCACTCAGAAAAACGCAGACTCTTCTTATCAACCCAAAGGGTCCCAAACTTATTCAAGTTCAAGCACCAGTACCGGATCTTGGAGTTTTACGTGATGGGGCAAAAATTAAAAATGCTACCCCTCCCCCTCCAACTCATATTTTGTAAATTTTTATGCTCTGGCCATTTTTTTAGGGAGTTTTCCCCTTGTGGGGCGGAGGCACTGATAAACCCATGAAATTTTTCAGGCCCAGAGAGACTACCATGCTCTTTTACATGAACTTCATTAGGGGGATAGCGCCAAATGAAGGGTCTCCCCTTCACTGGACATATGAAATACTTGAAGGGGGTTCAGGGGGATTTTCCCCCGGGAAAATTTTGAAAACTATATGCAAACTGGTGCATTTTGAGGCCTTAGGAAACGCATTTGGGACTGCAAAAATATTAGGGAAAAAAAGCAAATTAAAACTTCTTAAAGTTTAAACGCTTTTACTCATAAAAGTACAGAATAAAATGAGCATTTTTTTAATAATCCGCCTCCTCTCCGGCTTCTTGCTAACGCTCACATCGAAGAGACACGTGTCTGCCTTCTGAAACGACACTTGCAAGCATTCCCCTCCCGCCTTTTCCCTAACGGATGCTTTGAAAATTTGTAAATGAAAAATTATTATATTGTTTGAGCATAGCATGATTTATATTTCACTATTACAAGGGGAAAAACCTTGACTTTTTAAAATATAAATTTTTAAATCTTGGTATTGCGAAATTTGCCGCCGCCCAAAATTGCCTTCCCAGGAGCCGGCCGACTCATCAACGACGCAACATATTCAGTATAATTCAATTTTGGAGCTTCCAACAGTTTATTCAAATAAATAATTCTATATTAATCGGTTTTTATCATTAGCAAAACAGCCGATCAATGATCATATCGGAGCGCCTGAACTAGGATTTTAATTATCTCTTTGCAAAAGTTTAATTTCCAAGAATAAATATATTGTTCTTTTTTTTATTGTATTGTCTTTATTTTTCTTTTTTTTTTGTGCATCAAAGTTGAATATGCCCCCCTCCCTCCAGATCCGGCACTGCCTGGCATCCTTGGAAAATTACTTTCTCATTGTACCTTAGTCAACTCGTAGTATAACCTCTCCTATCCATGATATTGTCTATCCATGCTTACATAAATACCGTGTTTTGCAAAGTACTATAAAAAATAAGATTCACCTTTTATTTTTAAGCAATTTTAAAGACAAAGATATAGTATATTGCAAAAGGCAAGAACTAAAAAAAGAATTTTTTACTACTTTATAAATTAAATTGGCCTTTAAAATAGAAGTCATGCAATGAGTTAATGAGTAGAGGTAAAATCTTCGTCAAGAGTGCAATGAGAGGTTTGGGGACCCTTGGCAGTAAAATAAATATGGGGCCCTCTTAAAATATCCTTGAAAACATTAAGGTGAGTGCCCAGTATTTGAATTGCTCATTTTTCATCTAATTCCTATTCTGTACAATTTGCATGAAACATCATTTATTGCGAGGCCCTACCTGTATCCATGTGGTCTACAGTATGGGGCGAAGGAAATTTGAAATAATGAAGGGGCCCCTTTTCAATTCGGGTCCCCCTTGGTTGGCGGCCGCCAGGTCCTCCCACTGGTCTTTGTTTCTCTTCTTGAAGTTGACTTATTATAGGCTGTTATCAAATCCGTTCACGTTAGCAGCTCCGACAAATGAGCAAGCAATAATATTTTATGTTGAAGTACCCCCATCTAGCTAGTTTTGATTTTACAAGCTAACATACAAAGCAAGTCCAATTGGGCCATCGACCTTTGTTACGTTTAAAAGTCTTAAAACTTTGTCAGATTGTGATAGTGAAGCATCCTGGGAAAAAGCATAATGAAGCAGAGGCAAATAGTTACGAAGAAATTAAAGATCTGTAAAAAGAAGTTCTAATAGAAAATTATTTTGTTCCCCTCCCCGTTTGGGGGCCCCCTAGTACGGGGGCCTTCGGCGATCGCCGACCAGCCGACCTGGCCAGTCCGGGCCTGGTAGCAGGAAAAGCTATGACGCAGACGACAAAAGAAAGTAATTGTTAGTTTCACAAATACAAGCATTTTCAATTATTTTCTTCTTTACTCCATTTTGATATTTTTCAGAAAGTTTGAAAGATTAGGTTGAAAGTTTTTTACTTTTATTATTATAGTTAATTAAAAAAGAACTGTTTAAAGAAATATTAAACAGAAAAAAAATTGCCTGTTTAAGATTTATTTGGATGAAAGGACACATTGGGGGGAGGGGGAGATTTTTTTTTGGAAAATTGTAAAAAATATCGTACGATTTTTGTTGTGTACTTGTACTGACTGTGTCATATACGCTAATAATTACGTAATTGAGAAAACATAAGAATGACGAAATTCATGCACTCAAAATTAATCGATAAATATTTTTTAAATTCTAAGCAGTAAAATTTTGGAACAAAAATACTTTTGAATAGAATATTAGGGAAAAAAAATCTCACATTACAGAAAATGTTTTACATCAAACCAATTTAATTGTTTGAATTAATTCATCGAATGCTGAATTTATCAAACATGTCACGCACGGTTTTAACGCAAGGAAGCAATGGACATTGTGTGGCCATGCCTATCTCATTGTCATTTCATTAATTACTACTATAATACACACCAACAGTTTAAATTACTTAATGCTTAGTTGAATAACATATGAACATACACAAGCTGTGCAGAAATTAATCCTACTTGATATAATAATGAAGAGTGATTCATAATCCGTAATAAACAATCGAAGCATTCTTATTGCAGTTAAGGTGAGGCATTCTAATTAGGGGTCATTCCTAAATGATGTCACGCTTCGAGGAGGTAGGGACGGTTAAGAAAGTGTGACAGATTGTGACAAGGAGAGGGGAGGGGTAACAAGCAGTGTGACATCGTACATTTTGATTTCTATAAAAATATTTAAAATCAGCAAATTAAACTTATTTTATGCTAATGCAATATTGCGGGACATGTGACAAAGGGGGCAAGAGGGTTTCTTTAAGTGTGACACTTAGTGACAATGGGGGGAGGAGGTCAAGTATATTGAAAAAAGTGTGACATCATTTATGAACGGTTCCTTAAGTTTGATTTCGGAAATACATTTGCTTATACAAAGTTTAAATCTATATAAACATACACTGTAATTCCTCCCCCCAAAATACATGAGAATCTACCGGAATCTAACAACATACACTGTAATTCCTTCCCCCCGAAATACATGAGAATCTACTGGAAGTATTTATATGGAATCTAACAACATACACTGTAATTCCTTCCCCCCCGAAATACATGAGAATCTACTGGAAGTCATTTATCCGGAATCTGAGATAAAAATAAGGAACCACAGAATATAAAAAGAAGGCAATTATATTCTATAAAAATAAGAACACTCTTCAAATTGATAGCAACAGATACGGCATCATCCTACTTCGTTCGCCTGTGCCTTAGGGTACTCGGCCAAAGATTCCTCTATAGCTAGGAGTGCTGGCTGCGAGGACTAGGCTGCTCTCTAGAGCTGAAAAATAAACCGTAAGCCAGCAATATATAAGGCATTTACTTGCAATTTTTTGACTAGCTGCCATAAATCTCAAACGTTCAGTTTTCCGAGGTAGCTATTAGTACCTAGAAATTTTGGTCGTGGCTTTCTAATGAGTACTTACGATACTTAAAAGGTCTGCTTCTGTAGTTGAACAGAGTGGGAAAACTAAAGTTTTATGAAGAAACTCGGTTGTTTTGTTTTACGCAAGTTCTCAGGCAACTTTACAGAAATACTCAGTTCCTTTCCTTCTTTTCCCTTTCTGTATTTTTACAAAAATGTTTTTTTAGAAGGTGTAAAAAAATGTGCCTACAAACAGGAGGTATTTGGAAAAACAATAATCTAGTCGTCGGTGCTATGTTTTTTTTTTGGAACCAAGGTCGAAGTTCTATTTTTGCGTATAACTAACTGTTTACTTTTAAAAGTTAAAATTCACGAAAATGTTTAGTAATATTTTTGCTAGAAAAAATCAACTGGTTTACAATTTTCTTATGACATCCACGTAGGTCGAACTAAATGCATTTTGACTAAACAACAAGCAACTGCTTAATATAAGGAAACCATAATAACGACTACTTGTTGATACTATATTTTACGCCTCCTGTACCGTATTTCCGATTATAAACAAACTCATCCAGAAACACAGGAGGCACTTTGAGAGGTTAATAATTTAATAGTGTTACACCTCCACAGCCCATTTTACTCTACATCACTGCAACACACATAAAAACAAGATTTACAAAAAGGGTTATATTCATCTCGCTTCACAATCCACGTCCGCCTCGGTTTTCGCCTCCGCTCGTCTCCAAAATGGGTTGCCAGCTTTTTCAGACAGGACGACGGTACAATAGTAGCCTAGCGAAGAATAAACGCACACCTGATTAGAAACGTTTCTGCCTACGTTTCGAATTTTTAAATTTGATGTAGCGATGAAAAAAAGGAGGTAATCCTTAATGCTAAATCATTTTCATTTATCTTTATCACTATTTACAATAGTAGTTTTTTTATTTGTTTTAAAATCCAGATAAAATAATTTTTGCGTGGAATTGCATTACAGTCAGACCTCGATATAAGGTCATCCGCATATAAGATCACCCCGCATATATGGTCACTTTTCCAAAGTCCCGGCTTACTGAATAGGAATTCTTTCTTACAGATTATCGGATATATGGTCAAGTTTTAAAAATCGTCATCGCTTATAAGGTCATTTTTATCTGACCACCTTCAGATAATTTCAAGGCCACGCTAATTCAAATGTACGAATTTCTTCTGTGTATATGATCTTTTATTATCGTCATGCAGGCGAGGGAAGCTCTTTTCTAACAAAAGCCTGTTTAACTTCCTTACAAGGTAACTACCCCTCTCGAGTTCTAGGAAAAGGTTGCAGCCAACAAACACACCTGGAGAGTTTCCACTCCCCAGTTCACAAAGAATTTTCCCCCGCCTTCGCTGCCAGTAATTCCTCGTCCCTGTCCACACTTCTAGGGAGGGGGGAGCTTTCACCATTCGGACGAGAACAAAGGACAAGTTTTCCCATCTTGTCACGTGACCATTTGCTGCCCAGACCAGAGGAAAGAATTTCACTCGAATCTTTCTCACTCTTATCGTGTCATCATGTCTGAAATTGTTTCACAAGTTTCACAAGTTGTGGACAGTGAGGACAAAGACAGTGATTCTGAGACTGTAGCTGTAACCCAAGCGGAAGCCTTCAATGCAATAAATGTCAAACGCCATTTTTTTACAAACCATGAGGGAGTTGACGAACATTTTGAGAAGTTACAAAATCTAGAAAACATTGTTCGAAAAATTAAACCAAAAACGAGACAGACCTGCATGAATGATTATTTTAAATAAGGTAAGATGTTATGTATGTATGTACACTTTGAGAAAATTTATAAACAGCTTTATTTTAAATTAAATTTAAAAAAAATATATATAACTTTCTTTAATTCTTTACTGTTAAAATTTATTGACTTAAATATTTACCAAATAACTGATGTTTTCGTTTGCATTACCATTTTTAAAAAATCATAATGTGTATTTACGTGCTTAGTTATGAACTGCTAATGAATAGGTTAAAAGGTCACCCCGCTTATAAGGTCACTTTTGCGATGTCCCTTAGGGTGACCTTATATCGAGGTCTGACTGTATTTGAGAAATTTTATTATAAACATACTGTATAACAAAATGATTTAATATTTTGATTATTATTTTGCTCACTATCTCAATGAAGACAGCACAACTTAAAAAAAAAAAAAAAACTTTTATGCTTTTTAATGTTTGATAATAAATATGTAATAAATTGTTATTTCCAATATTAATATTTTGATATGATGCAAGATTTTGTCGCTACACAGAGATCATTTCAAAGTACAAACACGCACACACACACACACACACATATATATATATATAAATATAAATATGTATATATATAAATATATATATACATTAAGTGTAATAAAGCAAGGATCATTTCATTGGTTTTGCATGATACTATTCAAACATGTTCGATGTAATTACACTTCTACGGCTGTCCAACATATCCAATCAGTCTGCTCTGAAGGAAAGCCAAGCGTGATTATTTATTAGGGCCATTATTTTCCTGAAAATCAGTATCTGTCAGACGACATTGAAGCTAATTAGGTCCGTGAAGGAAAAAACAAGAAACAAAAAATTCCCGAACCAGCATCAATTTCAAAGGTTCCTCTGATTCTGAAGAAATACATAAGGCAGTTAATGCTAATGCACGCCATTGGGGTCTGTCACAAGTGACGTCAAGCTTCGAGGGAAGGGCGGGCGGGAGCTCGAGATATTGGAAAAGTTAGTGAAAAGGAGGGGGTAGCAAGAAGTGCGACATCACATATTTAGTTAATTAATCCAATAATTAAAACATTTAAAATCAGCAGATTGAATATTTTTGAATTATTAATTAAACTTTTTCTTGTTTTTTATTCTTATTGATTTCATTTTTCATTGACTTATTGATTTGACATCACTTATTGATTTCATTTTTATTGGACATTTCTTGGGTATCTACGCTTTTTGTCGAAATAGGGCGGGTAATTTTTAGAGAATTCCAACAACTAATATCTTTTACCATCAAATACTGATTATGTTTTTGTTTGCAAACCTTAGTTTCATTTTCTGTAAATTAAAAATTAAATACACATATAATCATTGCTACTCCTATGCTGAAAAATGTCTTTGAAAGCTCTAAAATAAAATTTAAAATGTGATCTATAACGTAGAGCTTTTTGTTTCAGAACCGCAAGTAGATATGCTCTTGTAATATAGTGTGACAAGGGGTAGAGGGCATGTTGAAGAGTGACATTTTGCGACAGAGGGGGGGGGGGGAGAGTTAATTAAAAAAGTGTGATATCATTTATGAATCGCCAAATTCTTATGCCACATATGCAAATAAGGGAAGTAGGAAATTTTAATGCAGCAATGTAAAATATCACCATTCAAAGAATTTTTTCAAAACTAACTTAACAATTTCTCTTTCGAAGGAACAAATTCAATTTTTCAGATCAAAACGGGAATTGGCAAATATTTCAACGCATATTTATTTTGTTTGCTGTTTCGCATTAATCTAAATTTAGAGAAGCTTATGGCAGTTTATGTATTTTTTATGAGTTTTGCGCATGAATTGAGGCGTTTATTGGATCGAGTTTCTTTATCAAAGCTGCTTAAATATTTTTTAAAGTGATATTTTATGTATTCCGTTTCAAAATCTGTATCTACGTTTGAACATTTTTGTTGGATAGCAGTATAGGAGATTGGATTTTCTTCTGAAAAAGTCTGATCAATCGATATATTTGCGAAAGTATTTTTCTTCTTGATACATTTTGAAGAGGATATTTTTCATTTCTTCCAACTTTTATGATATTGCTTTGAGGAGCTTAAAATTATATTAATATTAAAGTTTAATCTTGTTTGGACTATGACGCAAGAATTTGCTATACTGAGAGAGAGAAGGGTGTAATATTAGCTACAAATGGATTTTTGAAGGTTTTATTTTCGACAGTTCTGGTTTACAAGGCTTAAATATTTTTTCCAAAAGTACTTTTTTTTCCTTCCAAGAAACAAAAAAGAATATATTTATTTTCTTGATGCTTCAATTCGCTTTTATTCACTACATACTGTCTATTCTTGTTTTACTATGCAAGGAAAAAATCAAAATCTTTGTTGTTTTAAAAACATTTTTCTGAAACATTTTCGAACATATTTTAAATGTTCAAACTTTTCTCGATGAAAACTATTAATGTTTCCTTAACACATGCAAGAAGAATTTTTTAATCACTTTGGTTAACTTATTTTTGCATTCAACATTTAAAAACAATTTATTTTAAATCATTTGAGGCACTTAGAAGCAAAAGGGTGTAAGTGACAAAATTGAAAATTCGGAGATAACCAGTACAAATGATAGGGAAACACTATTCTATATAGTGGCAAGAGATGTTAGTGATATCTCTAACTGGTGATCCGCAACAACATAATTTAGGAAAAAATCGCATTAAGGGTCCCATCAGATCCAAACTTTGAACGTGTTTTTCTCGGAATCGTTTTTTGGTCATTTACATCCCTTTGCTTCTCACCGACATTAAAAAAAATATTTTGTATCGGATTTTATAAAATTTATAGAGCACAAGCAACCGGAACATGCAAACCGATTTTCTTTCTTCCTTTTTTTTAATCCACGAAAACGCGCGGTTTTTCGCCATTTTTTTCTTCCTAAAGATGCATTTTTTCAAAATAATGAAAATAAAATACCAAATACGTAAGATCATTACTCAGAGATGACCTACGGAGTTACCATGACATTCAACTAATCTTATTGAATGAATAATTAATTCTAAAGTTACAGCTCAAGCCTTTTAGGCCCTGCGCGAGTTTTCTGGTTTTAAATCATTTTTCCTCCTTCAATTCCCAACACTTCCGCAGTGTTACAGTCTGAAAAAAAAATCTTTCGACCCATCCTAATGACATTGTTTCTAGCGTTTTCTGATATTTTTGACGGTTATATCGCACAGATGAACAAAGTAGTAACTTGTTGCTACTCTTAATTATTTCCTTTTACGGTTTTACTTTTAGTTTGTTGAATGGCACAAGTAATGAGTAATAAATTTCAGCAACAACTTTGCTATAAACCTCGAGGCAGGAAAAAAATAATACGGTGTTAATGCATGAGCAAATTTTTTCAAGGGTAGAAAATAGAAAGGAATTTTCTTGAGCGAAAAAAACTAAAGGGGCAAAATAGTAATTGAATAAAGAAAGTACAAAAAATCGCGTAAAATGAAATCGAAAAAGTAGAAATTCGTTTATAAAGCTGAAACATAAAATTTTGTTCGCAGTTATTTACTTTAACCTTAAAAAAATGTACATAAAAAATGAAAGTGGAAAAATCAAAAGCCAAAAAAAAAAATAAAAAAAAAAAAAAAAGATTTTACACATTAAAAAAAAGTGTAAGAAGATGTTCGGATGATTTTTTCTTCCTTTTTTCAAAGCGGAGAAATATTTTTATACGAAAATACATCATTTTCCGATTTTTGTGTCATTTTAAACTTAATGGAACAATTATGGGATAATGGAGCCTCTTCATCAGTGCAGAAAAGAAGTGCTCAACACACAACTAAGACAGAAAGACAGCCAAACAAGTCTAACACTGAAAGACAGTCAAAAAAGTCTAACACTGAAATACAGTCAAACAAGTCTACTACTGAAAGACAGCCAAAAAGGTCTACCACTAAAAGACAGCCAAAAAGGTCTACCACTGAAAGACAGCCAAAAAGGTCTAACACTGAAAGACAGCCAAACAAGTCGAACACTGAAAGACAAGGCTAACACTGAAAGATAAGTGTAACACTGAAAGACAAATCTAACACTGAAAGACAAGTGTAACACTGCGAGACAAGTGTAACACTGAAAGACAAATCTAACACTGAAAGACAAGTGTAACACTGCGAGACAAGTCTAACACTGCAAGACAAGTCTAACACTGCAAGGCAAGTCTAACACAAAAAGACAACCGGTATTTATGCCAAATTATTTCGTATAAATACCGGCTATCTTTCTGGCTCTTGCCTGTTCACTCACAGCTTTCTAGTTGTGTGTTGAGCACTTCTTTTCTCCACTGATGAAGAGGCTCATTGCAGCTTCAAAATAACTATTTGCGATATTTTTTCTGCCAATTTGTGCTCTTTTTTACGTTATTTTATCTTTGTACTCATATTTCAGCACAAAACATTTTTATCGTCTTACAAAACTAGAAGTTTATTCAACACCAAACACAACAACATTCTCTTTTCTTGGGGGAAGGGGGAAGTAATACCCACTCTAGAAACTCCATTGATATTAAATATGCTAAGTCCTTCCGATTGTTTATGCATTGCAATGTCGAACAAAATAAAATATAATTTGAAGCTAACAAGGTCTAATATGATATAAAATGTTATATAAGAGCGGTGACGCGTTATTTTGCTTCAAACGTTTTGTAATTTGTTCATTTGCATTAGCATTTTGAAATTTTGATTAACATGAAAGTAAGTGCTCGTATTTCTAGGCATGGAAGTTTTTATTTTTATTTTCTTTACAGGAGAAGAAGTGAAGAAAAATAAAATTTATGTATAATATACGCATGCAGTGTTATAAATGCATTAATTTAAATAACTAACTCAGCGGTCAGTCAGCTGGACTGAGTAAAGATTATCGCCAATTGAAATATTTAAACAAAGGAAAATGTTATCAAGCAGAGAAACTAGAATGTCTAAATGTTGTTTAAACGTTTGATGCTGAACTTGAAAAACTAGAACTCTAGTAATAATAAAAGTGTATGAAACAAATACAGTTGAACTCGCTTAATACGAAATGCCAAAAATTCGTGAATTTGCTCGTATTAGCCGTTATTCGTAACAACCGTGAATGAGTATAATTGTGTAGAGAAAAAGTAGTAGAAATGCCTGTTTATATTTTAAAAATAATTACTACTATTTAAGAATGGTTCGAAGATAGAGAGTTTGATCCCTGAGCAGACTGACCTGTCCGAAAGCCAACACGTGCATGAGCTTTATTCCCAAACCAGAAAGATTCAACGTATAATTCGAAATACGTACTTGGTGATTTACAATGACTAAAAATAACCAACAATTTGGTCAAGAAAAAATTAATTATATGCAATCGAGAAAATTTTTCGTGAATAAGTCAGAAATTTTGTTCGTCTTAGACGACATTTGTATTTTAGCCTTCGTAATATGCCTGAGATATTTAGTGTAAATAAATAGTAAACCAAACTTAATGAACAAAATGTTCGTTTTAGCCGTTATTTCGTATTAACCATGTTCGTATTAAGTAAGTTCAACTGTATTTCAATGTATTATATTATGACTTGAAACTGTAATGCAAAAAATATAAAAAATAGTCTCTTCTTTTGTTCGTGTGTATAAAAACTTCTTGGAATAATTTTCTGTACATTTTTATTATAACAGTAAAAGTATTTTTTTCTGCAAGCACTATTTTTTCTTACTTTTTGAGCTGATCATCTTTAGGAGGAAATGTTAAAAGATGCTCATGGTCACGTACGCATGGCCACAAATACCATGTGTTTAACGGCTCATGAATTCAAGATTTAGATTTTTTAAACCTGTTTCGCATAGAATTTAATTAGAAGTTTTGAAATCAACTAGAAAAATATTTCGTGTAAGCTAAGAAAATAATGTTTTCTAAAAAAAAAAAAAAAAAAAAAAAAATAGCTGGTTTAAAATCTTTAGCACTTTTTATCTTGATAAAATATTCTGAAAGAATAATATCAACAATATATAAAAAAGGAATTGTTCAGGGATTTTTTTTACTGTGGCTTATTATTATTGCTTAAAACAATATTGTTGCTTAAATCTTACATTTCTTTCAAAAAACGATTTAAAAGTTTATTCAATTTATCAAACGTTTTTTAACGTTTATGTCTTAAAGCTGAGCAAAAAGAAAACTTTCTTTGAGTAAAAAAAGTAATGGTTTCGCCTTAGATTAAAAAATATTTAAATAAAAAAGTCAAGACATTTTGAAAAATATTAGAAACTTTTTTAAAATCATTTTCAGCAAATACAAAACATGATAAAGAAGCAATAAAGTTGATGTTTTTCAACTCAGAAACTGTTCTTTTAAAAATTATGGAATATTGGAAGAGCTCAAACAATGGGAGGTTTCTTTTTACACTTCAATGCTCTGATAACCCCATTTCTGCATAGGAATATTAAATGTTTTTAGATAGATAGAAATGGAGAGGAAGAGGAAGGGGGAGGGGGATACACATTTGTTAATGTAACAAACATTTCGCTTTCCCCTCCTCTAACTTTTGACATTTTGAAAAATGTTTCCCCTTCAAAGAATTTGGCTTTTACTTTCTTAGATCCTATAAAGAGCATGCAAAATGACACAGTGCAACAATAATCGCTTGTTAAAACTTTGCATCATTTATATATTTTTCATAGAAGGTTTTAAAGATATTTTCCCTCCTAATATAAAGTGCTTGTGGAATAAAAGAAAGAGTAAATATATAAAAGTCTTGTATAACAAATCCAATTTTTCATTGATGAAAATCTTTGGTTAATCCAAAAATTAGGCTTTTTAGAGTTAAGAGGCTAGATAATTGACTGGTCACGTGAAACATTCCGTCCGAAAATGTTAATACTTCAAAGAAGAAAAAAAGTTAAACCAAAACAGTTTTGCAATAAAAAAATAACTTCACGTTAAGAAAGCACTAAAATGCAGACATATGTTTCGGGATTGCTTGGAATCCCTTTTTTAATGTGACAGGGAGCTTCTAGATGCAAAACATCCAAATGAAGCAGGCAAAACAACAACAAAAAAAAGCTTATGTCTGCATTTTAATGCTTATTTGTGCTTTCTTAACGTGAAATTATTTTTTATTACAGTTTACTTGCACAAAGTAAAATTATTATTACGAAACAGTTTTGTTCGTTTTTTTGCCGTTCTAACACACGAATCAAGTCCCATGAGCGCCAAGCTCTTCAGGCCTTTTTAATTTACTTGGACGTGGCCCAAAGCAGCTGTCCTGTTTGCTTATGTTTAAATTCGGCTGTGATAATAGTTATGACTTTTGCTAATAGCATACTCAACAAACCAGTCTTTGAATTCGTGCTTTATTTCTTAAATCAAGAATGAGACTATTGTGGCACCAATTCAAATACTCTTCAAGAAGGGAGGAAGAACAGACAATCATGACTATATTTTCCATATCATCAGGTACGAAAGCAAGTGTATCTTAAATGGCAATTTCTTGCTTTTGTTAAGATAATATATTTGCAGTAATATAGAAAATTATGAGCAAAAGGCTTTCGTATTTTTTTTTCTAATGGGCTGCGTACATTGGTTCTTAATCATTGCAGACCTAGTGCGGTCCCAGAGATTGGAATCAATGCTTTCAACGGCACCACAATGAGTGTGGTACCATTGCCGCAATTTTTGACGATCAGTTTCCCCTAGATGTGGCACCTGAGGTCTAATTGATGTAGATTGAATTCAGCCGAGAGAATCTAAGCCAAATGTCTACTCAAGGGATCTTTTACATGCCTCATAATCATACGACATGAGCGCAGGCGATTTTATGCATCTTTACAATCCACCGACTTGGGCCCGGTTTGATCCTGCGAACTAGGGCGTACGAGGGCTGCGCCTTACCACTTTTCTCCACCAGACCCCTACCTGTTAGCCGAGGCCTTAGGATTGCTTACGCACGGGGAGAGGTAGTGGGGTCTACGGATTTTGCATGCACATATCCCAAGTATACATGGTGGTCTTCAGTGGGTATCGAACGCGCGACCTTCCAGGTGGAAGTCCGACGTGCTAACCATTAGGCTACCACCCTTCCGGAAGCTTAAATTTAAAAGACATATATTTGTTTCATAAAAAAACGTTTGTATGCATATTTTACATAGGCACTGTAAACAAAACCGAGGAGAAAATAAGACACTTCCGTGAAAAATCAGACGTGATGTGCAAATTTCAAGTCGAAAGCAAAAGTGGGAGAAAAATTGTTTACGAAAAGTCTTCTGTCATAAATTAGGGATCTTTGTTTGGCAATTCGTATAACTTACTTATTTGTATTTTGCAACTATGTTGTTTGAAAGATTTATTATTAAAAACTACAGTATGGGGGGGGGGGGGGGGCACATTTGTGCCACGTTTTGCGATATGTACAAATTTAAACATATGAATTATCAAATTAAAAGATACATGAGTATGAATAAAATAACGTCTTTAAATATATTCAAAATGAAATATTTACGACGATGTCCTGCGCTCTAAACTTCTTTTTTTTTAATTCGTAAGGAATCGTTTTACATTGGCGTTGGAATGAGAGCGTTAAAACAAGATGTTTTACCGATTTCAGATTTGTTTTCCTTTATTTGCGTAATCACAAGTTTCACGAAGGCCGTTTTAGCCTACTTTTTCAAGTTACACATTATTCCAAGTGCCCCGTTACCAGATATTAAGATCCCCACATCGTTAATTTTTTAAAAAAAATAATTTAATTCAATCAATTAATTAATCTTTTTGAGCCTCTCTTAGTTCAAGTCTAAAGTTGCGTTTTCCCCCCTACTCTATAGCAGCAACTATTTTATTTTCCTGCTAAATGAATAGATAACAATACAGCTATCATTAGTATTCTTATGCCTCTGGAAAAATGTATCGTACTTAGTAATGCTTCTGTGCTGATTGTTCAATCCATTTTTAGCCTACTTTCCCGTAAAAGTAAAAAAAAATAATAATAAAGCATGAAAGAAGGCTTAATGTATCGTGAAAATATCGTTAAAAATCAAGAAAAGTCAAAAATAAGTGAAGTAATTAAATAAAGATTGTAAAATAAAAAATTTGAAAGTAGGGTATTGAGATGGGGAAAAAGTGTGTCTGTCGGTCTGTCGGTCTGTCTGTCTGTCGGTCTGTCTGTCGGTCTGTCTGTCGGTCTGTCTGTCTGTCGGTCTGTCGGTCTGTCCCCCCCCTAATAACTTTTGAACGAATTGTCCGATTGGAAAAATTCTTTTTGCATTCGAAAGATCTCGGCGAGGACATCTCATTTCTATATTTTACTTTTGATTTGAGCAATTTTTTGTTCAATTTTGAACAGTTCAAAAAATTTTAACATTAGCGCCTATGGGTGAAAATGAAGCAAATGGTGTAAACTCTGGGTACAAGATATAAGTTCCCATGAACAAGCTCACTGGAAGAAGTTCTTGGCTTAAAATATTGATTTGAACAATTTTTGTTCATTTTTGAACAGTTCAAAAAATTAACACAGAGCTTACGGGGAAATTTCAACCCTATATAAATCCTGATCTAACGGACCGATTTGCTTGGAATAAACTTTATCGGAAAGCTCTTATAACGTAGAATATGTAGAAATAGAAAGTTTATCCAGAACGTACGAGCCTATTTTGCTATGAAATTTTTTGATCGGGATTTTCAAGAATATTTCTCAGTGACTCAATGAGTGAAATAATGAATGAATGAATAAATGAAAGAGTGAAAGAATAAATCAATGAATAAATGAATGAGGAAAAGAATGAATGAATAAATTATTGAATAAATGAAAATATAAATAAATGAGTGAATAAATACATGAATGCGTAAATGAATGAATAAACACTTGAATGAGGTAACGAATGAATGAATAAATGCATGGCTGAATAAATGAAAGAATGAATGAGTGAGTGAATGAATATGTATTATCCGTTGAAAAAGGTATATTTTCAATAATTAGAACTAAAGATAAATAAGAAAGAGAGAGAAAGAGATAGCTAGATTATAAATTTGAATTTGGTGTATACGGGAAAGTAGGCTCGTATAGTTCTAGACGGAACTTCTTGTTGATTTAGTGACATTTGTACGCATATATTCTAAGGTTTTCATTTTTATATTTTATAATCTAACTAATCCTCGTGTATCTTAATACAAAGTGTGAAGTTTCTACGACAAAATGTTTCATTAAAAATATTAATTTCGCATGTTGCGGGTGTGACATTGCACAAATTATTCTTTTTTATATAAAACCTTTTTTTTTTTTAGAAACTTGATACTTTGTAGTGAGATGCGTGATGGTTACTTCCTTTAAAAATATAAAAATTAAGAGCTAATGGCTAAAATTCTTTAATTGAAGTGCAAATGTATGCTTTCAAATGTCACACCCGCAACAACGGATTGAGCAATGAGTATTCTGCTAATTGAAATCTGTTAATAATTGTTTTCCTTTTTTCTTTTAATGGAGACGGGCCTTATGGACCTACGTTGCCATGGCAATATTAGCATCGGTTATGTGGTGTTCTGGCCTACCGCATCGTTATAAAAAGAAGAAAAAAGGTTTAACATATTGTGAAATATCGTGAAAATAGGAGAAAATAAATTAAATTTTTAAATAAGCATTGAATAATAAAAAAAATTGAAAGTTAGGTTATGAGGTGAGAAAGCAATGCTGGTTAATTTATTTTTTACCAAATTTAACTTCTAGACTTAAATACTTTAAAAATAACAAAATTTTAAAGTTTAACGTTTGATGGCTCATCTGTACATAATTTCTCAAATTTGTTATTAGCAAATTGCTTGCTGCAACAACAACGACAGAAATATTTTTACATTTATTGTCATGTAATAGTGCTACAAACTAAAAGTTTAAATTCGTAATCTTATTCCATGAATCTGATTTCATAACATTTGTTAACACCACCAATTTATATGCAAGAAATTTTAAAAGGGAATGTATTACTTTTGTGCCTGTTTCTGTTTTTAATGCATACTTTTGGGACTTAAACATAAATCGTATTAAAAAAAAGAATGTTTACCGACATTTTTTTTTTGTGCTGAACTTCGAAACGGAAGAGCAAAATTAAGTTAGCAAATTTATTCAATCAACTTTTCAAGAAAAACATCGCTTTAAAGAAGCTTTTGAAGCCAGATCCCCTTTTTCTTCTCTTCCGAAATTGATTGGTGCACAATTATATTTGAGATTTTTCTTCAAATATTATGTCTTTGAGAGCCCAAGGCAACGTTGAGCTGTAAAATATTTGTATTTCTGAAGATGAAATAGGGGTTTGTGAGTGAAGATTTGCATAAGTTTCTTTTACAAATGCATTTTGTAATCTGAATTTAAAAAATGCATATCATTTTACTTAAGTTAATTCCGTACGGTAGCTTAATGCTTGTAGTTGTTCGTTCTCAATGCTTGCAGGTAGTAAAAAAGCCTTTAGTACTCTTGTTTTTCCCGACTCTTAGAAAAACAAAATCATTGCTTAAAAATGTATATTACGGAGGAAGAAAAAATAACTAAAAATAGTTTTACTCTTGCTGTAAAATTATTTTTCATTTTTTAATGCATCTAAAGTCACTCAAAATTATAAATATTTATAAATATAAATTTGTGCTAGGTTGTTCACCACTCAGTCTTGTTGTCTCAGTTTATGGGAGTGCAAATGATAATATACTTTTTATTATTGACTAAAATTTAAATTCATTGTGTACTTATAATTTAAATGTATAACAACACAAAACACACTAATTTGAAATTTTCTTTTATGTTCTTGTGCACTGTTACTCGAACGTTCATTTCATTGATAGGGGAGACCAAGGCTAGTTGTTACAAATATTTGTAATAATTTTTCTAGAAGTAACCACTGCGAGTATATTTGTGAAACTTGTTTTGAAATTTACTGTAACTATTGCATGCTAGTAACATATTTTTTGAAAAAGGATTAGGTAATGATAATTAAATTTATGGAAAGTTATACGCAGTTATGTACTTAATAACTTGCCCAGTGCATGTTGTTACACTGGCTAGGGTAAGTTGTTACTAAAAATCTTTAACTAATAATAATTGGTATAGCATCCTTGTGTGTATAATAATTTTGTTTCGTTATTATTTTATACTGTTAATAGAAATTCAATGGTTTCTTCTTTTTGGTGGACCCTTTAATTCTTATAGTGAGATGATAGTTTTCTCTTCATTCATTGGCGTTTTTGGACTCTTACACACGGAGCATTTTCTTATACTTGAATCCCTTAAAATAGCACTCAGCTTAAGTTTTCACTGATGTATCGTTTTCATCCATCATGTTTAGAATATAGCCCTATTTCTCGTGGACTGACATGGACTTCTGGCCGTACTAATATAGGAGGATCTGTATTCGATGTAGAGTGGAGGTAGGCTTATGTGGTTATTATGAAGGACCTGCATATGATTCAGCACCTCTCCTATTGGTGCACCATTGCTGAATGTATTTTGACTTGAATCTCGGCTCTGTACTTTTATCCTGTCGCAGGCATTTGCAAGATTGGTGAAGATTTTATCAATGTGTCTGCTGAAGTCTTATCTGGGAAGAACTGTCGAGTTTTGCTGCAACCAACACTATGCACGCCTTCATTTGGATTTGAAATTTAAAGTAGACCCTGTTCACTTCATTTTGGCACTTCTCATTTAAAATCATAACATCATGATTTTATTAGAAATATAATTTCACGTTAATTTAAAGCACAAATGAGCATTAAAACGCAGACATATGTTTCGGGATTGCTTGGAATCCCTTTTTCAATGCGACAGGGAGCTTCTAGATGCAAAACATCCAAATGAAGCAGACAAAACAACAAAAACAAAGCTTATATAGCCAAGGAACTAACTGTAAACCAATGAGAATAAAGGCAGTGTGAAGTGGAAGTAGAAGTAGCAGGGAAGGTACCAATAAGAGAGCAACAAACGAATCCAGTTGAAAGTACAGGAAGTAAAAAGGAATATCAATAAAAACAAAGCAAAAAAGACGACAGCATGCATAAAAATGCGAAAATACATGAAAATTGCAAAAATAATGAAATGAAATACAAAGAATAAAATGGAAATAAAATAAGTACAGAAAATACCAAAACAAAAAGCAAAACAAATTACAGATGTAAAGGAGGGGGAGGGGGGGGGGGAGAAAAAAATAGACACAAAAAAAAAAAAAAAGGAAAACTAACAAGAAAACCAAGAAAGAACAACAAATTAAAGGAACTTATGCCAGACCTGTGAAAAATCAGGAGTTGAGGAAGAATCATTAACCAAATTAGAACTATTCCTGTTAATATGATAAGTTTCCCAAAAGTCAAGCTCTAAAGGGGAAGAACGTTTTTGAATAATTTTCCCAGAATTGAAATCAAAAGAGTCGTTGGAATTCCAACAATGTTGAGCAATACTAGACTTATTTAACTCTTGCTTTCGGACATAACCTTTATGCTCATTTAACCGAATTTTCAGAGCACGTTTTGTCTGTCCAATGTAAGAAAGGCCGCAACGGCAACTAATTTAGTAAATACCCCAAGTGTTAAGTTGATCGACAGGATCTTTAAGAGAAGAGAAGGAAAGTTTGTTGTTAGGAGCAAAAACGACTTGAAATTGAAACCTTTTTAGGATTTTAGCAATACGAAAACTGACAGAATGAAAGAATGGTAACACAACCAAATTCTTTCTAGAAACCACATGATTGGGACCAGAAGTTTTTTTAGAAAGTTTGTTATGAATAGAATCAATTAAAGAGTGAGAAAATCCTCTATCAACAGCTACAGTCTGCGTTTTAATGCTCATTTGTGCTTTAAATTAACGTGAAATTATATTTCTAATACTGTTTTCCAGCACAAAGTTAAATTATTATAATCATGATTTTAGTTTGACAATGTTTTGTTGAATGTATCTTTGAAATGTTTAGCTATGTGTCATGCCAAGGTTGCCAATTGTATTATTAATTTAAAATTTGATAAATCTTAATTTTTTATTCTGTTGTATAAAAGAACATATATAATAATTAAAAAATATTGTTCTTTTTATTAATTAAATAAATTATTGTTGATTTGTTTATTTAAGTGTAAATAGAAACAATAGCGGCTTCTTATTCCTTAAAAAAAATAAGAAATGAAAAAATGAAAGAAACAACTGGTAGTTTCATCTTGTCAACAAGGAAGAGCAATTCTACTTGATTTAAATATTTGACAATAATATCTAATTCATTATCATTATATTTGACTGATTTTATATCAGACGTTAGTACGCATAAGAGTATAAAGACGTTACACGTACTATCTTCAATTGTAATGTTAACTTGATCGTTATTACAATTGCTAATTTAAGTAACTTGTAACTTCTTTAACATTTTAAAACTAAAAATTACGGTTATTAAATTATAGTTCCTTTTTCTTTTTGTAATTTCACATCCCACTTTCCGTTCAGATGCAACGAGCTAATATACCATTTTTTTAATCTCAAAGGGTTTCGAAATAAAAAATAATTGCACTTAATCTGGAAGAGAGACGATTTTTGCCTCAGACAAGTATGTTCAATTAATTAAAGCTCAATAGTTTTTTTCATTTTAAAAGTCATTAAAAAATAGAAGTCTTGTTTCTAAAAATAATGTTTAAGTGCAGCCTGTGTATTTTCAAGTATTTACACTTATAGCTTGTGCTGGAAAAAAAGCTTAAAATCCAAAAAATGCAAATGACATAACGCATCTTGCACAGCGCAGAATTTTCAAAGTATTAAGTTTTAGAATTACAATAATTAGATCCCGTGTACCAATAGGACTTACTTGAGAGAAAAAAAAATATCTAACTTGAGAGTAAAAAAATGGCGCAACTTAATATTTTCAGAGACTATTTCAAAGTAATTACTCGTAATTGCAATAGTTATTTTTATATTTACATTTATTGTGCAGTAAAATATCAGCAAATTAAACAAAAATGTAATCATGCAATCAGCGCACAAGGAAAGTTAAAGTAGAAATTAAGTCCGAGGTTTCTAATAGCCTTATTCAAGTTTTTATTTCAACTTTTAATTTTAATTAATCACATTACTTTACTTTAATATTTTGTGAGTTTAACGAGATGTACCGCCACCCAAAATTTTTACACATTATTTAAAATTTCATGGGAAAGTAGTGAAGGTAGTATTATGTTGAAAACCAAACAAGAAAAATGAAAGATATCGAAAATATAATTTATGCTTGAAAAAAGCCTTCTACTCTTAGAATGCAATGAAATTTTTTCGTAAACAACATATTAATCTGTTTTTGAAAAATATTTTAACTAATAGATAAATGTATAGAATATTATAAATAGATAAATACATAATCTCTATACTGTAAAAAAAATTGTGTCAAAATACACGAGAATCTCCTCGAAATCATTTATCTGGAGTCTGACGTAAAATTACATGTAACTAAAAACAGGAAACTACAAAGTCTTCAAAATAGCAAACAACGGTGAACATTATGTAAAAATGGATGACAACGGCAATTGGTCCGCAGTAGTGGCGACATCTGTGAGTAATTTTAGTTAATTTTTCAGGTACACAGAGTCGAAAGTGAGTTCAGTCGAGAGCATGCCGTTGTGATTCCCACGCCTTAAGCCCCTCGGCCAAGACTCGCTGCCGAGAGTGCTGCTACGTACTAGGGCTTGGAATAAACCGCACGTCAACCATATATGATGCATTTCTTGACAATTTATAATCTGGTAATCGCAGATCTCAGGTGTTCTGTTTTACTTAGCCTAACAGATCTTTCTCTGTAATTGTACAGAGTGCAGAAAAACAAGAATTTTACTGAGAAACTTTTATCAAGAAACTTGATTATTTGATTTGGAACAAGTTCTTTATAAATTCATAGAAGCACTCAAATTCTATTTTGAATTTTTGCAGATTTTTTTATAGTGTAAATAATAAGTTAGATTCCAAATATATCACTAAGTACAAAGAGCAACACAGCCTCGCAGAACAGTATATTGTAAGGCAGCTTTCCAGCATTCACACTTGTGCGAGCAGCCCTTTTTTCAGTCAGATCGAACCAGTCCTCTGTATGCTTGTAAAGCCTCTGATAAGAAGGTTGTCCAGGATATTTCTCATCAAAGTCCCCCCCCCCCCATTCTATCAGTGTATTTATGAAATGCAATTCGGGCAACATAGTATTAGTAATTTCACTGAACAATCTGATTTTAAGTAGAATATAGGTAAAAATATTATGAATAATTTATGGAAAATTATTATAAATAGCCCACTATATTATGTATGAAACAATTATTACCCGTCATTGTTTTCATTATTAATCATTTAATAACATCAAAAAACTTCAAGAGAGAGCACATGAAGAATCCAGAGGCCGTCATTTTGAATGCTCGCTGTTACTAAGATATGCGAAATCTTACGATGGCCACCTATCTAAATTTAAAATTTAAATCTTCACATGTGTTGTATATCTGCCCCAAGTTGTTTGCTTCTATCATTAAAGGCACAATTAATATCATGTATCTGCTGTACTATGAGATCGTTTATAATGTTCTTGCTATCATTAAAGCATAGTGTTAATCGATGAATAAAAATATTTATCTGATCTTAGTAATGTTGTTTGATGGTTGTTGCTGGAAAGTGAAGTCTTTAGCGCCATAATTTGGTGGCTACGTTGGTTAAATAGGTGGTTAATCTAGTGGTACGTTACTTGGCAATACCACATTTTTTTTAGATAGTATTTCGGGTTCCAAATAACATGCTCCAAAAATTTTGTTTTTGGACCACAATCAACGATACTTTTGATTTCTTATTTTTTCTCTTCAATATTCGTTTTTACAGCCTCTTACATAATATTAATGTTATTTCATTTTTAAAGATTTCTTTACTCAACCCACTCAAAGTTTAACAATGAATGAAAAAATAAAGAAAAAACATTTTGCGAAATACATAAATGCAATTTTTCAGGTATACTTCTTAAGCAAATTAAGTTATAAAGACGGAACACAGAAGAAAAAAACATTTCAAGAGAATAAGTACCAGTTTTTACAAAAGTTCAACTACAACGTTATATAATTTCTTTCATGAATATCAGTTTTTTAAGTGCTGGAGGCATTGTGCTGTTAAAATATTTGTGTTTGCTGCAAAAAATAAAAAAGTCATTTCAAAACATCAAGCCTGATGAGAAAAAGGAGCAGTTTTTAAAAATTTCTTTATTGGAAATATAATTTTGCGAGCTAAGCACGACAAAGACGCTCACGTGAAGCAGAATTTTTTAGTATGGTGCTCCTTTGATGTTTGTGATAAAAAAGGTACAATTTATTTTGTTGTTTCAAAATTTTTTAACGGCTGAAATGATAAATAGTATTTTTTGTGTTTGAATTTATCTGATAAATTCGTCAGCAGAGAAAATATGTATAATCTATATATATAAAATGAAAGTTTGATGAACTTTCGAGTTGGCAACGCCCTTGTGGCTATACGCTCTACAGCAAAATCTACGCAACGTACGATTACGAAAACTGGCACAAAATTCTATTATATCTTGGTGGTTTGCACCTCGAAGCTATTTTTTTTAATTCGTTCTATATTCTTTAAATTTAACAATTAAAATTTTAAACTTCAGCATCCTCCAGCCATGTTCTTTACTTCACGCGAGTTCTTCATAGCGAATTGAAGTGAAGGGAGCTATAGCAATCGTTGTTGCTTTCGTCAGATACCGGCGGCATATTCGATGAGATTGATTTCAGTATATCCTTACTTGAAATTTATTTATATGTATTTCCATTAATTTGATTTATTTTGTTTTATGTATTTCCATTAATTTGATTTATTTTGTTTCTATGTATTTCCATTAGTTTGATTTATTTTATTGTGTATTTCTATGCCTAACGATTAATTAATTTTGAGATATTCTGTTGCGTTCTCTTCCTGATTCTTTTTCAGTTTCAGCTGTTCTTTCAATTTACGATTGTTCTTTATCGCTAATCGTGTAGTTTATGATAATGTTTACTTAAGTTTAATTTTTTTCAATTCATGATTGTTCTTTATCGCTAATCGTGTAGTTTATGATGATGTTTACTTAGGTTTAATTTTATTGCTCTTCGTTGATCGCTAATCGTGTAGTTTTTTTCATTTCAGCTCAACTTTACCGTGTTGTTTTTCTTTTGCATCAATTGTATACATTTGTTTTGTTAAATTTATTTATTTATGTGAGGATTAATTGGATCCAAAATCATTTTTGGCCTAAATTTATTGCATATTGGAGAAAATCATTTTATTTCCTGCAAAAATTAAACACAAACAAGCTTCAGAAGCTCCAATTATTTGTTTGTTCATTTGCAAACAGTTCGGTAATCCGATGAATGCAATTTTTGAGTTACAAAAATGTTTTTCAGAAAAAAAAAAGAACTTCTGGCATTAATATAAATATACCTTTCATTCAATTACTTGAAAGATTATTTTTGAGCTTTATGTATATTTATATGTACTGTTGTGTTGAGGGGGAAGGGGGGATTATTAACCTAAGTATATAGTTTTATATTTTAAATTTTTGGCGCATACATTTTTCGAGAATTTTGTGTGAAGCTCCGATTTTTTTTCCGCTAAGAATCAACCATTGTTCATGGTTTACTGGAAAGGTGAAAAATTTGATTTCCTTTTTTAGAATGTTGCTGCTAGATTTTGATCATTTATAGAAATGTTTGATATTTTTTTCGTTCAGCATTTTTTTTTTAATTTGCAACCTCCCGTGGATACACACATTCAAAATAAAATTAGTACTTTGTTTTTAAATAAAGAATTTAAAATATAGTTGGTATTTATGCATTTTAATGAATTTTGATCATTGATTGATATGTTCGATATTCTTTTCTTTCAGTATTATTTTTTAAATTTGCCTTTTATTATACAGAAGTGTCGATCGCTTCCGCTCTTTATTGTGTTGAACCTAGAATGTTCTTGGGCCTCCTTAAGCAATTTATATCGAATTCAACCATTATTACTCAATTAAGTGACTCGACCAAACAGTTTAATTCATCTGAACTGTTCATAAAAATAATAATCATTCATTACAACAAACAAGTGGCAAACAACTTTCACTGGAGTGGTGAAGAATTTTTTTCTTCTGACAGGGCACTGCTTCAGTGACGTTATGGAGGGGGGGGGGGATGTCCCTCATAAGATGCACACATTTAAAATAACAAAAGTATGTTGTTTTCAAATAAATGATTTACAAAATAATGAAGATAATTTTAGAAATCCCACAGATGAATGTAAACAGCATTGGGGTCTCTGGTTGTTTCGTAACGATTCAATGTCTGCCGATTTAATTTTTTCATTCTAGATGTTTGCCTTATTACGAATAATCCTGTTAAAATTTGATGCTCCATGTATTGGAATAATTTTTTTTTTTTTTTCAAATGCTGCTGGATTTGGATCATTTATTGAAATGCGACCAACCAGTTTAATTCATCTGAGCAGTTCATAAAAATAATAATCATTCATTACAAAAAACAAGTGGCAAACATCTTTCACTCGAGTGGTGAAGAATTTATTTTTTCTTTTGACAGAGCACTGCTTTAGTGACGTTATGGGGGGAGGGGGGTGTCCCTCATATGATGCCCACATTTAAAATAATATAAGTACGTTGTTTTTAAATAAATGATTTACAAAATAATGAAGATAATTTTAGAAATCCCACAGATGAATGTAAACAGCATTGAGAGCTAGGACCGTCCACCTTCCGCTAAACCCCTCGAATGACAGCTTATGCAAGTAATTTTAGAACTTCGATTTCAACTTATTTTCGAAGAAGAGCCCCCTTTCCCTTCCCCTAATCTTACCAAACATAGTGTAAAATTGAGTTTTTCGAATTTCAATTTCGAAAAACTTCTATGGAAGAGCTGTTGCCGTTTTTCTTCTTATTACATAACTAAAGATAACCCAAAATTGTTTTTTTGCTACTTCAATATTGAAAACCATTTCATTTGGAGGGAGCAAGAGGCACGATTTTCAACCACCGCCCCCTTGACTGGACTGTATATCCGCTTTGCCATACAAATATCAATGGTTACAGTCAGTATTATGCAGTTAAGTGTTGTATTTTATTGTGGAGGGAAATTTAATACTTAAGTATATTGGTTAATCTTTCTTCTTTTTTTTGAGATCTAATGAGAATTTTTAATGCGTTAACGTCCACTTGCTTGAAAAATAATGGAATAAAGTAGGTTGCCAGCATAAAACAAGAAATAGCTTGATGCCGCTGCTAAAGTACACAGGTTGAGAAATTTGTTCATCTTCAAAAAGTAGTTTCAAGGTATCTTGGATAAAAAGATCTTTTTTGTATTATATGGGGCTATTCTATTATCAAGCGGAGAGCAAACTGTGTCTGTAGGAAAATTTTTAGTTTTAATCTTATACACAGGATATTCCAATATCCACTACTAAAGAAATGTCTGTTTGACTTTAGGGGTGACACCCACCCAGGACGGAGAAAAAAAATAGAACCTTTAAAAGTTTAAAAAATTTTTTTTTAAAGTTTTCTTAAAACAATATATTATTTGCAATGTTTTTTAACCGCTAATCCTAACAGCTGCCACTAACATATACTTTAAATATTATGAGGCTCATGATACAAATGGTGTTTTTATTTTTCAATCTGGCAATTTAAAAAAAAAAAGAATTATTATATTTCCTTAAAACTCATACTTTATGCTTACATGATTTTTCTTTTTGGAGGCGGTATCTTTTCCATGGGGTGACACCTATCACTACCCGCCCCGGGTGTCACTCATGCTAGCTACAACCACTGCATTCCATACAATTTTCACTATCAACATACTTCCCACATAGCTACCACTGATTTTTTTTTTTATTTCATCAAATTGCTTACATATACATAGTCCAGCATCTCTTCGCCGCGGCTTTTGCTTTTCTTGAATAGGCTAAGGATGATCAGTAACTGTTAGATTTTTCAGATGATCTTTATTAAACGGCTTTGTCTGATCAATTTATCATTTCCCCATTTAGACTAATTTGTGGCAATTAAAATTTCATATTTACAATTATATAAATTCATTTCTCTGATTTTATTTCAAAATGTATGTTTATGTATAAAGCTATTAATACACTTATTTTTTAATTTTTGTATCACAATTTACTCTTTTTATTGGTTTAAATAAACATTTGTGAAATAACAGTTGTATTTTTGAATTCAGACTCAGAAAGAATGTACTGCTATCTATCAGAGTCAGAGTAAAAAAAAAAAGCTATGTAAAAGTTTTGATGATGTAATAAAGATAAATATGCCGCATGATACAAATATAGATCAATAAATATAGGTTATTAGTGATAGAGTGAAAATAATTACACCTAAGTCAAGGTAGATATACATTTGTAGAAAAATACAGGCTGAAATAAGTTTTTTCTCGGCTCAGAAGCGACTTCAGAGGTCGCCTTCGGTGTCTTGCTTGGGGGAAAAAACAAGTTGCGCCGCAGGCGCCGCTATTTTAACTTTGCACGGGGAACGCCGTTGCGGGTACCGCTAGTAATAGACAAATTGGATAATAGGATATTTATACAGTTGCATGTGGATTTATTTTTGATGTTTTTAAGTTAAATCTTATATTTGCTGGACAGATTGGTATTGGGTCTATCCAATGTATCTACTTTCCCGTAAAATAAAATAAGAAATAATGATAAATTAATAATATTCATTAATTAATATTAATTAATAAGAAAAAAAGGTAATGCATGAAAGTAAGCTTAGTCTCTATCATAAAACTACCTTTAATAATAAAATGAAGTCTAAAGTAAATAAATTAGCTCAGTAAATATTTGAAAATAGAAAACAATAAATAATTTAAAAGTAGGCTAATAAGATGACGAAATAAGGGTTTGCAAATTTGTGTGGCTGCTTACCATAGCATTTGTAAAAACTTTAAAGCGAATTATGTAACTATACATTTTTTTGAGCAGTTCGAGCAAAATTATCAGGAGATCTTTTACGTTGTTGCTGTGACCTCGCGCGTAGCGAGGAAGAATGATTACGCTGCTCGTCAGTCTAACGGGGCCCTTATAGGCAGGAGTCCGATTTCCGCCCCTTTGAATGGTCTCTTAATTTTTGAACCAGCTCCCAGATGAGAGACCGGCACCTGGGATTGGCACCCCAGAGGTATCGTTTCACTTGGAGGACATTGGAACCACGAACTATTCAACGAGCACCAGCTCCCTTTAGCGTACACGGACACCACAGCAACCAGACGCGAGAGGTTGTCACCCTCCCAAACACTGACCTTAGTCGTTGTTGCTTCACGTTCGGTGTTCTGCTTGAACCGAGCTTCTACCGACTGGTCCACAGTGGGGCATCTTTTATGTAACAAACATAATTATAAGAATCCTTTTAATGCAGCTATTATTTTTTAGCTTTGACAATTCGGGTTTTGACAATTCGGAACATTTCAAAAATATTTATGTCTATGCGACGAACTGAAATTGCTTTTGAACAAAAATAAATGATAACGAAAAACAATTATACCAAAATTTTGAAATATTTTAAAAACTTCATAGCACATTCTTTTCTTTTCAGAGAAGTATGAAAAGTCATTAGAGAAAAAAAAAAAAAAAAAATCAATAAATAATGAAAATCTAAAAAAGAAAAGTGAAGAAAAACCTCGTCCTTGCTTTCTACATGACGGTAAATGCAAACATGGCGGAAGACCCGACTCTACAGAAGAAAGGGTTTGATTTACATTTATTATTTAGGTCGCTTATAGCGAAATCTGATGATTTAAAAATAGGAAAGAAGTATTGAAGTTTCTATGTATGTAATGTTCTAACAAATACATATTTGTGATAGTTCCGTGGATTTCCACTATTAAATAACCAACAGTTCTGCACGCGCCAATCTGCATTAAGTTAAGTGATTCGTCAGAACATTGCTCTTAGGAAAACTTGGGTAGATAAATAAAATAAAGAACGAACTGGTTTGGCTAAATTTGTTTTGGTACAGATCGCAACGCAATTCAGTCACCGTGTTATTTGCAACTGTAAGCTAAAAGGTTTTATAATATATTTGTTTTGATTTTGTGAAACTATTGAAGGGGCAGCACATTTCAGAAATCAGAGCATTTGTCACGTTGTGCAATTTTTGTTTCAAGACCGATCTTCCCACTAATTTAAAAGAATTTTTGCAACCAAGTTAGATTCTAGGTTGGAAGTAGGAGTTTTACTGAATAATTTTTACAGTGCATAGCCCGGATCACAGGATCAAGACCTTCTCTTAATAGAAATACTTTACTGAGCGTTAAGATTAGAAAACGGCACTTTAACTGTATCTTGCCATAATGCTGAATAAATATTTTTGGTAAGGGATATACTAGTAGTAGTTCTGGCATAGTTCAATGAGCTACGAAAATTAAAACACCCACCCACCTAAAACTATTTAAATATAGTTGTTTCCAATGCATCTATGTCAATTTAAATTATTATCTGTTCACAAATTTCCTGTAAGAGCTCCAAATTACTCACTTTACTCGTAATCGCAGCGTAAGCAAATGGGAAGAAACATTAAAACAACGTTTATTTTAAAATTTCAAATTAGAATAAAATGTGTCACTGTAGTAAAACGTCCTGTTTTCTTGTTAGTTGCGTTTAAAGAGTAACAGATTGAATTAAAATAGTTGACCCAAACGTTTAGTACATGAATTCAAGTGCTTGGAAAGAATATGATTTTTGAGTGGTTCTGTTAATGTTTCAACGCTTGAAAATTTCCAAAGAACTGGTTATTTGGACATTAGTTAGAGCTGAGTGATTCCTTTCACAGTTTATGGCTCACGCAGCTGTGATGAAAATGTCATGTATTTCCAAAACATTTTATATCTAAGAAAAATGAAAAATGTGCAGAATATGCTATTCCCGAGTCCTTTGATGTTTTTGAGCAATTGCGATTGAAGAATTTTATTGTTTAGTTTAGTATATGGGAAAAAAAATATCAAAAATGCTCCCAGAAATGCCATTTTCAGATACCTTGCAGCATTTTGTGCCTGACACCAGCTCGCTACAAACCCATAAAAATTTGTTTGAAACATTTTAGAGTAAAATTTGAAGAATAGCTATCTGAATTCGAAGAATAGCTAGATTTCAGAAAAGTTCAAATTTCTAGTAATCATAAAATAAATAATTTCATATTTCAAGATGCTACTACCCCTCTCCCGTTCCAGAAGAAATCCTTTCTAGAAAGGCATTTGGACATTCCATGGAAGGATTTTCACCATTTTTAATCACAGAGTAAGGTAAATGACCCGGTAGTGGACACTGCTCTAGTAGTGGACACCTAGATCTTTAAGCGAATGTAGCATTAAACTTGAAGGAAATTATCAGAACCTATAGCGAACGATTCCTAGTGCTGGTTAATAGAACTAAAGTTGACGTGGAGCATCTATGCAAGTACATAGATCATAATATTTAATAGCTGCATCCACAACGGTTACATTTGCTGCTCTTTACTAAAGCCGATCAATAAGAAGGTTAGGGATTTGGGGAAAATATATGGGAAAAAAGCGTGAAATCTTTTATGAATGGTCTCTTAGTCATTTTTAAAATTATTTCTCCAAGTAACAGCATAAAATGGATAATATTAATTTATGTCCACTACTAATGCAAAACGTGTCTTATAAATGTCCACTATAACTATAAATTAAGCTTTTAGTAAATTTGATGTAAAAATCGTAATTTTTCATCAAATGACATTTTATAGGTAATTAATTTTTAGAGAAATAGTTGGCGATTACGCTAAATATGCAAATATTGATGTAAGTCCCTTGAAAAAATTTTGCCACGTAAAAGAGTACGAAAATTTTCTTAACTGTGTCCACTACTGGTCATTTACCTTAGATATTTACATACACACATCAAAAGTTATCTGTACGCTAATTCGTTTTCTTACACATTCATGAACTTGAATTTGATATTATTACTATGCGTTCAGAAATCATGTCATGATTTGCTGCCCAGTGAAAATGCATCGAGTTCGGAGTAAAAAGTTCCAGGTTCTCTGACCCAGACGTTATTGTCGCTGCTCTAGGAAAGAAGCAGGTATGGTGACGCGTTGTCAACCTTAGAAGAGCTGCCTGATAGCAGTTTATCGGTTTTCTGGTTTATGTGGTTGAATTTGATATTATTACTATGCGTTCAGAAACCATTGCACGATTTGCTGACCAGTGGCAATGCATTGGACTCGGAGCAAAAAGTTCTAGGTTCTGACCCAGACATTATTGTTGCTGCTCCATGAATGAAGCAGGTATGGCGACGCGTTGTCAACCTTAGAAGAGCTGCCTGATAGCAGTTTATCTTGTTTTCTCATTATTCAATACACAAAAAACTAGACAGTCTTAAAAATTCTTCAAGAAGGCCAGTACGTAAGGAGCACTGCACCAGAAATTTGCAGGAAAAATCTTCTCTCGTATCTCTTCCAGGTAATTCAGCCATTAAACAAGAAGCAAACAATCAGAAACTAATCTGCTTTATTCTATGAGAGCTTCATTGACCTATTGATAAAAACAACAGCCATTTGAACCTGTATGGTGACCTGCAAAGATAATTTTTGCTATAAATGATCCTCAACTGTTCTGCAGTTTGGTGTTCCATTTCATATTTGAAATTTTATTAAATAATTTCTGTTGATCAAAACTCAGAAAAAAATATTTTACATTTATATATCTTAAATTAAATATAAAGAAATCACAGAATATGTTTCTTTTTTCATCATTTATCTTTAAAAACTAAAGCACTGCACTTCAACCCAATTTATTTAATCTTAAATTTAATGATCATGGTTCTCCAACAACGTCTTTTAAAAATGTGCAAAATGAACATCATATGAAATTATTTAATAAAATCTGTTTCATTTTGAATCCTTAAGATTAATATGCAATGTTTCCTCACACACCTTACACGTATTATCAATATACTTTATATCTTTTACGCGAAATTACATTTTCTGCATTCTTGCGTGTTCTCTAATTTAATTACTAGGCAAATTTTATTCATAATCCCATTAACTTGCACACGCGATGCAAGTAGTTTGCTGTTTGTATCTCAGAAACTAAAGAAAATAATATAAGTGCTTCTCTTAATTTTATCACAAACTAATAAGCTTCTAACGGATTATATATATGGTATCTGACCTTTAAATAAATTATCTCGTCGGCATAAATAACGTTGTGTTTTGCAAGAAATTTATTTTGCGCTTTTAATAAATTAATAAATTTCTTCGTTTAAAAATGATTTCATTCGTTTCAGGACACATCAGAATAAGGAATTTAAAACAAATTCTGATTTATATAGTTTAATTATTTAAGTGAGGACAAACTATGAAACTAGTCAAAAAATTTGTATTATTTTGAAGCTGGAGGGTTAGTATTTAAGTTTGAGTCTTGGGTCCATATTTTCCGCTGTTTTAGTTTTGATATTTGTAAATAAATCTAAAAACAAAGACACGAATTCTAATTTCTTTCATGAATTAGTGTAAATAAATTAATTCATTATTTATTGTAAAGAAATTAAGATTAAGCTTGTGTAGACGACACAGCTTAATTTACCAGTGTAACAATACTAAATTTTCTTTCTCTCTTTTTCTGGTATATATACATCTTTGAGCCGGCAAAATGGTGTAGTGGTAAGGCGCAGGCCTCGTACGCCCAAGTTCGCAGTATCAAACCTAGCCCAAGTCGGTGGATTTTCAAAATGCAGAAAATCGTCTGCGCCCATGTCGTATGATTATGCGGCATGTTAAAGAACTACCTTGAGTATCCGTTTGGCTTGGATACTCTCAGCTAAATTAAAATTCCTAGTGCAGTTTCGCATCATTTAGAGCGCTGGTGCCGCCATCTAGAAATTAACTGAGCATAAAAAATTCTCAAAAAGTGGTAATGGCATCTGTCGACAGTGGTGCTACTTGAATGAATGAAGATTTTCTGCGGAATGCACTAGGTCTGCAATGGTTAGTAACGATACGCAGCCACATTAGAAAGAGAAGAAGAAAGATGTACATCTTTGGATTTCCCCCCCCCCCCACTTCACAGGCTTTTCTCTTCAAAGACAGTATGTAAACGAGGGAAAACTAACGTCAAATAAAGCAGTCTTGCCAGACATGTATAGAATTGTTGTGCTGATTATTGTTGAACTTGAAGCAAATTAAACTTTTACCTTTGAATCCTTTTTTATTTTCATTTTTACAGCTGCTTCTTTTGAAATCACCTAGTTTCGTTTGAATTTGTAAATCGAGGATTATTCAACGTCTGACAACTAGAACGACAAGAATGCTTCAAATTATTTTTGAAATGCCCCGTTTTAATACGCCGTGAAAGTTGGAAGGCACCGTTTTTGAAAATAATGAATATGAAAAAAAATAGCATTTTTTTTTTACATAATACACCTGAGAATGCCGTTCGCGATTTTTTGTAAAATGTTCGTTTTTGAGCTTGAAAATTTTGTAAAGGGTTCGTTTTCGCAATTGTAATTTTTTAAATGGTTGCTACTTTTCTGGAGGACTAAGAGGAGAATTTTGTTCTTTAATTGAGAAGCAAACAGCCAAACCGTGATTTCTCTAAAAAAAAAAAAATTAAATTAAAGATACTGCTTTTTCTTTGAACTCCTCATTAACTGGTAAAAAAATATGTTGTTAATTGTAACCAAAACAAGCTTTAATCTTGTTTTGGTTGCAAATAACAACATACCCCTCAAGTTCTTGTATCAACTTTTCATTTCTGTCTATAACTGAACTCGTATTTTCACGTGCAAAAACATTTGCCTATCTGTAATGCCGCACTTTTTGTGAGTTGATAGCTGAGCCACAGCTAAAAAAATTAAAGTATGAGGAAAACAAAAAGTATGCTGTTGTTGTTGCAAATGTCTTTTGGATATCCAATATCCCCTCGCAGAGCGACCAGGAATTAAGGCAGCAAGGTAGCGCCTTCCGGGTTCAATGAGCACCGCATATGTTAAAGATGATCCTTTAGCCGGGCTTAAATTTCTTTCATTTATATTTTTATGTTGTGATGGGAACGGGATGTCGCGAATCCGAGACAGAAGACCTCGACCAAAACAGATTTGAATTAATCGCGAAAAAAGAAATATGTATAATGTTAAGAAGAAGTGTCTCTTGTAATAGCTTTTATTATCTGTATAAATGTGTGGTAATAAATGTTCCCTTTATATAGATCAAGATTTTCGTCATTGATTATCAGTCTGGACAGGCTGTTCCCAATTTTAAAGGAAACTTGCATAGTGAACAACCGCAATGGTAGAAGTACGACTTGGCTCAAGCGCAGATTATGTATTCGGATGACAGCAGACGGGGCCACTACAAATACGACACCTTCCTTTTTTGACTAAAGAGGGAAGGCAAGGGATATTCTCTACCCTTCAAAATGCCTCCAGACTTCAGTGTCCATGGAGTGCACGCACGTCATTTCATGCACGTATTTACAAGTGGTCGGTCTTCAGCGGGTCGGGTATCGAATACCCAGCCCTCCGTTCGGATATCCGACATCCTAACCACTATGCTACCACGGCCCCAAGTTCCGCAGTGGACCAGTCCGTAGAAGATCGATTCCCACAGAACAGATTCCCACAGAAGTGAAGCAACATCGACTAAGGTCAGTGTTTGGTAGGGTGACAACTTCTCGCGGCTGGTTGCTGTGGTCTGTGCACGCTAAAGGGAGCTGGTGCACGGAAATAATCCAATGTCCTCTAAGTGGAACGATACCTCTGGGGGTGCCAATCCCAGGTGATGGCCTCTCATCTGGGAGCTGATTCAAAAATTAAGGGACCCTTCAAAGGGGCGGCAATCGGACTCCTGCCTTAAGGGCCCAGGCAGACTCACGAGCAACCCATTCTTCCTCGCTACGCGCGAGGCCACGACAACAACAACCACGGCCCAAAAAATAGAAGTGACTTATATGACTTCTTTAAAAAACAAAGGCTGAAGGTGAAAAAAAGCATAAAAAGGCGGCGTTCCTGGCTGCGCCCAACCATGGATTTGGAATTCTAAGGTAAGGAGGTTGGGTTTTTCCCGGCGAGAAAGGCAAGCGGGGCCCAGCAGCCCCGCTTCAGAGTGAGCTCTGATGAAGTTTACAATGTTTCAATCCAATGCAAGCCAAATTGTAGATATCCGGAACGTTTTTGTTTCTTTCTTTTTTTATCTTTGTGATCATTTAGAATACTTGTGCAGAAAATCTCCAATTTCTTTTCAAAAGTTCTGAAGCAAATCAAATCAGAAAAGATTATCCAACTTTGATTGTCGTTATTGATCTATTCGAAATTTCTTAAAATTTTTAAAAACTCAATTACATTAGGGCTACACTAAAAATGATTGAATATGTAGCAGGAATGTCGTATCATTTGTACCTAAGCCTTCTTAAAGGAATTGTTCAATCTTTACAAAGGAGTTTTTTTTAACAGATCTCTAAATATTGTACAACTGTTTAACTGTTCCGAACTGATGGTTTGCCCGTTTAAGCTGGAATACCTGCTTTACATCTACAATTACAAACCCAATTGCTTTTTTTTTTTCAAAATCTTTATAGTTTAGTCACTGTTAATATTGTTATGTATTTTTCAATAAAGTGCTAAATAAAAATTATTTTTCAAATTTAAATTTTATGTTTTAGACCAGGGGTCTCCAAACTTTCCAGCCTTAGGGCCATATTGATTACTCCAGTAAATTCCAAGGGCCAAAACCATATTATCATTAATTGTTGCCGGTGGTAAAAAGTTGAATCAGTCCACTAGTGGTGTAAAATATGATTACTTTTTTGCCAGATGCCATTAGCGACGGGGAAGCTGATGTATTTTCTGTATCGTATGGGTATCCGTTATAATGGGGTACCCGCATCGTATCGCCATAGTAATCATTGATTACAAAAGTAATGAAATACACAAGTAATCATTGATTACTTTTTTCTTCAGTAATCGTTACTTCGGTTCCTAACGAGTACTCAAGTAACGAATGAGTATTTTTTTACATGAAAAAAAAAGTCCGAAAAAGTACGCCACGTTTAAAAAAGGCTGCAAATCGAACTAAAGTCCGCAAAACGGCAACACTGCATATTATTAATTTTCCTGTCATTATCTGTAATTTCTAGATTAGTCGTAGAGGACGAGCGAGCCATGAGGAGTAACGTGACAGGACATCTGGTGGACACAAGCAGAAATAGGTAGTACCTTCTATCCCTAACAGATGGCGCTAATAGCACTTACAGAATAATCTCGTTGGTTCGATAAAGTTCTGGTGTCTTCCACTCACTTCTAGATGGCAGTAAGTGAAATATATAAGAAGGCTAGTGGCGCAACCACAAGTCAGTTCCTATGACACTGCTGTGAAATAAAATAGTGCGTACCTCCTTAAAACGTGTTTGTGCGTGTTTAAGTTTAAGACATCTTTGTAACAATATTTTTATTTGAATTGTTGCTTTTGTGTGTGATTTAGTAGAATGGAAAAGAAGCGAAAAATTGATAGTGAATGCAGAAAATTCAAAGATCAGTGGAACATTCAGTATTTCGTAATTGAGTCCAGTAACAAGGCGCTATGTTTGATTTGCAATGAAAGCATAGCCGTTCTCAAAGAATATAACATTAAACGTCATTATGAAGCAAAACATTTTCAAAATTACTCAAAATATACAGGAAGTTTGCGGACAGAAAAATTCGAAGCTATGAAGCGCGGATTGAAATCGCAGAAATCTTTATTTACAAAACTCAAAACTGAACAAGAGGCTGCAACTCGTGCCAGCTTTCGTGTGGCTCTTGAAATTGCAAAACGTGGAAAACCATTCACCGATGGAGAAATGGTCAAAGAATGCATAATCGCAGTAGCCGAAGAAATGTGCCCTGAAAAGGTAAATTTATTAAAAACTGTCAGTATGTCAGCAAACACTGTGGCTCGAAGGGTAGAAGACATCGCTGAAAATATATCCTCTCAACTGTTCAACAAAAATGGACATGTTGAGTGGTTTTCTTTGGCCTTGGATGAGTCAACGGATGTGTCAGATACTGCTCAGGTGTTGATTTATATTCGAGGAGTAGATAAAAGCTATGAAGTGCATGAAGAACTTCTTGATATGTATAGTATTCATGGCACAACTACTGGTTCAGATATTTTTAAAGGAGTTGAAATGGCCATTAAGCAAAAGAACCTTCGATGGAAAAACTTGAAATGTATTACAACTGATGGAGGCAAAAACATGAGTGGGAAAGATAAAGGAGTGGTCGCTCTTGTGTCAAAGGCTGTAGAAAATGACGGTGGTTCAAAACCAATAGTCTTACATTGTATCATTCATCAACAGTCTTTGTGCGGAAAATGTTTGGATATGTCTGAAGTTCTGAAACCAGTCATATCAACTGTTAATTTTATCAGATCTTTTGGGCTGAATCACCGACAATTCGTACAATTTATTAAAGAGATTGGAGAAAATGACTTACCTTATCATACTGCCGTACGTTGGCTTAGTTGTGGGAAAGTCCTTCAGCGCTTTTTTGAACTTCGAGCAGTGATCGAATTTTTTTTGAATGAAAAGCATCGCCCTCTTACTGAATTGCAAAACAACGCATGGCTGTGGAAGTTAGCATTCTATGTTGATTTGACAAAACATGTGAACGAACTGAATTTGAGATTGCAAGGAGAAAACCAGCATCTTCCTGATTTATACAATAATATCAAATCATTCCGGAAGAAATTGATACTGTTTCAATCACAACTATGAAGTAAATGTTTTTCACATTTTAAAACATGTGAAATATTTAGCCACACCACTGAGACCGAGTTTCCTATCGATTTTGCAATCGAAACTTTGAGTGCTTTGAAAATAAATTTTGATACTCGTTTCTCGGACTTTGATGCCATTGCGAATCAAATTAAGATTTTTCAGAATCCTTTTGATACTGACATTGAAACCCTAGCCCCGGAACTTCAAATGGAAATGATTGATCTACAGTGCAGTGATATAATTAAGAACAAATATCAAAACTTATCTTTGTTGGAATTTTATAAGTGTCTTCCACTGACACAATTTGATAATTTGCATAAATTTGCTCGTGGGCTGTTTTCTGTTTTTGGTACTACTTATTTGTGTGAGAAGACCTTTTCCAAAATGAAGTACACAAAAAATGTTTACAGATCTAAATTAACTGATGAGCATCTTAAATCTCTTTTAATAATTGGTACAAGTAAAATTAGTCCACAACTACAAACTATTGTCAGTGGAAAATCTCAATTACATAAATCTCATTAGTATTTCATATGTCGTTATGCTTGTTATAAGTTATCTTTTCATTTAAAATGTATAAAATGTTAGTTGGATTCATTTCAATAATTTGTTAGTTAGTAAATAATAACCTACAACAATGTTATGAGTAGTTAGCCCATGACCATATCAATGTAGATGTCATATTAATAATTATTCAACATAAAAATAAATTACTTCAGTAAACTTAATTTAATTTGCTATAAAAAATAAATATGTTCTCTAGAAGGAGTTTTCTTTCAAGTATGCTAGCTCTCCGCGGGCCGGACAAAATCTGTCCGCGGGCCGGATGTGGCCCTCGGGCCGTAGTTTGGAGACCCCTGTTTTAGACTTTTGTTTCCCCCTTCCCATACTACTTCAAAATAAAGACAAATCAAATTACATTTACGCACATTGTTCGAAAACGGGAAAAGGAGCAGCTTGTTCAATGTTCATACAGTCGATTCTGGTTAATCAGACCACATCGAGACGCAATCATTTTATTCTTATTAACCGGCTGTTCCAATTATGCGAATATGCAACAAGAGCGGACGTACTATGCGTTATATATGAAGTTTAAAAAAGCACAAAACAGCTATTAAACTTCCTACTTGTTTTACAATCAAAGAATTTTATTTAAATTATAATTTAATTTTATTGTACGTGCTGACGGCTCAGCCGAGTCGATTTAAAAATTAACTTGAACTTTGACCTTTGCTTTAATAGTAATGCCATCTAGTGGGAATATTGGTAAACATCGCCCCTGTAAATGTCGTTGGATTTTATTGAATGTTAATTAATGTAAAAAAATTAATTTTTGCATTCGTCGACCCGCTTTAAATTTGTTCTACGAAGCACCTCATGGCTCCTGTTTTATATTTTCCTTCATTTCTATGGTCCGATGAAATGAATTCTTGGTCCCAATAAGTGAATAATATTAGGCTTATGTAATGGGAAATGATTTGGTTCTTAAGAATTTGGTCCGAATAAGAGGCTGTTCCGATTATTCGGTGATCCAATTAAGCGCATTCCACTGCTTTAAAGTTGAAATTTTTCAATAAGTGTCATTTACTCAATAAGTATTTGCAATCATTACTGTCTTCAAATTTCAATATAGTACGTCAAGCTAAATGCTTCATTATTTATGACCGTTTATCTTCAAGCATGCTTGATTACCTTTAATCGTTTTTATGAGCATTATGGAAGTAATTAATCAATTATTTGTACATACTAGTAATGAAAATATAGAAAACAATGCACTTTATTTTGGCAACGTTTTTGTTTTCAGTTGTTCAGTTTTTTTTTCTAGAGAAAAAAAGTTTTTACTCCTTTTTTTAATGAGAAAATAATTTTACTCTAAAAATGTTTGAAATACTGAACCCTATTGAAAAGTTTGACACTTTAAATTACATTCTATTTGACTTCCAATTGTTCAAAGAGAGATTGAATGTAATTTTCCTTTGGTGAACGGTTTCAGACATAACTAACAGGGGCAAGAATCAATTGTTCGAACTACCATTAACAAGACTTCATTTGCAATAAATTATTCTGACAATGTATCAAACGATTTCGATCATCTATTGTGCCTTGAATTTTCAGTCAAATTTAGTTATTCCAACCAGATACCACGAAATCAAATATTGACATCATTACTGAACTACTGGATAAATAATTCAGTCTTTTGTGGTTTTAGAAATAAAGTGTAGAACAGAATAGAAATTATTTTGATTACGCATTATATGGCCAATGTTCTACAAGAATATTTTGTTTATTGTAGTGTTGCACTGGCATAAATAATCTCTATCTTTCAGTAGTTTTGAGTCTAATTGAAAAGTAGTATGTATATATTGGTAAAAATGTAGAAATATTTGTAAATTATATTTCATTCTTTAAATTATGATTGAATAAAAAAACTTAATCAATGTAAAAAAATCTTCAAAAAAGTTTCAATTTACTTGAACATCTGATAAAATTGCCTACACCGTCCTTATATAAATAAAAAAAGAGTGTGTATATATATGTTTGCACATATGTTTGTATGTACGCATGTATGTATGTTTGTTATACAAATCTACAGTTTTAATCCGACCTGCATTAAAGTTGGCACTGGGTACTTTGGCACTCAGGGAAGGTCGTAGGGGGCAGGGGGTTCCAACGTTAAAAAGGTTCAAACAGTTCGAATTTAAATTTTAGAACCCAAAAATTGCTACAAATGGCCTTTTCTGTACGAGGAAATTACCGTTCGATTTGGTACCATTGAAAATCACAAAAAACTGCCTCAGAAAGTTTAGCTCTTCGTACAAAAATTCGAAGCTTCTAATTTAAGTGGAAAAGAAATTATAAGCGTTTTTGGTTGCAGTTCGAAATTATTTTTTATGGTAATTAGCTTTTATTTATTTTTGCTAGATGATCGATGAAAACGCTTTATATTTATTTTATTTTTATCGTTGCCGTTTTGTCTACATATATTGTAGATATTTCGGGAATATTCCCAAATAAAATTTTATTCACAATGTTTTTAGCATTTTGAGGCGCAGCCGGTTTTTAAAGTTTTCTTTTTCTTTTTTTGGCTATTAATGCTTCTTTTTAAAAACTATTTAAAATTTATTTCCTACAGCATACGGAAGAGCGATACCTTTATTTTGATATCCTTATTTTTATGGAAACGTTGTACATACTCTACTGGGTTTTGAGAATTGTTTTCCTTATTGTTTCAATGTAATTTTTTTTCGGACAATTGTCCTTTTTCTAACTGGGATGTTTCTGGTGGTGATGTTTAGAAGGACTGTTGATGTTATTAGAGAACTTTTGTTCTTGTTCTAAAAAGGATTTTAAGGGGCAGTTTTTTGGGTCTAATGTCGTGGATGTAAAGAGTATTTTAATGACTGCTGTTCTTAGTCAAATGGCGATTTAAAGACTGTTATCCTTATTGTAATAAGAAGTTTTTACTAACTCTCTCATTATTTATATAGATTTGAGTATTGATCATGTGTCACTTGACATCAGTCTTTCTCCGCCAGGGAATGACGTAATATTCGAGATACCCCGTGCAAATAAATTCCGTGTTCAGAAAACAATTTTATTTTAATGAATCGTTTGAGTTACACAAGGTAAAAGGGTTGAAATTTATTTTTGCTTTGGATCACAAAAAAAAGTTGATGGCACTGATTCTCCTGCTATTTATTACAATGTTATTTTCACGGATAATTTGACCGTTCGGATATCTGCAGTTAGTTGAAGCTTGAATTTTTAATTACCAAAATATGGTTATTTGTTTTATTGCAGTTTTAATTGTTGTATTAAGTCCTAAATATTCTATCCTACGCATAATATTGTTTTTTCATCTTTTAAACTGTAAAACATCTGAAAATTAGAAAATTTATTTTATTTTTGTCATTGTCAAAAGCAAATTTGACGATAATTTCTTACTTGAATTTTTCAATTTTAATACCAATATAGAATACAAGGCATTTCTTTTCTTTTCGTTTCAAAGACAAATTTACTATGCAAAGTCTGAAAATTATATGTACTACTATCTTAATTATACGACTGGAGGTGGGAAATAAATAAATTGTAAACTTTTGGAAACATAAAGTTACAGATATTTCACATTATTTGCAAATGACGGCAAAATAAATAAAATATCACTTTTTAAAAACTTTCGGAACATAGACAGACATATTAAATCATAAGTATATTACTTAAATATTTTTATTATAAAAATTTTGAAACGTTGTAAACAAAAAGTATTTTCGACTACAAAGCAAAAACTAAACTTCAAGGTTGTGAAATACTTAAAAGATCTCCATATTTTGCGTGTATAGGAAATATTTTGACTGTAATCTAAAAAAAAATATCATTGCCACAGTAAAATGTGTGTAAATGCTGTTGGTTGCAATCATTTTTAAGTATGAATGAAATCAACTCAGCTTCGTATAATTGAAATAGTTTGAGGAGGAACTATTTTGAATTTTAACTGAAATATCATAGAATTGTCACCGATATGAAGTATTTTGAGAAAAATTAACAAATTATGGCAATTGGTAATGTTTTTTATGATAAATTAGTCTGAAAGAAACAAATTTTAAATACATTGAATAGTTTTACCTACAAGTTGGTAAATAAATACTGAATATTTAAAACAGCAACGCAAAAAGATAGGAATATTTAACAAGAAATTCTCTTTAAAACTTCCTCAATAGTAACCATATTTTACAACATGGTTTATAATTTAATAAGACGCAATGTTCAGGGACAAGGGAAAAAGATATGGGATTCGAAATATTTATATCCCAAAGCACTTACATCCTTGATTAAGTAACCTCCAAACCTCTAATCTTTCCTCATTCTCTTATTATTCACTCCGAGAGGGTAATCTGTGAGATAATAAACATTTCTTTTGATTTGGTATTATTATTCTCATATATTCCTGGAATGTTACACGATGCTATTTACCTAGTTATATTACCTAGTTATATATTTGTATCAAATAAATGTAAAATATGATCAAAAATTGCTTGAATAAAATGAAAATGTAACTCAAAAATTGTTGAAAATTGTAAAAGTATTTTAATAATTTTAATCTTTGAAATTATCCATTTCACAATTAATATATTTATAAAAAACTTTCTTAACACAAGTATCATAAACTAATAAGATTGCTGATTGCTGCTGGATGGATAAAAAAAAAAACCCATTACAACTAAAGAATTTCTCAATAGAAATGAAAGAAAGATATATAACGTAAAGGCAAGATAAATTATTTATTAACTTCAAGAACTGGGAATAAGCATATTTTTTTTTTGTCGTGCTTGAAAGAAAAAATACGTTCAGCTTCACTGTAACTGAATGAAAAATATGATTTTCGCTTTTATTTTATGCAGCCACCTTCGGAGGCTGTCCCATGGCTCTTTCAAGTTCGAGAAATGCTGACGCAATTCCTGAAAGCATTTTTGCATTTTAAAACATTCTGGCAGTTTTGAAGCATTATGGCAATACATATACAACAATGGCACTTTCGTTAATTATAAATAAATTCTGTAGATGTCGGAATTTTTTTCGGAAATTGCAAATTAACTTTAGTTCTTAACTTAAATTATTAACTTTAATTATTTACTAACTTTAAAAAATATTATTTAAACAATTTATAAAAAATTGGGCAACATTGGTACAAAATTTCATGGAAATTCGTCTAACGGTCTTCGGCCTATGAGAAATATATACTTATATACGGGGGCTATATATTGGTAAATGCTTCACATACACCCTTATAGATACTTAATACACTTCCCCCGGAAATACACACTTAGAAGCGATTTTTGTAAAATTCGATTTTATTTTTAATTTCAATTTTAGCCAACCATTACCCCTATATGTTGACGAATGAAACTCTTACACATTTTAATGATTTTTTTTTCAATCAAATGTCCTGATTTTCTGCATAAGGTAATATTTCTTCGAAACGCTTAAGTTAGTTTTTGCGAATAACAAATGTTTTTTGTTAGCCAAAATCCTAGGTTGAACTCTACAGACGGATTTTTCGTCCAAGGTTGACTGCAATTTCCATAGCTGTGAACGCAATGTTTATCTTCGTTTTGATTCTTTTTCTTCCTGTTATTAACGATTTTTTATGCATCCAATATTTTAACGGAGCAAATTCGCAAATAATGAAAATAATGCAACAAAAAGAGCAATCACGCGTTTCGCAATTACAGGGATTTTCTTCTTAGCCTACTTTCCAGTAAAAGTAAAAAAGTGTGATTGAAGGTTTAATGCATAGTGAACATATCGTTTAAAAAAGAGAGAGTCAAAAATATATAAGTTATGCGCAATACATATTGAGAAATATAAAATAAAAAAATAAAGTAGGGTTTTGAGATAGCGAAAATGTTTGTTTTTCGGTTGGTCTCAGCCCCCCCCCCCCCCCCAATCGCTTTTGAGGGAATTGTCCGATTCGAAACATATTTTTCAGCATTCAAAAGATCTCAGCGAAGACATCAATTTCCATATTTTATTTTTTGACTTGAACAGTTTTTTATTCGATTTTGTTCAATTTGAAGTTTAAAAAAATCTGAGCATTAGCACTATTGGGGAAATGTAAAGCAAAGTACATAAACCCTGCATTTAAGACCCAAGTTCCTTCTGACAAGCTTATTAAAGGAGATCTCGGCTTGAAATGTTTTCAGATTTTAACAATTTTTAACAGTTCAAGAAAATTTATCATTAGCACCCTACGGGGAAACTTTAATCCTATATAAATTCTGATCTAACTGACGGATTTGCTAAGAACGAACTTTATCAGAAGCAGCTTAGAACATGTACAGATATCAAGTTCATCCAGAACTACACGAATCTATTTTCCCATGGAACGTTTCGAACTGGATTAAGGATATTTCTGAATGAGTGCATAAATAAATGAATGAGGGAAAGAACGAATGAATTAATGAAAATGTATTAACGGTTTGAAAAGGTATATTTGAAGTCATTAAGAACTAATGCTGAACGAGAAAGAGAGAGAGAGAGATAGCTAGATTATAAATTTAATGTTGGTGTATACGGGGAAGTAGGCTCGTATAATTCTAGGCGAAACTTCTTGTTCGATGTTATTTTGTGCAAAGTTACCCGGCAAAAGCTTTTGTCGGACTTCCTTTGCACCTGTAAGCTCGCATCTTCAGATATAGATTACACAAGAACCAACGTGTCTCGTAGGCGGCTAACTTTCAATTCGCTCTGGACGGTCGCTGAAGGTGAATCTTTTTATATTTTTACTAGAGGCAACTCTATGGCAGGAATAGTTTTGTGCAAGCTTTAATTAAGTGAATAATTCGTGCGATTTTTTTTTTGTTGCTGATTTTAAATAACTACAGGAAGGTCGGCTCGAGCCATTTCTTTTAAAATTTACCGCATACAAAGACGTGACAGAAAGTTGAACGAAATAAACATTTAATTAGCAGCATAGGAAGACTATCAGCTAATGTTGTAGGAGCCTAGAACAAAATAAATCCTATCAAATATGATGATATTAAAAAACAGTTCCATTATTTTGTTTCAAGATGCAAGTTTGAAATGGATTTTTACCGAGTGTGAAGATCTCGACAAAGTAATTGTAAAAGAAACAGGGTAAAATCAGGTACCTGGCTGTTTTTGTTTTGTTAAAAGAGCTATTTTGTTATTTTACAATACAATTGTGTTTTATAGAGTTTTCTCTTTGGTGGACTTTGATATCAAGCAATCAAAAACAAGCAGGGGCCGTGGGAATCTCGCGGTTAAAAATGTCGGACTCCCAACCGGAAGACTGGGTATCCGATACCCGACCCACTGAAGCCCCACCACGTACACTTGGGTATACGTGCATGTAAAATCCGTTGACCTTGAATTCCCGAGGCAGTTCCGAGGGTTTCGGAGGGTGGAGAATTTCCCTCCCTTTCACTCTTAGGTCAAAAAAGGAAGGTGGCGTATTTGTGGTGCGCCATCTGGTGTCATCCAAATACATCTTGAGCCACGTCGTACTTCCCCCATCGTGTGGCGCTCATGCATAAACGGAAGGCGCTCTTTGCTGCCCCTTTTTAATTCTTGGTCGCTCTAAGGCGGAGGGGAGCTATGGTTACCCAAGTGGCATTAGAAACGAAACAAGCAGAATAAAAATAAAAAGTAGCGATATTTAGGAATTGAAAGAGAAATAATGAGAATTGAAAATTGCGTATGTTATGAGATAGACATTTTAGAGTGGCAGCCTATAGGTTTTCTTCGCACTCTCAGAAATAGAACTCTCATTTTTGACGATTCTTCAATCGTCAAGAAAATTTCGTCATTTACAACGATTCTTTCCTCGCGCGATCACGTGACTTTAAAAAGTTACTACATAGATTTCGCCAATTTGACGAAAGGTTTACTCGGAGCATTTTTCACGAAGCCATTTCGTCAAATACGACGAAAGTTTCGTGAGATTTGAGCATGCGTTTCTGAGAGTGCCGCATAATTTAGCTTATGCTAATACCTCTGTATAATATTATATTACTATTTTTATGAAATTTATGCATTAAAGGAAAACAAGTAAAGAAATACATCGTTTAAATAGATAGAGTTGTATGAAGTTCCTTTCATAAAAAATAACATCGAGCTAAATTAACTCTGTATTTAAACGAAACTAACCGCATCTGGATTTCTTCGCATGCTTTATCTTCTAAATAGTTTCTATTAAAAGACCACTTCAATTTAATTACCATAAATCGCCAAAATGGTTACCATTGAAGCAACTGAAGCCAATATTGAATAATCCAAAAGCAATTTCAAATTCACTAGACTCCATTAAGCTCATTTCCAATTCTTTTAATTCAGTCCCAGTGCACTGTGATTTAATTACCAACTATTGACTTTTGAAATCACAACAAAACTAAATACGTAACATTCTGATTATTTAATTGACTAATTGGAAGATATTTTTTGTGCTATATATTCCTTGCAAGCATATGGTTCCAAGCTATGCTGTACGAGTAAAGCTTGGAAAACCAAATGTATTTTTCAATTATTTATCTTATGCTTTCGTATGCTCTTTGGAACAACTCAAACGGTGCATCGCACTTTCCATGCGAATATCTTTATAAATTTTCCTCTATTATTTCCAAATAAATTTTGTTTTGTACGAGAATTAATTGATTTAGTTTTGGTAAGGGAAATGTCTAATTGATATAATTTAAAAACATTGTTTTAAAATAATAAACTCCGTTTTTAAAACTATATGTACTTGAACATGCATGATACATTAAAATGTGAAATATTATTTTAAATTCTTGTGCTTTGTGGACAAAAAACCAAATCCTTATTTCAGTTTTATTCCAATCTTTAAACGTATAGAGAAAGCGGAGCTATATATTGAAGATAAAAATAAAAGAAAGAAAGGAAGAATAATAATTAAAATGCTGATAATCATTTTTGTCAACCACATGTAGAGATAATTGGAAAAATCGTAAATAAAATGTTAACATTTTTCTTGAAAATAGCGAAACAGAGACAGTAGTAGTTGTTGAATAATGAAAATGCTTTGGTTTTAAGAGCTTATTAAACATGTGTGTAATTGAAGCTATTTTTCTATTTTTCGTATTTTTTTCGGAAGTTTACTCATGTTAAAATGATAAATGTGTTACGTTTGTGTAGTTTAAAATCAATCAAGTAAATAAGAGCAACTTCATTGGCATTTCAAATAATATTCAAGAAAAAGAAACTATTAGTTCTGAACTATTTTTTTCGGGTAATATCTGAAATTGTATAATCGTGAATCTAGTTTGTTTCATCGATATAATTGTGAGTGAGATAAAATATAATTGTGAGTAAAAATGAGAAAAATTCTAAAATATGTAAAAAAAATACTTGAAAAATCTTTAAAAATGCGAAAGAACATGTAAAACGACAAAAAACGCACAAAAAGCAGAAAAAGTTCATTATCATCAATTTTCGACATCTTGTGGTCCTCTAGTTTATGCGAGGCAGAAGGGGATGCACTCATTCGCTTTCAGTTGTACCAGCTTCTTTCCACAAGCTTTAAACGCGTTATAAATTAAATGTTTAAAATAATTTCTGAACAGTTTATTCTTGTTAGTTCCAGCCAATTTGTTCTGATAAGAAATACAAGGCTCCTAAAACCAATCTGTAAATTTGAGAAGGACTTAATCATCTCGAATGAACTATACTTATTAGGGCTCGACCGATGGTACTTTTTGGCCGATGGGCCGATGCCGATTGTTGGCCGATAGTTCCGAGATCGGCCGATGGCCGATTGCCGATTATTCTCCTCTTCCATCGGCCGATGGCCGATGCCGATGGCCGATGGAAAAAAAAGTCGCTTTAAACCATTAAAACGTGAATGCTTGTCGAAAATGTAATTTAAATCACTTATTTATTTTTAAGCACCGTAAAACTGTTTGGGGGAAGTTTGCATGATAATTAAAACTAAAAGAATCACTCGAGATACTAGTTAAGTAATTAAACAATTTGGAGGCTTAAAAAAAATAAGAAATTCCATATCAGAGGATTTTTAATTCTTTTGTCTTATCTTTGCAAAAAAACTTAACAACTATTGGATCGGATCGGGTCTAATTCCCTTTCCTTCAACATTTTCTCTTAAAACACCTGCACTGCAAATGTCAAATGCAGCTGCCTTTATTTCTTATTTATTTCATGGAGGGTAATGCAGATGTAAAATACAGACTAACAAATAATGTGGGTTTGTTTCTTTAACGAAATTATCACCCCCCTCCTGTCTGATTTTTTTCATAATATCCCCCCCCCCCCCATCCCCCGTTTTTGAAAGAGAAGCAGAAACGATTATATGTTTATTTTTCATTATAAAAGTTAAGCTCTTTTTCTAAAATAAAAATAAAATATTAAAAAATTTCGCTCACAGTAACGCCCTCCAGTTTATAACCAAGAAATATTGAATATTCTTTAAAAACATAGACGCGAGTTTTTGTGTCATTACAAATGAATGCTGGGTCTTAAGAACTAATCTTATTAGCTTTTTTTTTTTTTTTTTTCCTTTCGAGTTGAAAATTGCACCAAAATACTTGACATGTTCTTTATATGTATTTTTATGCGCACAATGTAAGGTCGCCGTAATAAACCAATATTTTGAGCACCAGCAGTTTTCTGTTGACAAATAACACATGCCTGCATTTTTCGGGTTATGTCATGTTTCTTAACTTTTGATTCTTCTGAAAAACACGTGATCGTTTATAAAAAATAAGATGTATTTTGAAAAAAAAAAAACATATATATATTCATATGTACGTTGTCATTTTTTTGAAATTAGTGAAATAGTAGCATTTTTATGAAGGTACTAGCTGACATGCCCGGCGTTGCGCGGGATAATATGCAACATTCGCAGGTCAAGTGACACATGTCCAAAATTCTGTTGTAAATACATAAGGAAACATTTTCTTACAAAATCCAAGTAGAACATGGGCAACACTCCTAAAAAATACCATTTTAACAGTAAAACTCATTAAAAATCACAATTGCACTTAAACAGAATTCTCTTTAAAAATGCTCATCATATGAAGGACAACGGTCCCTGAATATTTCTGCTACAATAAAGAAAACATTCCTTAAAGCCCCCATTTGAATAAAGACAACTATTCCTAAACATCCCTAACAGAATAAGGACCAATAGTTCCAAAACATCTCCATTAGAATAAAGACGTCAGTGACTAAAAATGCCCCTTAGAATACTGACCTTCAAGAGCTACGATTCCTAAAATTACCAGCAGTCCATCCCGAATTCCCCATTAAACTAAGGACACCCGTTCCTAAAAATTCCGCTTGCAAAATCGTCAAAACGTTTTCTGAAAATTCAATTAAATAGCACTTTTATAAAATTCGGATAAAAACGGAAGAAAGAAAAGCATTATTTCCAAAGGCAAATGCACATTCAAGTTAAAAAATGTCCAGTACTTAACCAATTCTGACGTGTGAAATTTAAGTTGATAGAAAGAAATAACTGAATTCAGCCCAAATGACGCCAAACAGTCAGTACAAAAATTGAATAAATGTTAGAAAATAATTCACTTGAGTAAACTATGGAATCAATCAAAATCGCTACTTCAAAAAGTTAAAAAAAAGCAGAAGATCGCCAAATTGCACTATAGTAATGGAAGCATAATGCAAATGCGACATGATCCTATAATGTAAATCACGTATTGAATTAAACGATAACAATATTACTGATAACAATTATTGGCGTGGTTTGGAAAAGGTACGAAGTGCAAAAATAACAGCAATTAACTGGACAGGGGGCGAGAAAAAAGATATCACCACTTAGCGAAATTTTAAATTTCATCAAAAATAAGCCATATCGAAAAATTTCCAACCTAGTTTTTAGCGAACCAATAAATACTAAATTGACAAAAAAAAAAAAAAAAAAAGAAAGAAAGAAAAATCAACCTCAAAATAAAGTAATTGAAAATCATCTGCAGTTAATGATCCACAAAGCTTGCATAAAAATGAAATGAATTTTTAGAATTTGTTTCGTTGATAAAGCGGACACCCTACCATAAAATATCATGAAATTGTTGAACTGCTATTACACTATTAAATTGCCAAAAAGAAAGGAAAATGAACCTCAAGGTAAAGTAATTAAAAATTGACTGCAGTTCCACAAAATATGTATGAAAATGAAATGAATTTTCAGAATTTGTTTTGCTCATAAAACGGCAATAATAAAGATAAAATAGCATTTTTTCAATCTTACGTTAACAGAAATCATCTAGTTGGCGACAAAAGTACAATTTATTTTGGCGAAAACACGCAATTTGAGCAGATAAATTCAGAGGTAAGCCTTGCTTTAAGTTCGAAAACTACTTTAAATAAATATTGCGCGTGTTCTATTCGTTCTACGAACTTCTGAAAGAGATCATCTTGTGCCGTTTTTTACGGGCATCAGTATGCTGCAAAAATAGAAAAGGTGTGACGTTTCTTCGATAAGATATTCCTAAAATTAACAGTTTTTCTTAAATTGGAATAAAAAAAGAACAAATTTGAATTTTCGGAAAAACGCTTCGAGGTGCACGAGGATCTGACCCATGGTACCTGTAACAAAAATTTCGTACTTCTGGCCCTTTCCGTCTCGCCAGGGCGCGATCGACAGACAGACAGACAGACACACACACACACACACACAAACTTTCGGTTTTATTTATATAGATTATTCCACCCTGTCGCGCGAACTCGTTTTTTAAGAATTAAATTCTTGAAAATAGCAGGTCGAACTTGGACACATAAAATTTAGATCGATAAACATTTATACTGAAAAATTGATTCATATTTTTCTATCAATATGTTCTATGTTGTAAACTAGCAATAAAATAACAAGAAATATTCTAAACTGAAAGCAGAGGCAACGAGATTCTTGTACAATAGCAGAAAAACTGTCAACTGCCTAACACGTAGCATCAAAGAAGCAAAAAAAAAAAAAAAAAGCCCTAAAAAACGAAGTATAAACGGGGAAAATTAAAATAATTATCGTATAAAAAAAGTTAAGATGTATTTTGAAAAAAAAAAAAAAAATGCATTGATCAATCTTTGAAAATAAAGAAATTTTAGCATTTTTATTAAGATGTTATTAAATCCTGTCGCGCGAACTCGCATTTTGACAAGTCATTTTTTAAAAATTGCAAGTCGAACTCGGACACATAAAATTTCGATCAATAAACATTTACACTGGAAATTTTTTTCTTATTTTTGGCCAATCTTTTCTATGTTGTAAACTAAAAATGAAATAATGAGAATAACCGCACACTAAAAGCAATATGCAACGAGATTGCTGCACAATTGCAGAAAAACTTTAATACGCGGGATCGAAGGAGGAAAAAAACGCTAAGAGAAAAAAAAATTACACTGGTAAAAATTAAAATTATTATTGTACTTTCATTGAGTTGACTTTATATTGTTTACAATTTCGGAATAATAAGAAACATAACAACTAAAAGCAGATGGTATAATATTATTCCACAATGACATCTAATGCACTATCATTATAAAACGAAAAACGAACAAAAATGAGGCAACTAACCTAGTGTGAAAAACAAATAGCACTCATAAGACGCCTCTATTACTTTTACTTTAACATATTATATTTCGCGAGCATTCTGTTCAAAGAGAAATAATTTTAATAATGAAGGTTTTCCGGCAGCGATCGCTTAAACTATTTTTCCGAATTTTTTATCAAATACTTTATAGAATGACATTCTTTTTTTGTTTTTTTTAACTGATGAGCTACCTGTTACTGTATGAAAATAGAAATCTAGCTATGGAGAAAAAAGAAAGTTAAAGACAGAATGTTTTCTGGAAAGTTGTCCCTGCGAAAAACATCTGCCTTGCATCGGCTTTTAGATGTTTTTGAAGGCCGATGGGCCGATGTTTTTCTAAAGTTAACATCGGCCACCGATGCCGATGGCCGATGGCAACTTTGTTGAACAATCGGCGCCGATGCATCGGTCGAGCCTTAATACTTATTCTTCCTGGTCAAGAGATTCACTCCTTTGGTTCTGCCATTACTGGCCGCTTTCCAATTTCCCACATAAAACAGGTGAACAGAGACATAGTACGCAAACTTTCAACCTGATTTTCATTCCTTGATTTTTCCAACAATTGCGTTCAGTAAATAAATACAAAAAGTTGAGTTGTCAGTACAAAGGTTTTGAAATCTGAATTAAACTACTAATAAAAGAATAAAAGATAAGAATTTTCAACCCAAGACTTAAAAAAAAAAAAAAAAAAAAAGAAGAAGAAGAAGTTCCGTCTAGAACTATACGAGCCTACTTTACAGTATAACGCCAAATTCGATTTATAATACAGCTATCTCTCTCTCTCTCTCTTTCCCTTTTAGCTTTAGATCTTAATTATTTCAAATGTACCTTTTTCAACGGTTAATACATATTCATTCACTCACTCATTTATTCATTCACTTATTCCTTTATTAATTTATTCATTCATGTATTTTTCAGGCAGTTATTTGTTAAAAATTTTCCACTAATTTTAGCTTTCCCTCACTTATTCATTTATTAACTCATTTTCTCATTCTTTCACTCACTCGTTCATATATTCATTCAGCCATTTATAAATATGCTTAAAAACCCCGATCAAAAGAATGCATTGAAAAATAGGCCGTTTAGTTCTGGTTGAAGTTCGTATCTGTACATTTTCTACGTCATAACATCTTTCCGATAAAGTTTGTTCCAAGCAAATCCGTCTGTAAGATCAGGATTTATATATTGGACTGAAATTTACCCGTAGACGCTATGTTAATTTTTTTTTGAACTTCTCAAAAATTAACAAAAATGGTTCAAATCAAAAAATTTTTCATCGAGAGCTTCTTCCAATCAGATGTTTATAGGAACTTGGACCTTACGCCCAGAGGTTACACAATTTGTCCACAGGTGCTAATGTTAAGATTTTTTGAACTGCTTAAAATTGAACGAAAAATTGTTCAAATAAAAAAGTGAAATATGGAAATGAGATGTCCGTGCCAAGATCTTTCGACTGCAAAAGAAAAAAAAACTTTCTAATCGTGCAGTTTCCTCAAAAGTTATTGCTGGGGAGGGGCAGACAGAACGACAGACTGACAGAGACACATATTCCCCATATTAAAACAGTACTTTCAATTTTTTTATTTTTCAATCTTTATTTAATTACTTCACTTATTTTAAACTTTTCTTTATTTTTAATAGCATTTTTACGATGCATTAAGCTTTCTTTCATACTTTATTTTTTCATTTATTTTACTTTTATGGGAAAGTAGTCTAAAAAGAAAAGTTTTTTATCATTAGCATTGAAAAACAAACATTTTTTTACGTAAAAATCGGTTTAAAAATCGAATGAAATATGTTGATGAAGAGGACATTTCACATACTATTAGTTTCCCCATCCTAAAACAAAATAATTATCATTTTAGCATGAAATAAGTTAGCATATTACAAATACATAAACACAGTTGTATATCGAAATTAAAAATGTAAGCGAAAAGATGTGAAATAACAGAGACTCGTTGATAAGCATTTAATCTTCAGAGAGAAGCTAGAATAATCTATTAATCTTAGTGACTTTTCTGCACTTTCATCATTAAGCGATTCAATCTAGGCTTCCTCTCAGATGTTCTATGGTTCGGAAAAGAGCAAAAGTATTTGGCAATTCTCCCGAATTTTCAAGTTCCGCTTAGTTAAGGAAGTTTTCCCTTTCCCGTAACATTAGGTGGTAGTTCTGATTACATTTTATTGAAAAGGTTAATTTGTTTTGCTATTTCTTTCGTCATTTATCTAACAAGAGTTTAGTCAAGCTTGCCATGTATATTGTCATTAATTATCTGAAAATGCTGCATTATCTTCTTCGTTTCCCGTTTTGAGAGTCGAAACATTAAAAGAAAAAATGGGCATGGATTAACGAAAAAGTAAACAGAAGTTTCAGTAACAATTACCCTCAATTTTGAATATTATCAAAATCTTTCTTTAAAACTTTTAATGCTGTTATAAACATGGCACAGATTTTTAGACTATACAATTTTCAATACAATAGAGGCAAGAACTATACAATTTTCATATCATGTAAATATTTTATAATTTGAGGCTTTGGCTTACACCAGCGGTTCACAAACTATGGTACGAAGCCTCTTCATTTGGTACGCGTGCAGGCAGAAAAAAAAAAGGAAGAAAAGATTTTAAAAGATTAAAATATAAAAAAAAATAAAATCAAAATAACTAAAATACTGTTTGGATCAGTCAAGCGAAAGTGATGTGAGCGGTGTGAAGTTAAAGTGTAGAGAGTGTAAATATAGTTTACACTATATTTAAGAGACAAAGCATTAAAATATTGTTTGTAATGAATATAACGTGCTGCAATAGTGACGTCATCTCTCGGTACGCTGAAATTGTATTCCTGGATACATAAAGTCAAAGCTTAGTTCAAATAAGCGTACGCCGCACCGCTTGGCCAATAATGCTTCTGGCATCAAGCAGGCTGTCCACCAAGGGCTAGCAGGGGGTTCGCTGAGCTGAAGTTGTATTATTCGCCTACAATATATAATGCATTTGTTTGACAGTTTCTTAACTGGTAGTCACAATTTTCAAGCGTTTATTTATGCGTTTGTTTACAATTTTTAAAATGACATTTTCAGATATCAGGTTTTTCAGTTCTACGTAACTTTATAAATCTTTCTCTGTAGTTTTACGGAGTGCGGAATAAAACATTTTATTGAGAAATTGTTATAAAAAAATCAATTATTTGATTTAAATCAATTTCTTAGTAATTAGAGAAACACTCAGTTTACCTTCTGCACGTTTATAGATATGTTTTAGTGTGGAAAAGCATGATTTGGAAGCAGAACGCAAAAATATGATTATACTTGAATCTTTTGATTCTAAAATAAACTCTTAAGAGTATCTACACTTTTTAGCAATGTAAATGGATATATTTGAGTCATTTGAAGACAGAAGAGCAACAAATTATAAGAAACCATCAAGGCAAAACAATCATTGTAAAAAATGATTACTTCTATTGTTCGAGGAAAAGTTACTCATGAGAAGCAATTACATGTGCGTTTTTTTTTTGCTGACATTTTATAGTTAGAAGAATATAGATGTTTGGATTGATTAATGATTAATTTTTTTTACTTCTTATTTTTCACAAGCTTGTCGTGCTTGTGAAATTTATAATTTTTAACTCATTGGTTTTGCTCACCTTTTGTGTGTTATTCTTATTATTGTTGCAGTTGTTGTCTATTATTCTTCATTCGTTAATTTATTTTTAAACCACCAGAAACAATTTATAACTTTTTAATTACCTGGGTCATATGCTTATTTTTTTTTTTTCCATTTCCCCCAATACCTTTATTAATGTCTTTGCCCCATTACTTGTAAATAAGTTCCAACTTTTTTTCGCGTCATTGTTTTCTTTTTTCTTCTTAACCACGGTAAGATTTATATTTTTTATTAATATGGGTTATAGTTCATTTTTGGTCCACTTTCCTTTAATATTTTAGTTTTTTTCTATTGTTTTCAGTTGTGTTCTAAACTTTTTGGTATCAGTGTCTTACTTCTTCCTCTTCCTGACTTTTTCCGATTTGTTCAAACGTTTTGGCCGAGTTACTTTTATCTACTTATTATTATAGTTTGTTTTTCTTTTTTACACTAATTCCATTTAACGGAGAGCACCACTTTGATATTTGCTATAGTCTGTGTAATTAGAATCGGCGCGTCAAGGTCATACACTTCTATCTTTCCCCCCTTCTGGTCGCTGTGCTATCCGTGGTAGAAACTTTTTCCCCACTTGGTTTGAGGAGCATGCTAAGTCAGTTTGTTGTTTTAGTTATAATAATACTAGACGGATTAAAATCAGATTTATTTCTCAATGGCAAAAATAGAGTGCATAAGATAAAGTATTCTAATAATTTGAACCAATCTACAAAACCGCTAAACAAAAAGGTATATTCAAAGTAATTAAGAACTAAAGCGAGAGAGATAGCTAGACCATGAATTTAATGTTGGTGTATACGGGAACGTAGGCTCGTAGAGTTCTTGTCGGATCTTCTTGTTAACCTGAAATTTTAGATTGCCAAAAATAGCTAATTTAACTAATAAAATTTAAACTTTGACTACTCATTAAGATTTCAAACATTTAAATTTCATTAAAAATAAATTTAAACAGAATAATCATAACTTAGTAATTAAACAACAGGAAGGAAAAAAAATGCAAAAATTCAGAAGAGATTAAATATATATATATGTACATAGAAACTCGAAAGTAGGCTTCTGACTGATTTTCCTTGCAATGAAATAGTTGAATTTAATCAAATTCTTGCATTTATCTTGAACAACCCGCATAGGCATTAAAAAACGTATAGTTTCTTAATTAAGTCTTGAATTTCACTTCATTTTTTGCTCGAAACATAATTCCGTTTTCATCTTTATGTATTCACAAAATAAGTAACATATTTTTATTTCAGAAGATCTGTCGTTTTAAACAAGACCCAGAAATAGGAAAAAGTTAAGTAAGTATTTCATATAGTTTCTCCTGCAAAATTCATTTGTAAAATTAATCTTTTTTAGTCATTTCTCTCAGAAGAATGAAGTTTTTTTTTGAAGACATAGTGCAGGTTTAGAAAATGATTTAGAAATGGTGAGAGTTAATACGGTATAGCCTCTACACATTTCTACAAACGTTTACCTTCCATTGCGTAGTTGAATAATAACTGCTAATAACAGTTAAACCCGAGAGAAATATTGAATGGGAATAGGGAGAGCTAAACAGTTACTATTTTTTAAATCAATAATTAAAAAAAAAAAAATTCCAACATTTTCTTTTGAAAATGAGCATTTAACATTCACATACAAATTTGAATAATGAATCAATAACTATCTAATTCTAATAAAAAAAAATACTTGCGCAATTTTTTTAAACACCATCTAATATAACAATATTTTTTGTACCATCTAATACAACAATGTTTTTAAACAATTTTAAACATTCCATATGATAAATCTAAAAGATTTATAGCTTAAAACATTCTGTTTGTATTATTATTTTAACCAGGTATTTTCAGATTTGCACCGAAAAATATTCTACAAAAAACGTTCCTGAAACTGGTTAAATATTAACGTTCATAAACGTTAATATTTATCAATACAATTCTTAATATTAATAATAAATTCTTACTACATTAGGAAAATTCTTAAACATTTTGAAAATATTTAAGAATTTTCTTGGTTCTCTCAATTGTTAATAATTTAATTTTTCTAATTTTTAGAGTCTAAAAAGTAGAAAATTAAATTTTTTAAAAAATGAGGCTCCAAAAAGCAAAGGAGTGTAAGTGATAAAAATGAAAATTTTAAGATAACTTGTGTAAATGATAAGTGAAACAGCAATCTGTTTTGTGGCAATAAGATGTTAGGGGCATTCAGGGCAAGGGCTGCATTACAGCAGGATTTAGAAGAACTACGACATTAAAGCACTCATATGATTCGAACTTTGCAGCCATTTTACTCAAAATCAGTTGTTTTGTCATTTATATTCCTTTTACTTTATGCTGCGTCAACTAAACACTAATAAAATATAAATTTACCTTAATCAAACCTCCTGCTTCTAACATATGAAGAAATCACAAACTGTAAATATTTTAATTTAGGATTAAGAAAAGCAAAAACTGCTATTTGATAAATTTCTATCCTAAATAGCTGAGAGAAATATTAATCCAACAGAATGATTTTCACAATAACTACTGTTTCAGTTCAATCAAAAATTTCAGTGGGTTACAACTGAATTCTATAAAAGACAAAATTTTTTAAATTATAGCTGTATGATCCCGCATGAGTTTACAAATTTAAAATATTTTAGAACACACATTAGAGATATTTATACATAATGACTTGCTTAGAACTTTAAGATAATATTTGCAAATTTTAGGCAAGTAAGTATTAATTTGTTTCCTAAATTGTACATGTGAGGAATGGACATGCATGCAAAATTGTCAATTCCCATTAAAAAAGGATACGGAACAGTATGATTCATTGGTAGAAGTGTATAAGAAAATACTGAATTAGCTAAGAAATAAATCATTCGACTGCCAGGCAAAATACACCGGCTAAACAACAGTCGTCAGCAGTGATAAATGACAATGCTTTGTGGAACCAATCATTAATATTCTCAAAGGGAGACTTCTTCCAAAATTTCACTTTAAAAACTCAGAGCATCTTTTTATTTCGAAACGTGTAGTTTTATGAGCTTTTGATGAGTTTTGAGGAAGCGACTACGACACACTGATGTTCGTAACATAATAATTTAAAACAAATGGCTTTTCGATTATAGGAATAGTTACGATTCACTTCTTACCCACACTGTTAGAAATTTCATCATGAAATTACGGCTAAATAACCGGCAGCAGTCTGTCCATCTAATTCACCGTTAAATTTACGGTTTGGAACATTTTTCTATCTTTATGGGATCTAAACCATTTCCAATCAGCTTGGTTAAAAAGCAGTAAATACAAAAGTTTACGGTTTTATAACCATTTAAAAATGGTTTCAAAACAAATTTTTTACAGTTTTTAAACCATTTCGAGACGTAGAATCTTCGAGGCGTAGAAACCGTAAACGAAGCGTGCGGGAATCGAACCCGGGTATATGGTATACCAACCTAGCTCTCTAGTCACTCGGCCATCTATACCACGTAAAGCGACCGTTTATTTCTCAATAAATCTTCTTTTCCAACAGGCAAATTGCCTTAAAATTGAGATTTCAGTTTTTGATTGGATCCACAGTCATTTTTGATATAAATTTACTGTATATTGACGAAAATCATTTTATTTGCTGCAAAAATTAAAATACAAACAAGCTTCAGCAGCTAAAATTATGGGTTCGCTCATTCGGAAACAGTTCTCGAATCCGATGTCTCCAATTTTTGATTTACGTGTGTATGTCTTTCTATTTAAAAACCACTGCTTAAGCCACTTTTTTTTCTTTTTTTTTTATATACACATGCAGATTTGATCTAGTAAATCTTTACTCATATTTTAACAACAACGTACGACCGGTAAGGTTTCGCAACCAAGATGGACGCCCGGTTCTTATTGAGCGCTTGTAAATTACGGTTAGTTAAACGTTCTTTAGGATAAACAGAGGATAAACGATTTTTTTCACATTTAGCAGTTTGAGTACCATCTTTTTAATGGTTATTCAGCTGTTGCAATTAAATACGGTAAAATAACAATCAAATAAATGGTTATTTTACTATTTTTACGGAAATTTTTAACAGTGCAAATCATACATTGTAACATTTGTACATTGTGTATTAAGTTTGTGGTCTTGGAGGTAGTCAATAATACAATACTACTAGTTCTCGTGAATTAAATAATAATAATAAAAAAATCTTATATATTAAAATCCGAGAGCAAACAAACGTATCTATCTGTCTATCTATTTCGCGATATCTCCGTACGAACGGTTGGGAACTAAGAATCTAGTGAGGTATCAAAAAATTCGAAATTTCCAATTCTCATCACTGAGGGACTTTAATTAGCGGAGACATTAATTAAAAACACGAATTGTTTAATGTTTCACATCCGTTTTATGTCGTTTGCACTGTTGCCATTTCAACAAAAGTTACCGTTTTAACAAATTAAGGCAAGACGCAAAGTTCGCAGCCCTCTGATTTAATCTGATGCAGGAAGCATCTAAACAGAATAGAATAGAATAATGCAGTTGCCATTGTAACAAATCAAATAATTAATCCATGTTTCTAACATTTTGAGACATCGCTGTATTTGCCCTCCATTAAATTAATGTACTTGGGTGAATTTTGAGACATTGCTGGCAGCATTCAATTTTTCGTCTGCAAAAATATCGACGCGTGTATAACCAAAGAGGTCAAATATTACTTCTGATAAATTTGAAGATCAGACGATATTTTTCGAGTCAATCCTTAGATGTTTTTAGGAATTGTAATGAAGAATGACGACAAATTTTAAATCTGAGAAATGATGTATTATTTGAGGTAACCCGCTCAACGCCGGGCGACGCAGCTGGTATCAATTGATTTAAGACCATTCGGCAAAACATTTGAGTGCCTCACCAAATTTGGCGCCAAGAATGAAAATTTTAGTATCAGTTTCATGATATTGGCTGTGGTTCAGGAATTTCCCATATAATCTATATAAATAAAACCAAAAGTTTGTGTGTGTGTGTGTGTGTGTGTCTGTCTGTCGATCGCCTCCTGGCGAGATGGAACGTTCCAGAAATACGAAATTTTGTTTACGGGTACCTTGGGCCAGGTCCTCGTGCACCTCGAAGCGTTTTTCCTAAAATTCGAATTTGTTCTTCTTTTATTCCAATTTAAGCAAAACTGTTAATTTTGGGTTTATCACATCGAAGAAACGTCACACCTTTTCGATTTTTGCAGCATACTGATGCCCGTAAAAAACTGCACAAGATGATCTCTTTCAGAACTTTGTAGAACGAATAGAACACGCGCAATATTCACTTGAAGTAGTTTTCGAACTTTAAAGCGAGGCTTACCTCTGAATTTATCTGCTCAATTTGCCGGGTTTCGCCAAAATAAATACTACTTTTGTCTCCAACTAGATTATTTTTGTTAACGTAAAATTGAAAAAATGCTATTTTATCTTTATTCATGTCGTTTTATGAGCGAAATAAATTCTAAAAATTCATTTCATTTTTATACATATTTTGTGGTACTGCAGACGAATTTTAATTACCTTACCTCGAGGTTGATTCTCCTTAATTTTTTGACGATTTAATAGTACTATAGTAACAGTTGAACAATTGCATGAAATCTTATGGTAGAGTGTCCGCTTTATCAGCGAAACAAATTCTGAAAATTCATTTTATTTTTATGGATATTTTGTGGATTATTAACTGCATGCGATTTTTAATGTTGATTTTTCTTTCTTTTTTGACGATTTAATATGTATTTCTTCGATGAAAACTAGGTTGGAAGGTCTTCGGTATCGCTTATCTTTGATGAAATTTAAAATTTCGCCAAGTGGTGATAACTTTTTACTCGCCTCCTTCCAGTTAATTGTTCTCAATATATTATTTTGTGCTTCATAACTTTTCCGAACCGCGCCCAATAATCCTTATCAGTAATATTGTTCTCATTTAATGCAAAACGTTATTTACACTGTAGGATCATGCCGTATTTCGAAATGCTTCCATTACTACAGTGCAATTTGGCGATCTTCTGCTCCAATTTAACTTTTTTACGTCGCGATTATTGATTCCATATTTTACACAAGTGATTTATTTTCTAACATTCATTTCATTTTTGTACTGTCTATTTGGCGCCATTTGGGAAAAATTTAGTTATGTCTTTCTATCAACTTAAATTCCACACGTCAGAATTGGTTCAGTGCTAAGTATTTTGTAATTTAAATGAGCATTTGCTTTTTGAAATAATGCTTTAATTTTTTTCGTTTTTATCCGAATTTTATGAAAGTGCTATTCAACTGAATTTTCAGGAAATGTTTCGACGATATTGCAAGTGGGATTTTTAGGAACGGGTGTCCTTATTTTGGTGGGGAATTTAAGATGGACTGCTGGGTAATTTTAGGAACAGTAGCTTTTGAAGGTCAGTATTATACTTTTAGTCACTGACGTCTTTATTCTAATGGATATTTTTGGGGACTAATGTCATTATTCTATTAGGGATGTTTAGGAATAGTTGTCTTTATTGAAATGAGGGGCTTTAAAGAATGTTTTCTTTATTGAAATCAGAAATATTCAGTGAGAGTTGTTTTTGATCTGATGGACATTTTTACAGAGAATACTGCTCTTTTTCTGATGGGAAATTTTAGATGTATTGTAATTGATATTTTAATTGCGATTTTTATGGGCTCTTGATATCATTTTTGCACAATTATCTCTCTGCATATGTGCATTTGAGTTACTGTTTCCCTTACTCTAATGGCAATTTCTATGAACTTTTGTTGGCATTTTAATGTGGATTTTTATGGACTAATTTTTGGTCTAAAAGGAATTTTTTAACGCTGTTCGTTTAATTGCAATCGGGGTTTTTAATGAATTTTACTGTCTAAATTGGATTTTTATGGACTGTTGCCCCTCTCCTACTTGGATTTTTTAAGAAATTTTTTCCCTATACATTTACAGCAAAATTTTGGACATGCGTCACTTGACCTGCGAATGATGCAATTTTATCCCGCGCAGCGCCGGGCATGTCAGCTAGTTCCATAATAAAGCATTGGCCAGACTACAAGAGAGTCACGTGGTGCACACATTAGATATTGTTTTTTCAATCCATAACTGAAACTAATTAATAATAGCTTAGTTTTCATTTCAATGGAACAGAAAAATTTAGGTAGTTCGCTTAGAAGAATCACTGCGAGTTCATTTTTTTTTTTTTTACATTACGGTTACACTTTATGAAGATTTTATCTGATTCATGCAAAGTGTTTATTTCACATCATTTCTAATAGAACTTCCTTCGAATTTTTGTTCATTCACTTTCGTTGCAATTTCAGGTGGACATAGGTAGGCAATTTTACTCCATTAAAATTTTAGGATTTTAAAATCTGTAACTGTTTCGACTGTATGTGTCTTGTCAATTTATTTTTGAATTACTGAATTCCCTTTTTGATTTCAATTTCACATAATGACTGCAAAGCATCATGAACTGGAACCCCGCCGTGGATACACTACTATTATTATTTATTTTTTAAAATTTTTATTTAAAAGACAATCGTTATTGCGTTACAATTTTTTGTTACTTTACCGAATATAAATTGAATTTCTCCAGAAACATTTTTAATTTGTGCAAAAAAAGTATTTTAGGAAATAATTTCTTTTTCTTTTTAACCGACTTCACAAAGGAAGGAGGTTATACATTCATATTGTATGTATGTCGTTTTTTTTTGTTTGTTTGTCCACTCATAACTTCTCCCCGGATGAACCGATTTTCATGTTTTTTTAAAAAATCGATCGGGGGTGGTTTCCTTTAGTTCCGGTTCCTTCGTTTGACCATATTCGATTCATAGAACAAAAGTAATGGGCAGAAATGTAGTATGCTTTTTGTTTTTTCATCCATAACTTTTGACTAAATTAACCGATTTTGATGACTTTTTCTTTAATAGATAAAGGGTCGTCTAACTCAAATATCGCACATCAATTTGACTACATTTGTGTTTTTAGAAAAAAACGTTACGGGTGAAAATTAAGTATTTTTTAATTTTAATTGGAAAGGCTTGACTTGATTTTTCTTTGTTGGGGAAAACTATTAATGTTAAAAAAATTAATTGTTAAATAAAAAGAGTTTGTTGCCAGTGAGCTGTATTATTAAAAGCAATTTTACCAACAGTTTGACTGAAGGCTTCTCTAAAGCAAAAATTACATCCACTCAGTTTGTTTGCTAAAATCGACTTCTAAACGGGAATTATCATACAAATGATTAGTTTTTAGAGCCATTCATTCAAAGAAGGTTTGCCCTTTGATATGGATTTTTTGAAAAATAAAGTATTTATTGAAAAAATATTTGCACTAAAAAGAATAAAACAAAATAATTTTTGAGAAAAAAATAGAACTGACTTAAAAGCAGAACAACTATAAATTGCGCTAAAAAGTTAAAAAATAAATTAATTCTTTAAAAAACATCGATATGACTTTTAAACTTAGTTTTAGAAGTCGGTGCAAAATTATGGGTCTAATTACCATTACACCATGTGTCACTGTTGCTAATTCCCTGATGCTAATTTATATTTGCAATTGATTAATCATTACAAAAGATTTTATCTATTCTAATTTTGCACCGACTTCTAAAACTATGTTTAAAAGTCATATCGATGTTTTTTAAAGAATTAATTTATTTTTTGCTTTTTAGTGCAATTTATAGTTGTTCTGCTTTGAAGTCGGTTCTATTTTTTTCTCAAAAATTATTTTATTTCATGTAATGAAAATCACTTGAAAACATAAATCTTCTGCTAATTATAGAAACATTTCTATGTTGTTTACATCAGTTTCGTTGCCACGGTGAGCATGAATCACCACATGTTTTATATCGATTCTCCAGACTTAGAGCTTTTGTAGTTAAACTACCGATAAAAATAATGAATCTTTTTATAAAGAAAAACAGAGCACAATGAAGAAGCTTCCATATTTTAAGTATGACGCTATATAAATGCAAATGCTTAAACGATGCATATTATATTGTGTAAAAGTCATTGATTAAATGCAGTAGGTATTCAATAAGTTTTATACATGCAATGTGTATATTAGTTGCAACTATAAATATTAAAAAACTTTAGTATATTTACAACTTGTAAATAAAAACCTTAATTTGCTATTTTTGCTAAAACGAAATTCAAGTTAGATAAATGAACTGAAATGCAGAAAGCAAAATGTATACTACAATTGAAAGTTAACTTTTCTGTCGATCATATTATAAAAGACATATTCGTCCTTACATGCATAGTTAGGAAATATTTAATTTTTCGTGCAATAGTTTATATTACATTCTGTACTTGGCACTAAACGATTTGGATGAGGATCTTATTTGAAGTAACTCTTAATAATGTTTTTTAAACTTATGTGAGTTAACCGACAGAAATAATGTATCATTACATTAAAAAAGTCTTTTAATTAACTATTTTAGCTTTCTTCAGTATATTTTATTAATGTTTGAAATACATTAAACACTTTTGAACTACTAGTCTATGCAATGAAATATTGGATATCGTTGAAAATAAAATATCAGCCATCAAAGTCGTAGCAATTGCATTCCTGTTGTTCTCGCAGTGTCTCTCCCATTTTAAATGCAAGCACTTTTAGTTCGAGGTTATTTCTAGGATCAGCACAAGTTTTCGGCATTCTTCTTTCATTTCCTTTCAAAGCATTTATATCCGGTAGATAATCTTTAGAAATAACCTATAGAAATATGTGACTGTATTTTTTGCATGTTCTGCAACACAGCAAGCATTGAATCTTAAGTTTTTCGAAGGAGTGAATTTTTTAAAGGGAAGGTTTGTGAGGTTATACTTAACTTTAGTAAATATGTTTCTTGGAAACATATGCGTTTACAGTTATATATCTTACAGCGTACAATTATATACCTCGTTCTAAATCAAGATGCATGAAACTATGGTATATAACATTCATAAAACTCTTTTACAGAACAAATAAACATCAAAACCGAAAGTGAGGCCCCTTCGTATGCAACTTTGAAAAAATGTAAACCGGAAAACAGTACTTTCAATGGAAACATTTGTGAATGTCATATTTTTGAATTATTTAACATCATTGGCATAAGTTTTACTTTAAGAACACAAAGCACAAGTGAAAAAAATATAGGAAATTTCTTTGCTTTTTATTTCCACTTAATATGTCTAGATTCAATAGCATTGCATTCATATACCTTCTACAGTAATCCTTCACAGCGAATTACATTAGCATCAAGTGTTGATGGTTTATTATGTACTTTAACCCGTATATACCTTTATATAAAGCGAAAAACCATTGCAAAGCTAATGAAGGAGTTGAAGAATGGTAATGCGAACACACTAAAATGTTTTCCTATCGGCACTAATTTATCACTAACTTTATCCGTGAGGATTTTATTTCTCCACGCAATGATCTTACTTGCCTGTTCTGTTATGTTTCAAATCTATTGCCTACAAAATCATAAAATTGACATATTTATTTTTATATGGTCAGAAAACTATATAAATATTTTTTCATCATTATTCATTGTTATTAAAATAAGTTATTTTGCTTGCATGTTATTGGGCCTTCAATGTCCATTATATTATGTTGTTATATTTACCATTGCTTATATTTTGAAATACTTCAAATTCAGAGTTGTTTTTTACATTTTAAAATTCTATCAAAAGCGCATTCAGCAAATATTCTTTTAGAATTAAATTTTAAATTGCAAGAATTATTCTACGATATATCAAAAGCTAATTATGCTACTAATTTCATTGCGCTTCTTTGCTTATCCCATTTCATGACCAACAGTTTTCTGAAATTATCTTTTGTTTTGAATGAACTGAATACTACAACATACACACCGCTTGTCGTATCAAGTCAAGATTGAATCTAGACATATTCTCTCTCCATTTCATCAATTAACTTATTTCTTGTGATAGCATCTAAAATACCGGAAGGTATTTCAGAAATAAGTAAGCTTATTGGATCTCTTTCACTTAAAAATAGTTTTAAAGATTTGTCGGGTGAATACATAGCAGCCTACTCTCTAATTTGTCAAGGGCAACTTCTGTATGGATCAGATACTACGCACATGACAGCTCTGAACATAATCAAACAGGATGAAAAGTTAAATGTAACTATTTTTTGTGCCCTTGTAACATACAGTGTATCGTGTTATAGCTGTGACACATGATTAAGCACTCAACATCAGAATTTAATAAGAAAGGGAAGTTGACGTTATTGTTATTGTCACATCGGATTGGGTTATAATACACCTTAATAAGATGTAAAATCTAATAAAATGTGTATTGCTTTTTAAAACCTTTTTTTTCTCTCTAATGGCGATTTCTGCGTAAGGTCGCTAACCTTTGCAGACCTAGTGCATTCCCGGAATGCACTAGGCCCATTCCACACCACCAGGTTGGTTGCAACAGGACTCCATTCTTTCAAGTAGCACCACTATCGGCATTACCACTCAAGAATTTTCACGCTGAGTTTCCCCTAGATGGCGGTGCCTGAGATATACATGATGCGAAGCTGGATAGGAATTTAAATTAGATGAGAGTTTACAAGCCAACCAGATACTCAAGGGATCTTTAACATGCCGTATAATCATACGATAAGGGCTCTGACGATTTTCTGCATCTTGAAAATCCACCGACATCGGCCAGGTTTGATCCCTCGGACTTGGGCGTACGAGGCCAGTGCCTTACCCCTACGCAACCCTGCCGGTGCTTTTCAAAATCAAGTTAAGGAAAAAAAAAAGAACTAAATTTTACAGATGGAACTTGAGCAAGTAAAATGTGCTAGGAATAGTGCTTATTGTATATTTTTTCGAATTAATAAAGATAAATAACTAATTATACAAATGGCTCTTGGAAGTACTATCTGAGAAAAATACGAATTGCTTTTAAAAAAATAATGAGAACAAATATTTTAAATCTACATAGATGGAATTGGGAAGTAAGTTCTGATAGAAGAAAATGTTCACTGCATTTGTTATGAAATTAATAAAAAGTAAATGCAATTAAATTCAACAGATGACACATGAAATTCCAATATGCTGTGAAATATGCGTCTCGCATTTTTAATGAAATTAATAAGAATAGACATTTGAAATCAATAGGCGATAAAACGTGGAACAACAATCTGTCAAACAAAATGCTTATTGTACTTAAAAGAGTTAATAGAAAAGATAAATAATTAAATTTTACGGATAGCACTTGGAAGTGCAACGTCTTTACAATCTGCAAAGAAAAATCAATTTTAAATCATTTTTAATCAAATCAATAAAAAAAGTTTAAAACTATATCGATGGAATTTAAAAGTAGAATGTTCTAAGAAAAATGGGCGTTGCATTTTTTATAAAATTAATAAAGGCAAATAATTATGCTCCACATATGGAACTTGAAAGTACAATTTGACAGAAAATTCCTAGCACATATTGTGTGAAATCGAAAAGGATAAATACTTATTGTTATGAATTTTTACGTCAATTCGAAAAAAAAAGTACTTGTATTTGCTTTGTTTTTACTGTTATTGTATTTACATACTTTAGTTCTCATCGTATATATGGGACAACAAATAAGATAAGAAGATAAGCATCAATTGAATTTATCCCCAGTTTTGTTCTGAAATTGCTAAAGTCAGTCGCCGTTATTATTGGTTTTACAATATCGATGCATTGTGAAAACAGATTAAAGACAAAATCGTTATTCTCTGAGTTTAAAGATCAATGTATAGCTTGGAAAAGAAAGCTGAATCGAAAACTCAAAAGGCAGAAAGATTACTTTATTGGTTTTACAACGCTTTTTAAAAAAGTTATAACGTTTTCAAACAATGCTTTGCGATTTATATTATAGTGCTGACTGAATTTATCAGTAGTTAAATTACTTTTTTCATAGGTATAACATATACACTTACAGTTTCTGAAGAATACTGATAAGTTTTATGATAAAAATGTGCTTTATAACTTTCTTCTTGAAATTTGTTCCTATTTTTTCTTGCAGTGTTTTTCAGCTGTTGTAAATATTTGAGCTCAATATAGGTTTGCATGTGTTTGCAAATGAAAATTTTCTCAAGAAATAAAGAAAACTAGAAAACCGACGAGAAGTGTTAGATAAAAGTAAAGTTAGAGATAAATTAAATTATGACCATAGAAAGTTATAATGCATATTTTTCATAATTTTATTGCAAAACTTTTATTTTACTGTGCTACTTTTTTTAAAGAATTTTAACGCTAAAACAAAAGAAATTTTTCTCTTCATAAAAATGGGAAGCTGATGATACCAATGTTGTTATTAAATAAAACTAGCAGTTTCTATGTTTTGGTACTGTAGCTATTTGAAACGCTAATGGAGTTCTTTATCCATGCCAAAACCTTACATGTGTTAGACCATACGTAGCAAACGTTGTTGTACCGTACCAAAAGATACTTGGCGTTCTGCAAACATGTTCATTTCCTGACTGATGGTCCATGATGAGGTTGTATGGTTTTGCAAGGCCGACCTCACAATATGTCTGCCCTCTCGGGCGTTAGTCATGGGAAGATCATGCATGCCATTCAGTACACTCTCCAGAAATAGAACTCTCCCTTTCGAGGATTCCTCGATCGTCAAGCAAATTTCGTCGTTTACAACGATTCTTTATTCGCATGATCACGTGGATTAAGAAAAGTTACTACACAAATTTCATCAATTTGACGGAAGGTTTACTCGGATTACTTTTCACGAAGCTATTTCGTCATTTAGAACGATTCTTTCCTCGCATGATCACGTGGATTAAGAAAAGTTACTACACAAATTTCATCAATTTGGCTTAAGGTTTACTAGGATTATTTTTCACGAAGCTATTGCGTCATTTACAACGATTCTTTCCTCGCATGATCACGTGGATTAAGAAAAGTTACTACACAAATTTCATCAATTTGACGAAAGGTTCACTCGAAGCATTTTTCAGGAAGCTATTTCGTCAAATACGACTAAAGTTTCGTGAAATTTGAGCATGCGTTTCTGAGTGTGTGTGGCACTCTGCAACCCATTGATTCCATACTCTTATGACAATGGTTGGATTTGGATCAGTGCGACGCCAGAATGATCTGGATAATACCTAGGTACCTATTAGTTATATTACTGAAACAGATGACAAGCTTGTAGTTCGTTGTTTAAAAATACATATTTACTGCTTATTAACTTTTAAATGAATGTAGCTCCCGTTAAAATGGCTTATCTATAACAGTCAATAGTCTTTGTCAAAGGGGCCGTTCATAAATGACGTCACGCTTTTTTCCCAAATATTTGAACCCCTTCCCCCCCTTGTCACAATACGTCACACTTCAGCGGGCCCCCTCCCCCCTTTGTCACGCGTCACGCTATGTTGCATAATGCATGATGTCACATTTCTTGTTACCCCCTCCCCTCCCCTTGTCACTGTCACAATTTCACGAAACCCCCTCCCCCTCTCGAAGCGTGACATCATTTATGAATGATCCCAAATGTAGAAAATCATTTTATTCTTTTAGTCTGAGAAATCTGAAGTTATCTTTGATTCTTATTGGGTAAATGCTTCTCGTTTGCTGAATAACAAACGGGCCTTTCTAGAAATTTAATTTTTATATTAATGATCAATTTTGTCCAGAACATCGACGGAGAGATTCAATATCATATCAACTTCTTTATAATTCTATTAAGAAAACGATTTTTATTTCAAATTTTATTATTTATTGATTTTTTAGCTTCGGGTTTAGGTATTTCAGTCTCGTATCTATGTGCAATCTTGCAATCTGTTATTAAACACGTGGCACATGAGTTTGAGTAATGAGGACTGGGTTTTGTACATAGTTAAAATATTTTTTCTACATAATGGAACATTGCTAAATATTTAATATAATATATTTTTTTTAAATTAAAAATCTAATGATTACAATTAGATACTGCGTTGATTCTTAAGCAGCTATTATTAGAAAGATGTTTTGGGTAATTTTTATTCGAAGAAAATGTTGCCTGCTATTTTGCATAACTTACATGTTGCTCGAATTGTAGTTGAATTTTGGCAGTGTGTCGCAAGATCCAGATTTTCACTTGACAATGACTACCAATACATACGGAGACCGTTCGGCAGAGCAAAATGATCACTGTTTAATAATGCAAGAAGTTTTCTTTGGAAAATCATATTTTTTAATTTTTAATTTATCATTAATCATCTTAAATAAACAGAAAACCAGTTAAAGCAATGCCTTTAAATTTTGCACCAAACGAGCGATAAATGTTTTTAGCCTTCGAATGAATCTGGTCTGAGAAAAAAAGAAAGAAAACTGCCCATAGGAGAAGAAGTCAAAAATGTGTTGTTCACGTGAAAAAGCGGGTTTAAAAGTCCGTCAATATGTCAAGCTTAATACAAGTCGATTCATAACGATTATTCTTTAGAATTGTATGAAAATAAAACGACATTTTAATGATAGCCACATTATTATGTCTGTAATGCATTGATAAATCAATCAATCAATAAATAGCGCTTAAATAAATCTCGAGTATGCATGAACAATGCGCGTTATTGTTAGAAAACAATTCAAAACTAAATTATTGGTTTTAGCTAATAATATGACGGAAAATTCACATTTCAAACAAATATAAACGGTACCTTAGTTTAAGGTATCAGTGTGCGCATACTTCCAGTGTAGTTAATAATTCAAATACGAATCGTGAGAAAAAATTAACAAGCACGTAACAATGTTTTAAGCCTTTTAGAAAGTAAACTTTAGCACGAAATATTGCATTACAGCAGAAAGCAAAAACTTCTGTTGCGTGTAGGCAGCAAAAGAAATCTTAAAATATGACATTTGCTTTAGACGTAAAACTAATGGGGCTTTTAATATTGGTTTGTGGCTTTCTCAAAAGTACTTTTCTCAAACACGTACCTATCAACGCTTGAAGTTCTGTTTGTTTCTTTCAAATCTCGAGGAAAATTTGATTTAGAAAGCTGCAGAACTTTGAGTTATTATTAAGTGTTATAGTAGATAATCTCACATTCATAGCGCTTAAAGTAAGATGTTTACCTCCAAATTTCACGTTGCAAGATGTAATCTTAAACAATGATTTTTCTTACGAAATTCTGTTACGTAAGGCAAAGGAATTTATTTTTTTCTGAATTGTTTTCTTACGAAATAAATTCTTCAGGACAATAGTTTTATAATCTTTAGAATATTATTTAAACCAGGGTTTCTCAACCTGAGCCATATGGCCCCCTTGGGGGCCACGGAAAAAGCTAGGGGGCCAAAGGAAATAGTATGGAAAAAGGGAGAGCCATGAATTATGTGAACGGGGCTATGGATGATTTTTTTCAAATAAGCAAAATCTTTCACATATAAAAATAAAATATTGCAGATTTTTTTAGCAAGTGTCTCATAAGTGTATAAATGACAAAACATGTATTTTAATTTAAAAAAAATCTTCCACACACACAGCATAGTACTTGCATTAGTTAAATACACTCATACATATATTTTTTTTTCTTTTTCTCACTCTCGAAAAACAATTTTTTAAACACATTTTGAAAGAGCTTTTCCGAACGTCTGTTTTGGCATGTCAGGAAATGCATTATCAAAAAAGAACTCATAAATAAGTATTGATTTACAGTTATTATTAGAAAATACTTATTACATGATTTGTGTTTTCGTGGGATAAAAAGCTTAAAGTTAGGGCTTCAAGTAGTAGAGGGTAAGTTTTAAATATTACATTATGATTATGTTACAGCACTATTTTAAAAAGTTTTTCATAATAATTTTATTTTGAAATTTGTCGAAGTACAGTTTTTTAATTTCAAAGCTGTATGTACCTCTCTTTAGCATGCACTGTAAACGTATTTTAGAAAAAAGATTAAAAAAAGTTTGAACCAGAAAAAAAGCTAATTATCCCGTAATAATATACACTGTTAGAAATTCTATCATAAAATTACAGTTAAATAACCGGCAGCAGTCTGCCCATCTAATTCACCGTTAAATTTACGGTTTGGAATACTTTTCTATCTTTACGGGACCTAAACCATTTCCAATCAGCTTGCTTTTTTTAACCAAGCCGTAAATACAAAAGTTTACGGTTTTATAACAATTTTAAAATGATTTCAAAACAAAATTTTTGCCGTTTTTGAACCATTTCGAGGGGTAGAATCTTTGAGGCGTAGAAACCGTAAACGAAGCGTGAAATCGAACCCGGGTGTACGGCATACCAACCTTGCGTGCTAGTCATTCGGCCATCTACACTACGTAAAGCGGCCGTTTATTTATCAATAAATCTTCTTTTCCAACAGGCAAACCGCCTTAAAATTGAGATTTCAATTTTTGATTGGATCCAAAGTCATTTTTGGTCTAAATTTACTGTATATTGACAAAAATCCTTTTATTTGCTGCAAAAATTAAAATACAAACGAGCTTCAGCAGCTCAAATGATGGGTTTGCTCATTCGCAAACAGTTCGGGAATCCGATGTCTCCAATTTTTGATTTATGTGTTTCTATTTAGTAACCACTGCTTAAGCCACTTTTTTACTTCTTTTTTATATACACATGCAGATTTGAACTGATAAATATTTTTTCCTATTTTAACAACGACGTACGACCGGTAAGGTTCAACAACCAAGATGGACGCCCGATTCTTATTGACTACGAGACCTAGTGGCGTTTGTAAATTACGGTTAGTTAAACGTTCTTTAGGAGAAACAGAGAATAAACGATTTTTTTCACAATCACCGGTACCATCCGAGTACCATCTTCATAATGGTTATTCAACTGTTGTAATTAAATATGGTGACATAACAACCAAATAAATGGTTATATTGCTATTTTCTTTCGCAAATTTTGAACAGTGTAGGTACATAGATATTTAAAAACAAAAATTTGAAAATTGGATAATGAGAAGATAAGGGAGGTGTTTGCCTCAAATTTTTTTACTACCTGTGTTTTGTGTGTACACATACACGGAAGGGGGGGGGGGAATGGCACTAAGGAATTTGTTTCTCATTAGTGGGTCACAGCTCAAAAAAGTTTGAGAACCCCTAATTTAAACCATGTTCCTTAAATAAGTATCAATCACTACAAGGTTTACCGTAATGTAGCATTCAATGATGTATTCTCGCTTAGAGTCAAGATATTACGAATATATTTTCATGCTTAACGCTTTTTATACCACGTAATTTACATCTTTTGATAAATGACAACATACTGACAATTTAACTGCGTTGAATATTAATATTTTAGATTTTTGGGACATAAATATTTCAAATGAGATAAATGGGGAATATATACATCCACGACACCACTTCAATAAATATAAACGCAATTTAAGTCTCATTTTTCCAAAAAAAAAGAGATAGTGTCGTTTACTTCATCATACATACGTTAATATTTTTAAAAAATATTAATTATGGGTTTCGTAACGACTCCTACCTTTGGTATTTTAACTGCATCATTATGAGTAAAATCATTCCACGCTATATTTTCTTCGAAAAAAAAGAGCACGGTTCATTAAGCTTGCGAGTAGTTACATTAATAAACTTTTGCGTTAATGAAGCTGCAATTACTAATAAATTTCCGCTTTTTGACGAGGATCTGAATGTTTTTTCCGAAATAAGTGTGCGTTTTCAAAAAAATAAAAAAATAAAATAAAATAAAAGCAAAAATACCGATGGTAATATTTTAGGTTTCTGAAAGACGTAGGTTGTTTTTAAAAGAATGAACAAATTCACATAGACATATGTCAGACCTTTAGTCTTACAGCATGAGAGATAGAGTTCTTACCGAAGAATGGAACACTGTATTTCAATATTAGGGCTTGCATCGACTAAAACATGCAAAGGAACGTCATTCTTTTTTTGTAGTTAGGTACTCTAAGTGTAAATTAGCAAGTTATTAAATATTGGAACAACTGTCAACAAAAATTTATGCAAGACGAAATCATGTTTATCAGCTTCAGAATGATGGATACTTTTCTCCACCAGACCCCAACCTCTTAGCCGTAGCCTCAGGTTAGTGAGGGATGCTGAATTTTTTTCTCGGAGTTAGATCTCGGGGAAAAATTATAAAGATTCTTTTATTTGTGAGATAAAATCGTTGAAAGTACTTCGCTATTTCCAGTTCGTATCAACATCCACTACAATTACGAATGTCAATATAATTGGAGACTATATTACTGCCGTGGTAAGCACAAAAGTCTACACTGCAGAAAATATTTTCCCAAAAATATAGGAGAATCTCCTGGAAATCATTTATCCGGAGTTAACCGTAACGTTAGAGACTTTAAAACCAGAAACCACAAAGTCTTTAAAAAAGGAAGTTACAGAGAGTAAAAAACAACAAACATTTTGTAAATTCATTGCAGGAGATATTGTACCGCTGTAGTGGCGCCAACTATGATTACGCTGAATGCTGAATTACTATCTCGGGTACACAGAGTCGAGAGCGAGTTCAATCGAGCCACGCTGCTCTGATTCCATCCCACTCGGCCAATGATGCCTCCCTCCGCAGACGGAAGGCTAACCGCCGAGGCCAAGCAAAGTGATCACTAGAGCTGAAGTTAAACTATACGCGAAAATATATAATCCACTTTTGAGAGTTTTTGAAGTGGTAGTAATATATCTCGAGTGTTTAGTTTTAACAAACCTTTCTCCATAGTTTTGCAGAGTGAGAAAAAACAAAAGGTTTATCGAGAAACTGTTATCCAGAAACTTGATTATTTGAAGTAAAACAAGTTCTTCGTAAATTTTAAGAAACACTCAGTCTCTGTCCTGTGCTTTTGCATAAATATTTTTCACTGTAATCCGCACTTTTTGACGAAACTTAATAAACGAGTTATTGCCACCTGGTGGTCATTTGCTACTTATTTTACCTAAACGCATTGTTTCGTGGTCCTATGTAGATGGAAAACATTTTTTAAAAAAATCTGAAAAAAGTGCTATTTGAATCAAGGTACAAAAGTTTAATCGTCAATATCTCATTTTGAGCTCAAATGCGGACCACATTTCTGCTAGCACGGCAGAATACCTGTAATTGTAACGATGTTTGCATTCTGCAATTAATTAGCTTATCTAAACTGGTCTCTTTTTGTTGCAGTTTGGTTATTGAATGCACTATTATTCATTTTGACAGCTTAGGAAAACTTTTCCCTTTCGTTCTAATGAGGTTGCGTATTGGTCATTAACTTTTGCAGACCTAGTGCATTCCCCCATGGGCCAGAATTCATACTTTCAAGTTGCTCCGCAATCGGTGGATGCCGTTGCCACATGAGAATTTTGACGCCTAGTTTCTTCACTGGAGTTCTGACGATGCGTAATTTCACGAAGAATTTAATTTAGGCCAATTTGGAAATGATTTCTGCTTCACTTGCAACATAAAAAAACCAATTAAAAAGAAAATACGTGTAGCATTTTTCGTGGAAATGTTATCACGCATATGGTATTTTTGTTCTTTTCACACATTCCAATTACTTATTGTTATTGCAATTCTTGACTTCAGACTCCAAGATAAAAATTACATTTCTTTAACTTGGAAATTGCCTTCTCAAAATTCACTATACTTATCGGTGTTGGAAAAGTGTCAAAAACATTTATCAAAAACCAGAACTTCATAAAATAATTATCATTTAACTCATTCCCTGCCTCACATTTTTCCGATGCAAATTTTATCAACAGTACTTTTCAATGCCAAATGTGTGCTGAATGACATGTAAATTCAAAAGTAAAAAACTCTGGTATGAGCACTACATGACTTCTTTGCTTTTTTTTGTTAAAAGGTATGCGTTGCTTAAGCTTTAGTGTCATACTGTAGACTGTAGGCAACATGCCGTTCGGTTTTTGTTTTTGTAATTTTCTTAGAAAAAATTTGTGAAATATGTGTTTTCTTTTGTTATTGCATCTCATATCCAAAAAATAAAATAAATCCGACTTTAAAAATGATAAAAGAGTTTAAAAAAAAATAAGTAAAAGAAATCAACATCGAGAAACACGCCCTTTTCATTTTTGGTATTATTTCGAATAAAAAAAAGTCAAATAAATCGGAGATGTTGAGGGATGGAGGGTTAATAGGCGTGCAAGGAAGTCAGGTGGTGATTTTTTCCATTTCTTTATGTATTAATATATATAGATTTATTTATATTTATATTTAAATGAAACACTTCTAAAAGTAGATGGAAATTTTCTTGTTTCGAAGAACACCAACGTGGAGAAAAAAGCAGAAATATTTGAAGCGTTGAAGATGCTTTTTCATGCGTTTTTTCATAAAGAATAAAATTTATACAAAACGTTCATTTTTATTACGTTTAGAAAATCAAATATTTTGCCTACATCTCTTTGAGTTCGAATTTCAAAGCGTGGCATTAAAAAAAGTTTCTTGATTTTTTACTTATTTTGCTCAAGAATCTTTATTTAAAAATGTCTTTGATTTCGTTCTGATCTTTTCTTGCTAATAAAAGCATAGAATTCTGTCATTAATAAAACTTTTTTGGACTAATGTAGCACTGTCTTTGAACATTTTCTATTTTCTTTGCCTTATTTTGCTGTTTTATCTATCTTTATTTCCTTATATAAATTCTGTTACTTTTTCTTTTTTGAGTTGTAACTGTACTTACTTATCACATTTCGTTACTTTGAAAGAATACTCTTGTAACTCAAAAAAATGGAAAATGAGATTTTGGTGTCATTTTGGTAAAAAAGTAATACCTTTTTAAAGAAAACGAAGTATATTTGTATGTCTAATAGTTTGCACTAGAGAAATAAACAAAAAGGGCATTTGAGAAATAAACAAAGTTTAAAAAAAAGGTAAATCTCTTCTCCTGAAAAATTTTACTTTTTGGAGTTAACACAGTATTCTTTCAAAGCGACGATTTGTGATGGGAAGATGCTAGTGAATCGCTGTGCTCCATCTGAGCCTTGCAGGACGAATTACAACATTTTATGACTAGGAATTGAGCGTTGGCAACAACAGGGCCGTTGTCGCGAATTTTAAAAATTATTCAAGTCAGTGATTCAATTCAGTCAGCTATTATTCATCTTATTCCAAATACATACATATTCATAAGTTTATTTATTCTTGTAATCTATATTTGATTAGTGTTTTTAAAATAAATGTTTTATGTATCGTACCGTGAACTCGATAATTCCTGAGTAAGCGGATCTCTAACTTTAAATCCTTAGTAGCCCGCCAGGCTCACACTGGATGCCCTAAGAAAACTTTGATGAGAATTATGATATTTTCATTGTAAGTTTACAGCCACGCCTGGTTAAAGATATGCAAAAGTTTTTACAAAAGTAGCAAGTACATATTGAGAATTTTCAACATCATCGTGAAGTTCACCGTTATTTTGCATTCAAATTCTATTTATTTCGTGAAGTTCTCGAAACGTTGCCTATATTTAATTTAAATGAAGTATTGTCAATCTTTCTCCATTCTGATTAATGTGAGATACGGCTAGGGTGAAACAAAAATATATCCACATATTAGTTCGTCAGTTTCCAAGTTAGTGTATTTGATACAAGTTGACTTGTGAAGAGGAAAAGCGTGTAAACCACATGACTTCCTTGTACTTTATATATTTTATTATTAGGCTTGCCCTATTTTTGTTTAGTGAAACCGGGACATGCCCTTTTTTAAGAATCACAAGTAACGGGAGTGGTTAATCTGGAACCCTAAATTGTTAGTCTACCCACCTTTTAAAAATAGAAAAGGAATTTTTGCTACTTAATTTACTTAAAAAGTTTTTTTTCTTCCTTTTTAGTGATAATTTTTTCTGGTCTCTTTCTATCATCTAGAAAGAAGTGTTAATAAAATGAAGTTTAAAATACTTCATAAAATTGTTTAATTGAATAATTAATAACTAAGTCTTATTTATTTAAATTACAATTTTTTGTCTAACTACAAAAACCATTTCAAAAAAAAAAAAAAAAAAAAAAAAAAAAAAAAAAAAAAAAAAAAAAAAAACATTTTTGTCAAACTAGAAAAGCAATTAATAATTTAACAATGTTTTTCTTTGTTTTCAAACTACTCATATTCCTGACTTGAATGTACTTTTTTTCAAGATGTTTTTGTTAAGCTTGACTTTTTCATAAAAGTCAGAGCAAAGAAAACGCCAAAATTTATTTTACATACAATAAAGGCTCTTGTAGTGGGCTTCCTTATTAATGCTCTGACATCATAAAGATTCTTAATGTCTTCATGAAAGATTCTTAAAAACATAATGAACAATACAATAATATGCTTTTTTCATCCTACAGAACTCAACTTTAAATAAAACATAAATTTAAAAAATGCACTAATTGGTATTAATGGCGTTCATAAAATGCTTCCAAACACAAAATATTTTTAACTTGAAGAATCAACCTTGATTTGCTTGTTATAGAAGTTAAAAAAATCATTTTCACTGTAGCATATACACAGTTTTTTCAAATTTTTGTAGCTAACTAGGAATTATTAAAGGAGAGAAAATGACAAGTGTATTCGAATCCCTTTTCTATGAAAAATTGTCGAGACCAAAAATAAATCACTTCATTTTGCAAAAGCGATAATTTTTGCCAAACAAACCGTTTTCATAGCTAATGATAATTTAAATGTCATATCTTCATTTAGTTTTAAAATTACATTTCAAAAATAGAATGTAAAGCAAAGTAGAATCTTTATGTAATTTTCACCGATGTTTAAATGTTTTACTGCGTTTTAATCTTTTTTTTATATAAATGAAGGTATTAAAGGTATTTTTACAAATACTCTAATAACGTTAGGATGAAGCAATTCCATTTAAAATTTCGTTAACGTATTAAATAAATCCGTTAAAATTTAAAACTTATGAAACAGTTCCCTTAAAAATTTCTTTTAATTTTATACGACTCCTTTTCAGATTTGGAAAGTGTACGAAGCTACTGCAAAAGTTGAGTACGCTTGAAAAAACTGGGAAAAACATTTTCAGTTTGAGGCTGTTTTCAATCGAATTTAGTTCAAAACACTGTTTACGGAATTCGTGAGTTGGTAGAGAGAGAAAAAAAGAAGTGTTCTGTGCAAATATATCCAGTTTAAATATTTAGGTTCCTTTTATCGGTTTTCATGTTGTTTATTAAGCATAATGGTGTTTGTTATTTGTATTCATTTAAGGGAGTGTTTTTTCTCTTTTTAGTTGACTTGACTTCCGTTGGTTTCAGTTTTCTAATCTATTTAAATAAATAAGCATAATTGCACATTAACAATTAGTAAATGTCTTTCTGATATTTAAAAACAGTTAAATTTTGTTTTATACATTTGTTTAACTTATTAAATTATAATCATTTTCATTTTAAAAAAATAGTTGAAATCAATTGAATAAATTGTTTTCGTTTCCAAAAGAAAAATGCAATGGAGGCAATTCCCCGCTAGAGGGACTCATGAGTGGTCATCGTTGTCCCGTGATATCCGCTCTTTGTTTACTAAGATTTTCAATTGAGTTCTACGTGGATTTCGCTAGGCTAAATTAGTTATCTTAAAATTAATTAGACTATTTTCACAGATTTTTCTGGTTATAACCCAATTTTTAAATTTAATTTAATCACTATAAAATAAGTTTATTAATTATTACAATAGTTATAGTGTATTATTTAGTGTTAATATAGTGAAATGTATATAATGTAGAAGAACTTTATTTAGGCCTAGTTTTTATTAGATTTGTCGAACTCGAAGTAAAACGATGCTACGGCTTCCTTTGTTTACATTGCTTTATTCGCTGCCACGTGACCAATGATTGCCTCCATTAAATTACTAATAACTGCAAATTAATTACTGAAAAAGCTTATAAAAACTGTGCTCGATAATTCTAAAATGAACGTGTTTAAACAAAGCAAACTTATTGTGATTTTTTTATTTTATAAAAGGAAATAAATTTAACGCAGCTCGGTATTATATAAGTTATATTAAAATAAAATACCTGACTTAAATATATTTTATGAAATACATATTCATAACAACGTATTTTAAGTTTTGATGGAACACAAAAAATGAATCTGTGATTAATTACTCAAAATAATTTAAAAATCAAATTAGATACCAAATTTTAGTTATATTTGTGACGATAAATATCATTCGAAAATTCAAATTTTTACTGTTTGCAGAATGTTGAATAAATAATAAACTTTTAACATTAATTTCTTTAATCTAAACTGCAAAAATATCATTCAGATTCCACGTACTCGTATGACTACTTGATTTTTTAAAACTGATGCAAAACACTTATTCCTCTGATCATAGTTTACTAGGCGAATCTGAGCAGAATATCTGCGCTCTAATGTCTACTTTTCGTAATTAAAAAATAATGCTAATGAAACATAAATGTTTACATAGTGTGAGTGTGACAAACTTTTATGACAACATTTTGTAATTTTTTCATTTTAGTTCATCTCATTTCTCTAAAATTAAGCCGTAACACAATTTACACTTAAGTTATAGGACCATAAGAATTCGGGAAGATTTTGATTATTGAGAAATTTTGAGCCTTTTTTTTCCACGGTCGTGAAAAAGTTAAGAATGAAAGGTTTAATTCTTTTATCTTGTCGTTGTGAAGAAAGCAAGTGAAAAAAGCAATACAAAATTGACGGCATAAATAGAAAATTAAAATAGAAATCCAAAACACAGAAAATCTATTGTATAAAATGGCGTGGATAATTAGGAATATTGCAGTTCTAATTGTGTCCATAATCTGAATTTCTCGTTCTTGTAATCCCAATTTTCATTTTCCTATTCCCCCCCCTCATATTTTGTTATATAAACTCATGTTTGTGAAAATTGCAACACCATGAAGGAATCGTCATAATTGAATGAAGTTTAATACACAGTTGAGTGGTAGTGATACAAATAAAGGATTAAATTTTCAAAGCAAACAAACAATAACAAAAGATCGGAATCAGTATTTTGTGCAACCACCACGCGCCGCGATAAGTGCTGCTACATGACGTGGCATGGAGTCAAACAAATTTTGAATGTCTGCCTGAGGAAGAGCACTCCATATTGTTTGCATGCGTACCCAAAGTTCGTCTACAGAAGCAACAGGACGAGGATCACGAGCGAGACGCCGACCAACGAAGTCCCACACATGTTCAATTGGCGACATATCCGGGGAATACGCAGGCCAAGGAAGGAGCTGTACCTGCTGCGTTGCAAAGAAGGATTGAACAGTCCTAGCAATTTAAGGGCGGGCATTGTCCTGTTGAAATACAGCGCCTGCCAAGCTTTGAAGGGAGGGAACAGCTTGGGGCTGTAGAACTTCACTGATGTACCGGTTGCTGTTCAGATTGCCCACAATTCGTACCAATTGAGATCGTCCATGATAGGCTATGGCGCCCCAGACCGTAGCTCCAGGTGTTCGTCCACTGTGGCGTTCGATAATGCACTCCGGAAGGTGACGTTCACCGGCATAGCGTCTGACACGAATGCGGCCATCATGGTACCACAAATTATAGCGGGATTCATCAGAAAACACGACATGCTGCCAATCAGCACGCCAATGGGATGATTTGCCCATTGGCAATCAATTGCCCATTGACGGCTACAATGGGCTGATTTGCCCATTGGCAATCAATTGCCCATTGGCGGCTACAATGGGCTGATCTGCCCATTGTAGCCGCAGGCGGCGATGGTTTAGCGTGAGGGGGATCCTTTATAAAGGATCAGCGTGGACTTGCGCTCAGTCCACGCTGCAGCAGACGTCTACGAATTGATGAAGCACACAATGAAACACCTGTAGCTATTGACCACTGTGCTGCCAATTGTCTAGAGGAAGCTGTACTGTCCGTCCGCGCCATGCGGACCAGGTGTCTATCATCGCGAGTTGACGTAACATTTCGGGGTCCACTCCCGGATTTCCGAGTTGTCCGACCCTCGTCCGTCCACTTCTCCAAACACGCATCACTGTGCTGCTGTTACGCTGCACACGAGCGGCTACTGCACGATACGACAATCCAGGTTCACGAAGGCCGATGATTCTCCCCCGTTCAAACTCTGTAAGTTGTTCAAATCTTGCTCTCTTTCGTCGAAGAGGCATAAGTAAAGATTAAGCTAATGTTTACCACTAGCAGATAACCACCGATAACCATACACGCCTCGCTACAGCCGTCTATTTATTCGGATCCATCCGCCGTTCAGAGGGCGCTGCTCAGCATACGCATGCGCTACGGATTTGAAATTCTAATCATTTGCATATCATGGCGCTACTTTGCATTTCCTGAAAATTTCAGCTCACTCGCGTAAGTCCTTCATGGTGTTGCAATTTTCACAAACATGAGTTTAGATAACTCGATACAACGTGATTGGTGCCGATTGTTAGGATAGAACTGAAGTAGCTATTGAACTTGTTGCCAAAGGGCCATAAGAAATTCAGAATTTTTTCCATAATTACACGAAACTAATATATATATATATATATATATATAAAGGGAGATAGATGGTGTGAAATAAAATAAAAATACAATGCACAAATAACATTGCATTATTGCTGAATATTGCTAAATTTTGATCGAATAAGAAAAATCAGCAGAAAAAATAAAATTTTAAGGTAAGTGAAGTAATATTCAAATGCAATTACTTCATGAAAATTGAAAGTACATCTAAAAATAAATAAATTAATAAGTTAAATAACAATAAAAATAGAAAAATAAAAATTAAAAAGCTCCATTTCTGAAAGAAACTTTCATTTTGTTTTAGACAAAGGGAAGTTCTTTCGTTGGAAAAAGAAAATTGCCGTCGTAAAAAAAAGGTATGTATGAGCAGCAAAAAAAAAAAAAAAAAAACTTCTGCATGCATAATTCAAGACGAAACCACCGAAAAGCAATAATGTGTATCAGTTTCGTTGCGAACAAAGGTAGAATATGTTGGATGCTAAATGACTTGACCTAAGATAAATTTGGTCCTAAGCTTGTCGAATATTTTGGGGGCATAACTGCTTGTCATTTAGAATGTACAGTTTGTTTTTTGCCATTTAAATTTGTGTGCTGTTGTTCTGCGTCCTGAATTAAAAGTTTTTGCCACCATCACATTTATTTAAATGATATGAAAATTATGTCCAATCTGAAGCATTTACCTTTACTAAAAATGACAAATATAAAGCGTCTGTGCTTTTTAATTTATGTAATGTTTTAACAGGCTGTTGAAATACTAAATTGCTAATGATAAATGTCAAACCCTTTTCCAATATACTCTGCGCTGATCTGTGATATAGCAAGTTGCTATCGTAATTTGAAATTGTAAAACTTATTATTGTTCCGAATTATTGCAAAACGAAATCCGCTTTATGTAACGACAAAATCTGCGGTTATTCCACTGTAGGAATTGCAAACAGAAACAAGAAGTTCCGTCTGGAACTAGATGAACCTACTTTCCCGTATACAACAACATCAAGTTTATTATCTAGATATCTTTCTCCATCTTTTTCATTTAGCTTTAGTTCTAAATTACTTCAAATATAATTTTTTATGCATTTAAATGCATATGTATTAACCAACGGTTAATACATATGCATTCATTCATTCATTCCCTCATTTATGTATTCAGTCATTCGTTTAATTGATTTCTTAATTCATTTACTCATTTATTCATTAATTAATTTGCTCATTCATTTATTCATTCAGAAATATGCTGAAAAATCCTGACCGAAAACTTTCATTGGAAAATAGGCTTGTTTAGTTCCGGATGAACTTCGTCTCTGTAGATGTTCTACGTAATAAACTCCTTTTGACAAAGTGTTCCAAGGAAATCCGTCTGTTATATGAGGATTTATATAGGATTGAGATAATCCCATAGCTGCTAATGTTAAGATTTTTTGAACTGTTCAAAATTAAACGAAAAATTGTCCAAATCAAAAAGTAAAATATTGAAATGAGATGCCTTCGCCGAGTCTTTTTTATGCAAAAAAAAAAACAGAAAAGAAAAAAATCTTTCGAATCGGACAAATCCGTCAAAAGTTATTAGGGGGAGACAGACAGACATAGTTTCCCCATCTCAAAACTCTATTTTCAATCTTTTTATTTTTCATTATTTATTTAATTACTTCACTTATTTTTGACTTCTTTTTAACGATATTTTTACGGTACATTAAGCCTAGTAGACTAAAAGCGCATAATATGCCATGATTGGTAGAACTTTTATAACCGTGTTGGCAATGGTCGGAGGATCAATCAGCTGACGTAGATGGAATGATTGGAACTACGTCCAAGATTTTAGGACTTACTAACTGTTTATCTTGCTTTAAAAATAAATTACATAAATTAATAGTTAAACGTTTTAGTTGTTAAGTTTAGAATTTTAATTAGTTCATTTTTATTGTTAAACGTGAAACATCATAGAAAATAGCTCAAAAATGTTTGTAAAAATAACTTTTTAAAAAGAAAATATAAGAACTACGATCTGTTACGTAAATTTAATGTCTTATGATATTCACAGAGAAACTTTTTGCCTATCACTTCAATAATTTACATTATTGTAATTTTCTTTTATTCATGAAATCCCAGAAAATTCAAAGTACATAATTTTTTGACAGACATATACGTGATATAACATGCTCTCCAAAATTTATTTTAGCAGATTTGAATAAGTAACATAACCAATAAAAGATTCATAAGTCATTTGAATTAGTCACAAATGTTTTGCCCAAAAGCACATAAGAAAATACCATCCTGGAAATCATTTACATGGAGTGTGACGTAGTTTCTTTTATGTATTATTACATAGATCAGTGGTTCCCAACCTTTTTACCCTCGCGAACCCCTCTGAAATCCTAAAGAGTATGGCGAACCCCCTTCAGTAGTCAATAGTTCAGTTTTGTAACGGGTAACAAAACTATTAAAACTTGCTCGCACATTTATTTTCCATGTTGCACATAACATGTTCATATCAAAAGCTGAAAAACATTGATAAACATTTAAAAACATTGATTTTAAATAAAAACTAGACGAAAATGAATGTAAAAGTGTATTTTTAACTATTACTTTTTCTGTTTTGTTCTTTTTGAGTTAATAACAGGGTAGTAAACATACGCATTCGCAAGGAACATTTATAAAATATTAATATTATTGATAGTGTGAAAAAGCTGTGGAATGGTATGAAATATTGACGCACAATATTTTGAATTAATCAATAAATTGCAAAAATAACGGAAATTTAGAAATATTACATTTACATAGTCCGTGGACCTTTTAGTTTTTGGATTTCTGTCCGGATCCCACAGAATTTATAATCAATACATATATTATGTTTCTAAATAGGAGGAATTAGCCGAAAATTTGCAAAATTGTACATTTTAGTAAATTTTCATATCTCCGACTCTTTCTTCGCGTTAGCACGAAAAAAGTGGGAAAAGTTAGGAGAAACATTAGTTCAAAATTTAAAATAAATCAATGAATGTCATCTAGTACCACCTTGTAACTCACAGGTCCGAAATCAGGCAGAAGGAGGAAATAAGCGTGTTTTCAAATTCTGTTTTTATGAAAATTAACAACTTTTCCGAGAAAACAATTCATAGAAAAAATCATTTTTACTCTTTGTTCTTATATGTATACGTTAATTTATCATAATCGTTATTTCATTCATGTTAGCAATTTGAAATTCCTCCATTGCAGCATTATTTTTGCGAACCCCCTTCAAACACTACACGAACCCCGGGGGTTCGCGAACCACCGGTTGGCAAACGCTGACATAGATCTTTTACAGTTTATTGAGCAACTGATTCCCTAATTAAAATAATAGATTAATCTCTCTTGGAGATCTTACTTTCATATTTCAAATGATTCCTTTTTCGCAGATTTCATAGATTTTTGGCCAATTGATGATCAACTAATTTTAAAAATAGGCTGCTATAATAAAGATATCGTGAGATTTTTGCACCTCATAGTTACCTTCACTGTGTAATTTAAACTGCTTTACTAGTTTATTTTACTATAGCGATGAGACGTTTAACGATCTAACCTTCTTCAGTATGCCCTGTGGAGCACCTTGTATTCCATTTCGTTTGGAATTTTACAAAAACACCTGTGAAAATAATTCAAAGTAAAGGAGTTGTATTTACTCGAATTTAATTAAGTTGCACTTAACAAATGTTTTGGAGACACTGGATCTTTTGAATAAAAATATTTTCTTGTATCTTCGATTCATTGAATTTTAAATCCCCCATTTTACAATTATGTTTCATCTCTAAATATTACAAACAAACTTACTAATTAATTAATTAAATAAAAGACAATTTTTCTTTGAAGGTAACTTGAGGGGATTGCATTTGATAAGTCCTTTTAAGAAATGAAAACCGTTTAATTAAAATAGGTTTTTAAAACATCACTGGTATATTTATTTTTACAATACCTGGCATTTTGTTTCAGATAAAATTTCAATGTAAATAGTTGAAATTGGTTTCTTTCAAAACAAAAGTCTTTTGATTTCTTGGCGCCTTTGCAGATATGGGAGACGATTGATTGATATTTTGTTTACATTAATACATTTTAGTATTTAATTTCGTATCAAAAGTTTTATTCAAGACCTTCAGCCCAGATCTTTATCTATCTCGTTTTTTTTTTAAAAAAAGAAGAAAAAAAAGACGTTACTATTTGAAGTTTTAAAGTTGATGTACATTTCACTATGAAGACGACCTTAACAACAAAATTGTATAATTAGTCATCTATACTACACACCAGTCAACCTTTGTGTACCTGCCAACCCTTTTTTTCGTTTGGGCCACATAAATACAATGATTAGTTTTACACCACAACACAAAAATTAATGTGCGTTATGCCGATAATGCTGCTAAATTCTTCAAAGAAACAATCTTTTTCAGACCCAAATCGAACTGCAATAGCTTGCGAAAAGATTTACGGTGCTTTTTTATTGTGTATCTGCAATAGCTTCTGCAATCTATTACAGCTTGTAAACTTTCTGAACTACCATTAGTGTACCACTAAAAAAAACTCCGCAGGCAACTTGAGTCCCGTATGCAGCTGGTTGAGTCGCGTCGCTATATACTATTCCTCTTAATTCAACACATTTCAGGGGTATCTAATGTAAATAGTACTAAATTGAGTAGGAATGTTTCTTATTTCCCTCTCTGCCAAGAGTTTTCTCCTCCAACCTCCTTCCCTGTTAGCACTAGGCCTTGGGGATGCCCTGTCCCGGGGGCGCGGCAGCGGGGCCCACGGATTTTACATCCCCAAGTGTACATGGTGGGTCTTCAGCGGGTATCGAACACGCGACCTTACGATTGGAAGTCCGACATTCTAACCACTAGGATATCACGTACCAGCAACCAATTTTAAACTCATGAAGAGAATTTATCCTTTAATTCATTTTATCCAGTGAGGAGTTGATACATTTTATGTGCAGGAACCTATTGAACTAAACAGTTCAGGCTAAATGAGTATGCGAGCACATGAAATTGCTTTGAAAGGTATTCATGTATGTTAATTTCTCTATTTAATGCTTTTAAACAGCACGCAATAAGACAAAATAGAGCCAAAAATGCCCGCTATCGAACTTCTATTAATTTTCGTAATGTTCCATATAGTTAACGCACTTTCTGTCTTGATGCAATCACTGATTTTCTCATCATATGAAATCATTTGTGTCTCTTCCAATGACTGCAGCGCTTTCGCTCGGATATTATCTACTGCCTCATTACAGAGAATAGCGTTGATTGTCATACACAGTAGAGCAAAGAGACTAATGAAACACTCTAGGACTTTCGAGAAAAATTTGTCCATTCTTTGGTAATACAGTGGTTGGCTTATTAATGACATACCTGTATAGAATGCCGAAGCATTATAGCATAAAGAAGTGAATAAAAGAAAAGATAGTTTTTCATCCAGTAAAGACACAATTTCAGAAACAGAGTTTTTAAAATTTTATATGATCATAAGGAAACACAGCATTGGTGCTATCCTCATTTTGAGAGCTAGAAATGAACTGGCGTACATGGTAACAAAGGAAAGCGTAGAATATCGCAAAAGAATTGAGCGGGAAAATTATGGCATCGTAATAAATGAACTGGTATGTCCACGAAAATATTTCTTCGTAGAACAATGTAGTAGTATTACCATTCTTCATTAAATTGGCAAAGAGAAAATACTTTGACTGCTTACTGATTCTTAAACCAGCAACAACGAAACAAAACAAGGTGCTCAAAACACTGCCCATTGCCAATGAAAATGATAATATTGTCGTATTTACGCCATGCTGTTCTAAATATGGCGGAATAGTTTTAAGTACGCGAAGACATGAACAAAGCTTGTACCGATGTATTATTGATACCGTTATTATTTCCGTAATGACGAAAAAATCTCCAATGGGTCTATTTGAATTATTTAATATGAAATAAAACAGAACATTAAACGACATTCCCAATCCAATTATCATTGCGTTGAGAATGTTAAAGAGTATTTTTCTGTGCTTCCTTTGGTGAGAAGTTGGAAAGATGAAGTTAGCATAAAATAGGAGAAATATGTACTTGTATGGGTGTTTTAGCTTTTCTTGCTTCGCCAACATCCTTGAATCAGTCAAAAGGGGTTTTTATTACATTTCTTAACAAAACGATGTTGAATTTGAAAAAATTAAGTTTAACAGCAAACAACGCAGTAAACTTTCCTTATCTATAAATAAAGAAATAATTAGGAAGAAAACTATTCAGTAAATTTTTCGTACATAGGATATAGGAAAAGAAATATTTGCTGTGTAACTTTCAACCAAATAAAAATTCATGATCAAATAATTTTACGACATTCTTATAAATACTGTTTAAGCAACTGCAGATATTAACAAATAATATTTGCTGCTGGTGAAATTAGTGCTTTTTAGAATATTGGCATCATTGATTTGGTTTTTCAGTTTAATTTGCTCTATTTGATCGGATGTTTGCAAAACTCTTGACATACACTCAGGCTTGATTTGATGTGCACGATGTATGATACATGCTCAATTGTTAAAGTGTTTCTCAGATTTGTTGTTAACGAGTATTTTCAAAAATACGTGAAACTTCGTGCAGCAGAACGTTGAAAAAAAAATTACATTAAATTGATATTTATACGGTGCACTATTGTCATTTTTAATCAAGGAGACATTTTAGCATACTAGGAATTTCGTGTACATACGAAGTTGAATGTAAAAAATTGTGAACTACATTTTAATTAAAGTTCTGCATTTTGCATTTTCGTAAAATACTTTAATGATGTGCTTTTGAAGCTCAAAATATCACGCATTTACATTTCGTGTCAATTTCAGTACTACTTATAAAGTCCTTTCAAAACACATAAAGTACAGCCATAATTAGAAAAAACGATAACTATTCAAATTTGGTATGAAGCAAATAATTAAAAAAAAAACAATTCAGAATCTAGGAACCGTTTCATACATGAATGAAGAACGAAAATATAACTTGTACTTCATACAACCAGGGGAAAAAAATAATTTCTCACGTTCAAGTATTTTTCATCTACTTCTAAACATGAAATAAAATCTCTAAAATACCAAAGCTCGTAACTTGAGATTAAAAATTCATACTGTGGTTATTTGTCTTTTCTCTTTGAAGTCCATACAGAACAAATGGGCATTTTGAAAAGTTTTCTTTAACAACGTTTTCTTCAGATCTATCTACTGCAGATGATATTCTGTATTTCAAAGAAAAGACTATTGATGGAATCGTACTGTATTAACTCTTTTATCTGATAGTTTTTTTAAATATGCACAAAAATTGTTAATCTTGGGATTATCTCAAATCTCAGGGAAAAACCGATCTCCACAGATTTCTAGTTTCCAAGGTGTTCTTTTAGTTCGTTGCACAATAGAATTCTTGCAATTTTCAGTCAGCGTTGTTACTGAAATGTCCTAATGAAAATATCAATGGTCAAAGACAATTTTTCATATTCCAAAGACAATTTGAGAATGTGCGAATATCTTGTAAGCTGAATTTAAAAAATAAATGGAGGAAAGCGTTTTATTTTAAAATCTGTCGTTTGAAACTCATTGTTCATTTAAAAGTACAAGAAATAAAAAACGATAGTGTTTCCTTTAGCTGTGGAAACAGAATCGATACTGTTTCCTAGGCTGAAGGAACAGAGAGGACAGTATGTCCTTTAGCTGTAGGAATAGAAACGATAGTTTTTCCTTCAGCTGTAGGAACGATAGTATTTCTTTCAGCTGTAGGAACGATAATATTTCTTTCATCTGCAGGAACGATAGTATTTCTTTCAGCTGTAGGGACGATAGTATTTCTTTCAGCTGTAGGAACGATATTATTTCTTTCAGCTGTATTAACAGGAGCAATAGTATTTCCTTTAACTATAGGCACAGAAACAATAGTACTTCCTTCAGCTATAGTCACAGAAACAATAGTATTTCCTTTATTTGTAAGAACAGAAACGAGAGTATTTCCATTCACTTTAGGAACAGAAACGAATGGATACAGCGTTCAGGAATATTTATCCTAAAATAACGTGTAAACAACGCGTTTGAGCCGTCAGACATGACTTTCAACTTTCCAATAAATCCTAGCCGATCTGATGAATTTTGCCTTTTGAATTATTAAGCATTTGTTTTGGAGTACAATTAGATGTTAATTATTCATGACGAAAAACATTAAAGCAATGCAGTGATTTCATAGAAGATTTAGGTGGAGTGGTTGGAAAGCGAAAAACAAAAATTTCGCGGCTTTGTTCCTTTTAATAGAATATTGGAAAAGTATTTTCCCGCACATTAAATAGAATTGTTTGCTTTGGACAAAAGAGGAAAAGTCATTTTTAAATGATGAAATATGCACATATCTGATATTTGAAGCAAGGTACCACGCTAAGAAATTTTTCATTACGGTAAACAATGATAGTAAAATGCAGCACTTTTGAATAAGTTTCACTGTTTGAAACAACAGTGGTAGAATGGCAGGAAGTTAACTTTATTTCCGAATTATTATTACTTTGAAATTTATGTTTAATACTAGATCTATGATAGAAATGCGATTACAGTTTATTACAAATTAAAAAAAAAAAAGACTAGGAAAAATGCGATTTAAAGCGATGCCATACTTAGGAAGTTATGGTGTACCGAAAAAACACCCTTAAGAAATACCATTTGTGATAAAATAAAATAATATGAATAAATAAGAAAATAAAAACAAAAATAAATAAATAGAATAAAATAATAAAATAGAAAAATAAAAGATTAAAAAAATAATTAAAAACCTTATAAATTAAATTACTAATTATTAGCTCTGCATGTGTGATGCGTGAAAATCCACTTCTTCCTTAACAAGGAGAAAAAAATCAATAACTGAACACCGCTAAGAAATTCTCTTAAAATAATTAGAAGTAAAAATTATTGAATTATTTAAATGCTATGCATTAGCTCAATGTTTTTTACTTTGACATTCGGTTAAAAGTAAGACACTAAAATTCCAAACCAAATAATAATCTGTGCTTTTATATGCCATAGTATTCCATTGCGTTAAGTACAATTATGTTAATTCGCTTGAATTAAAAAATAAAAACGTTTACCTTTGTGAGAAAAATAAATGAATAAAAAAAAAAGAAAACTACTAAAATTGCAAAATTTATTCATGTAGTACTAGTTTCGCGATTACAAGGAACTCCTTTTCTCAATGCAGTAAACGTTTTGAGCTCCCGACGCTGAACAGTAGTCATTAAAGAAGACAAAAATAAAAATGTTCAATCGTACGCTTTTCGTACAGATCATTTTTTATACGTTATTCGAAAAGAATTATGCAACATTATGTATACATAGAAACGTAAATGAAAAATACGAAGTGCATTTTGAATAGTACATTACAGTTTTGGTCAAATTAGCTTACTGAAGTTCTCAGTTCTTTTAAGTGATTCTGTGTTATGGTAAGTGCAATGAAATCATATTCCTACTTCCTATAGATTGCTAAGGAATATGATTTTTTTTTGAAAAATGCAGCTATGTACGGTTAAGGTACAAGAACTGTTTCAAAAAATAAAGGAGGCAAGAGAATATAGGATGTGAATAACCAACTTCAGTCACAATTTCAGTGTCGTGGAGAAAATAGCTCGCAAAATACACTGCTTGACAATTGCTAAGGAACAACTGTTTTATGCAAAGTAGCGTTCCCGAAAGCCGACCAATAACAGTAAACATGAAGTTCAGAGGGCGTGGCAGAGTAGAACCCAGTATCAGTATAAAAGGCAGTGCACACAAGTTTCTCATTCATGCGAAAATTCATGTTGTTACGTGTTTGACCAAAAGAGCACTGAATGTTGTTGAAGTCATTTCTGTGAAATTCAGTGTGGTGTTTCAATAATCAAGTGCAAAATGTCTGAAAGACATCATTTGAGTGCTTACGATCGTGGACGAGCAGTTGGACGGCTGGAAGCTGTCAAAGTGTCACCACTGTAGCCACAGCAATGGGAGTGTCAAAAAGTGTCATTTCGCGATTAAAAAATGCCGCTGAGGGTGGAAATGCTATGCGAAAGCATGCCGGGGGTCATGGTAGGAACACCACACCTCAAGAGGATCAATTTGTATCCCTAGTGGAGTAAAGGAACAGAAATGCCACTCCAAGCCAGATAGCTGCAGACCCTGCAGCAGCTACCGAAACAAACGTTTCTGCCAGAACCATCTCACGACGATTAAACGCAGTTGGTCTGTATGCACGGAAGCCTGTTTGATGCATCACGCTTCAATCAGGTCATCGTCGAGAAAGATTACGTTGGTGTAAGAAACATATTGGTTGGAGTCACCAACAGTGGTCCAGAGTGATGTTCTCCGACGAATCCCGTTTCACTGTGATAAGCGATTCTGGCCACTAGTTAGTGTGGAGAGAGAGGGAAACACGTTATGCACAACAGTATGTTCATGAACGTGATCGTTATGGCCCAGGTGTGCTGGTGTGGACAGGCATCATGCACAATGGCTAAACACTTCTTCACATCTTTGAGCGAGGCAGCGTAACATCTCAGAAGTATTGCACAGAGATTATTCTGGATTATGTTCGTCTTTTTACTGGTGTGGTAGTTCCAGACTTTCTGTTTATGGACGACAAAGCGAGACCACACAGAAGTTCTGAAGTATCGGTCACACTGGAGAGTGAAGATATTGTCCGTATGCAATGGCCTGCTAACTCCCCGGACCTAAATCCTATACAGCATGCTTGGGGTGCCCTTGGCAGGCGTGTTTTGCAAAGAACGACCCCTACCCGAAACGTGCAAGAACTGACAACCGCCTTGAGAGAAGAGTGGTACAATATCTCCCAAGTACTCCTTGACAGTTTAATGGAAAGCATGCATAACAGATTCAAAATGTGTATTAGTGCCCGAGGTGATCACACATCGTACTGAGGTACACTTATGTGTTCCATTTTGGCAAGAAGAACCATTTTTCGGGCGGTTTGGAAAGCATCAAAGCGCCATTTTTTCTGTTTTTAATTTTCGTAATTTTCGATGTGGCAATATCCGTACCATTTTGCATAATAATAAGTGCACACGGTCTTTACTAAATATGTTCTCAGTTTCTTTTCTTCAATCAATCTATATTATTAATTATTCCGAAAAATGTAACTGTTCCTTAGCAATTGTCAAGCAGTGTACATTTTGGCTCCATTCAATTTCAATGAAGATGTGTTTACTCTTCTACATGCAGATATATTTCTCCATAAGTGTATTGCAAACAATGGAAATTTCAACATATAACTTGGCCCGTTTCCAAGTTAGAGTATTTAATATTGTTTTTAGTTGAGTTGCAAAGTTGCAAACACTTATTTTAATGAAATATAAATGACATCTCGTGAGAAAAAGAACAAAAGATCTCTCTTCTTAAGCAGAGTAACATTTTTTACTAATCTAATCTACAAGAAAAAAGGACTGAATGAGCCGAGAATTTTGTAACTAATAACATTTACGAATGATGCATTAAAAACTAAGTCGCTGAACCTAACATGGACGGTAAAATATTAATTACCTCAACTGCTTTAGAAATTTAATTAAAACCTCTGAACATAACTTGTTTAACGATGAAAACAGCAGTGAATAACATCCTTTAAATAGTTTATGCTAAACAGGAAACATTTTAGAAATTATTACCTCTGTTTATGGGCGCAAAGAATAATGAAACGAGAAAAAGCTGACTTAGAACATTAAGCAGTATTTTATTCACACTTACCTGATCGTATGAATGGTGTTTCGAGAAATATAGTTATTAGGTTCTTCCTTAAAGTCAAAGGAGCTGACGTTCACTCACAATAAAAAAAATTCCTTTGAGATTTATTAGTTGGGTTGAGTGATTTCAGGTAAATGTTTTAAATGGAAGATTGATGAGAAAGAATTTAATTTAATGTTAACTTAAAAATTCACATATTTTTGTTAATAATAAATAATGCATTAAACATTGCAATATTATGAAAGCGAAGCAAAGTGAATCAACCAAAGAATATAATGCGTGCTACCTGTTTCTTTTCCTCAAAGAAACATCCCAAAAAGAGTAACGTTTTTTTTCTAACACAACTTTAAACTCCTCATAAATTATAAAATATTTTTAAAAAAGTATAACGAAAGGTTACCAAATAATGCAGCACTACTTTTGCTATTAAAAATATAGTATAAATCTATGGGAAATAGGGAATTGCGCACACTTGATGGAAATCTGTTATAGTACTGAAATTTTCGCACTAAAACTTATGGTAAGCCTATTAAGCTTTTCTTCATTTAATAAACTTTCTTACGTTTAAAAAAAAAACAAAACACTTCAATAATAGAGGCTACGTCTTTTTTTCTTTTAATTTTACCTAACATGCAATTGCGCAGAGTTTCTTAACTTTAGGGTAATCATGCACATAGAGTGCAGTAAATATGTGCGGTAAGTATCATTTTCGGAAACAGAAAATACAACCATTTTATAGTTACTAGAAAACATATTGACCCGTTTTTAGAAACCAATATAACACAAATGAAAATTAAGTTATGGAATAAAATATTAAAAATACCAATTAAACAACATAATCTAAACCTATAAGCCATTATTCTGCTTAAAAAAATTCTGAATCAGAGGCACTCTCAATTTTTTCATAACATAAGTGAAAATAAAGGACCAGTAAACTTTTATCCCCTCCCCCCAAAGAAAAACTAGAGCTTTAATATTACCCAGTAAATAACTTAAATCAGTCAGCGTCTGTGAAATCAGCACCAATATTACATGAATTAAAATTCAGTTATGGGACCAAATTTGAAAAATAATAGCTGAATTTCTTAATCACAATTGATAAACCATAGTTATGTTAAGGAATAATCTCAATTAGACACATTTTCAATCTTTTAATAACATGACGAAAAGAAAGCATCGATAAATTTTTATCCACAAATTAGAAAAGGAGAAAAAAGTAGGGGGTGAAATGATGATGATGGGGCGCAAAGTGCCAAGGAAATGTAAGATGATGTGACAAGCGGAAATGAACCGAAAAATAGAAAAGGTGAAGTGCGAAATATGTCGCAGAATAAAATCTTTGACCTAATCAAGTGCACCAAGGAAAATAAATTGTAGAACACTTCTACAGCTTACAGGAGCAAAAAGTTGCGCATCTCACTGCAATTATAAATGCGAAAGTTTGGATGTATGTTTGTTGCTCAATCACGCCAGAAGGGCTGAAGAGATCTGGATGAAATTCGGCAGAGATGGATTACAGTTTGGCTCAGCACATAGGCTACTTTTTATCCCGGAAAAAATGTTCGGTTTGCGGGGGATATCATTACATAAAAATGGTGCATTACCGTATGGTGGAAGGTGTGGCCCTATAGTTATGGATGAAATTGAAAGGATATCATTATACGTCTGATAGTTTAAGTGATAGAGTACTCGGTGAGTAACTCACGGACCCCGGGGTCAAGTCCCAGTCCGGATATGGTAGTCCAAAATGGTGAAGTTTTGCTTTTGATTGTTTTCATTGACGTGTATGTAGCTTGGCTGTTCCAAACTTCGGTAGGTAACTAGGAGGTATAAGATACAAAAAAAAAAAAAAAAAATCAAATTCATATTTGATGCACATTTAGTATGTATCATTTCATTAAAAAATATAATGATAATTTTAGCGAACAAATCGTTTCGCAAATAATATTTTAAAGTTGAATCTTATTCTTGATATATTTATATACCTTAGAATTGGCAGAAATTATTGATTTTTTCCCCTCGAAATGATGTTCTAGTTACGTTAACACGAAAAGCTCTCTTCGATATAAAATTCCGTATTTTTCCGAATTATACAACTCCATTTCACGAATTGGCAAAACAATTGCAAAAATCGTGTACGCTTGAGAAAACGGGAAATAACATTTTCAATTCGAGGCTGTTTCAATCAAGTTCAGCGATTCCGTATTCTTTGAAAACACCATTTACTGAAATCGTGAGTTGGTAGAGTAATAGTAATAGAAAAAGTGACGCGTGCCAGTGCGCAGTTCACATGTTATGTTAGCTTCATAGCTTTGTATGATGCTTATTAAGTAGACTAACATTTGTTACTTGTATATTTACTAAAATAAACACTTTACACACCTCTTCGTCGAGCGAAAAAAGTAAATATTCATTCCTAGTTAAATGATTTTCTGATATTCAAATATCAAAATTGTTAGGCATAATCCGGTGTCTTCGAAGAAAATTTGAAAACAAGTGATTTAACCGTTTTTTCGTAGAAAAAAATAAAGTAAAAACAGAGGTGTAAAGAATTACTTATCTGAAAGTTAGCTGTTAAAAATCTACGTGCATCAGAAATACGCTGTATAATTCTAACATTTCTTAAAGAAAACAAACGCTTTGTAAATATATTTAGTCGATTTTAAAAAATACAACGAAAAGATGTGGGTGTTTTTTTTTAAAAAGAATGCACTACTGAAGAGATATTTAACGACACACATATATGTAGTACTTTTAGCAAAGTGCTTGGTTTGAAATCTTCACAAAAAAAAAATAAATAAACCAATAAACAAATAAAATATTATATATATTTTGTAGTATATATAAAACAAATAAAATTTAAAAAATCACTACAAATATATTTTAATAAAATTTACATTTTTCCCTCATTGGAACATATGTGCCCGTAGAAAACTCAAATTCTGTCAAAAAAGTTTTTTTAACACAATTTCTAACAGGCTGCGTATATACATTGGTTCTTAATCATTAGCGCGTTCCCAGAAATTGGTTTTAACTCTTTCAGCGGCACAAAAATGAGTGTGGTACCATCGCCGAACGAAAAGTTTGACGTCCAGTTTCTTTGCCTGAAAGGTTGAGCACCCGGACTCTGTTGATGCGAAATTGCACTAGGAGTTTAATTTAGCCGAGAGTATCTAAGTCAAGTGTCTACTGAAGGGATCTTTTACATTATGCATAATCATAAGACGTGGGTTCACGCGATTTTGTGCATCTTGAAAATCTACCTGCATTGCCAGGGTTGATCCTCTGACCTGGGGCGTACGAGACCCTCGCCTTACCGCGACGCCACCCTACCGGCCTTGTCAAATAAAAATAAGGGGCTTACTTACAGTTAGTTGCTTGAGATGATTAGTTTGAAATGAATTTATTATTGATACTACTTATCGTGTGCTCGCAATTATGAAGTTGATGGCAATTTTTGAACTCAGTTTTTCCTTTTGAAATTTTGGGTTAAAATAGTCAAAATTAGTAATTACAAAACAAAGCATTAACCTTACGTTTTCACCAGAAGAACTGTATTTTCTTAACTCTTAACAAGCCATGAGAGTATTTTTATGAAATTGTATATGAAGGGTCCACTGGAAAAACGACCTAAGTCACATACTCCTTTTAGAACTTCGCTTTATGTTTTATTATAAATTATAAATTATGAATAAATATACATTATGTATTATAAATATATGTATTATAAATTTGAATTTGGGTGTTACGGAAAAGTAGGCTCGTACAGTTAAAATTAACATTTATGTTATAAAATAATTGAATAAAACATAAAGCAAATTTCAAAAAGTAGAATGTGACTTTGGTCGTTTTCCCAGTGGACCCTTCATATGGACGTTTATATCAGTGTTCCGTTTTACTGTGTAACTTAATCAGTAACACTTATACAATATGTCCACAATAGGCCCCCTTCTCCCCTGTAAAGTTGCAAGAATTACTTTAAATCTAATTTCCATGTTTTTAAAACAAGTTCCTTTACTTATTTTTCTGTACAAGAATTACTGCGCAGAGTGCATTATTTTTGTAGAAAATGTTTATAAAATATTGGGCTGTTAATCGTGCTATCAAATTTAACCGGAAGGTGCAAAACAAATTAATGTAACTCCATTTATAGTAATAGTTAACAGTAACTTATACCACAAAAAGAACATTAAATTTTAATCTAAAATATTCTTATTCTTGCAAAACTCTTTTTGACTTTTCCCGAACAAATTCAACAAAAATATTCCTGCAGACTTCCATCAGAAGTTCAATCATTTCCTTTTTTTTTCTTGCCCAGTTTCGAAAAAAAAAATTGAACATTTTTGTCATGGATGCAGTCGTAAAGACACAACGGGAAAGAAATACTGAAGTTTGATGTAACTTTTCAAAACATTTTTCCATGACTTGAATCTTGGTATGGCAGAAACGGCTCAAAAATTGCGTGGGATGTTCTTTATTACCCATTTGGTTTTTTTATGTTTATTCTTGAAATAATGCCTAAGAATTTTACGTTTGATACAAAAAATGTACTTAAATATGTATCCATGGTATAAAAATGTATCGAAACATTTTATGTATTAAAATTAAATAATTAGTTATATTTTTATACCGTGTTGAAATAAGAACTTGTTAAAATATAGTTGAAATAATTGACATTTCGTCTACAAATTTATGTTATAGTAAGAGTATAGGGTCAGGTGGGGTAAAGTGGTCATAAAATCCACGTTTTTCAACTTTCTTTGCCAATAAATATAAGAATTTTTTCAAAACCTTCAGATTTTTTGCTTGTTATTGTACATTGCATTATTAAAGAACAGACTGCATTAAATTTTGAGCAGAAAAAAATTAAGTAAAATAATTTTATGATCCTTCTTTCTCGGCTGTATTTATGACCACTTTACCCCATGGGGTGAGGTAAAGTGGTCATAGTTGGAAACAAAAACTATATAAAAGTGTTAATAACCATAATACTTCAAAACACTCAACAAAGGCTCATTTTAGAACGAAACAACTTTATTTCCCACAACTGAATTTATTTAAGACCTCTATTACGGTCAAAAGTTAGCCTCATCTTCGTAATGTCTCGTAAGGTACTTCAGTCTCTTCAGCTGCTGCATATATGGTCTTAAAACGAAGTTATGTACCAAAATATGTTAGGATACATAATTACTAGGTATTCTTGGGTTTTAATCCCTAACTATATTATATTTTAAGTCTGTACTTTAACTCAATACATATAATAAAATATAAATATGAAATTCAAAATTTTCTGTGAAAAAAAATTAAAATAGCTTTTAATTGATGACTGAATCACTTAAATAACATATTAGTAAAATATTGCTAATAAGAGTTCTGGATAATTATAGCTTATTAAAAATCAATGGGAGAAAAATACATATTTTAACTTAGCTTTTTATAATTATCTCTCTCTTTCATGTACTGTTCTTGTTCAAAGCACTGCTAGTTCTGAACATTTTCAGCTTAATAATACTTATAATAACGTGTTTATAAACGAATCATTGATACTTGAAAATTATTGTATTAAAAAGTGCTTCTGAAAATTTTTCAATACTAAACACACAATTGTAAGAAGATTGTATTATAGTAATTTCAATCTCTATTGCATTTGAGCTCAGTTGTTAGTCCCGGTTTTCTAAAAAGTAAATTTTAAAGCTATTTTTTTAAAAAATAATACAGTATTAGTGAAATTAGTTAAAGTGTAACTGACATCTGCCTCCTGGCTTAAATTCTAACAGAAGAAGTGCGAGCACTGTAGTCTTCAAAATTTATTTTTTTGCGTTAATAGCTTGAGTTCCCTCTAATAGTTAAAAATTGAAAATAAATATGGAAACTGCGCTTCTGTGAATTCCTATGCAAGTCAATCCGTGGTCTACCACATAAATTAACCTAAAGTAATTTTAGAACATCGACGTATGTTAAGCCTAACACTATGACCACTTTACCCCATCTTGCTTAAACTACTGTAAAATAATACATAAACTAAATCTGGCTTTGCGGTTAGTTAGGAAATATTTTTGAGATCTGTGTAAAACTACGTGCCCCGTCCATTTGTTGCAAATTCTTTAAAACAAAATGTCAGATTAAAATTAAAAGAGCTGTTTCAATTTCAAAGTGTTGTATAAACAATCAAATCGAGTGTTTTCGCCGCCTAAAGAGTTGCTATTAATATAATTTTGTATGTAAACTTTAATTTTTAATTATTAAAAGCTAAAATAAAAAATTTAAACCGATTCCTTTATTTATTTCAAAGCTATAGCTTTTTGTTTGCCGTATGTCCACTTTACCCCACCTGACCCTAGTTAGTGTTACGAATCGGAAGTATTACGTAATAAATAAGTCATTAATTAAGTTTGTTTTACATTTAATGTTTTACGTTTGCAATCAACAACTCGAAGGGGAGGAAGAGAGGAAGGGGGATTGAATTTATCCGATTTGAAATTTTAATGTTAAATAAGAAAATACTGAGAAACACTTAATTCATCGTTTTATCAATAATATTTTGATTGGTGCACCCTTAATAGTCCCTTAGTTTAAATTTCTTACTGACACATTCATGATATATTATGTTTTCCCAAGTTCATATCAATTGGATATAAATAATTGTCATTAACAATATAATATTCTCATGTCCTTTGCACTATTTATTTAAAGTTTGATTTATCATTCCTGTCAAAGAGAACAAACTTGATGTTTTTGTGAACTTGATTGCATATCGCAAATATGCGCCTTTGTTCTCTTACCATGTATTCATTATTCATTAAACTGAAAGAAATATTTGTACAAAATAAGCTGTTGAAATCAAGGTATCCTTGGTTCTTTCATACGATGATCACCTAGGTCTTGCAAACAAGTTCTAGGAAAAAAATCATGTTCGCATGTCAAAGCAAAAAAAGAACCTGATTTTTGTTTTTAAGAATTAGATTGCATATTCCAAATACTTATCTTTGTGCTGTCAGTTTGCATTTATAATTTATTTATTTTAATATTTCCTTCCAAAAATAAGCTGTTATAATAAAGATCGCGGTGGTTATTTCATTTGATAATTACCTTCAGCTGTTGCAATTAGTTCTCAAAAAAAAAAAAAAAGCAGGTGTGCATCTCAATGCGAACAAACTTGACTCAAAACTTGTTTTTTGAAAATTTGATTGCATATTTTAAGCAGTTACCCTAGTGTGCATGCATATTCTATTAAATTGTTAGAAAAAAAAAAAGCTGGTGTAATCAAGATGTCACAGGTTCTTTCATTCCATAGTTACCTTCAAGATGTAAAAGTTGCTTTTCTAACTTTACTACACTGTAAAAAAAAATCTCCTGAAAATAACGGAAAAAGTACAGCAGCAGAGTTGCCGGAAACAATCCGTTTCTGATAATATTTTCCCTTGACTTGACAGAAATTCCATTTCTTTTTTACTCGGTTGATCCTTTTAAAAACAGCAAACGTAAAACGGAAAAGTTCCGTTCTCGTACTTTCAGGATCGTGATTTACGTGATATTTCCGTTTTTAGAAGGAAAAACCATGTATTGAAGCACTACGGAAATCTTCTTTTAAAATCAGTCAAAAAACAATCTGAAAATTCAGGTTTTTTGTGTATAACACTGATGCTTTAGAGTTAGAAACCATTCTGAGGTACCTCCTATTTCGAACCATTCTGAGGTACCTCCAATCCGTTTCTGATAATATTTTCCCTTGACTTGACAGAAATTCCATTTCTTTTTTCTCCGTTGATCCTTTTAAAAACAGCAAACGTAAAACGGAAAAGTTCCGTTCTCGTTCTTTCAGGATCGTGAGGTACGTGATATTTCCGTTTTTAGAAGGAAAAACCATGTATTGAAGCACTACGGAAATCTTCTTTTAAAATCAGTCAAAAAACAATCTGAAAATTCAGGTTTTTTGTGTATAACACTGATGCTTTAGAGTTAGAAACCATTCTGAGGTACCTCCTATTTCGAACCATTCTGAGGTACCTCCTATTTCGAACCATTCTGAGGTACCTCCAATCCGTTTCTGATAATATTTTCCCTTGACTTGACAGAAATTCCATTTCTTTTTTCTCCATTGATCCTTTTAAAAACAGCAAACGTAAAACGGAAAAGTTCCGTTCTCGTTCTTTCAGGATCGTGAGGTACGTGATATTTCCGTTTTTAGAAGGAAAAACCATGTATTGAAGCACTACGGAAATCTTCTTTTAAAATAAGTCAAAAAACAATCTGAAAATTCAGGTTTTTTGTGTATAACACTGATGCTTTAGAGTTAGAAACCATTCTGAGGTACCTCCTATTTCGAACCATTCTGAGGTACCTCCAATCCGTTTCTGATAATATTTTCCCTTGACTTGACAGAAATTCCATTTCTTTTTTCTCCGTTGATCCTTTTAAAAACAGCAAACGTAAAACGGAAAAGTTCCGTTCTCGTTCTTTCAGGATCGTGAGGTACGTGATATTTCCGTTTTTAGAAGGAAAAACCATGTATTGAAGCACTACGGAAATCTTCTTTTAAAATAAGTCAAAAAACAATCTGAAAATTCAGGTTTTTTGTGTATAACACTGATGCTTTAGAGTTAGAAACCATTCTGAGGTACCTCCTATTTAATTTCGAATGAAATTTCACAAGAAATTGATTAAGAGTATTTTAAAGCTAAACATGCATTATTTAAATCAATGAAGCAAAAACACCGTTATAATGCAAAAATATGGATATCCATTTGGAATCACGTGTTTCGGCTAAACTAGAAACTTCTTTTTCAGAGGAAAAGCAGTAATCTTATGGATGTTAAGACCTTTTCTCGTCCATAAGCTTACTTCTTTTACATTGAAAAAGGGCTTCACTCTGAAATATATGCCTGCGATTTAATTTGAATGCTTGCGCGTTATAGCATTGCTATTACTTTATTCATTAACCGTACACAGGGAAACAAGTCTACGCTTTATAGCGTTGTTATAACTTTATTTATTATCCGTGCAAAGGCAAAGATTTAATTCATAATATTTAAGTACTCGAGCATGATGAATTTAAATTAAATAAATACGTTAATTACACGACAGCACTTGAAATAAAATATTTTTATATGATCAATGCATTTAACTTATTATGCATTAAACTTATTATCCAACACTTAGTGATTTTATTACATCTCATACAAATAGCAACATATTTATTTTTTATTTATTCATTTATTATTAGCAAATTCTTCTCCTTCGAGATGACAAGGAGGGAATTACACTTCGATAAATTCCTTTTATGATATAAAAGCCATTTAATTATGAACACGATTTGAAACAACGTAGATGCATTTAGCTTTACAACCTCTAATATACCATTTCAAATAAAATTTCCCCAAAAAATTGCTTCAATGTGGTTTTTGAAATAAAGGCCTTTTTGTTTGGCGTAAGCTTTTAAGATCTAAGAAACATTTAATTAAATTAGCTTATTTTAATACAATCGGCGCATTTTAGAATTTAATACTTAGCTATTTAATTTAGTGTGAAAATATAGAAAGTAATTCATTTATCTAAGTAAATATTTTTCTTTTTAGGGAACGCAAGAAATGGTGCCTAATTAGTTCCAAACTGCAAAATATTGACACAATTAGCTTTATAATCAATGTCTTGCTCACGTTGCGTAAGATATGTTTTTCTAAATTAAAAAATATATGTCTTTAAAAAACTAATATTTTTTTAATACTTAGTAGTATGTCTTTTGCAAAAAAAATTTAAAATATTAAAGCTTCCATAATAATTCTGAAATTAGTTTGAAATATATCTGATAAGTTAATTCTTCTATAATAACTGAACAGGGAAATATAATGAGCAAAGCATTGAACAAATATATTGGATATTTCAATCATATAATTAGGTATCTAGAAAATACATTCAACGGAAAATCAGATTGTGTCGAAATATTTGCATAAGCATTTGCATTCCGAGGAAGATTTAAGCTGCTTTCAGCATATTAATGACTTCTGAAACAAGAAAGCTTGCATCATTTTATTGGAAAAATAATCAGCAATTTATACGAGGTGATTTGTCTTTGGAATAACATTAAATTACAACTATTAATATTAGACACGTTAACACATAGTTGAAAGTATTTGTATAATTAAAACATATTGGAAATGATAATTTCAGAATAATAACGAAAAGCAACGTGATATATGAGCGTCTTGATTGAATAATATTAATATTGCTTTAATTGAGCAATTAAAACTAAATTTCCTATTTTGCGAAAATGAAATTAGAATTTTTTTAAAAATCAAAGAAAAGCAAATGGTAAAACTAATTTTGAAATGTGGCAACATTTTCTGAGGTTTCATATTAAAAGAAACTAAGCATCAATCAACTTAGCATCATCAACCCAAACCTAGAATATCGATAGATAATCCAGAAATCTGCTATGGCGATGAATTTTGTTTGTTATTATTTCTACGGCTAAGTTTGGCAACATCCAAAAAACCATTAATATCTCGCTTAGTATATTCAATGGCCAAAAGGGTTTCAAAAAGTTTAAGGCTTTTTAAATGTACACGAACAAGCTTGCATTTTTTAAAAAAAGTTGTTAACTAATATAATCCAAAATCTGTATATTAATAGCCAAAAACAAAACAGTTAAGTACCATTTTCTAATCCGTTTGTCAACCGATTCTCTTACTTTTTTAAAAAATAATTTAGTAGCTATTGATGAATTTTATTGTAATAAATAAAACTTTTGGAAAATTTTTTTTCCTCTCCTACTTTTGACGTAGATTCGAAGCCTTTTTTTATATGACTAGATTTGTCATACATTTATACTACTTTTTACATCTACAATCAACAATATTTGTAGAATACGCAATGCATTTTCTACTATTTATAATTTGAAGAAGAAGAAATGTCAAGACTAAAACAAAAGAGAAAATGCAATGTATTAAATGAAAGCAAAATAATGCTAATCGTGTTTGTGAAAGCAAAATAATACTAATAAAGTTTGCACAGTACACTGTCAAACAAAATAAAATACAATTGGAAGTTAACAACAATGTCTAATATAATATAAATTAAGATAATAATTTCACTGCACTTATTATCTCAATTATTTTGCTCCGAATCAACAACGTTTCGTAGTTTTTTTTAAAATTAAAATTAGCGTTTTAAACTCTTGATTAAACTGAAAGAGAGAACTTTGTAATTTACTCAATAAATATAGGGTGGCATGAACATTTTTATTTCTGTTTTCTTTGCAGTATAACCTGCGCAGAAAAATAAAATTTATGTAAAATACGAATGCATGTTACGAATGCATTAAATTAAATAATTAATTGAGCGGTCAATCAGTCACAATGAGGACACATTATCGAAAATTGAAATTTTATATAGCGCTAATTAATATTTACACGAAATGAACTGTCGTCAAACAGAAAAACTAAACTGTATCAAAGTTGTTTAAACGTTTGAGACTGAACTTAAAAAGTTCAATGAATTACGGTCGAACTCTAACCACTGGGGGAACTCTAGCCATTTGAAATCTATAGATTACAGTTATTAAGTTTACTCCGCGAATTTAGCCATGTAGGAGGGAGGGAGTTGGATAAAACAGGCTCGTTTGAAAGTACAGGGTGAACGATTTCTTATTTTCACTCTTCATCTGTGCTCCGCTGCTTCCGCTGAATGCTCTAACTTCCTTTGTCAACTCTCTCTCCGTCGTTTGGCCAGAAATAGCAATTTTCCTGTTTCTAATGCCACATGGGTAGCCAAGCTCCCCTTTGAGCACCACAACGGTGGATGTACGACTTGGATCATTATGTACTTAATGACATCAGATGGCACCACCACAAATATGCCAACTTCCTTTTTTGACCAAAGAGTAAAAAGAAGGGAAAATCTCCACCCTCCGGTGGCACCCTCGGATCTGCCTCAGGAGTTCAGGGTCCATGGTTTTTTTCATGCACGTATCCCAATTATACATGGTGAGTCTTCAGCGGCTCCGGTATCAAATCAGAGAACCTCCGATTCGAAGCTCGACATCCTAGCCACTAGGCTACCACGGCCCTGCAATTTGCCTTGTGCGCGTAAGCTTTTTTTGGATTAAAAAAAATGTTTTAAGTGTGTTGCACTGTAATTTCTGACACTGAAGTGCACAGTAATATTAGGAAGGCATTCATTTAAAGATTAAAAATAATTATCGCATAAATTTAATTTTTCTCCCGTATACATGACATACGTTTTGAATAGATATTCTGCTACTTATCTCTTATAGTAGTCGAATTCTTCGTAAATTGACGCAGTTACACTCTCAAAAATAGAATCCTCATTTTCGGCGATTCTTCAATCGTCAAGAAAATTTCGTCATTTATAACGATTCTTTCCTCATGAGAACACGTGACTTAAAAAAGTTACCACACAAACTTCGCCAATTTGGCGAAAGGTTTACTCGGAGTATTTTTCACGAAGCCATTTCGACAAATACGACGAAAGTCTCGTGAGGTTTGAGTATACGTTTCTGAGAATGTAGGTAAAACGAGGTTGTGAGGAGCGTGGCTGAAACAGCAGTACGCCACTTTAATCGACTTAATGTGTAGATCAGATGTGTTTATTGAATGCTGATTGGATATTCCCTCCAGAAGAAATTAGACGCATTAATGGAGAAAGATGCCCTCCATTCTTTAGCATTTGCTTCAGTTCAACCGAAGAGAACTTAACCTTAGTGTTGTCTAACCGCTCAATAGTCGTGGACCTACGACTTCAGCTCTGGCCTATAAACATTAAATTTGGAATGTAAGTACTTTTTCTGAAGTTATCCACCTCGGAGGTTGAATTTCAGAAATTAATTTTTAAAAAATAAATAAAATTTCAAATTTTATGTGATTCTTAGAACTTTTTACTACGTACTAATTCTTAATTGTTGTATGTTGCAGCAATGCTTTAAATGTTACAAGTCTTTAAGGAATTGTGCAGGAAACCCCTGAATTTTGTCAAGAATCCGCGAGCCATGCGAAGCAGCAGGAAAGGGAGATGATGCACTGGAGTGGCAAATTAATGTGTAATGTATATTTTCCTTATTAACAAATTGCCACCCCAATGCACCATCCAGGCGAAGGAAGTGGTGCACTGTAAAGGCAAATTAATGTATGATGAATATTTTTCAGAAAAATATTACTTAAGAGTTATTATTAAAACACATAATAATTGACACCAGTCAACATCTTTAAAAATAGCTAATTTTTTTGAAGCAGCTGTGATTTTTAAAACACATGATTTTCAATTCAAAATTACCACAACTTCGTAAAAACTCGCATAAAAGTTTTCCTCACAATGTGTGTCTTTAATATATTCCACAATATATTAAATATTTTCCACTTCGCACAAAAAAAAAAAAAAAGGGGGGGGGGGGAAATAGCTGAAATTAATTGTGCGATTAACCTTAGCTGAACATAAAGATATAATTCGCTATTCATTTCTTCCGTTTCTTGATGTGGAACCATAAAACAATTGTTACCGTTGTTTCAGAAAATAAGACGTGGTTCAGTTTCCAAGCAATTAATTGCCCTGTTGTACAGAGCTTTGTGTTTGTACATATTTTTCTTTAAGATTAAGCAGTTTCTACCGGTGCTTTTCAGTAAAAAAATTTTCTTTATTAGTTCAAAAAAAAAAGAGCACACTACAGAAAAATCTATGTAGTCTTGCAAGTATAAAACAAACATATAAATAAACGAAAAAAAACTGGCACAGAAAAATCCATAATGTAAAACAAATAAATTAAAAACTCAATGCATTTAACTTTAAAATCAATAAAAGACATCGAGATTATTGGACAACTTGCTAAAAATAATATAATATTTATGAAGAAAAAATTATCTATATACTATCTATATCATATTTGGAACAGACACAATTAAATAAATGATTATTTATAAGTGATCTATTCTTTAACTTGATTTGTATTAGCGTTTGCAATACCGGTATTTACGTATACCTAATTCCGATGGATAGTGTTATGATGCAATTTCGTAAAACCGGTATTTGTTAAGGTGAAATACCGGAATTTTCGGTGTTAATTACAAATAACAAATATTTTATTGTGATGAGACTGAAAGAGATGGTACCTGTAAGGTCTTTACTTTATAATTTGAATAGAACCTTTCTTGAAACATAAACATATAAATTAAATACATTTATTCAGGCACAGTTGGACAAACATATTTGGACACAAGCACAAGTTAAACAGGACAACATATAAGTTTCCAAACTCTACTGTTCTTCAGATTTTCCCTCTCTTCTAAACTCTGTTACGGTTACAGTTAATACACAACAGTACCAATCTCTGGGGAACGCACTAGGTCTGCAATTGGCAGAAGCCAACAGCAGCCCATTAGAAATTTAAAAAATAATTTAATACTTCACCTCTTCTAATTATTTAAAGTTAACTTTTTGCTTCCAAATGTTGCGTCAGTTACCGTGGAATGCACCTAATGAGACACTCAATTTTTTTGCTTATTTGGGGTTACCTTTCTAATGGTGTTTCACTAGAAACACATTGAAGTTTTCAGAGCCCGCTCTGAAGCAGTCTCGACTGGTGTCCGTTTCGCTATTATTTTTGATCAGTCACGTGACAAAACCGCATGTGATCTTCCAATGATGTATCATATTCGTCACGTGATCGGGTTGAAAATGATAACGAATTTAATCCGAGGCGTCGAGAATCAATTTGATGGTTTTTGAGCTTAAATCATGGTCTTACCTCTATCCCCTCCGAAGTTATAAAACTATTATTCAATTATTACTCGAACTAAAAACTAGTATTCATATTGTCGGACCTATAAACTGGAATTCCATATTACCCGACCTTCCTCGAGACAAGACAATTGTAGCAGCACCTATGTGTTTTTAAAAGCGATAGAAAATGTAATGAACTTTCTTTAAGTATTAAATACGGTTCTAAAAGCTATTTTATTACATTAGAAATAAAAATAAAGTAGAATTAAATTAAATTAAACTTTCTTTTATAGGTATGTAACTCGAAACGATTGTAAGAACAGCTTTTTTATTTTTGGGCAGAAATGCACGTAATCTTAATAGGAATAACTGCAACAAAATGCTCGATAAACGCTGAAAAATTCAATAAAAACCAATATTTTGAAACATGGGAACAAAATGGAAATCAGCGATAAAATATTTTCTGCAATACAGCTCGACAAATTGAAGTGTACAGAACAGGGCTAAAGCTGAGAAATATTCTGGATTTGAAAACAAAATCTGAAAGAGTAAGGCAAAAAAAAAAAGAAATTGTCACCGAAAACCAATAAAACGTATGTTAGAGAAATTCCTTTCGAATATTAGAAGACTTGCAGTAGCTGAAAAAATAAAGTGTAGCAAAAAGGGAGATTTATGAATAATTGCGTGTTAGAATAATCATTATTCTTTTCAGTTAAATTCATTTAGAAAAATTATTATTTTCTTTTTTTGGAAAAATATTGCAGGTCAACACTGCTTTAGTTTATAGTGTCAAATTAAATACATGGATAAATAAATAAAACAAGAACCCATCATTTGAATGCTTCTTTCTAAATAAGTTTGCTACCAGATAAATAATTTTGTAATAGTCATACAGGGTTAAATAATATATCAAATAACTCAAAATCAGTTAAACATGATTTATTTTCAAATTCAATACCAGAGTAATCATTTGAAGTAAATTTGGCACGGTAGTATGTACATATTATAAACAGTCTACCATGGCGTGGGGAATCCCACATTTCTCCCAAATATCTAAAACCGGTTAAGTTAGTGTTCTGACGCATAAGATTTATTTATTTATTTATTTATTTATACCTCATCAATCACCACCGTACCTACCCTGACGAGGGTTTAACCGGATGTGGTGATTGAGAGGAAAGAACAGATAGAACAAGACAGCACAACAGATTTTAATATACAAAGAAGGAAATACACCCATGGCAAAGGTGGGACTCGAACCCACGCCTCTTTCTCTCCGCGCAGGGAGGCACCGGAGCCAGTCGATTTGACCGCTCAGCCACTGAGGCCCTGACGCATAAGATGCATCGATAACCCTAGCAAAAGTGAAACTAACTGAATATACCAAATATCGACACGTGATTTAGGGTGGAGTGAAAAAGGCAAAAAACAAAAATTTTTTTTAAATTTTAATATTTCCTGACTCAACAAATGGTGCTGTTAGGCAAAAAAGACACTGGAGAAGAATCCCAGCGCAATCACTCATCGTCTTCAGGTTCCACACAGGGGGTCAAAGAAAGGAAAATTAACGTCAAAAAGTTTAAAAAAATCAAAAAAGAAAAAATATTTTTTTTAAATTTTAATATTTCCTGACTCAACAAATAGTGCTGTATGGTAAAAGATACACTGAATAACTTCGTGAACGATTGACTTAAAATCTTCTGGCAAGAATGAGCTTTTTTTATCATTCCGTGCAGGTAACGGGCTCATTTTCTTTATTTCAAACCAGGATGGCGCGTAAACTTTTATGACATATTCTACTAGGAGCTTAAAGTGTTCTGTTGGTTCTGCGGTCGACACATATAGGCGCAGAATTCTGTTGACTGTAGTGAGCCACTTTGAATGAAACATCGTCCCGGGACTTCTGTTTGCTAAATCTGGAAGGCACTCCCCCGTGGATACTGCCCTAGAAGTATCGAAGAGGTATTTTTGGTCTGCACTGAGGACTTTTTTATCAATTTCAGGCAGAGCAACTGGAATAGAAACAAAACTTGTCACAGCAAATGTTTCGCACGTTTCCAGAGATTTTCCAATTGTTCCGGAAAACTGGTATGGCCCAGATGTCTTTCCGTCAATCTTCTGGAAAAGGTGGCGAAGCGGTACATCATTAGTATGCAATAAGCATACAAACCAGTGTAATTTATATCCAACAAAGATTTAAAGCCGTCTAACGGCGCCATTTTTCTTCCCAATATTGACATTCGTTCCATCACACTCAACAGCAACCAGTTCAAAAACTGCAATCCCTTTCTGTGTAAGGAAGTTGGTGATGCTTTGTATAATATCCGCACTAGACCCAAAATCCGGCGTCACATGTCCTATATAAACAGAACCAGGTTCTGACAACAAGAGTTTAGGAGTATAAATTTGCTATTTATGAACGAAATACATTTTCTAGCACTGACATTTGACAATAAGGTTTTAATAAAACAATTTATTAATGAAAACGTAATTAATTAATATTAATTTTACAAATAATTAATTATTTTATTTTATTTTTTGATAGAAAGGCATTAAAAACTTTTTTAAAAGGCAATACAAATTTTCACTGAAGGTGTGGAACCTCAAGATGGCAACATTTTGATCTGAAATTTGGAGAAAATTTGTTTCAAGCAGTTTCACACAATATAATAACTCAGGCAATGTGAATTTCGGGAAAAAGTTTTTTCGCTCCACCCTAACGTCCATTCGGCTAACTCGAATGTTCAAGTAACATTTATCTTTTATGATTGTGTTCGGCTACATAAAAAAATGGGCTAGAATAATCATCCAAAATAATGCTGTTCGGATTAACAGCATTATTCTAGCTGTATAGCTTCGTTTCAAGTTGTCCATACTCGTCCTTTCTTAGATTGTCTATAATGTGTCTAAAATTATACACAATTATTGACAACCTTACGCTGGTGGTTCATCACAATATTCTTAGATCCTCAGTTCTAACTAAAAGTAAAGCAATAGCGATGCTTTTTTCGATAATTTTATTTGCATAAGCCTGTAAATCGCCATTCTACTACATTAGTACGTGGTTATTATTAAACATTCTGCATTTCAAACAATCAATACTTTATACAGTAAAACCCCGTTAAAACGCGGGTGTCGGGGGACAAGTTTGGCACACGCGTTATAACATAACCATATTCACGAAATAATACTCGCTTTTGTTGCGTCATTTTTAACTATCAATTACTCGTAACTTTTTATCAGTATAGTATAATTTTTTTTTCTTCTTTGCTGCAATTTTATTCACTGTAATTGCTGTGTATTGAAGCACACATCTCAGCAGCGCAATAGCTCAGCTGAGCGATAGGTTATAAACCAACTGTGCTCCGAGAAAAAAGGTGCTTAAAAATCACTATGTTATCAACATGGGATTGTAAAAAGGGAGAGGTCTTAAGAAAAAATTATATTTGGAAAGGGAGGGACACGCTTCTCACAGGGGAATATGTTTACTTTTCTGGAATGCTAAAGAATCTGGAATACAAAGGTTGATAGCGCTATAAAAGAAGTTACACACGCATAACTAGACTTCTGAAAATGGAATATTTAAGCATTGAAGTGAACAGTCCCTGACAGATTGAGTTCTTCCCCTGTCAAGAGAAACAAGTCAGGGCGATTGCACCCGATTTTGAAATCAAGCTGTATGTTCTAGGTTGAAAGAAAGCTATATGTTCCAGGTAGACAGAAAATGCATGAAAAAGGTGTACATCAAGCCTATCACAATAGGGCTTGTGTAGTGTGTCTGGTGGCGGGATGGGTGCTCTTTGGCTAAAATATTTGCGTGCTCGGGCTGGCTTTATTTACAATGGTTAAATTTGGAATCACCTTTAAATGTCAATGATAAAGTGTGGTTTAAACGTCGGGGGACATGATAGTCACCGCGGTATATCCGATTCCGCGGTATAACGGGGTTTTACTGTTATTAGTTAAAATTTCCTTTATCCCTTTTCTTACTGTTTTTGTTATCCGCAAAGGAAAGAGTTAAATGGTGAAAAGGATGCTATGGTACTACAAGAGTTTTAGTAAAAAAAACGTAACATTTGAATGCGTTATCTTAGTCTTATTACTGACAGCAAGGTAACAAGTAAAATGTGTACCATTGTGTGGAAACAGTGAATGATAAAATCATTATTATAGCATTTATTTAAAAATATTTCGTAAACGTATTTTGGGGTTACAATGAACATTTTTTTTATATGCAGATTGTTTTGATCCGAATGTAAAGTATGGGAATGAAAACAAAAATTACTTTCTGAAGCAACGGACAATTTGTTTATTATTTATTTTTTTCTAATTCAAGACATAAAAAATAAAGTAAACATTATGTAATTCAAGCATTACCAACGGAAGAATGAAGAATTAAAAATATTGCGTCATAACTTACTTAGGTAAGTAGCGCATTTTGACTTCACTTCTTATTTTGATTTGATTTTACTATAAGTTCAGCTACAAAATCTTGAGTACTTACACATTTTGCACAACATTTCTTCTCCTTAAAAAAAAAAAAAAAACTTGCATTAAGCTTTATTCTTTGAAATTAATGCGCATACGGCCGTGTATATATTGCTTCAAAAGCTTTTATCCGATTTGTTCTTTTGCTACCTGAAAGTTCCCCTTCAATCGTTTCGAGAACAGTAAAAAAATTATCATACAAACTGCATTTTTCCTTTTTCAAGAAAAAAAAGATTGTTCTGCAAATGATATTACATAAAATATTGCAAAATAAACTTGATCCTTTATGTTCCAAGGAAAAGCTGCTTTTGTCTTTGAACTTCAGAGAAATAATGTTTGTTTATCCTAATAAAACCGTTTTGCTTTTTTCTGTCGTTCCATAAATGCCGACAAAATCGATTTTATATTGCTTTTCAATGCGCCTTTCAACGAAAATCAATGGAAAGAAGTAAAGTGTATTTCATGTACAAAGGTCGTACAATATTATGTTAACCATTTTTACTTAACAGCTTCAAGTAATTTTTGAATGAAAGTTAATTTCCAAATTAATTTAAAGTTTTGTTATTTTTTAGTATTTTCAAAGAGAGATGAAAGGATTGGGTATAGAAGATTTGCATTATATTATACAAATATAGCATTTATTCGTACATTTTAATATATTTTATTCCACGATAAATACACAATTTATTATATGCTACGCAATTCAATGTCGGAATCTATTCTGTTGAAAAAAAATCTCTACTAATAATAAAGTAATGTTCGTGTATCTGAGCCAGCATTTACTTCGACCCCAGAGTTGTTAACACGTGACTTCCGGTTATCTGACCTTATTAGGCAGATACCACCAAAGATGGTAGTTTCTTTGATACCACCGCCCCTTCTTAAGTTTCGGTCCCCTCAGCTTGAAGGTCAGCTTAAACTCAGCGACACCGTCAAGGAATGATTTGCTGACAACGCGTATTAAACAACATTAATTTTGTTGTTTTTTCGTTGAGCGATAAAACTGTAATTTTCATGTGGCAGAAAAGAAAAAAGGTAGCATATGGCTGGTTTAGGTCTTCTTCTCTTCATCATTTTATTTTCGCTTTGGATTGCCATCTTGCATTTTAAACCCGTGCAACACCTAAATCAACTAGTATATAATTGGAAAAAATCCTTTTCATCGTTTTTTCTTTTACATTTTTGATGTGTTTTTTAATCCCTTGAAACACGAGAGTTTTTCAGAAACACTGGCAAAAAATGATCGAGGTTTTTTTTTGACAGAAAACGAATATATAGGTATAGTATAATTTTTTTTTTTTTGGAAATTTCAGTTATAGGGGTGACGAGAGAGCGGGGATGTGGTAAAAGTTACACAAAAATTATTATACAAACAAACTGCAAACGGATCTCAGAGGGGCAGTAGAAATGAAATAAAGCGAGTTACAAGACCGCCCGTGTGAGACACGGGCATGTGCAAATTTACCTGTAACTTTCGGCCGTATCAGACATGTACAGATGCGTTAAGTGGTTAATAATGAGTTAAGAATAAACTGTTTGAAATAACAGTAGTGATAAAAAGAAAAAAAAAAGGACGTATCAGAAGATATACATTGTTTTTTGGAGAATGATGAGAACCTATTATTAAGTAACTAACTAAGCCAAGAGAAACATTAACATTCATTTTATAGCGTTTTTTCCTTAGAGAAAGAAATTCAAAATAAATTTGAGTATCGCGAAAACGAGGATGCGAGTGACCCAGATCGAGGTAATGTAAATGTTGTGTTTGTAAAATTGGAGATTTCGCAATTAACACACAAGAGCAAACTCTAAAAACACTGCTGCGTTTTGTAGTTTGGCACCCAAGCAATAATCTTAACAATTTACAAAAGAATGAATTAGAATTGTACTCGAGGTAGTTCTCGAATGAAGGTGTTAACTTGTTTTAGCCGGCAGGGTGGCGTAGTGGTAAGGCACAGGCCTCGTAAGCCCAAGTTCGCAGGGTTAAACCAGGCCCAAGTCGGTGGATTTTCAAGATGCTGGAAATCGACAGCGCCCATGTCGTATGATTATGCGGCAAGTTAAAGATCCCTTGAGTATCCGTTAGGCTTGGATACTTTCGACTAAATTAAAGATTCTTAGTGCAGCTTGCATCAATTAGAGCTCAGGTACTACAAATTAGGGGGAAACTGAGCGTCAAAATTCTCAAAGTGGTAATGACATTCGCCGATAATGGTGCTACTTGAAAGCTGATTTCCGGGCAATGCACTAGGTCGGCCAAGGTCAGTGATCATGCGGAGCCTCCATTAGGAAGAAAAAACTAAATAAATAAAACAATCAGAAGAAATTTTTTACAATTATAACAAATAGTTACAGAAAATTGATTGATTAAAATTTGTCAGAACCCAAAAAATGATGAAATTTCTAACAGTGCGTGATGTATGAATATGAGACACGTTAAAGATACATAGAGTTTCCGTTTGACGTGGATACTCTCGGGTAAATTAAATTCCCAGGTTAGTTTGCATCGAGTAGAGTTCAGGTGCCGCCATCTAGGGGGAACTGAACGTCAAAAATTGCTGCAATGGTACTTTTCTCCACCAGACCCCTACCTATTAGCCGAGGCCTTAGGATTGCTTACGCACGGGGAGAGGTAGTGGGGTCTACGGATTTTACATGCACATATCCCCAAGTATACATGGTGGTCTTCAGTGGGTATCGAACGCGCGACCTTCCAAGTGGAAGTCCGACGCGCTAACCACTAGGCTACCACGGCCCTAAAGAATTCTTCCCATGCCGGGAATCGAACCTGGCCGCCTGGGTGAAAGCCAGGAATCCTAACCACTAGACCCAATGTGGTGAAACTGAAAGGGTTGGTACCAATCTCTGTTAACGCCCTAGGTCTCCAATGGTTGAGAACCAATGCACGCAGCCCATTAGAAAAACTTGGTTTTTTTTATTTTTATTGAGGTTTCGAATTATAAACTTCTTTTTACCACAGTTTGTACAAACAATATTATACGCCTGATTTTGTGAAACGTGAATTTGAAAAACGATACTATAATGTTTTAAGTGCTCCAGATAATCCATTCAAATACATGTGCACAGGTTTTGAATATACAGTCACGTGTAAGTTAACGTAATATTCGTCTAGAGCAAAGCCTTTAAATGGGCTTTCTGTCAGAATTCCGCAAAATTTTCAGTTTAAAGGATTAAATTTAAGGGAAAAAATGCACATTATACAATTCATTGCTTTCGTAGCCAAGTACCTATTCTTACAAGAATAAATAAATGTAGAAAAAGCATACATAGTCAGCGTAATGGAGTGTTAAAAGGAAATGTTTCATTGCATTCAGATCAAGTTATTAATAAAGATATTTGTTATATGGACGAATAATGAAATGTATTTTATACCCTCTACTACAGCATTAAAGTTGTATCCACAGTACATTTTTATTTTAATTTTCCTCAAATTGGTAAATTCCATTCTTAAACTTTTTTTCTTAAAGCGTTTATTATATATTAATACAAAAGGAAAATGTTATGCATAGCATACAAGTACGATTCTACCATCAACCAAAGCAATCTGCCTGGCAGAATGCCAAGAAGTATCCATTCATGTTCAAGGGAGGAACTGCTGGTATATGGAACGTGCCATTTTTGTTCTCATTCTAGTTCGCTTAGAATACTTAATTTCTTCCGAAATGATGCCACAAGCCAGTTTATAAACTAAGGTGCTTTCAATAAACAGTGAAGCAAACATTCTGATTCACGTATTAAATAAATGCGCATGCAAAACGAACTTCCCTAAAACTAGAATGGAATCGTCCTTTTCTGCCATGCGCAGAAGGTCCAAATGTCAATTTGCGTGGTCGAACTGTACAACGACATGCTGGATGAATTTGCTGCTTGTGCACATTTGATAATTTACATACAGTGGCTTAAATTTAATTAAGAAATAAAACGAGTAAAATTTAAAAAACTTTTTTTTGTTTTGTGTTCAACTTTTTCGATGAAAGAATTCGTTAATCTATCTTTGCACAAAATTATGAATCACAATTTGAGGGTAACCCTAATCAGAAGAAACAATTTTTCTTTCAAGAATTTGGTTGCATTTCATTTCATGCAGTAGGTTTATTTAGTCCATTAAGAAGATTATTCATTAAGATTAGCTCTAAAATCACAAAACAATTTTCAAGTATATGTTTGGTCTTTATACTAATTTACTAACAATACCTGAATAAACATTGTAAAATATATCCGTTTCATAACTTTTCACAAATAATAAACCTATATGTTTTGAGTATTTAAATGAATAGTGAAATAATGAAACTTTTCCCTTGTTTCCTCACTAATTAAAATGAAGTCTTGACGTTCTCAATGACGTGAAGAATAACATTGTTGGTTGGAATTCTTTCTTCAGCATTCAAGCGGAAATCTAGTTGCCGAAGCAATTTATCTCAACTCTGCAAAGTTAATCCATTTATTATTTTTGCCAGATGCTTTTCGAAATGATGTTTAAGTTTTTAAAGAAAGTAAAAAAAAAAGATGAATGATTTCTCCGTTGAAGGATGGAAAAGGAGTGAAATGTTGAAAGCACGTGCTATGTTGCGTTAAATCCCTTGTCTTTTTTTTTTTTTTGCTCCTTTTCAAAAATAGAAAACGATAATGAACTATACCCCTTTAAAAATTTAGCGCAATTTAATTAGAATTAAACAATATTTCACTGTCTATAATTAAGGAAAGGAAAATTTTGTTTGAAGCGTGTGAGAATGTGTTTTTAAATATAAGCTCATTAGCATGGAAAATTATTATTGTGTAAGGTGTTTTTTTTTATGTTTAAAAAGCTATTATTAGACCTATTTTCTAAGATTTAAGTGAAATAAATGATGGTTTAATGATTTCTTCAAACGAATGTTATCACCGATAGGCTTCTATGAAATGTTTCTAACGTTTAAGATATATAAGGAACCGACTGTAAATGATGTCAAGCTATTTTCCTATATATTTGACCCCTTTGTCATAAAATGTCACACTTCAACCTACCCCCTCACATGCCACCCTATGTTACATAAGCATGATCTCACACTTCTTGTTACCCCTCCTCTCACCTTGACACAATTCCCCCCCCCCCCCTTGAAGCGTGACATCATTTATGAATGATACCTAAGGAAGAAGAGGGCCCATTGGGCACTATTCAACTCCCTTTTCTTCTTTAAATTCATTATTACTATGAATACAAGCTTTAAAACTTCAAACTTAGGCTTTGCATTTTGTACTTCTTTGAAGCTGTTATTTCAAGTGATTTGGTCTAATTCTTAGGATCCAAGAAAGTTAGTTTTCTGTTAAGATAAGAAATATGTCTCAGCTAACTAATAGTTTTTTTAGTAAAAAAAAAAAAATAATTGAAAAATATTCCATTATCTTTTAAACAACTAAGATCCATGAACTCCATGTGTTCTACAATATTTGGTCTAATCAACTTGCTTAAAGATGAGCTGATGGGGCACATTGGGACAATCCCTAAAGATACTAAGAAAGCTTTCTCTGGCGTAATAACACATTTTATGTCTTGTTTCATATTGTCTTATACTGCAAATAGGTGTCGCAAACAATGATATACACTTTTTTCTTCTTCTTTTTTTCAATGTTTTTACAACGCAAATTCTAAGCATGTAAGTCCATTGTTCATTACCATTACATGTTTTGACAAACGCGTTTAATGGGCTGGGGTGCTCTTTGTAAGTAGCCAGAAGAAAAAAGATTTGTTTTACACTGTTAGAAATTTCATCATGAAATTACGGTTAAATGACCGACAGCAGTCTGTCCATCTAAATCACAGTTAAATTTACGGTTTGGAACATTTTTCCATCTTTACGGGACCTAACCATTTCCAATTAACTTGGTTAAAAGGCCGTAAAAACAAAAGTTTACGGTTTTATAGCCATTTAAAAGTGGTTTCAAAACAAAATTTTCACCGTTTTTGAATTATTTCGAGACGTAGAAACCGTAAACGAAGCTTGCAGGACTCGAACCCCGAATGCAAGGTGTACAAGTCTTGCTCTCTATCCACTCGGCCACCATCACCACGTAAAGCGGACGTTTATTTATCAATAAATCTTCTTTTCCCACAGGCAAACAGCCTTAAAATTGAGATTTCAGTTTTTGATTGGATCTAAATCTATTTTTGGTCTAAATTTACTGTATATTGACGAAAATCATTTTATTTTCTGCAAATATTAAAATACAAACAAGCTTCAGCAGCTCAAATTATGGGTTCGCTCATTCGCAAACAGTTTGGGAATCCGATGTCTCCAATTTTTGATTTACGTGTGTATGTGTTTCTATTTAATATCCACTGCTTAAGCCACTTTTTTTTTCTTCTTTTTTATATACACATGCAGATTTTAACTGATAAATCCGTATTCCTATTTTAAAACAACGTACGACCGGTTAGGTTTCGCAACCAAGATGGACGCCCGATTCTTATTGAGCGCTTGAAAATTACGGTTAGATAAACGTCCTTTAGGATAAACAGAGAATAAACGATTTTTTTCGCAATCAGTGGTTTGAGTGCCATCTTTTTAATGGTTATTCAACTGTTGTAATTAAATATGGTAAAATAACAATCAAATAAATGGTTATTTTACTATTTTCTTACGAAAATTTTTAACAGTGTAGACATAATTGAAGTTTTTCTATTGATAGCTTTGAAGAAGGAATATTGTTCTTGAAAAAATCTGTTTTTATTGATTGTCTGAGATGCGAAATACCTTATTAGCTCTCATTATGACTCCAGTTTTTGTTTATATGTAAAGTTTTATATAATAGATCTTTTACTTAAAAGAATTCGCTTAATTATGTGGCAATTTCAATAAAGTTAAAGTATTGCTAAAAACTTATTTCAATGAATAGTTATTATAAAAAAAATTGTACCAATATTTTAATTCATATATGTATATATATATATATATATAAATTAAAAATATGTATATATAAAATTGAAAACAAATAACTCTTTAAAACCCCTTTTTAAATTTAGTGTTACCCGAAAAGTAATACACGTAACGAAATTTCAGAATTTTTTTTAACAGACAGAAAAAAAAGAAATATATACCTGCAAAATTTTTTTTGCATACTTAAAACACATGTACTCTTATTAGCCAAAATTAAAAAGCCTAAAAAATACCCAACAAGTTTGTTAGAAAGCTCGTTGAAGTTGTAAAATGCTGCGTAAATGTAACGTCCGTTATTATGCAATGACCCATTACTCCTGCGAATTCCTTTCCTAAATTCCAGTTTCCAAATCATGCTTCTCTTTGTCAGAGGGTCAGTCATTCTTTTCCTACTAGTTCTTGTTGAAAGTACATTAATCTTTTGAAAAATCTAATAACATTAAAAAAAAAGAATTAATAATAAAAAAATGAACAATGATAATAATTGTTTTCAGTTCACAAAACCCATCGAAAGGATTCTCTATAACAAATTATTTTGCTCAGCACTCGTAAGTATTTTAAACAGTTTTGATAAGCGTAAACGAAATCACTGGAGAAAAAAAAAAAAAAAAAAACCATCAATCTTCTTTTAACGAAAGAAAATATCTGATGCTGTTTTTGTCAAATTTCTAAGATCATTAAATTGTGTTGATTTTGTGCCCTTTGTTCTAGACACTTGAATGTTCTTTAATTATCTCCAGGAGAAAAGATTTATTGTCGTTAAATTTTCAGTTGTCAGGAAGATAAAAGGTTTTAAATGTTTGGAAAAAAAAATATTATTTATTATTTCATATGATGTATTCTCCCCCTTCAACACCTCCCCCCCCCCCTTTGGTTCTATTTACTTCAAGATTGGCCCAAAATTATTGTTGGGTGAGTAAATTTTTTTTTATTCTTGCCGACCTTTAGAAGTGATGGGAAAGGCTATAGCCATCATCAGATTCTTTGTTTTGCTGTGGTACTCGGTACCTTTGCAGGTATTCCTCTAATAAAACTGCTAACAAAAAGAAAAGGAAGAAAGAAAAGCAATGCATCAGAGTAAAATTTATACATTAGAAAAGTAACTTCGAGACATTTTTTTACTATAATGAGGCTTTTTTCTGCTTTTATCATGTTTAATTGTGTAACTAATATTTTTGATGACACGAAATACTGTGAAAAAAAAGAAAAAACGCCAGCTAACTTGATGCACCAAACATTTTCACATTCAAAATGCCGACAATAAAACAACTAAAACTACCAATCCTTTAGAAAAGGGAAAATCAAACTTAGAACAAAATTGGCTTTCCTTTCTTGTAGTTTAAAGTATCCGAGCACGTTCGGAGCACTTTTTTAGAAAATTTGTGTAAAAAAAGACAACGAAAGTACATAATTCAAAGTAATTTTTGTAAAAAGTTCATAAGAAGCTAGCATTGTTAAAAAAAAACTTATTGAAAGTTTCTTAAAAAGTTGAAATACTTGTAGAATATTCAAGAAATTTTGATAAAAATATCCTAAATGTATAATATAAATTTTTCAACTAATTAGAAGAGCAAAATGTTTTCAAAATAAAGTACATTAGCTCTCATCTAGGGTATATACCAAAATTTTGAGAATCTGTTAAAAAATATATTTTTTAGAGCTCATCAAATCCTTCTTTATTAGGTTTTTTAAAAAATGACGTAAATATTTAAAGAGCAGTCCTTAATTTATAAAATATTTCTAAAAAAAAATTATTATTTTTGGTATATCCCCTACTGCTATAGGGACGAAATTTGCAAAGTTTCATGCGTATGGAATGCGAACAATATTTGAGTTATTATTTTTGAAGTGGATCAAAATTTGTAAAAAATTTCATTTTAATAAAAATGTTTCTTTAGTTAAAACTTTTGATATCTTTGCTACATATTATGCACATTCAAAGAAAAAGCACTGTTGAGAATCTGTTCACGTGATTTACTTGAGTCATGCCATAAATCGTGTCTGATGCAACCAGTCAACCTTGGTCTGACACCAGTGGACCCCTATGCAACCATTGGCATTGATTTTGCAGGCCCATTGTTTGTGAAGGATACTGATAATAAACAGTACATTCTTCTGATAACATGTGCGGTAACGAGAGCTGTTCACATTGAACTGGTGGGCAATTTGTCAACGGATACCTTTCTTCTGGCCTTCAGACGTTTCGTTGCAAGACGAGGCTTGCCCTCTGTGGTGTTCTCTGATAACGCACGCACATTCAAACGTGCTGAACTGGAGTTAAAACAACTTTGGTCATTACTTAATCATCCTGAAGTTAAACATTATGGTGCTTCAAATGGTATAAAATGGAAGTACATTATTGAAAGAGCCGCCTGGTGGGGTGGGTTTTACGAGCGTATGGTCAGGACTGTGAAAGTAGCTTTACGAAAAACTCTTGGAAGATCCTCTCTAACAGTTGACCAATTACAAACTATTTTAATTGAAATTGAAGGGATGATAAATTCCCGCCCACTAACTTATATTGGAAGTGATTCAGAGGAGCTAAATGCTTTGACTCCAGCGCATTTCCTTCTAGGCAAAAGAATAACTTCTTTACCATCAGTAGACTTCACCATGATTCCAATTTGTCTTCCAGGAAAATCTTGATAAAGGAATTTAATTATAGGGAAAAATTAATGAGATCCTTTTGGTCCAGGTAGAAAAATGAGTATTTTTTAACTTTAAGATCAGCTCATCTTAGTTCAGCCAAAACCAACTTTCCCCAATTTAAGGTTAATGACATAGTATTAATTAAAGATGATTATCTTCCCAGAAATTTTTGGAAATTAGGAAAAATCCTTCAGTTATACCCTGGAAGAGATGGCAAGGTGAGGGCTTGCAGTCTGAAAACTGAATCTAGCATAATTAAGAGGCCTGTACAGTTGCTATATAACTTAGAACTTCAAGATTGAAACTTTTACATATTTTGGGAAAATATTCTTATATTTACTTAAAGTTACTAGAATTGTGTGCAATTAAATATATTGTTTGAAAAAAAACAACTTAATAATTTGAAAATTAATGAGAGTTTGTGCTTGAGTAAAATTTAACCTGAAATCGAATTTTGTATTGCATTTGAAACTTGATATTAATTTCAGTGTTTAAAATTCTAACTCTCCAATTCTGATGTACACATTCAAATATCAGAAGTAACTTGTTTGAAATATTGCATGTATAGTTTCTTTAAATAGTCTTTATATTTTTTGTAGAAGAATTGTTTAGAAGATTGTATAAATTTTGTTAATTGCTCCAAGTATGTAAGTATGTATATTCATTTGTATTTCTGAAAGTATTGTGTTTTTTTTCCCCTTTATGATTGTATAATTTTATTGAATATTCGTTTGATGAACCCCATGAGGTTAATGCTGGGGCAATGTGTTGAGAATCTGTTCACGTGATTTACTTGAGTCATGCCATAAATCGTGTCTGATGCAACCAGTCAACCTTGGTCTGACAATCAGAAGAAGACTTACTTGAAACTCGGATTCCATGCAACGAGGTTGGAGCCTTTTCCAGACACGCTCCTTCAAAAATGCCCGAAATAATATTTTCAGTCTAATTTTTAATTTAGTTGTTGTTCTGTGTTTAATTGTTGAATAAAATTAATTAAAAGGCAAATAAGGACGTAATTTGGTACTTTCATCTTTGACTTGGCATCATTACACCGATACTATTTGTTCTCGAGTCAAGAATTGAAATGAATACCCTTTTTTCATAAGCACGCTACTATCGTAGGCTGTACAAATTTTGTTAAACCAAACAAATTATTTATCCAATAAATTAAAAAACAAAAGTTGTGAAATTAAGTTAAAAGTGATAATTTCAATGTGTTCTGATACCTTAATTAGATTTGGAGTTGAATAACTCTTCTACCAATATTCCTTGTTAACTCTCTGATTAAATCTCCTCAAGTTCGTTTTTCAAAAAATTCTGTACGCTTAATGAAATTTAACAGAAATATTTTTCTCCCTTACCCTGTTTCAAACATGCAAATTAAAACGGAATAGGTCTGTGTATTTTATTTTTCAGGAAAAATATGATAAGATAAAACAGAATGTTTTATATCAGCATAGCTTATTCCTTTACCCCTAAAACTTAAAAATTCTTATAAATTAAATAAACTTTGCTATCAATATAGACAATTTTTTTTTCGGATGTCCCCCCCCCCCGGTGGTTTTGGGTGCCCTAAGCACGTGCTTATTCTGCTTACCGGTTAATACAGCCCTGCTGCTAACTCAAACACAGAATAAACGAGATTCGTTTCAATATCAATCATTATCCGATTGGCGTTGAGACGGCAGCTTTTCTGTGAACGACAGACAGTACTCATTTAAATAAACATTAGTTTTTAGCCTACTTTCCCGTAAAAGTAAAAAAAAAACAAACAATAAAGCATGGAAGAAGTCTTAATGTATCGCAAAAGTATCGTTTAAAATGAAGAAAAGTCAAAAATAAATGAAGCAATGAAATAAATATTGAAAATAAAAAATTAAGTAGGTTTTTGCGATGGAGAAAATGTGTGCCTGTCGGTCTGTCTGGCTGTTCCCCTTAATAACTTTTGAAGGAATTGTCCTATTCGAAAGATTTGTTTTGTATTCGAAAGATCTTGGCAAGGACATATCATTTATGTATTTACCTTTTTGATTTGAACAATTTTTCGTTTTAGTTTGAATAGTTCAAAAATCTTAACATTAGCATCTATGTGCAAATTATGTAAACTCTGGGCGTAAGATCCAAGTTCCTAAGAACAAGCATATTCGAAAAAGTTCTCGGCGTGAAACATTTTTTGATTTGAACATTTTTTGTTCATTTTTGAACAGTTCAAAAAAATTTTAACATTAGCGCCTACGGGGAAATTTCAATCCTATATAAATCCTGATCTAACAGACGGATTTGCTTGCAACAAACAAACTTTATCGGAAAGATGTTATGACGTAGAACACGTACATTCAAAATTCATCGAACGAGCCTATTTTCCTATGAAATTTTTTGGTCGGCATTTTAAGGGTATTTTTGAACGAATGAATGATTAAATGAATGTGTGAAAGAATGAATGAATAAATGATAAAATAAATAAAGGAGTGAAAAAATGCAGAAATAAATGAGGGAATAAATACCAGAATGAGTAAATAAATGAATGAATGAATAAATGAATGAATGACTGAGTACATGAATGAATGAATGAATGAATGAATGAATGAATATGTATTAACCGTTGAAAAGAGTATATTTGAAGTAATTAAGAGCTAAATCTAAATGAGAAAGTAAGAGAAAGAGCGAGAGAGAGCCTGACTAGAAATTTGAAATTATATGTATACGGGAAAGTAGGCTCGTGTAGTTCTAGACAGAAGTTCTTATATTTTTCAGAGAAAAGAAAACATTTTATGATAATAATGAAAAATTCTAGATGCAGTGATACATTTTATTAATTAAGACCTATCTAATAACTCGAATTAATAATATTTAGGCTTGTATAATATCACACATTGAAATGAACGTAATATTTCACTAACTTAAATGAGAAGATATGTAATATATATCGTGTTGTTATGCATCCAATATATATCATAAATAACCGAAGTTTTGATATTCAAATAAATGTCATGATATTTTTTCAGTGTTGAACGTAACACAAGCATTCAAACTAGCATAAAATACTATAATCTATGGGGAAAGTAAGTAATATAATGCAGCGCCGAAAAAGAAAACGAAGTGACAGAATTCAGCCGTATGTTGAGAAAAGGATTTAAAACCTGAGGCAGAATTCAGCCACCAAGGGTAAAGATGTTGAAAATTTTCTCCGCAATTCCTCTTTACCTTTTAAAGTACCAAAAAAAAAAAAAAAAAACATTTCTCTTCTTTCAATTTGATTTAGTTAAATATTTTTCTTTATACCTATTATACTATCCTTTAAAATTCGGGAATGCTATAGTAGTCTTGTCAATAGTAGTCTATAGTAGTCTTGTCAACACTTTGTCGTGAGATTTGAATAGACGTAACTGTTTTAATTATTTACTTATAAGAACTTTGAGGTAGTACATTTACCACTAATGAGAAGTTAACATTAAATACATAAACAAAAAATCAAAGAGAGAAACTCCAATTGCAACGTACTTTGAAATTGATGACAATATTATCTAAACGTATATTATTTCTCTGAAAACTTGAAGACATGTTTTAATATAACTTATAAATATTTGTTTTAATGAGGAATAATTTGTTCATTAAACTTCTGTTTGTGTGATATTAAAATGTGTGGTTACTGTTTTTACTATACTTTCTTTTAATAAACAGCATAGTTTATTTAACGCGCAAGAGTATCTAGTTTGAAGATTATAGACATAAATATATACCGATATGTAAATCAGTTCTTCAACATCTAATGTTCTACTCTGTGTTTTATTAACGTACCGATGTACAGGGAAAATGCATATTCCTTTCAAGATTCCAGATATCGAGATATTCCTTCCTATTTCTGGTTCCATGCTTTCTTTGTTCGAATCAAGCTCTCTTTATGAATAAGTTCTTTACGTAGTTCAACTTCTATTTTCTAAGTTGTCTTCATTGATATCTGGATGAGTACTTGTCACCATTGCGATGAAAGCTTTTCTATTTAATTACTTTTTGTTTTTTCACACACAATGTCTATCGAAAGTTAATTTGCAGGGCGAACAAATTTCATAAAGTAATTTTTTGCGCAACAGTCAACGATAAATTTTAATTTAAGATGAAAAGCTTGAAAGCATTTTATTACACACGGAAATGCATTTGGTTTTCTTAAGAGAAAAGCAAACTTCTCCGTTTCGATTTTTCACTAATGCTAAAATTAAAAATATGCCTGTTTTTTGTCTGTTTAATCCGTTTTTTTCTCAGTTTTCCCCGGTTAATCACTATTAGTTCGAATCTGCATTGGCGCCTAGTAGCCCTCATGGTTTCCTTATAACAGAAAAGCAAACATCTTTTTCCGTATGCTACTAAATAAACGCATCAGCGAAGCGAACTTCGCTAAACTCGAATAAATACGTCCTTCTCTCCTGCGCAGAAGGGTCCAATTGCCTCAACTTTGTGATTGGGTTGAAACGATGTCATTCAACAGTCATTCAGTGCTTAATAAAGACAGTTCATATTTGTGCGGGTACCTCATTGGAATTTCTACAGAATGCTTCAATCCTGTTACAGCTGATACTTGATGCTGTTTATATGACGTTGAATTATCTACTCGTGTAGTCTTTGTCAATTTGATGGACCTCAAATTCATGAAAAGAGAATAGAAAAGACACCAACATGTTCTTAATATTTCCCCCTCTTCTAAAATGTGGGCAAGGTATAAGTTTTAAAATACACTTTGTGCGTACAAAATGACGCATGAGCAGGGTTCGAAATTAGGATGTAAAAGTTAGGCGTCATTGGCACCTAGCTTTTTTGTTTTAGTTGCTAAATACGTTATGCTACACTGTAAAAAAAAAAAAAAAAAACAGTTCAACGTTGCACCATAAATATGATGAAAGCTGAAGGGCTGCTGATGATTGAACCAAAATCGTGGTTCAAGCAGAAGTGCGAAATCTAAAGTTACGCCTTTAACCATAATTTCGGTTCAACCTTGAACCAAAAAGACGAACCCGGCACCCGGCCGGAAACAGAGAGCCGCCATCTTGTCAAGCTGTGACTTGAAGCATTTATTTTTCACAACAGTAAAAGGTAAGTAAACTTCAATGTATATATCTAATTTTTTGTTTGATATTTCTTGTTTTCTGTGTTTGTATGTTATAATACGCACAAAATAGGTTGTAAAGCCTATTTCAAAAATGTTATTATCATATACCGATCCTGTCACCTTTAGTGTTAAATTGACTAATTAACTTTATTCAAAATTTTAAACCTGTTTATATTTATTTAATTTTGCTTCAATATTAAACTATTTTTTTTACCTGATTTATCATCCACCCCCATACATTTTACTTTTGGTTCCCCTGATCTACATTTAAAGTTGTAACGTTGACTTGTTTACATTTTAAGAATTGCATCTATTATCGGGATTTTTACTCTAAATCATTTATTTTTTTCATTTTTATTTCCAAGAATACTTTTCTACGGCATTACCTTTATAAAGCACCTCTTAATTTTTATTTAATTACCTGTTGCTGTCTTTTTAAAATTTATTGAACTTATTTGTTGTTCGACCCATTTTGCATAATTTTTACCCGTAGTTTTTATCAAAGGCGTAGCCGGTGGAGGGGGGGGGGGGGGGGAAGGTTCGAACCCATCTCCAGACCCGAAATTTTTTGAAGTTTCACATGCTGTAAATGATAATTTGAATATTCTGATAAGAAAACCTCATTTGTATAAAATTCAGTTCTTCTGTTTATTTCCGATCCCGTAGCTGAAGGGGTCAAAATTTCTAAAATTTTGCATGCTATAAATGAAAATTTTAAAATTAGTGAGTAAAAGAGAATCTGATAAGAAAACACTCATTTATATAAATGTAGTAAGTTGAATTTTGATTCCAAGGCCACAGCCAGGAAGTTGGGGGGGGGGGGGGGAAGAATCCCTCCCGCCCTGAAATTTTTATATGCTCTGATAGATAATTTGAAAATCAAAAATATTCTGATAAAAAAAAAAAACACTTTCATCAACTTGACCTAGCCCCCCCCCCCCCCCTCGAAAACCGAACCAGGTTGTGGCTTTGATTTGTAATGATTCTTACTTCCTAATCATTCGAACTAACTATTACACCAAGAGCAGGTAAAACCAGTTTTGTATTCAAAACATGTCTACTATAGGAATTTTTTGAGAAATTGAGGCAATTTTGCGTGATTTTCAAAATAGCAGTTTCGTTGCCTTTAACGTTAAATTAACATTTTTTCCAAAATTTTCAACCTGTGCATGTTTACTTGATTTTGCTTCAGTATATGCTTGCTTCTTACGTGATTTAATACCCCCCCCCCCCCATGTATTTTACATTTTGCTCCGGCTTTACACTTACAGTTGTAACAATGCTTTGTTTACGTACTGAAAATTGCATGTTTTCTTATTACATTTATTGCAACATTATTTTTTCTGTCGTCACTACCAAACCACTTTTCCGAAATATTACCTTTCTCTTTTCTGCTCTTTACATCTATATTTTTTAATTAACTACTACCAGTGGTGGATTTTAGACTACTTTTTACTTCCTGGTGTTCTCTCAAGAAATTATTCCTGGATCCGACCCTGACTACTGTTGTATTTTCAAAATAATTAAACTTTCATTTCTCGACCACGACTGCCATTTTACAGAATTTTCACCCATAATTCCTTCTAAAATTTCGTCCCAATCATTCTAACAAAATTAAACAAATGAACCTATTTCAATAATAGAGTTTTAGAAATTAGGGAAAAAGTTGCAATCGGAGATTTCAGATCTCCAAATGCAAAATAGATCTTTTATCAACAAAAACGGTGCATTGCAATACACGGTTGATGTCAACAGAACATTGAATAGACGGCATACAAATCAGATACGCTTTACTGTCAGTTCTTTTATATCTTTACAGGGTGAAGTCTTACTCATCTGGGCGGTCTTAGCCTGAAGTGCCACGAACTACCGCTCGTTTTAGCCTTGGAGTAACATCTGTGCTGGAGCCCCCAATAATTTTTAATTATTGTTATTTGAGCATTTCATGGTTTTTCAATTACGTTTTCAGTCATCTTTGTATGCATATAAATAAATTTAATATATTTGATGCTAAAGAGTGTTGAAATATATTTTTTAAAAAAGTTACATAATTCAGAAATTTTTTAAATGTTCGCTATCAATTAATTATTAATTTACAAGCAAAATTTCAAACGCCATTTTTGTTAAAACTATCTGTTGACGAACATAAAAGTATACATATATTTGCAAAGGCCTTCCTTATGGGAGGGGGCTTAAAAATTTTAACAGTGACTTATATTGCAATTTTGAAAAAATATAACTAAGTAACATATTTGCTTGAAAAATACAATTAGTTAATGATACAGTGAATTGGGATGTTCATATATATAAATATATGAATAAATACATTTATATATATGGAACATTGAATCAATTATTGAAACGATGGACTTCCTACTAGCAATGAATCTGTTCTTAGAATTAAATCAAACAATTAGCAAAAACTGAAATTAAATTTACGTATTAAAAAACAGAAAATTCGCTTTGCAAATTAAAATGGATATTAAGATTGATTCCTGTCTTACACTTGGACATAAAAAATTAAAAGTGTTTATGTTAGAAGTCACCATTGCACCATAAAATGGTGCAGTTCAAACTTCACTTTCATGCTACAACTCTGAGCCATGACAGTGGCTAGTAGAAAGTCCATCGTTATGGTTCAGAGTTGAACCAAAATACCAGTAAAAATAAAATTGAAAGTTATGGTTCAAGGTTGAACCAAAATACCAGTAAAAACAAAATTGAAAGTTATGGTTCAAGGTTGAACCAAAATACCAGTAAAAATAAAATTTAAAGTTATGGCTCAAGGTTGAACCATAATACTGGTTAGAAAAAAAATCGATATCATGGTTCAAAGTTAAACCGTAATACTAGTTAGAAAAATTCCGTAATCATGGTTCAAAGTTGAACCGCAGTACTGGTTAGAAAAAACTACGTAATCATGGTTCAAAGTTGAACCGTAATGCTGGTTAGAAAAAAATCCGTAATCATGGTTCAGTGCTAATCCGTAATCATGGTTCAGTGCTGAACCACATTCATGGTGAAACTAGTAAACCATCATAATGGTTCAAATTAGTACCAACTGTTGGTTGAAGCTGCATTTCACCAACTTTTAGTGAAAGGTTGAACCAGAATTTTTTACAGTGTAGGTGTAATTTTGAAAGAATTCAAATTGCTCAAGCAGAGATAATGCTGGTAGCTGTGAGGAGAGTTATGCAATTGTTAAAAAAATATCGCGAAACATCAAAACCTTACTAAGAAAATTATTGATGAGTAAGATAGAGAAAAATGTTTAAAAATCAATTTTTATCAGTAACTTTTAAGAAAGTTTGTAATTTTACTTATGTTTATGAATCAATATAAACATCCATTTTAATCCGCGCCTGATAAAATAAAATATGAGTTAATCAGCTTAACTAGTTTTTCAACTGTTATTTACAATCTAGTGTTACTTACTTTATTTGTAAGTAAAAATTCACAATTCCAAATTTGAAGGCATGAAGTTACGATAGTCTGTATAGGTATCGTAAAAACTCGAAGTACAGAAGAGTTAGATGTAATATGTATATAAAAATATAACCGTACAGAGTTGTGCAAGATTTAAAAAATGACGAATTGGTGCATTTTGTTGTCAAACTAAAAATCGTTTTAAAAGTTAGGCGTCAAAAGTGACGACTGGATGTGAAGTTGCTGTCGTCAAAAGGGAATTTTTAGTTGCAAAATACGACTAGCGACAGTTTATTTCGAACCCTGCGCATGTGTATAATGAGTTTTCTGAAATAGGCCAGTAACATTAATGAAATTTATTACCAACAAGTGAGGAAAAAACTGACGTGTAGACGCAGCTATTTTTTAGTTTGTTAGCAGATGCAACAAATTCTTAAATAAATAAATAAATAAAAATATAGACATAAAAAATATAAATAAATTAATAAAATTAATTGAAACAAAAACATTAATACCAAGAAATTGTTAGGCAGCAATATAAATTACGAAAATAAATTTCATTAAAATCAAAATACAATAAAACTGTTCTATTGCTGGCAGCAGCGGAACAAAAATATTTGTACGTAATAAAGAGGTGTTCGCTAAAGAGGATTTTTTTAGGCTCAATAATTTGTTGCCGGGTAGTCAAAAACTGTCCACTTAATAGGGATGTCCGCATTTGAGGGGTGTCCGTTAAATGAAGTTTTTCTGTACAACACTTGACGAGATAGTTCGTGGTTGCAAGAGTAAGAAATATTGTGTTTAAATAAACAGGAGACTCAAGATTACGAATAATTTAGCTAAAATTGCTGTATTTTTGAAAGCTGGGGAATAAAAATAAAAATTATACTGGGAGATTCAATAAAGGCGAAAAATATTCAGCAGTTAATTGAGTCTCTCTCAAATATTAATCAATCGTGAAAAATGGGACAGGGCTGTATAAATCATCTTAATGATTTATATCTCAAATTTATTTCATTATTTCGAAATAAATATAGCTCCATAATATTTTTTTGCATTTCCTCAACTTCAGACACATTGAATACCCCTACTTCAAAACAGTAATTTTTTTTACGAAAAGTGAAAAAAAAATTTAAATTACTTATATATTTCACCAACAAAATATCTTCAAAATATCCTTTTATGTAAACATGTCCAAACCTGTCTCACTAATGAACTCATTATCTTTCATTTTAGTTTATTTATTTATTTATTTATTGTGATTCATATTGCGCCAAAATACTGCATAGATAAACCATTATTTTTTACTTTCATTATTTATCACGACGTCTTAATAGAATTGTTCGTAAATAGCATTAAAATATTTCTTGGATTCTACTTATTTTTTGATCTTTAACTAAAGTTTTTGTTTTTATTAGTTAGTACAAGATGATGATATCCTGCTGAATGTTTACAATTTTCTTCAAAATCATTCTACTTCACTGATCCTAAACCGTATTTTCTCTCGGATCTTTATTACTTTAGCAGCATCTAGCATCGGCATTTTTTAGAAAATACGACTGCTTAAAGGAGGACTTTGAAATGGTCGCCGTCATTACACTACTAGAACGTAAAACAAAAGTCCAAATGAATAGATTAAAGATGGCAATAAAAGCAAGCAATACGAAACATATATTTTTCGACTTTGAAGTCCTATTCAAGAAAAAAGGTTGCAGAATTGCACTTTTAGGAGATTTTGGGTTAAGAAAGAGTGTTAAAAAACTTTTATTTGCGGTTATACAGTTATACTAATTTCCAATAAAAGGTCCTTTGCTATAGTTTTTACAATATTTTAATATTTGAGCATCAAAAAATATTTTAAAAAATATGTAAAGAAGAGAAAGACTTCTGTTCTTCAATCTTGAGTCAATGTCAACATTTATCGAAACATCAAAATATATATTAAAAAAAAAAAAGAAGAAAAGATCACACTTCAGAAAAATGAGTTTAAATATATTATGTTAACTGCTAACATGTTCTTTCTACGATTTCTGCATGATTTGAATTTTTTCATTGTTGCAATTGCCTTTCCATTAAATAGGTCTAGTATTATAGCGCATGTTTCATATAATTAATATGCTCTTTAATATGCAAAAATCATTATATTAAGTTATTGAATAGGATGCCTTAGAAATTCTGTTTCAGTCAGAAATTTGTGCTAGATCTTTTACTTTTCAAAATATATTCAAATTAATTATTTTTATTTTTGCAGCAATGAAACGGTTACTCAAGTTTAATTACATTTAATTACAATAGGTTTATTTAGTTTTAAAAATGAGAATGAGCTTTATGAAATGAGCTTTATCTTAATGAAAATAAAATTAATGTATAATATTGTTGACTTTGTTTGGACTTCTGAAGCTGCACTTATAACAAATACTTACGTCAACGTGTTAACGTGCTCTATTTTATTTATGAGGCTAAAATGCCTGCAATATACTTATAACTACTACGATTTAATATGTTGAAGGTGTTAGTAGGTGCGGTCATAAATACGTCACGCTGAGTTATGAAGACACAAGGAAATTATTCCTGAATGAATCTTTCCTTTACATTTAATCATTAGAAGTTACCCTGTTCTTACTGATAAAAAAATAAATAAGCTTCCGGTCTGAAAATAATTTGATATATAGTGAAAAGAGAAATATCTAGTAAATGAATGTAATACAGGAAAACACGTAACGTTAATATAAAAACAAAACAATCGCTTAACAAGAAAGAAAAAAGAAGAAGGGAAAAAAGCGATCATTCTAAAAGCTAAGCTTAAATCGATTTGTTCGGCGACAATACTCATGTTAAGCTTACTATTTTAACAAACCGCACCCAATGATCTCAGTCTATGCTATTACCTCTGTCATTTCGAAAGTGGAACGAAATGAGGTAAGAGGGAAAAAATGTTGCAGAAAAACTTTTTTTCTTTGCTTAGAGAAAAAAAAAAACTACTTTGGAAAAAATGTTTTATTTATACTGTTGCATGAAAAGGCTTTATTTCGTTCTTTTCTTTACGGTATACTATTTATAAGATACAGGTAGACACTTTTCGAAAATAACATACTTGAAAAACCTTCTTAGCTATTTTATTTTATATTTCTAAAGCAACGCATTTCTTGTTATACTTGAATATTCAAAAATCATTGATCTGCACTGAAACAACTTTGTTATAGAAATTTTTTGTCATGCAATGTAATTAAAATTTATTTTATAAGCTGAGTAATTGAGTAGATATTGTTTCAAGCCATGTACTTTTCAGACATTTTTGTAGCGAACACATGCGGAAAATGTTAAAGAAGGATAAATTTAAAACAATTATTTTGCAAAATGTTGTTTTGCGAAGTAGCACATCTACTAAAACTACGCAATTGAAGGCTCAAGCACTTGGAGCGATCTTAACTGAAATTAGTAACCCTAAAAACAGCAGGTGCCTTAGACCGCTCGACCAAAACTGCCTCTGGAGTTGCGAGTTGGAATAAGCAGTTCACTAGAGCTAAAAGTATGCATTTATAGGACAAATAATCAAAAAGACTTTGGGCTAAAATATGAGTACAAGGGGAAAAAACACAACGTAAATAAAGAACAAATTGTCAGGATAAATAATGTAAGCATCTAATTTCGAGACTGGCACTGGAAGTGATGAAGAGGCTCTATGGCAGTCTTGAAATATCTATTAGCATTATTTGATCTGACAATTTCTGCTTTATTTACTTTGTTTCTTTATTTACCTTGTACTCATGTAATGCATTTGTTTACATTTTTTTAACTGGTGGTCTCTAATCTCAAATGTTTAGTTTTCTGCGGAGCTGTTACTACCGAGAAACTTGATTCGTGGCTTTTTAATAAGTAATTAAGTAGATAAAAAAATCTTTCTCTTTAGTTGTATAGATTGATGGAACGCAAGAATTTTATTCAGAAATTGTTATCAAGAAACGTGATTATTTGATTTTAAACAAGTTCTTCGTAAATTTACAGAAACACTCAGTTTCCTGTCTTTATCTTTACAGACATTTTTTTGTAGCGTCTTTTGGATTTTTTGTATTTTAATAAAATGTTCAAGTTTTTTTATTCTTATTTTATCAGTTTTTTTCTAAATTTATCGTAACGCATGGTTATTGCAATAGATCAAACTACTATTATAAGACATTATTTTTTTTAGCGTTGTAAGGGCTACAAATACACTCCGCGGTAGATTGTGCAAACCGACGCGAGTAGTTAAGGGTTAAAGAAGCATCGATTCCAATGCAGGGATTGCAAAAATCCTATGTTTTAACAAAAACAACAATGTTTGAAAGCATGAGTATCATCCTTAATCCGGTATAGCAAATACGTACTGGAGTCTGATGCAAAACGTGCTATCGAGTGGAGAAAATATTCTAAACTTGCATACGTAGCACACTGTAAAAAATATGTCCTGAAATACATAAGAATCTGATAAAAATCATTTATCCGGAGAAATTAGAGAGAACTAAAAGTAGCGAAAAACGAAGTCTTCAAAAAATAAAATTACGGAGAATAAAAAACAGAGAACATTCTACAAATTGCTAGCAACTTATAATAAGCCGCAGCAGTGGTGCCATCTATGAGTACGCATAATTACTATTTCGGGTACACAAAGTCGAAGGTAAGCCACGGGCAGAGGACTAACCAGGGCTAGGTTGCTGTGAGAGTGTGCCACCTCACATTTCAATTTTTTTTGTCTTGCGCTTTGCTCCATCGCAAACGCACCTCATACCCCCCCCCCCCTTATGCTTTAAGGAAGGAATGAGCCGCCGACTGTACGAAAATTTGCAGAACGTAGGAAAAATGTTTGTAATTCTTTCCTACTCTTTTCAAGCGTGACGATTCACACCTGGTGTGCATCCAAGGTCATTCAAAGCCTTGATTAAGCTTTCTTGTTCCGTCTCCAATCTTTGTAGAATGTTCGTTTACCGTTGCACTGTGTGTGACGTAGTGCCTCGTTTGAATGTGATCGCACTCTCATTGGTCAACAAGTTGACTCGCCCCAGCATGCAATTCAGCAACGCTGCTGAAAATATTCGGAAAAGTTAGTAGCGCCTTTTCGTAAAAATGCGAAGGACGTAAAAAAAGAGGGGCCTTTTTCCCGAAACAAAAAGAGGAGGATTCCCCGTATTGAGTTGGCCTGCCAAAAATACCATGTGCTAAGTATTTGTTTTAATACCAAATTTTCTGCTTTTAAATTAAATTGTGTAGTGCCCATGTCTTCTTTTAAATTTTACTGTGCTAAAATTTGGGTCAATGCATGGTTGCCGTTATGCCCCCTTTGCATCAGTAAGCTGTTCTTACTGTTTTAAGAAAAAGAATCTTTGAATAAACATTTAAAAGTGCCTTCCACTCAGTATTTTACTTACTGACAAGTCCTTTATTTATGAAATAAAGTGTTTGGCTTTGATTGAAATATGTTTTCCATTGTTCTGACCCCAACGGCCAAATACAGTAAGAGCATTTTCGTAGCCTTGTATTTCTCAATGAACTGAAATGTTGGAATTCATACGCATTGTATACCTGGTCATTCAGGAAGAGATTCATTAACTCGATCAGATTAATGAGCATTTATATTCCGAAAGTGCCATATGTATTTCCTGTGCCATAATTAGTATGTCAATATGCTGTCTTAATTAGTGCGATAGCGCATTAAAAAAAAAGAAAAGAAAACTTGTTAATGTATGACTTGATTTACTAGTTATTTGAAGCGGTAAAATATTTGGCGTCCAGGGGACTTTTACTTTCTCCCCTCCAAATTTAAAAAAAAGTGAGTTTCTGTTTTGCCGTTAGTCATGCACTGGAAATCAAGTGTCATGCATTAAGAAAATCAGTCGTGAGTGCTACTTCTTACTATTCTCGAGACCATAATTAATATGATGGTTGCTCTAACGCCTATCTCATCATGTATTTAAGTGCAACTAAACTGACATCAGTATGTTGGGTGTTTTGCCAATTATATTGAACTTCTACATTTTATACTGTTTGTTCAAATGTGCCACACAGTATTATTTTGATATGCTTGCACATGTTTAATAATTATGCACTTACAAAAATGGTTCGTTATTGACTAGATAAAGTGTTCTTTTGTGGTGACAAAATAAAAAGAATACATGATTTACAAAAACAAATGTCTGTCTTCAATTTTATAAACACATTTTCTTACAGATGAATTAATTCATTTGAATGCATAAAAAAATATGACTCTAATATTTATCTTTATTCAATTCCTATGAGAATATAAATTCAAACAAGGCAACGCTGTATTTCAACAAACTCGTACACAAGCTTCACCTATACAGTTTTTCAGGGAATGGTTCCCAGGTATGTGATTATAATTATTGTTATTTTTGATGAAAAACAATAGTGCCATTCATACCTACTTCAACATCTAACTAATCTTTTTTTTATCGCGAAACGTGGTTGCAGTCTTATCTGGGTTATTGCGGCTCACAACTGCAACTTGCAATGTAAAAATTTTAGATTATTTATTCCATTTTTAAAAGCTCTTTAAATTATTTTATTTTTATTTATTTTTTTTTTCATTTTTCGTCTGCACCACAGTTGCTCTGTAGAGCTTAAGTAAGAAGTGCGGTAACAGTATATTATACATTTCTTTACAAGTTTTAAACTAGTAACCACTGATCTCAAGTGTTTAACCCTTAAAAGCACGAGTTTTTTTTTCTGGAAACTAATATAGGGTAAGTTATTCATTTCAGTTTCAGGTTGTGGCGGGTGACTAGGGAGCGAAGGGGGTGGGGTAAAAGTTGCTTAGGAAAAATATATTATACAAGCAAAGTGTAAACGGATCTTAGACGGACATTAAGAAATAAAATAACGCACGGGCATCGGCAAACTTTCCGGTAATTTTCTGTCTGTGTCCGTCACGGGCAAATGCGTTAAGTAGTTAATTATACAATTGTTAACAATTTTTAAACTGGTATTCACAGTTCTTACGTGTTCAGTTTTACGTAATTTAACAGAGCTTTCTATGTAGTTGTGCAGACTGCGGGAAAACAAGTTTATTGAACACACTGTTAGAAATTTCATCATGAAATTACGGTTAAATATCCGGCCGCAGTCTGTCCATCTAATTCACCGTTAAATTTACGGTTTGGAACATTTTTCTATCTTTACGGGACCTAAACCATTTAAAATCAGCTTGGTTGAAAAGCCGTAAATACAAAAGTTTATAGTTTTATAACCATTTAAAAATGGTTTTAAAACACAATTTTTACCGTTTTTGAACCATTTCGAGGCGTAGAAACCGTAAACGAAGCGTGCGGGAATTGAACCCGGGTGTATGGTATACCAGCCTTGCGCTCTAGTCATTCGGCCATCTACACCACGTAAAGCGGACGTTTATCTATCAATAAATCTTCTTTTCCAACAGGCAATTGCTTTCAAATTGAGATGTCAGTTTTTGATTGAATCCAAAGTCATTTTTGGTCTAAATTTACTGTATATTGAGGAAAATCATTTTATTTGCTACAAAAATTGAAATACAAACAAGCTTCAGCAGCTCAAATTATCGGTTCGCTCATTCGCGAACAGTTCAGGAGTCCAATGTCTCCAATTTTTGATTTACGCGTGTATGCGTTTCTATTTAGTAACCACTGCTTAAGCCACTTTTTTTTTCTTCTTTTTTATATATACACATGCAGATTTGAACTAATGAATCTTTATTAATAGTTTAACAACAACGTACAACCAGTAAGGTTTCGCAACCAAGATGGACGCCCGATTCTTATTAATCGCTAGAAAATTACGGTTAGTTAAACGTTATTTAGGAGAAACAGAGAATAAACGATTTTTTTTCACAATCAGCGGTTTGAGTACCATCTTTTTAATGATTATTCAATTGTTGTAATTAAAAAGGTAAAATAACAATCAATTAAATGTTTAGTTTACTATTTTCTTACGGAAATTTTTAACAGTGCATTCTTATCAGGAAACGTTATTCTTTGATTTAAACAAGTTCAAATTTGCAGAAACACCCAAATTCTTTTTTGTCCATCACACAACTTTTTTACAATGTTATTATATAAAAAGCACTAAGAACTTAATTAGTCCTTTTCTTGATTCAAATTTTTTACTGCTAAAAAGTAAACGTCATCGCAAACCTTTTAATAATTTTGCTTAATAATAAAATGAACCAATTGATAACCATAAGAACACATGTATTTATTGCTCGTAATATTACCAGCAAAATTTCAAGGTGTCTTATTTTGCTTCGTTTTCTTTTCGTTTCTCTCCTTCTTTATTTTATTTTCTCTTCTTTTTTCTTTCATTTCTTTCGTTTTTCTTCATAAATAACTTCAGTAATTTTAGCTTTACAATTTATATATTCAAACTAAAATATAAATGCTGAATTAATATTAAGGTTTGATTTTTCTCGTAACTTCTTTCACTTGAAAACTACTGAGATTAAACAAAAAATGATTTTGAGTATACTTGCAAATTGGTAATTTATATAGATTTCCTTTTGTTTTCTAAACAGTATATAAATTAATAAAAAATCATATAAAACATCGAAAAGGTTAAAATATACCTAACTGTTTGAGCTGCGTTCCTTTAAGTGACTCTTTTGAATGATTGAATGAATGATTTATTCTTTTTTCCTAATATTTCTAGTGAAAGTTGCACATATTACTCGTACGCACAAAGAGTATTTTAAGTAAAGTTAAAAATGTGCCATAAATAAATATTTACTTTCTTTGTAATTAACAGCGTATACATTGATAGAGTAACAGACAAAATATTGGAAAGATCCAAATATAGTGAAGTATTTATCTTATCGTTCTTTAAAGGCCTCTATTTTGTCTATTTTTTTAAAACATTTCTTCGAAAGTTTAAATTGTCTTTTGAAAAAAAAAAAAACGTTTTTCGTTTGCATCTATCTCACCGCAAGAGTGCGTTCTAGTCGCCAGTAGTTTTCGCCGATCTCCTACCTCACAGCTCAGTGTTTCGAACGCCTTCATATTCGTGGTATCATTTTTCTTCTGAATTTGGCAGAACTCTTAAAAACGGTGAAAGAATACATGCGTTTTTTATGCCGCAAATTTTCGCGTGTGTTTGTGCAATGAATGAATTGATTTCTTACTGATTTTTTTTTCGTTTGGATGCATTAAAGGTGAGTAATTTATTTATTTATTTTTTTTTTTTTGAGTTTTGATTATTTTTATATAAGCTTTGATTATTTTTTAATGCCTCAAAAACAGCTTTAAGTACTACTAACTTAAATGTAACTTACATTTTTAATATGTTTAGGCACAATTCAGAGTGTTCTTTACAGTTTTTTTTTTTTAAATTAACCGTTAACTATGTAAGCAATTTTTTTAAATATCGTCGCAAAGAATAAATTTTTGATAATATATACTTTATGATTGGATATTTATGAGGCTTTGCTATTTTAATTTCATGTAAACCATTATAAGTATATGAATTTTAAATTTAAATGAATTGTACTAGCAAATATTATGCTGAAATTTATTTGAAAATGGTATTGACTGTTTTCTCCAGACTGGTTGTAGACGAATACCGACTTTTCTGTGTTTGAATTAAACTTGATTATAGAAAATAACCATCCTTGTTAAATAAGTTTCATAATTCATCCTTCTATGTACAAAAAGTGCTAAATAGGAGAAATCGTTCATAATCTGTTTGTTGTTATGAATTTTTGGGATTTAAAAATAAATATATTTATCAATATTATTTATTTTTTCTTACATCAATTGGAAGTATGTAATTGCAAATATCATACATGCTTTCAAGAATTTGTATTTATTTAGGGTGTGGTCAGTCTTAATTTTTATTTACGTCTTGCTGAAATCTGAAGTTCATGTGGTTATATAAATATGTAATTTCATTCTTTTAAAGAAGGTTTACTTCTCTAAAATAAATTTTATTAAAGCAGTATATGAATACACTTAGAAAAAAAAAACAATTTCGTTATGCAATCATTGTTCCATTCCTACTGTAATTTTTACTATCGATTATCAGAGTGTAATCATTACGCTTCAACAAAACTATTGTAAGTAAATATAGAAGATACACATAAATTTTATTACTTTGGAAGAATATAATATATCTTGCACGCATGATTTCGAAACAATACATGATTTCTTTTCTTTTTTGAAATTTGCGGCACTTTATTTATTTTACTATTTTTTAATGTCTAATTTTTACTATTTTCTTGATGACTCTAGGAAAGATATTGCAACACTTATTTAAGAAGGGAATACCATTTGGTTTTATTAAAGGTCAAATTCTAAAGTTGCCATATTTTTGTGTCTACATGTGATTTAATAGCATAAGATTACTTCCCAGATAATATTTATATCCAGGACTAATAGTGTCCCTCAATATTTTGTTGCGTATTTAAGTGGATACTTTTATAACACTATTTCTTATAGTAATGAACTTTTTTGCTATTTTTTATTTATGTTTTTTTTACTTATTAGTTTTATTATTATCATTATGTGCATATTTTTTAAAATAAACTTTACAAGAAAAATTAGTGGCACTTGACCTAAACTCATAATCTTTAAATAGTAACTCTCATCTGTATTTAAAACGCATTTACCTTGATAATACTTGCAGATAATTGCCAACGCTTTAAAACGTTGTTGGATTAGTACGTGATAGTTGGGGAACTTTAATTGTTGTAGATTCCTAAATGAATAAATCAAAATGATAATTATTTTGTTCATTTATCATTGATTTCGGTTTATTACATACAAAATGGTATTTTAAAGCTAGAAGGGAGGTACTTTAGTGCCCAGTGAGTGTCGTGGGGGAGTTTTCGAATTTTGAAACAATTCCAAACAGTTAGGGATTCTATCTTTTAAGCTAAACATTTTATCTTATCTGTACGAATATATTTCCTTATCATTTCAAATTTTGATCTATTTTAATACCCGCAAAATCTACGCGGAATGAAACTTTTTTGAAATGGGTAGGATAATTAAAGAATTAGAAGCGTTATTTCAGAAATGCAAAATTTAAGAGCTCACCTAGATATAAAAGTTTTGTATAGATTATCGGTTTGATATAAGAATTCCTTGGAAATAAATAATCAGGAAGAAAAATGAATGAGATTGAAACATTTTCACAAAAAAAAAAAAAAAATATCGTCAGTTTCTTTTTAAATTTTATTTTTTAAATCTCAGTTTATTATTTTAATAAAATATCATGTATTTTAAATAACGAAAAAATCTTTTTAGGTATGAAAAGCTATTGAAAAGTTTGTTCTAAAAGTTTAAAAAAAATTTTCCCGAGAACTGGATGTATTATTCTTATATTTTAAACTATATTCAATTACGAGTGAGACAGAAAAGTTGTAATTTTTATTCTGCGATTTTTCCCTGTTTAAGAATTTTTTATTGTAATGCAAAGAAACGCAATTCTAGTTAATTGGTTAAAGCAAAATAATTCTCAAAAAAATTTCTTCGCAGGCGAGATTGTGTAATTTACTAAGCGCATTATTTTAAACTTGTTTATTAAGTAAAATACGTAAATTTCTCTTAATTGCCTCATGGTTTTGATTATTATCATTATTATTATTGCTATTATTATGTGTCATTTAGCATATTTTTAAACATATAATCCTAAAAACATGTAATATATGAAGTTATTTTTTCTGTCGAAAAATTTATTTAAATGTTTAGAGATTTTTTACAACCTATCGTTAGATTATTACGGTCAGCTGTATTTAACACGAGGGCCCCATAAGTTTTGTGAGTCGCTAGGTCATAGGCAGTAAATACAGCCAAAAAGTGTAAGAGATCGTGGTAAAAACTTGTTGGGCTTGTTCAGGTACACCCTAAAAATTTGTTCAGAACGAACATTAATTTTCGTTAATTCTTATGTTGCGGCCCGCGTAAAATAATTGTCATGTCTATGCAGTCCAAGAAAAAAATTCTTGAATAGGGCTGATTTAGGTTTTTGAAATTATTGTTTTTATCTCTTCAGATTGACATGTTGCATTTAAAACCAGTTCAACTCCGAACACAACAGGTAACTGTTCTCAACAAAAACGATTTAATCCTGTAAAAGTTGTTTTTCTGCCAGAGGAATGTCAGAGCAGGAAAAATTACTTGTAGTCGATACCGCAGAATTTCAATAATGTCTTTTCAATATAATCTCTGCAATGTACATTATGATTAACATGGTAGGGGAGACTGAGGATACATGATTCCCACTTTTGTTTTCAATTTTTTTTCTCTGCTGTAAATTATCAGTTTTCAGGCATTTTTTACATAAACACTGGGTAAGGTTTTCTTCTCTCAGACTGTATTTATTTTACTTGAAACTAAACAGATAATTTCAGTGAAATAGCTTTTTTCAATATTTTTCTGAAACGATCATTCATCTTCACACCACGAAGTAAATGATCCCTTCCCAGGGGATACTTGATCCTACTCTAAAATTACATAGACTGTTAAAAAAAAGTAATTATCTGTTTATTTTAGTTTACTAAATAATATTTCTGATAATTTATTTTCTTTTCCTCTTTTTTCCTTACATAGATTTTAGCCATATTTTTTCTTAAGGAGGAAGAAAAGATAGATTTTTAGTCAATTTTTCTAAATAGCTTTACTTAAACTTTATTTTACTACATTTTTATTACGAAGCATTTGCTCGACTGACGAAAATCTTTTATTTTTCAGAGAAACTTCTTCTAAGCAAAAAGGAAGAAAAAAAGACTAAAAAGTATTTTTATGCTTTGACAGTAATAACTGAATATTACTTCATAATATTAATGATTTTTATAAACATTTATATTTACTTTTAAAAAGAAAAAAAAAGAATATTCGAGATTATTCTCCAAATATCAATTTCAGGAGAGAAATCTCAGAACAGTCTCGTTCTCGGAGAATATTCATTCTTACATTATATACAGGCCTGATAAAAACAGTACCTAAAAATAAAACATAGTGACAATACAAAAATAAGAAGGAAAGATATCTTTTTTTTCTAATATTTATCCTACTTTTCTGTAAAATTAAAATAATAACAATAATAATAACGCATGAGAAAAGGCCCAGTGTATCGTAAGAAAACCGTTAAAAATAAAGAAACGTCAAAAATAAGTGAAGTAATTAAAGAAAGATTGAAAAATTAAAAATTTGAGATTTGTAAAATGTGTATCTGTCGGTCTGCTGGTCTGTCAGTCTGTCGGTCTGTCCCCCCCCCCCTAATGACTTTTGTGGGAAGTGCTCTATTCTAAAGAATTTTTTCTTTTGCATTCAAAAGATCTCGGCAAGGACATCTAATTTCCATGTTTTACTTTTTGATTTGAACATTTTTTTTTTCAATTCTGAACAGTCCAAAAAATCGCCTATGTGCGAAAATGAAGCAAATTGTGTAAACTCAGAGCATAAGAACCAAGTTCCTATGAACACGTTTATTGAAAGAAGCTCTCGGTGTGAAAAATGTTTTGATTTGAAAAAATTTTGTTTCTTTTTGAACAGTTAAAAAAAGTTAACATAGCACCTACTGGGAAATTTCGATCCTATATAAACCTTGATCCAACAGACGAATTTGCTTCGAACAAGCTGTATCGAAATGATGTTTTGACGTAGAACACGTACAGATGCGAATTTCAACAAGACGAGCCTATTTTAGTAGGAAACTTTTTGATCGCGATTGCTAAAGATATTTTTGAATGAATGAATGATTAAATGAATGAGTAAAAGAATGAATGAATAAATGATAAAATAAATCAATAAATAAAAACATAAATAAATGAGTAAATAAAAACGCGAATGAATGTATGAACTAGTGTGTGAATAAATATGTATTAACCGTTGAAAAAGGTATATTCGAAGTAATTAAGAACTAAAGTTAAATAAGAAAGTGAGAGAAAGATAGTTGCATTATAAATTTAAATTTTGTGCATGCGGGAGCGTAGGCTCGTATACATTTTAGAAGGAACTTCTTGTTAAAAGCTATACACAGGACCAGTTTTTATCGAAAACTTTTTTGTTGGTGCTTAAGGCTTTTTCTTGCTAGTAGTATATTAAGGTGATAGCGAGTTAAATGTTTGAATGTGTTGTTTTAAAAGTGTGCTAATATATTGAGATATATTGAGTTAAAACGTATATACTTATTTTAAATAATTTGAAGATTCACTATATTTTTTAAAATTTGAAACAAAAATCAATATTGTTAACTTGAAAAATGACAGAACTAGTTATGATTGCGAGTAATTGCCGATAATAATAAAAGCCTTATAATATTTACTTTCTCATATGTGGGGACTCAGCTTGAAAAGCAAACTGAGTCTACAGATCCCGATACATTCTCACAAAATCTTAATTTACAAAACACCTGTTTTTAAGCTTGCCTTTAAATTAGTTTTCTCCTCTTATAGAGAATAATATTAACATTGATGCTCTAGGTTTAGATAAAAAATATTTCTTAAAATCACCACATTTTTATATGATCCGAAAGGTGGTGATACAGTGGCCCACGAATAAACTATTTTATCTTTAAATGGTAAATACATGATTAATCATTCAATGACATTAATTAACTGTAATAACTGGTACTTAATAAATATTAGAAAGTCCGGTATCGTCTAGAGATAATTGCATTAGTGTTCCGTTTGTAGGAAAAATAAAAAGTTAGCAAAGTTTAAAATATGACGTCTTAAACTTGAAAGTTAAAATATATTAGAACACAGCACACCAAGGAGATTATCTTGTTCCTTTGTCAAGTGTACTACTAAAACTGTGTGTGTTTGTCAGTCTGTTTGTCGGTAAGGAATATTAAGGTTGGTATTTTACAATATTTTTATTACGAAGCATTTGCTCGACTGACGAAAATCTTTTATTTTTCAGAGAAACTTCTTCTAAGCAAAAAAGAAAAGAAAAAAAAGACTAAAAATTATTTTTATGCTTCGACAGTAATAACTGAATATTACTTCATAATATTAATGATTTTTATGAACGCCAAACCGATGCTAGTTGGCCTCTAATTTGGCTAGATTTCCCCAAGTTGGGTCCCAAAACGCCTCGCTACCGGACTGCCCCGATAAGTAAGACGCAATGGTGGAAGATAAATATTTTATAATATTCCCACTAGTATCCAATAAGTATTGTCTTTTAAAGTTATAAAAAAAATATTGAACACAAAAAAAGCTCTTCTTAGAACCTCGAGCACAGATATAGAGGGAAGATTCCCCTGAAAGCGGTACTTCCAAGAATGTAAGGTACAATCAATACAAAATGGATTTTTTTTTTAAGCTGATTGTTGCCTGAATTGTATAAACGAAAATAATATCCCAAGAAGAGGACAACATTCTCTCTCTGTTCCGTCAAAATGACGAAGATTTTAAAAATGCGAATATTAGTAAAGTAAAATCATTCCGTCGAGAACTTATAAAAATGCACTTGCACTAATCAAAGCTCAAGCAAATTTGAAGACAAATAACGTTATTTAGTGAAAAATAAATTTGAGGCCTTCTAGAGATTTATAATATTTTCTCAACAATAACCGAACGGATTCGAAAAAAATAATTTCAATAGTTTCTAAATCTTATTACAATAATTCATCATCCGATTTTTTTTTGGAAAATAGTCATTAGACTAATGTCAGTACTTTGAATTCAAGTTTTGTTACATAAGTAAAGAATGTTTGGGCACAAAATATCTGTATAATAGGAAAATGATCGTCATAAATGTCCTTCTGACAAATAAAATAAAAACCGCATTTATCTTTTTTGTAATTCTAATGAAGGTTACATTTTTCTATCAATTCTTCCCTTTTCAATTAGCATTCATATGGATCAAGAAACAAAGACAAAATCGTAAACTTTATTAATTGTCTTTCAACACGTAATTGTTTGAACTTACTTTGCGACTTTCGGATTTTCCTCCTTTCCCTCGGTCATTAATTATCAAAGTTATTAGAGCGCACAAGTGTTTCCTTGTTATCAAGAATTATGTTTCGCCGACCATTATTAACCAAGTCCATACTTCTCAGGGTAAAGTTTTGTTATTTATTTTAAATTACTTCAAATTGTAATTCAATTGCAATTTCAAAGACTGAACATCATGTTCTTAAAATGTAATTTTGTAGTTTTATTTTACGTACCAACAACTTTTTAGATACATTTTATTTCTTGCACGTTGAAGATGAAATCGGGGGTCGAACTGCATACTTGATGCAAAACACAAGAATGAAGAAAAAAATGAAATGTCATGCTTATGATGATTGAAAAAGTGTTTTATTGCTTTTTTTCAAGCTGTAAATTTAGAAAAAGAAAAGAAGAAAGGGAAAAAAAATTTTTTTTCGTTCTTTTTTTTATATAATCCTTTTTTAAATATGGCGTTTTATTGTAAGTTCAACTTTTTTATGGTTTTGAAAATTAATTTATAAAATTGAATTCTTGTATGTAATGTAAATGAAATGATAAAACAGTTTTAGATTTATCTTGAAACTAAATTTAACTCTTTCGTCATCTAAAGAAAATATTTCAAAAGCTTTAATTTAAAAAAAGAAGGAAGTAATTACACAAATTTCTGTATCTTTATATATACATATATATATGTCTAGATATATAGATATACACATATGTATATCTATATATATCTATACACATAATATTGGCAGGAACATTCATCATGAGTATATGAAAATTTCTTGTTTATCAGAATTTGATTGAAATTTTTGCATATGTGCTCCACTGCTAGAAATTTCATCATGAAATTACGGTTAAATAGCCGGCAGCAGTCTGTCCATCTAATTGACAGTTAAATTTACGGTTTGGAACCTTTTTGTATCTTTACGGGTTCTAAACTGTTTCCAATCAGCTTTTCTAAAAAGCTGTAAATACAAAAGTTTACGGTTTCAGAACCATTTAGTAGCACTTATGATAACATACTACAGGCTATGGTAATGAGTCATATGCCTAGAAACTTCGAGGCGTAGAAACGATTCATAGCTATTATATTGTGACGGACGACGAGGTGCGCGGACACGGTGGAGCAGGAGGTCTGCCGTAGACGGGGATAAAACCCCGAACCTGCACGTTGGAAAGCCAGTACTTCCATGCTTCCTTGCCAAGAGGCACCTGCTGGACGTCCAAGATCTTGAGAATTTTTTTTATTCTGAGAAAGACGAAGATGCAATATCAAAAAATAATTAAATTGGATATGTTTCCACAACCAGTTTTTATGGCTATTATTTTCATCTTCTCTTCATTTTCGCCCCTTAAGATAAAAAGGGAACTATACAATATGCGATGGAATGCTAATCTTCACACTTTTTCGGTCCGCAACTAAGATGGACACCCGATTCTTATTGACTACGAGACCTAGGTGGCGCTCGTAAATTACGGTAAATTAAACGTTCTTTAGGAACGTTTATGCTCTGTTTCTAGCATAAACGATTTTTTTCAATCAGCGATTTGAGTACCATCTTTTTAATGGTTATTCGACTGTTGTAATTAAATATGGTAAAATAACAATCAAATAAATTGCTATTTTACTATTTTTTTATGAAAATTTTTAACAGTGCCCAAAATACAACCTAGCCTAGCTTAAAAGTCTTAACAACAGTGCCTACAAAGTAGTAGTGGAATATATCTCTTATGTTTTTATAGGTTCATGAACCTAGGTATTTCGCTTAATTAAGTACATGCGTTGCAGAATTTCTTTTGCACATGGGCCCTCGTGCCTGCGAGACTACACTAAAGCTATTCAACTTAATCTGATACTCGGGAAGTTTTCCTTCCCAAAGGTGTAAATCTACTGTTATTCCAATTCACAAGAAAGATTCAGATCCAGGCCTTGTGAGCAGTTAAAGACCTATTTCTTTGACCAGTATTCTCTGCAAAACCATGGAGAAAATCATCGTGGGAAGACTAGATTGGTTTCTGGAGACAGAGGGCAGTCTGGAAGAGGAACAGGCTGGCTTTAGAAAGTTTAGGTCTACTGGACAGCATGTTTCATTACTTAGTCAAAATATAAAGGATGCATTGGACAAGAGGCAAATCCTCTCCGCTGTCTTTATTGACCTAAAATCTGCATATGACCTCGTCTGGAGAGAAAGCCTACTTGTAAAACTGTCAAACATCGGCATCCAAGCCAACATGTTTAAATGGTTTACTGGTATTTTGAAAACTCGATTATGTAGAGTTCGGTACAACAATTGCTTTTCAAGATACAGAGCATTTAAGACTGGTTTACCGCAAGGTGCAGTCACTAGTTGTATACTCTTTAATATATATATAAATGACTTGGTTACTGAATTGAAAAACATAGAAGGCATTCGGTGTCTGCTTTACGCTGATGACCTTGTTACCTGGACTACTTCTCCTAAGAACAAAGCAATCGAGAATATAGGGAGTATTTTGGAAAGGGATTTGTTGGTAATCGAGGAATGGACTGATTTCAATAATATGAAGATCAATCTTGATAAGACATTCGTAGTATTTTTTTCTCTCACGCACCAACCTTTCCACCCAAAGATTTATTACAAGGGTCGTCAGATACCACCATCTGAAAATTTTAAATATTTGGGTGTGGTCTTTGACAGAAAACTTACATGGAAATCTCACGCAGAGGACATTATACGACGCGCTCTAAAAAGACTAAATCTTTTAAAAATATTGGCTCTATCCAAATGGGGCTGCTCAAGAACTACGTTGAATTATACTTATAAAACGTATATATTACCCATTCTTGTCTACTGTTGTGAGCCATTGATTACTGGATCAGAGCAAGTTCTTAACCTCTTTGAGACTTTTCAAAATCAGGCTTTACGTTTGATTACGGGGGCTGTGAAGACAACACCCACTGACTGTATGCTGCTCAGCACAGACAACAGACCTTTCAAGATGATCGTTCAGGAAAGAGCCATTCTCCTTTGGGAGAGAATACTCAGAACTCCTGGGTGTCTGTCCCTGTGGAGCCATACTCTCCCCGTTTCTGAGAGAAATTTGAAAACACAAAATGGATTCCTGCAGGGAGTTGCTGAAATGGTATTTAAATTAGACTTGAATTTCGAAGTCGAACAATTCCCTCCTCCCATTAACCCCATTGACATTAAGGGATTTTTTACCATCCTTCAGCTTATCAAGGACGTCTCAAAAGCGACCAGTGAAGAAGTTTTGAGAGCACTAGCCCTCGAAACAATGGATTCCTTTTACCCCGAGAAGGACTGGTTGAGAGTATATACTGACGGCTCCAAAGTGAGCGGTTGTGTCAACGCCGGTGCTGGCGTTTACTGTGAACTTTTTTGCCTTTACGCTCCCATCGGTATCTACGGATCGGCTTTTGATGGTGAGATCACTGCCATTCACCAGGCCCTGCTACAGCTACAGCCACGGCTAGACTCTTTTTCAAAAGTTGTGTTGCTGACTGACTCAAGGGAAGCAACACAGGCAATCAATGCACCCAGTCACTATCGAACTTTAACTATCGATAATTGCCTAAATCTGCTCAACTGCCTTGCCAGTAAAAATAAAAGAGTAGTTCTTCAATGGTCCACTGTGGAATCCAGGGAAACGAGGCGGCTGATTTCTTGGCAAAAAAAGGGGCCTCTGTTTTACAGACATCAAATCCCAGACTTCCTTTTAAAAATATTAAATGTCTAGTAAAGAACATCTTTAAGGACTCTTTCCTCGAGGAACTTAGACATCGTAATTCCAATAAACCGTGGCTAAACCAAATTCTAGATGTCCCTCAATGGCCTAGAATGAAATCTGTTGCCATGTTTCGTCTTTTATCTGGCCATGACTGCCTAAACAAACATCTATATCGCATCAAGGTGGTCACTGAGCCTTTTTGCACCTTGTGTGACCTTCTCGAAGAGATGGACATGTCTCACATGTTTCGTTGCCCCGCCCTTCCTCGGACATCAATCTGGGAGCGATACTGGACTGCTCGCTATCATTTATAGATTTATTGTTATCGTTTGATTTCCAATTGTCTTTTAATGTGCCATTTGAAATAATAATAAAAAAAAAGTACATGCGCTGCATATTTAAAATTGGTTTACTTGCCGTCTAATATTAAAAATATACTTGTCTACTCATTCATGTCTTATACATTGAACAATTACATGTTTTTAATATAAAATATTTTCCTTCAATCCGGTCTTTGATATTTTGATCAGGGAGGGACATATTTGATTTTTTTCTATCTTTGCAAATTTTTAACTTAAGAATCAGTTCTAAGTGCCAAATAAGTCTCATAATATTTTCTCTTCAAGTATTGTTAAACTTATTTCAATTTCATAGCAGCATTATGTAATTATAGGGTGTTTCTAAAAGAATATCGGGGTTTTTCGCTTTGTAGTATTGTTTTCATAAAACTTACAATCATAATTATAGCATGAAATGAAAGAGCAACTCAAACAGTTTTGTTTGTTAGTACGCGCATGCGCTAGTAGCAAAAATGGCAACTAGTTAACAGAAATCTTTTCTATGTTCTGCAGTTTGCAAAGACTGAACCTGAAGTTACTGTGGAACTTGCATTACGGATTAAGTTCAGATGTCCCCCTCCCTCCCGGAGTCATAATAATATCTGTAGATGGTATAATCAGTTTGCAAATACCGATGGGCTGAACATCACTACTCGAACCCTGGATTGGCCGCAAAAGGCCCAGCTTGTTTCGCATGACCTTCACGCTCACCCGATCTCACGACATGTGATTTCTACCTGTGGGAGTTCATAAACTATCGTGGTTATGTGCCTCTACTACCAGCTGACCTACCCAACCTAAAAAACAGGATTGAGGCAGCTGTTACAACAATTGCACCACAAGCGCTGAATTACGTTTGGCAGGAACTGGACTAATACTTGCTTAGCGCTCACATTAAACAGTTATAAGCTTGTACATAAAATGTTTTGAGTTGCTCTTTTATTTCATGCATTTATTATTATTACGTTTTACGTTATAAATACTACAAAGCGTTTAAACCCCGATATTCATTTAGAAACACCCTATATATATATACATATATATATATATATATATATATATATATATATATATATATATGATTAGTCAATGTCTAAATTTAAAGTGCGTTTAATGTATGGGTTTGGGCAGAAGTTATGAGAATATTTTATGACACATATTAAAAACTATATATTTAATTATACAACACATACATAAAAGACCTCACACACAGTATACCACAGTCCTTTAAAATCGAGACGGAGCCACCTTGCTTTTATATTTGCTTTGCCAGCGACTGAGGAATAGCTGTTCATGTAAAGCCGACCTTCCAATTTTGTCCAACGCCTTCCGTTCAATAGAGAAAACAAGCATTTTATTGGGAAACTGTTGTCAAGAAACTTTATTATTTGACTTAAAGCAAGTTCTTCGTAAATTCAAAGAAACACTTGGTTTCCCTTCAGTACTTTTACACAATTTTTTACACTGTATATTTAGATAAAATTACGACTACCGCCTTACAACAGGGACCATTTTCTCTTCAAATTTCATGGTGAAACACCCAGTATATGCCACCTGCTGAATCATGAATATCATACATTGAACAGGAACATGATTTAGAAGCGTAGGCAACCAAAAAAAAAAAAAAATTCGCCAATAACATTATAAGTGAAATTTAATATTTGTAGGTAACCGTAACTTTGCTTTTTCTCCCCTTTATTAATTTTTTATTATTTATAAAAAGTAGCGTAATATTATTTCTAGTTCCTGACAATGCACTGGAACTGCACCATTTTTCACCAAACGATATTATAAAAACGGAGTGAAAAAAAGTGTTAAACATTCTCAACACTCATTTATCTGATTGCACATTTATCTGCGACACTAAAAGAAGTCGGTGTTGCGAAACTTGACTACTTCAGTACTTCATTAGCTTAACTTGCTTTTGCCACTGTATTGAACCAAAATAGTTGCTTATGTAAGCATAGGCGTACTTCAGCAGTTTACTAAGGTTTTATGACTTTGGAGCTGTTGCGAATGCAATAATATTTAATTAAGACTCTGAGGATAGTTTTAGCTTTTAATCCAACGCAGAGAGAAAAGAAAAATGTGTAGTAAGAAGATTTTTCCTCTTTTAATTACTTCTTTTACGCAACAGTAAATGGCTTAATAATTTGTTTTACTTTAACAAATGTCGAAGTCTGGTGTAAACCTGATTTTATTTACGTTGGAGATATCTAGATATATTTCCAGATATTTTTAAAACTTGATTTATGTTGAACATGTTTTTAAATGAAGTGTCTGACTTTTTTACGAAACGAAAGCGTTTAATTTTTTTGGCACATTAAAAAAGTTTAAGTAGTATGTAATTTTAATTTTTTCTACCTATTTGGTGCGTGCTTAATAGCACTCAGTAGGAAATATAATTTTAAATGAATCTATCAATAAATAAAACGAAATGATATATTCCACATAAGACTGTTTCCAACACGATACAGTCGACTGGTATTATAACGACCCTGCGTTACAACGACCAATCCGTTACAACTAGCTTTGAAAGACAACCAAATGACTTCCGCTTAAGACAATATGATTTCATACTCGACGAGTATGAAGGAACCATTGAGTTCTGTATAATCTAGAGCAGTGGTCGGCAACCCGTCGATCGTGATCGACTGGTCGATCGCGACTGTATTTTGGACAGTTTGTATAGTTTTGAAAAGAAAAATAAAATCAAACGACTTTTCAATTCGAAGGCAAACTTTTTCTGTTCTTTTTTCATAAAATGTTTATTAATTTGGCAGACCATTCGCTGGACCTAAAAAATCTTGCCAATAATATAGAATGTCAATCGTCACATTAACTAAGCTCTGGGTGAGAAGTTGAAGTATGTAACCGCATTTAACATGCGTTTTTTTTAAAACAAAACAAAAACTAACAATATTTTATCAAATTTAAAAGAAATAATATATTAGTCTCTGAAGTATTGCTTTGATGTGAGTTAACGGATCACCTTAACATTATACAAAAAATTTTAAAGTATGTATTTTATAAGCATCAAAATTTGTTCGGACAAGAATTAACCTACAATTTGAAGACAGGTGCAGTCCCTACATATGTGCGCCCCTATGAGTCGATCTTGGTGTGCGGCCAAACTTGGAAAGTAGATCTTCAATCAATTTTGGTTGCCGACCGCTGATTTAGAGTGACATCTGCTATATCGTTAACATAGAGGAAGAGGAGCTCGAGTAGAAAAATTCAATATCCTCTAGATCTGAAACTGTAATACGATGAGAGTAGAAGGCAAAAGGAAAATTTCCATTTTAAGCAATGGTAGGAAGAAAGTACATTTCAAATGAGAAATATGGTGAAATCATGTTCTGCACTTGATAGCTTAAGCCGATAAAACGCAGAATCAAAGTCAAAATTCCACCGGTAAGGCATTTTACATTGTTTATTTCAATATATTTTTCTTGCCGCAGCACAATGTGTTTTGAGATGAATGAAATAATTTATTTCGCTATAATACTACTCATCAAATGTAAAACGAATTCGACTTTTTTCAATCTATTTTGCGTGCTGCTTTTATTTAATACACGGCAATATTGTTTTAGTACCAAAAAAAGAAAAAAAACGTAAAAGAAACTGAACAACGACGGATTCGTTGCTGTTAGCGGAGTGCGGAATCAGTTTTTTCTCGTCATTGCTGGTTATAGTTTTAGCAGACGACAGTTCAAAATTCTCAGAGCTCCCTCCAGATTATATAGAACTCAAAGGAAAGAGCACGATTCTTGGTATAATGATCCACATGATGGTTCTGAACAAGACGAGTAGGAATTTTTCCATTATTACAAATTTGGAATGTTGTTTTTATCTGTATACGTTCTGAACAGAAAAGGGACAGAAAAGGAAAAATTTTAACTTTAATTAACACGTTCACGCCGGGGCAAATATCTACGTTTTTCCGCTTAAGGCGGGGCTGTCTTGTATTCTTACTCTTCGTGAAGGCCTTCGAATTTTTGTATATAATGTTGAGAAAAAATATAATAAACTTATTCTTTTACGACTTCGTTTCTGAAAACAAGTGACTCACCTGTGATGCACGCCGCCCCACGGGATAGTTAAGCGTGACTCTCTTGTGGCTCACGCCGCCCCACGGAACAGTCAAGTGTGACCCACCATGGGTCACGCCGCCCCACAGAACAGTCAATGTGACCCACCGGTGGGTCACACCGACGTGAACGTGTTAAAAACTACTGACAAACCCTGTTTCGGAAGTATAATATTCTACCCAACCTCTCTGAGTGTGGAGCGTTCTTTCCTTTATGCAAAAAATGCATTTCACACCTATCGCAAATCTTAATACTTTTTTGTTTAATCAGCTGACTTAAAATTATATTTCACGTATAAATGCGTATTGTATGATTTATACTTTACAATGTATTTCATAGCGAAATTATTCCAAATTCTGACATAAAAATCATTAATTTAGTCGAATTTATAAAGGAGAAAATAGTACGCGTCTCAATAATGACTGGTTTATATAATAAATAAACTGGTGGTTAAGTTTATGGCTTGAATCCATACGAAGAATGTGGAAAAATCGAGCGTTTAACTCGAGTACTATGTCTCAAGAAGTTATGGAAGAATTCGAACCAAATTTAGTATACAAGTGGACCTACATAGGAACAAGTGCTGATTAAGTTTTGGAGTTCTCGCTCCAAAGGAGTGAAGCAATTGAACATTTTATCAGTTTTTTGTGTGCGTTTTAACTCAATACGTAATGACAGCATAGAACTGAACAAAATTTAGTACACACATACATCCTGATCGGAAGTGGTGTTGATTAAATTTTGGCGACCTTCGCTCCAATTGGGGTGGAGAAATTGGTGGAACGTTTTTCTCGCTAAGCGTATAGCTTGAGAATGTAACAATTTAGACAAGGTATAATAATAATGATCACTTTTCCCATTGAGATACAGTGCGTATCGAAATGATAGGTCCATCAGTAAAAACGAAATTCATGTTGGGAAAAAAAATTTATTATGCATTAAGTACTATTTTATAATATACTCTAGTTCATCCAATGAAAAAATAATGCTTAAATAATATACAAATCATATTAATGATAAACGAAACAAAACAATTGTGAAATTGCTGTTTCAAAAAGATAGGTCTACTGAACCAAACATTAAATTAATAATCAATTAATAGAAAATTTTCCCACCTTTTTTCAAAATGAGCTCATAAATCCTATTCGGCATGGTTTCTACAAGTTTTTGCAAACAGCTGGTCTCGATTTTTGCCCATTCGGAGGAAATAGATCTTTTTAAGTCTGCAGTACAGTTGTACTGCCTTCCACCTGCATATACTGCTCTTGCGAGTATGCCCCACATGTTTTCTACCGGATTCAGGTCCGGGCTGCAAGGTGGCCAATCGATAATATGCACACCATTATCCAGGAACCACTCAAAAGTGGACTTTGCAGTATGAACAGGAGGTTTGTCCTATTGGAACATGAAGCACGGCCCTCCAATGTGCTCTGCTTGTGGAAGAAAATGTTGTTCGAGCAGCTGTTGATAGCCTGCAGCATTCAAGCGATTGTATACAAATGCTATATCAGTTTTTCCTATGCGTCCGAAGCCGGCCCACACCGTAACGGAACCACCACCAGCTTGCCTCTTCTCTATCTCTCTATCGTTACGCAGATCATGCCAGTGATATTGCCAGCCATCTGGACCATCCAGATTGAATTTTTTTTCATCACTGAATATCACTCGATGCCAGTTTTCTTTCCAGGACATCACTTCCTGTGCGAATTTCACTCGCTTTTCCTTGTGATTTTTAGTCAATTTTGAAGCCGCTTTCCTCTTCCTGTAAACTAAACTACCGAACTTCTTTATCACTCTAAGGACCGTTGATTTTGATATTGCAGGAATTTGTTTTCGGGCCAAAGTGGATAAGCTCGTATTTCCAAATTTTAACTCCTTTACAATAGTCCTTCTTTGTCGGGGTGTCACTTTTGACGGCCGACCAGATGATTTTTTCTTACCATAAGCACTTCTAAGTCGCAAAAAATTCCTTACGACATTATGAGATCTGTTTAAAAGTTTAGCTATTTCTCTGTTCGATTTTTCACACTTCTTAAATGCGTCAATTTTCCCCTGTTCAACCAGCGAAAGACTGCAACGACGACCCATTTCGTTTGATTACAATGTGGTGTTCAACTCTGTTTAAATACTTCCACGGCAGCCCGCGTAGTCCCATAGTAAGACTTAACTATGATGGTTATGCAAGTTTTATGGAAAAAAACGTTTTGGTACAAGGATTTATAAAGGCGGACCTATCTTTTTGAAACGGCTTCAAAATAAAAATTTTCATAAAATAAAAAAGAATTATTTATTTTTAACAAATTGCTTTCTAGATAATTATAACGATAATTGTTGAACTATCTGTACCAAAAAAACAGGAATTATTCTCAATTAACAGTCGAAACATTGAAAAATGCGGGTGGACCTATCATTTCGATACGCACTGTAAGTTTATCTCAATGGGAAAACTGATAATTATTATTATACTTTGGCACCAATAGCACCAGGGGATCAGAGCAGAGCCCCCTATATTAAATGTCCTTCGATAAAAGGAAAAAAAAAAAAAAAGGCCGTGAAAAGTTCTCCGATAGGTGGCGCAAATGACCCGCTCTATCAACATTAAATCTCTTTCAAGAGCTAGTTAGGTCTTAATTTTAGTCAAAATTTGCTTTCTTTAAGATTTTGTTTGCTGATATGTATAAAATTTAATTGTTTATGTAATTTAAACACTCAGTTCCTTAATCTTTGTCATATGTATCTACTTATAAAAGCAGTATTATGAGCAAAAAACTAGCGCCCTCTATCTAAAAAACGGCGGCCAAAATGTGTGTGAACTTAAAGCGCTATCGGAGGGCATTTAGTATAGGGCGCTCTGATCAGAGACTGGGATTTGCATTATATTGTTGCCATTTTATTTACACGTTAACAAATGAAAGTCTTATCAATATTTTTAGCATTTTGAGCCTTCGCTGGCAGCACAAACCTTTTTATTTAGTTTATCTGGGTTTAAAACCATTTTTCTATACAACTCCTTCATTTTTTAAATAAGGGTTTGTATCATAATAGGGATATTTGGCAAGGAGCAATATTTACACGAAGGAGATAGACCGAAATTTCTGTGATGGCTACAACAGTCTACTTTTATTTAATATTAATTGCCCAACAATTTCTTCCATTTCGTTGAAATAAAAGAGAACAAAAGTGACATAGACAAGTCATTTGTCTAGAATTATTCTCCTTGAACTGCTATTTTTGCCCATTCCGAACGAACTATCAAAGATCATACGTCTCATTTGCAGTAGACAGAAGCTTTGAATGTCTAGCACTAGTTTTGAAAGAGTTTTAGATTCGAAATCGTTATTGATTTGTTGTTAAATTCATCATGGTTTATCTGTTATAAATGATGGTTGTTTCTTATAAGTAATTTTCCTGTCAGTGAAAAGGTTTATTTCTATGCGAATTTATCATTTTATAGTACTCACCCTTATGTGTATGACTATTGTTTTAGATCAGACACAGAAAAAGTTGTCTGACGTATTTAAAATATATGCTTTTCAGTGGCATATGTTCAAGAAGGACTTTCAAGGCATGATATCTGACTTATTTAATAACGAACATTGTGGAGAACCACGAATCTACTACCTATATCAATAAAATTATCTTTGACAGCGGATTATGACTGAAATCGCATGTCCTATCAACAGAAAGAATTACTGCTTTATCTGAACTTGAATTAAAACAAGGTTAATTTAATTAACAGTAAATAGGAATACGGCTTCTCATTATTATAAAAATAGAGGGGGGGGGGGGAACTACAAAATCATGGATTCTGTTACAGAAATTCTAAACAATAGACATTTCAAAAAGGGAAAAAGAGTAGAATAAAACCTAAGTCAGTAGGAAATATTCGTAAATTTAAGGTTAACAGGATATCATACAGTTTAAGATAAAACGTCAAATGATGTATTTATTTGTTATTAGTTGGACCTTTAGATTTCATTGCCTTTTAATCACACGAATATCCAAAAAGAGATTTCAGTGGAATTTTTGAATTAATGATAAGTCACAATAGTTTGCACTTTTCGACTAACTCATTAACTACAAAGGACCATTAAAGAATGCTTAAATTTTGACAATGTGTAGCTCTTGAATTTGAAGATAGGAACGTGCATATTACTTAGTCAGAGACTGTCAATGTTCTCTTTTGTGCTTTAATTTTGCAGTTAAATATATTATGCTATAAAAAGTATGAGCAAATCAAGTTCTTAAAAGCGTACAACGTTTGCCTTTGTACATACGCCATAAATAAAAAAAATATTCGCATAAAAAAACGAAATAACAACATATATGAAATACCAAACATCTTTTTATGAAGTAGGTTGCCAGAAATTGATAGGGATTTTACAAAATGAATTGCTTCGATAAGAAGAAAAGATATTGCATAGTCAAATTTAGAAAAATAAAATGGTTTCATATCCAGAAAGATATTATTTAACTGGGTCATTTCATTAATTATTTGTCATTTAGTAGGGGATTTTTATTCTTGGTTTAATGTATATATCCTGTGTTCAAGAGTTTTTATAACGAAAAAAAAAGAAGATTAAAAGAAAATTAAACTGGATATTACGCAAACTGCGAAACTACTTTATGAAAAAACCACCTCACGCATATAGCCTAACCATAAAAAAAGACTTTTGCGCTACGTGCTTTTAGCCCTATAAAAACTGAAAAAGAATAGATTAGTGCCTTCCTTACAAGAAATATAAATCCCTGAATGGAGATCTTAGATGCTTTTTCTTTTTTTCTTTTTCAAAAAAATACTGTGGTCAGCGAATACTAATGATGGTCCGAAGACATCTTTTGAGGTTCGCGATTTTTTTAAACATAAGAAAGCAGATGAGAAGAATACAAATGGGCTGATAAGTACAAGTCTACAATAAAGACATAACTTTGATAAATTGATCGTTTTAGTAAACGTGATAATAGCGAACTTTAAAGTACTCGAAGTAATTGCGTTTCGTGTAATGTGCTTTCATTAGTGTAAACAAAAATAGTTCTTATGCATGTAATTATTGTTAATTCGTAGATTAATCATTGCAACAAACTGCAGATTTTAAAGTAAGCTTAGTTCGCGTTATAACACAGAAAGTAAAGGTCGCTCTAAAATTTAGCTTTTATTTCTTGAGCTATTATAATATGAAGGGTGCACTGGAAAAACGACCCATACTACATTTTGAACTTTGCTTTATGTTTTATTATAAATTATGTATTATAAATGAATATAAATTATCTATTATAAATTTATGTATTATAAATTTGAATTTGTGTGTTACGGAAAAGTAGGCTCGTAAAGTTAAAATTAACATTTAAATCGGTGAGTGGAAAAACAGTACTAGTCCAAAATCGGTCATTTTTAGATACCTGGCAAAAATTACTCTAAACATTTAGAACAGTACGTTGCAATGAGAAAGAATACAACTGACAAGACCTCCCACTAGGCATGGCGTGAACAAACAAAAAAACAAATTTGAAAACGAAAGTTGTTTTTGCAAATATCTCACAACGTTTTCTGGACTAGTACTGTTTTTTCCACTCACTGATTCATTTATGTTATAAAATAATTGAATAAAACATAAAGAAAATTTCAAAAAGTAGTATGTCACTTAGGTCGTTTTTCCAGTGGACCCTTCACATAGTGATTTTATTATGTTAGGTATTTCGTGCGCATTTTATTATATGTTTGTTCCGTTGTGGTAACTTATAGGACTGCATAATTTGCTACATTCTCGGAAACGTTTGCTCAAATCTCAAGAAACTTTCGTCGTATTTGACAAAATGGGTTCGTGAAAAATGCTCCGAGTAAACCTTTCGTCAAATTGACAGAATTTGTGCAGGAACTTTTTACAGTCACGGGATCGAGCGGGGAAAGAATCGTTGTAAATGAAGAAATTTGCTTGACAAATAAAGCATCTTCGAAAATGAGTGCACTGATGGTCGTTTACTGGTCCTATTGAGCTTGTTAAACACTTCAATATTGATCATAATACAAAAAACTATAATCGTAGCATCAGTTTTGAGCAACTTGTGTTAGAAAAAAGCAATACACCGGAGTTTTTCAGGTTCACTAAGGAGAAGGGAATTTTGTTTTTGCGTATTTTATCTAGTTCTATTAGTTCAGAAAACAACTTTTCAGAAGCTAACCAATTTTTAATTAAAATTTAATTAAAGAGTCTAACCAATTTTTACACGTTCAGTCTTCTATGAAAAATAAGGAGGGAGGGGGAATTTAAATGAAAGAAATAAGTAAATATCTTTTGGCACAAATCAAAACGTTAGATACAACGTAAAATAAAAATATTTTCCAAAAAGTTTACCTTTTGCATTTTTTAAAAGTGTATTTTAGTTGCATTTAATCTTTTGCATAAAAATCGGCTTATCTCAGATAATTGAATAGTTTATAAAAGGTTGTGAATAGTTTTTTTTTTCCCGCATACTGAAGCATTAATTTTTATAAATTGTGTAATGAGAAATAATGGAAATATTAGTTTATCTTGGTAGTGTTATTGTTTATTATTATTATTATTCCATGAGAATATTAAATTTTAAAAAGATATATGATTTCATGACCTAAAAAAAGTTTTTCAAAGGGTCATTTTATTTTTTAACATCAGAGCACTTTTAATTAATCACGTAGCACAATCTAATGTTGCAACATAAGCCAAGCGCATGTAACATTAATTTAGTTAATTACTATGATGATAAGTCACTCTCTTTCAGAGAAAGAATGAATCCAAAACCCAACAAAAGATATTAAAACAGTTAGTTTATTTCATAAAAATAACTATTCTTTTTGCTTTGTATTCTTAATTGAATTATATGTAATAAAGTTTTTACTATGATTATTTCACATTTTTAATTTAAATTATTTTAATAAGAAATACGATATTTAAAGGCAAGCAACTACCTCAATTTTATGTCTATGAAAATAGAAGCTGAATGCCTATATTGTAAAAAAAAAAAAAAAAAAAAAAAAAACAAAAAGACATTCATCTGGAAGCAGGAAGCGAAGTAATAAACAATAGATAGCAGCTAAAAGCACTTAAACGACTACAATGAAGATCAATAAATTTAACTGGCTTTCTGGATAAACTCTGCAGGATAAAGTTCTTGATGCTAAGTTACACTGAGATGATTAAAGTAATCTACTTAACGAAAAGAATTCGAAACTTCTGAGTAATGGTTTTCGTGAAGAAAAAGATTATTTGCTTTGCTACCAGAATCTAGAATAATTTTCTCCCAAAAGCATTTATTCTGAAATTTACTGGAAAGGTTTCGTTATGCAGTTCTATAGCGTAATGAGGATATTATTGTATATTACAAATATTAAAAATGTCAATGTAACGGGGGAGGGGGGAATCTATTTTTACGCAAAAATATTGTTCGAATCGTTCTAATAAGGAAATTTTACTACTACTACTACTAATTATTATTATTATTATCTTTAAATTTGTTTATCCTGAGTATGTTTTCTTCATCACGACTTCTAATGGAATTCTAATTCTTCTAAATTCTGCTTATCGCTCAGAATGATAAATTCGATCCGGGAAATAATGTTAAAATATTTACTTCAGATTATTTTTAGTGGGAAAAAAATCTATGTTTACAAAATGCAAAACTTAAAATATATTTCTGAACGAAAAATTAAGATCATGTAAATTTTTCAAAAGAAAACGATTACCACATTATACATTTCATTAATTGTTTGCCAGAAGATATTCAACTTTAATGAATCATTGTTTTCATTTGTAAACCGTAGAAACGCTGCAGCTTAAAAAAAAGGAGTAAGAAGTATCCTAAAGCTTTGAAGTTGCTTTTTTTTTTTTTTTTTTTTTTTGCGTAACAAAAAATTAAATGCTTTGTGCTATCATATCTTTTAAGATGAAATGAAATGTGTTTTATTTAAAGTTGTTGCCAAACGATGCTTACAAAATGATGCTGGTGAAAGAAAAAAAAAAACGAAACAGCTTAGGGACTGTTCATAAATGAAGTCACGCTGTTTCCCATACATTTGACCCCCCTCTCGCCCTATGTCACAAAATGCCACACTTCAACATCCCCTTATTTGTTATATGTCACGCTGTGTTGCATAAGCATGATGTCGCAGTTCTTGTTACCCCCTGTCACCTTTTTCTTACTCCATACGCCAGTTGTCAAAATTTGTCACAATTTCACGAACCCCCCCTCGAAGCGTGACATCATTTATGAATGTTCCATAAGAAACATTTTGCTCCGTCTGCATTATTTGTTAGTTTTCCTTTTTTTTACATATTAGTTCATATCCTTGAACCCAATTTTTGGGTGTTTAATACCATTACACGCATTATTATTGGATGACTTTACAAATAAATATTTTATTGAAAATAATAAAAAGGTTTCTGTATATACTTTTTATAAAAAATGAGCAAAACTTGTGCGAATCATTTCACCTGTTCAAACTATACTTTTTGGTGTTTCCTTTTTGAACGTGTAACATATCATTTCATAACACTGATGCATAATAGGAGAAAAAATAGTTAAGTGCAATTTTACCATCAACCAAAGCAAACGGGCTGGCAGAGTGCCAAGCAGAATCGATTCACGATCAAGGGAGAAACTGCTGGTATAAGGAAAGTGTCAGTTCTGATCTCGTTTTATTTCATTTAGCATACTTGATTTCATTCGAACTAATGCTATATGCCAGTTTATAAATTTAATTGCTTCCGACAAACAGAAAAGCAAACATTCTGCATAACTAACTTCCCTAAAACTCGAATGGATTCGCCCTTCTCTGTCAGGCGTAGAAGCGTCCAAATATCAGAGCTTCGTGATCAAACTATATTCTATTTTGTTCCGATGCCATGCGTGTAATATTTGTTAAAATGAATAGAAAGTTTCATCAAGTTTATCTATAGGAGATGCGAGATGTTAAAAAAAATAGACTTAGTAATTCTTATAAAATAAAATTGTTTAATTAAAAAGTCCCGTAATACAATTTCTTACTTCATTCATAAAGATTTGGAATTGGAAAAATATATTTACGATCAAATTTTGTGCAAGTCCTAGTCCGGCAGTGAAAGCTTCATACTATGCATATGTAATTTTCTCCTAAACTTTGGATTTTGATTTAGTATTTTTCATTTTAACAGGAAATTTCCGAATTTACAAACATTTTATTTTCACTATATTGCAAGCCACAAGCTTTCATTGAAATTCCTTTGTACCGCAGTGAAACTCTCATCTTCAGGCTTCATTCTTTGGCTTGTCTGCATAAATATTTCTCCTCCTCCTTTGTTGTAAACAAAGTCAGTAGCGGAAGCATAACTGAATTAACATATAAATAGCTAACCTCTTTATACGATTTGGAAAATAAATTCCAAAGACACACTGAAGACTCATGAATTTCAAACGAAAACGAAATTCTTGACAGAAAAAATAATTCTTCCCTGCACATAAAGAAGTTACAGTGAACCAGTCAATGCTTTCAATGAGAGCTATTTATTTGTTTAATGGAGTAAAATATATTACCTGGAATATTATGAAAAACTTTTTACTCGCATCGACCATGTTTGTACCCTCAATTCAGTCAACTTGTTTAAGTAATACAGTTATGTCAATTGTCCATGTAGAAATGGTGTTTTGTTTAAACCATTTAGTGGAAGTAGGGGTAGTAAGATATCGTCGAGCAAAACTAAATTTCCATATTTTCTTAACTAATTGCACTCGGAATCACTTGGATAATATACTATCATGGCTGTAAGAGAAGAAAAGCCGACTTTGGTCTTTAGCTCAAAAGTGTGTTACAATGTCATCTAGTAAAAGTTGTAACTTTGTTATGGTTTATCAAAACTGTTCGATAATTGCCATTCCAAATAAGTGTAATATTGTTAACTATAGTATCGAAATTTATATGAAGTTTCAAAATACATTTATGTAACTGTAGTTTGATGTAATTTCTTACACGAAATGGATTCGGTAAAAGCGGCAAAGGGGCCGTTCATAAATGACGTCACGCTTTTTCCCCATATATTTGACCCCCTCCCCCCTTTTGTCACAATACGTCACACTTCAGCGGACCCCCCTCCCCCCCTTTGTCACGCGTCACGCTATGTTGCATAATGCAGGATGTCACACTTCTTGTTACCCCCTCCCTCCCCTTGTCACACTTTGTTACAATTTCACGAACCCCCCTCCCCCCCTCGAAGCGTGACATCATTTATGAATGACCCCAAAGCTAAGTCGTGACCACTGGGTAGAGGAGGGTGGGGTAGAACAAGCTAGAACCCCTTTCTGCACCAACACACTGGTTGTCACATTATACACTCTAAAAATAGTTTTAATGGCTAACTGACATGCTTAATTATCTCACAAACGCAAATAAAAAACAGTTAAAAACTAAGTCGGTGGAAATGGCTGCATAGTTAACAGTTTCATATAAAATGAAGTACTTGAGGCATTTCTGTAACTCTCCTATAAAAAGGAGCTAGTAAACTTTTAATAAAAGAAGGATGTGAAAACGAAAAGGAAATGAAAATTAAATATAATATAAATAAACAAGAAGTTCCGTCTAGAACTATACGAGCCTACTTTTCCGTATACACCACCATCAAATTTATAATCTAGCTATCTCTCTCTCTCTCTCTCTTTCTTGTTTAGCTTTAGTTTTTAATTGCTTCAAATATACCTTTTTCAACGGTTAATACATATACCTTCAGTCATTCATGTATTCATTCAATCACTCATTCATGTATGTATTTACCAATTTACTTATTTTTTCGTTCATTAGCTCGCTTATTCAATCGTTTATTTCTTTTTTTATCATTTATTCATTCATTTGTTCATCCATTCTTTCACTTATTCATTTAATCATTCATTAATTCAGAAATATTCTTGAAAATCCCGATCAAAAAATTTCATAGCAAAATAGGCTCGTTAGTTCTGGATTAACTTTCTATTTCTTTCTATTTGTACATATTCTGCGTTATAAGAGCTTTTCGATAAAGTTGGCTCCAAGTAGATCGTTCTGTTAGATCAGGATTTATATAGGATTGAAATTTCCCCGAAGTCGCTATGTTTTTTTTTTTTTTTTTTTTTGAACTGTTCAAAAATGCACAAAAATTGTTCAAATTAATATTTCACGTTAAAACCTTCTTCCAGTATGTTTGTTCATGGGAGCTTGGATCTTGTCTCCCGAGTTTACATAATTTGCTTCATTTTCGCCCATAGGCCCTAATGTTAAAATTTTTTGAACTGTTAAAAATTAAACGAAAAATTGTTCAGATAGAAAATGAGATGTAATCGCCGAGACATTTCGAACGCTAAAAGAATTTTTTGAATCGGACAATTCGTTCAAAAGTTATTAGGTGGAAACAGACAGACCGACCGACACACTTTTTACTCTTTCCCCCATCGTAAAACCCTACTTTCAAATTTTTTACTTTTCTTTATTTAATTACTTGACTTATTTTTGACTTTTCTTGATTTCTAACGATATTTTCACGATACATTAAGCCTTTTTTCATGCTTTATTATTATTTTTTTACTTTTACAGGAAAGTAGGCTAAAAATAAATAAAACGGATAATTTCTTTTTTTTTTTTTGTTGTTGTATTTTAATGTTGTCTTTAAAGTTTTCAGAACTCCTTTTCATTTTTTTATCAGGGGAGATGCTACAGCCGGAATACTTTTTGTGCGTGTATAGGCGAACCAATTATTCAGTGTAAGGTGGTTAATTTTAAATTTTGCAGGACGGCCGCTCACTGCAAGCGACATTTGTTAAAAGTTGCATAAATAAACTTAAGTTAAGAGTTAGGTGTTTGTAAAATGGAATTTATAATCTTTCATAAGGATTTCAAAGTTTAAATTCATTATATTAACTCAAAACTGCAGTTATGAGCTTGTTGACTTTTATGATAATGATGACGATACATATTTTTTTGCCCTAACCCAAACAGCCACAGTTAGTCACATTAAATTTTATTACACATGCACATTTTTGGAACGTTATGTTTATTTAATAATACTTCATAAAACTATTTTAAAAACTGGTGTCGGATTTGGTTTCATTCTGAAAGATTAGTGTATTTTTTCACTTTTGTAACATTTCTTAAGCATTCATTGAAGCTTAAACAAAATATGTTTGGCGTTAGTTTAGCATCAAAATTTTACAGGCAGAAAGTTTGAAATTTTTTAGACTACACGCATATGTAATTAATTAGCGAACATAGTTTAGCATTTTAAAAGTAGAATTGTTTAGTTTTAAAATGTTAATGTTCTACGACCCTAACCATTGTTTTTCTTCTTTTTAAATGAACATAGCGGAGTTTCGAGGACAATGAAAAAAATTCCATTTACAGTTATATATATTTAAGGAATAAGCTTTACGAAAACATTTCATTGTTAAAGTTTTAAGAGTAATTAGAATGATTATATGCCTAACTGATGCCAGAAAAAAAGTATTTTATTTACTTAAATCTAAAATGTACACTTTGGACATTTCCTTCGATTCCAGGACTTTGAAAGAGCTAGTTCTCTTGTTTAATTGCTTTTATTTATCAATGTGTTCGCCATTAATCGATTATTTTTTTCATAAAATAGTACGAAAAGATTTCCCTTTTGTGTTTTCTTTGTTTAAATATTCAAACTAAATACAATTAAATTTATTTGTACACTTCTTATTACTTCGCATCTCTGAGCTTTAAAGTTAACGTTTAACTAACATTTTCATTTAGTTGTTTGCTGTAGCTAAAAACTTTTTTTATATCGTCGATAACTTTTTTTTTTGCATCCAACAACAGTTTCAACGGAACAAAAAGCAATTATTCTTTTTTTAACTGCATGATTATGTTAGAAAATGACCTCTCCCTCCCAGTTCTTTATTATTATTATTATTATTATTACTGTAACAATAAATTACCATGTTACGCCTATTTTTAATCAACGATTAAAAATAGGCATAATATGGTTATCGGTGACATTATTTTACATATTTAGACTATGTATATACAAGCATCTTAGCATTCAAAAAATCAATAGCTCACTGAAAACGTGGTGCAATAATTCATGTGCTCAGAAGCAAGTTAAATAAAAGACTTTTCTTTAACTTGTTTAGATTAAGATATATTAAATTTTGCTTAGTATTTTTAATATCACCAACCTACTGACAGTACTTTATATTTTTCATCATAAAGAAGTATACTGTTTTGTTTTTAATAAAGTTAGTGACTTAACCGTTTTGGCAGGAAAATATTCTCTGACTCAGATATGACATTCTGACTAAAAATACTTACCAAAATAAATATCGAAGGAGTACTGAAGAAATAAGCTTCCACTCGTACTAAAAAGTGTTAGTAGAAAAGGAAACTGAAGTGCCTTACGCATTTCCTCCGCGTTGCAGACTGTTTGGATGAAAAGAGCATATTTCATATTGAATTATATTGAACTTCCGGTACTCTCAAAATACGTAGGAAGTATGTTTTAAGGAATTACTCTTTAATATTATTTAAAGCGGGTATCCTCGATGTACACATTTAAAATAAGCATACCGTTTGTGTCAGTTTTACACCAAAAGAAAATAAGGAATAAGATGCAACAATGAATGAGCTTGTTACCACTAAACGATATAACAAAATTCGGAATAAGTTTTCGCTGTAATGTATATGGATAATTACATAAGAAATTGTTGATTTTTATAGGTTCTTTATTCTAAATACTACTCAATCATACACTGTTAGAAATTTCATCATGAAATTACGGATAAATAGCTGGTAGCAGTCTGTACATCTAATTCATCGTTAATTTACGGTCTGGAATATTTTTCTATCTTTACGGGACCTAAACCATTTCCAATCAGCTTGGTTAAAAAGCCGTAAATACAAAAGTTTACGGTTAATAACTATTTAAAAATGGTTTCAAAGCTAAATTTTTACGGTTTTTGAACCATTTCGAGGCGTAGGAACCGTAAACGAAGCGTGCGGGAATTGAGCCCCGGGTGTATGGTATACCAACCTTTCGATCTAATCATTCGGCCATCTACACCACTCAAAGCGGCCGTTTATTTATCAATAAATCTTTTTTTCCAACAGGCAAACTGCATTAAAATTGAGATTTCAGTTTTTTATTGGATTCAAAGTCATTTTTAGTTTAAATTTACTGTATATTGACGAAAATCATTTTATTTGCTGCAAAAATTAAATACAAACAAGCTTCAGCAGCTCAAATTATGGGTTCGCTCATTCGCAAACATTTCGGGAATCCGATATCTCCAATTTTTGATTTACATGTGTAAGTGTTTTTTTTTTTAGTAACCACTGCTTAAGCTACTTTTTCTTCTTCTTTTTTATATACACATGCAGATTTGAACTGATAAATCTTTATTCATATTGTGTCGGAGCTTATGAGGACAAGGTGAGATTAAACGAGTTCCAGGCGCCTTCCAAAACGCATTGAATAGGATGTGTTGATTCGTTAAGACCGACAATTTAGCAGAAAATATTATATTTGAGTAATGGAAGATTTCATGCCTTTATCTAGAACACGTTGAAGTACTGTCTTTATACGAACACTTCTGAATGAATGAATGAATACACGAATGAGTGAATAAATGAATTAATAAACGAGTGAATGAATGAATAGATAACTGAGGGAATTAATGAGTGAATAATTGAATGAATGAATGATTGAATGAATATGTATTAACTGTTGAAACAGGTACATTTGAAGTAATTATGAACTGAAGCTAAATGCGAAAGAGAGAAATAGATAGATTATAAAATTTAATGTTGGTTATACGGAAAAGTATGCTAGTATAGTTATAGGCAGAACTTCTTGTTTTCTTTGTTATAATATTAATATGCAAAATAAAAGATAATTTTCGGAAAAAAGCTATATCTTATCAAAAAAAAAAAAAATGCATTTGATTCTCTTTAAGTTTTCCTTTCAAAAGAACGTTCCTAGTTTCTTTAATGTAAAAATGCATTTTATTTAAATAGACTAATGTATCCAAATTTTAAAAAAAATATTTTTGGATGAGGACTTGAACTTTAATTAAAGAAAATTTTTTTACCTTCTTATTTCAAGTTACACGTGTCTAGTAAATTTGCGTCGTACTCATTTTAAAATTACTCAAGGAAAAAAATAATTTGTAAGGTTTTTCCAACTTATTTTTCATAACTTAGAATGAGGTTTTTGCTCCAGCGCTTAGGCAATAATTAGTTAATTTTGCATACATTTCAATACAAAAAAAAAAAAAAAAAATCAGGAAGTTTTAGCGTATTTCCCTTGGCCAGAGAGCTTTACAACCCCCATTAAGAAATTAACTTGAAATGTGTTTTCATTTTAACTACAGAGAAATGTACTTTTTTTTTCAAAACTTATTTGCTTTAGTTTTAAAAAAACCTTCATAAAACACTTTTAATGAATGAAGAATTTTTTTTTTTTTTTTAATTTATGAGATTTTACCAACCCGACGATTGATATTATTGCATATATGTATATAAAGTGCATTTATCAATAAACTTGATACTTAAAATATTACGGATTCCAAAATACAGTATTTAATTTCTTTTTAAATATTTTTAAGGCTTGTAAAGTAAAGTTGAGTAGTGTTAATTTATTTGCTGTAAATTTAATAATTCACTTTGAATTTACAAAGCACACAGTTGCTAATAGATATTTTCTGTGGTGAATTTCACGTCTAAAATTTATGCTGAAGTACAGAACACCATTCCCTAAGTTTTATTTAAACCCAGTAAATTGACTCTTCAAAATTTGCCTTATGAATTATAAAATAAAAATAGTAAACATATTATATTTTATGATATAAGGTAAAATATTTATCTCGTTACACTCTTTCCGTATTTTTCTTACGATTTGACTCAGCTTTGATTTCCCAAACGGCTCCATACAAGAAAAACAATTCGCCACCAAACAATGTAACCCAAAAAATACTACCACTTAATGATGCAAGAAAGGCAAAACATCCTGAGGTAAGTGGAATTTGAAAATCTGGGAAAATTGCCAGATATTTTTCTTCTCGCTGCAAGCGAAGAGTTTCTTTGAGGAAGTCAAGATTAGGGACCCATATCTCCTTAATGATGAGAGTGCTAAAAGATCACTTAGATTATTCGATTTCCTTTGCTCTTTCTGGCGAGATTAAATGTCCCACAGAAGGAAAGATCTTTGTTACTTCATTTCTTATGATTTCGCTTTCATTATCGACCTCTGTCATGAAAGCTTTTACGGCAAAGTATTCTTTGACAAAACATACTATCACAGTTAATTGCACGTAAATTATATATATGTCTATTTGTGTGTATTTATTTATGACACGTTTTGTAGACCTAGGTTATAAGCCTTAATTATAATTTAATACTGTACATCGCAGAAATATATTCTTTCTTATTTATTTGTTTACTGATCCTAAAAGTACTTTTAGGCAAATAGTTAAAATGTTCAACTATCTAAAAAGGGATCATTATATTTTGGGTACGTCGACGGGGTGGCCTAGTGGTAAGACGCAGGTCTCGTATGCCCAAGATCGCAGGTTGAAACCTGGCCCAAGTCGGTGGATTTTCAAGATGCAGAAAATCGTCTGCGTTAATGTCATATGATTATGCGGCATGTTAAAGATCCCTTGAGTATATGTTTGCCATGGATACTCTCGGCTAAATTAAATTCCTAGTGCAGATTGTATCAACGACAGCCCAGGTGCCCCATCTAGGGGAAACTAAGCGTCAAAAAAATGCGGCAATGGTACCACACTCATTGCGGTGCCGCTGAAAGAGTTGGTACCAATCTCTGGGGACGCACTAGGTCTGCAATGGTTGAGGACCAATACTGCAGCCCCATTAGAAAGAAAAAAAATGCTTTGGGTACCTGGGGCAAAATAATTCTTTGTTGGATCTGAATAAGCGGATTTGTAAATTATAAATATAAAAATTACAAAAAAAATTCTCAGCAACAGCGGAAACGATGTTCAAAATCACATTTGTAATTGTTTTTCTTGTACTTAACATGTAAAGGAATATAAGAGAAATGGACTCTAACGAGATCATTTTGCCCTTACTACCCAAACAATATTTGCTTTCTTGATTTTAGTAGGACGGATTAATTATAGTTTCTTCGCGAAATTGTTATTAATTGATCATTTAGGAATATTAAAATACCGTATTCTGGATTAAAATTAAAATCATTTATCTTATTTAGATACTTAAAAAAATTAATTTAGGACAACTTACATGTCAAATGTATGATATCTGATTCCCTCAAGCTTTTACGTTTTAGGTGAAGAAACATATCTGATCACTTCTTTTGCTCGCATTGGCTAAAAAATGGGCAATGTCCTAAAGATTCGCCCAATATGAAAGTGAGATACAAATATGTGGTATAAATTTTCACCATTTAAAAAAATAATGCAACAGTTTTTTCTTTTATTAAATTGGTGATTGATAGATTTCTGATTATTTTACCACGTCTTGATTATGATTCAAAACGATGCTTAAAACATATTGAGCGAACAAGCTTCCGAAGCACAAAATATAAATAATTTTATTATACTAGTCCAAAAAAAAAAATGTAACCATAAGAATTGAGTACGGGAGGAAAGTTTATTTCAATTCAAATATTAAAATCTATCTTGCCTCTATACATTTAATCTAATCAATGCATTGCTCCCCGGCCGCAGATGTTGCACAAATCAAACATTTGAGTTTGCGAGTTTTTTGCTTACAAAACAATGTAAAACCTTTCTGAAAACAATAGCGGATAAAACGGAACTAAACTATCAGGAGCAATACTATCAACGGCAATAATATGTGATACAAACTCATATTTGCTTTTTGTTGATTTGTAATGCCACAGATTATTTGTATAGTATCAATTCTGTTGGCGGCATGAGACATTATCTATCCCATCTCTCTCTCTCTCTCTCTCTCTCTCTCGCTACATATACGTATATATATATATATACGTATATATACAGTAAAACCCCGTTATACCACGCGTCAGTATACCGCTGTGACTATCATGTCTTCGTTTAAACCATCCTTTATCATTGCCATTTAAAGGTGATTCCTTACTTACCTTTGTAAATAAAGCCAGCCCGAGCACACAAATCTTCTAGAGCTCCAATTCCCCTATCACACACACTAACAGGTAAAGCGGTATTGTAATAGGCCTGATGTACACCTTTTGGTTTATAACCTATCGCTCGATAGACTGATTGCGCAGTTGAGATGTGTGTGCTTCTTGCACAGCAATTACAGTTAATAAAATGATACCAAAGAAGACAAAAAAATATGCGATAAAAGGAAAGGCACGAGTAATTGCTTAAGTTAAATCACTATACCGCGGTTATGTTATAACGCGGGTGCCAAACATGTCCCCAGACTCCCGCGTTTTAACGTGGTTTTACTGTGTTTATATACACCATCCACGGCTAGAAGTACGTAATTTGCTTTTTTATGCTAAACAAACTTCTTCGGCGGCTGTGGCACACGGCTGGGTAACGCAATTCAATGGTTTGCTATGAAATGAAAGCATTTCTGCAACATATAATATTTACAGATTTTAACAGCATTGTTGGAACATACAACAATTAAAAATCAATTTGTGAGAAAAAAATGCTATGTTTGTCCAAAAGATAGCAGCACCCTTTTTAAAAAGGAAATCACATAAATCATAACTTTTTAGAAATTAATTTATCAAAAATGGAGTTCGGAGATGCACAACTGCGGTAAAAACTAACTTTTATACCAAATTTCAACTTTCTCGGCCGAACCGCTTTCCCAGGACGTGCGCAAAAAACAAACACAGACTCTTGTTTGTTATAGATACATAGACAGGTATAGCTGTTTCTATGTATCATAAAAGCAGGAGTTTGTTTTTGTTCGCGTTTCTTCCATCTGTTTCGCCGTAGGCTATACTCTCTCATAGACTCTCTCTGTATGAGAGTGAGGCCCCATAGGCATCTCACTAAATAACTATACTGCTTCGGTTTCCCTTGAATATTATTATATTTGTTTATGTTTAAGCTATTTTGCTTTATTTTTTGACAGGCAGAAAAACGGAAAATATTCCATGAGGATGTTTAAAAATTAAAGACAAAATTGCCTAACGTTATTCCTAGCAGTGTGAAATGAAAGAAACTATAGGGAAAGCAAAGCATATTTTATTTTTATATTCTTTTACTTTTTACGTATAGTTTTAGATTTTCTGCGAATACGAATTGGGCTCTTGGGAATCAGTTCAAAAATTTACGTTGGAAAACAACTTTTCCAAGAAATGGTCTTTCTCGCGGATTATTTTTCTTGATTAACTTTTCTTGCTCTAGTCCCCTAGGATTTCGTTTTGCTAACTAACTAAAAACTGAGACTTTTTTCAGAAGTTAGCCAAAACTATTCAAAATGTTGCTTTGAAATTTCACTTTTAACTTCTTTCTCCTCCTCCCCCCCCCCCCATCCCCACTTCTCTCTATTTTGTAAACCTTATCCGTTAGACCACCAGCTGAAAACTAAGAAAAATAATTCTAAATTTTCATTTGTATATTGTCAATTATTTCTTTGCATTAAATTATGATCACAAACCTATGATAGGAAATTAAGCTTCTATATGTTTTTTAATTGTATATACGTAACATAAATGGCTCACCCGAAACATAAATATTTAGGTGAAAGTTATGCATTAGACTAATACCTAATATTGTTTCTAAATTCATTTTGAAGTCTTTTTTTTTCTGAAAGCAATAATTTTTACACAGACGTTTTCCATATTTCTGTCATTTTCCGTTCCATACCATTTTATGGAATTGCCAACAGTTTTTATCAGCTCTTAAACTGAAAATAAGTTGCTTATTTATCCCATTTTCATAGAAATGAGCAATCGTAATGACTTTTTGGTGCGTAAACTGAGTTAACAAACTGCATGAGCTAAAAATTCTTTATATTATAACTCTATAAACTCTAAATATTATACTCTTTATATTTTTTTAGACAGACACGTAAAGATATTAAAAACACGTAAAAAATGATCAATTTTCCACTTTGGTGCTACTAAACACCAAAGGAACACTAGAAATGTGGTAACTAAACTCCAAAATGTATGCAGGGTAAGATAAACATACTTAAATTGACTTGATTTTACGACTGGGGCATGCATGTCCTCTTCAAAGTTAAAGATGAATAAAATTAAATATGAATAACAGTTACTTTAATTAACTATCAATTAATTTTTATACGAATAACAGTTACGTTAAATAAATATCAATTTAAGTTATGCAGTAAAACCCCGTTATACCGCGATAACTATCATGTCCCCCGACGTTTACACCACCCTTAATCATTGCCATTTAAAGGTGATTCCTTATTTACTATTGTAAATAAAGCCAGCCCAAGCACACAAATATTCTAGCCTAAGAGCTCTCCCCCCCCCCCCCAACAGACACACTAACAGATAAAGCCCTATTGTGATAGGCTTGTTGTACAACATTTTCCCACTTATTCTGTCTTTGAACCTAGGAGATTATATAGCTGGAATTCAGTATCAGGGGCAATCGCCTTGACTGGGTCTGATGGCGCAGTTGAGATGTGTGCTTCTTGCACAGCAATTAGAGTCAATAAAATGGCAGCAAAGAAAAATGTATATACTATAGAAGAAAAGTTACGAGTAATTGACAAAGTAAAAAATGATGCAACAAAAACAGAGTTATTTCGTAATATGGTTCCGCGGTATAGTGGTATAGTTTCACTATACCGCGGTTATGTTATAACGCGGGTATCAAACATATCCCCCGACACCCGTGTTTTAACGCGGTTTTACTGCATATGAATAACAGTTACGTTAAATAATGCCCTCTTAATACCTACTATTACGCACGTAAATAACTTTAGCACGTAATATTTTCTGCATGCGGATTGTGTTTTGGTATTTTCTTGCTTTCTTTTCTTTTCTTTTTTTGCTTTACTGCAATAAAATAAACTACTCATTATAGCCTTCTGTGTTCCACATTCTGATAATAATTAAGATCGAAGTCAATTAATACATAATTATGACAGTGACAATAAAAACGCTTTACATATCAAAGTTCTGGAAGTTGTTTGGAAAATATGTTTGCGGTGGAAATATAAAACGAAGGGAAGTGGAATTGCAATTAGATAAATATAAATATCCTGCGTACCATATGATCAGTTTTGTTTTAGTTTCCAAAGCCGATAGTTAGTAATTAAATTACAATGGGTTAGAATAGGATTAAAAGAATTAGAATATAGATTTGTGTAGCCAAGTGAATTTCAAATTACTTTAGGATTATTCAGTATTGACCTACGCAGCAGCATTAGTCAATATTTTCGAGATGCATTATAATAATGGCAAATGAGGTCAGAGAATGATACAAATTATTTACAAAGCATTCGATGTTGTGCAGGTTTGTTTGTTCTATTAAAGTAAAATCATATATTCACATTTTCAAACTGACAGTTTATGGAAGAGAAGATTATATTTGTTAGTGGTACTCATTTTATTAGATAGTATTTTCATGGTAATTTAGCGAGTGTTATTTCACTCGCTATCTTTGCGTGTTCAATGCTCTTAGATTAAATATAAACAAATCAATTTCACAGAATGAATAACATCGCTTGTTTCAATCTAGTTTACAACTAACTGCAGCGTGAAACCGTTTTCTATCTACTGCTCTAGATTTTATTTTTCGACTATTTTTTGCTTAGGGGTTGTCACTTCAGATAAACTCTTAAATAATTAAAATTATTAAGGCTCGCTACAGTATGAAGCTAATTGCTCTTAACAATTTAGGCAATTAATAGTTAAGGGCCATTAATAAATGGTGTCACGCTTCGATGAGGAGAGGGAGATTCGAGAAATTGTGACAGTTTATGACAAGGGGAGGAGAGAAGGTAACAAAAAGTGTGACATTATACATTTTGGTCCCTAAAAAACGCTTAAAATTATTGAATTAAATTTATATTAAAAGGTATTTTATTTTCATAATTTAAACAAATACAAATAAAAATACAAAAATGACGACCAGTAACAGGCTCAGGGCCCAGCTAGGCTGGTCCCAGTCAATTTAGCAGTCCCCAATGAACATCAAGACCTTTCTTCAAAGTTTTTACCTCACTGCAATTAACGGTTGCCTCCGGTAAACTATTCCAACTGCCTACAACCCTGTTTAAGTAGTAATGTTTCCTAATTTCAAGATTATTCTGAGGTTTGAAAAGCTTAAAACAATGACCTATGGTTCTACCTTCAGCAAATAACTGAAGCCCATCAATATTTCCCATTTTAATGAATTTAAACCACTGAACCTCTCTAACGCTTCTTTGCTGAAGACTAAACATATTGAGCCTTTTAAGCCGGCCTTCATAATCGAAGTCTGAAAGACCACTTACCAACTAAGTAGCCCTCCTTTGACCCCTTTCCAATAAGTTAATATAATTTGATTTTAAAGTATCATTTTTCATTTTGTATCGTAAACACCCATAATGATTAAGGTTTAAATTTACTTCTTGGTTAAAAGTTTAAAAGGAAATTTCCTTAGGCATTTGTACTTTAAGATAAAATTGCGTAGGTCATTTTCTCAGAATTCGAATAATTAATATATTTTGCCGTTCTAAACCAATTATATTTTGTGTTATAAACTTCAACCTCATTTTATACAAATTAAGTACACATGTAATCATTATTATAACTATGCTCACAAATTTCATTAAAAGTTAAAAAAAAAAATTATAAATATGATCTATCATGCTTTGTTTCTGAACTGTAAGCATTTATGCTTATATAATATATCGGGACATGTGACAAAGGGGGTAGGTGGTTATGGTGAAGTGTGACATTTTGTGACAAATAGGTGAGGGGTTAAAATATATTGAAAAAAAAATGGTAACATCATTTATGAACGGTCCCATATAGTACAGACAATTTTTAAAGCAAGATAATATTTTATCTTACTAAAACGATCGTTATTGGTTCATATCAGACGTTTTCATTACGTATTGAGAGTTTTCAGTGCAAAAACAATTTGAAAAAAAAAAAAAAAAGCATCCCATTTTCTTTTTTAAATCATTGTTGACTGATTTTTACACTTTGAAAGCATGCTTTAAGCAGAACTTACATAAAGTGTTTTTTTTTTTTTAATTAAAAGAGATTCATTTTGTTTTGATATTCAGTATGGGAAACAGTTGAAATTGTACATTTAAAAAAATGAATGTAATCTAAACGAAAGAGCTATAGCTAGATTTACAAAATTTTAAATTGCTTACACGGGAAAAGAACGCTCGTTTAGTTTTAGACGAACTTCTTAGTTTATCAGTTTATTTTTACTTAAGCAGTACAGCGAAATATTTTCTCGGTGTTCCACAGTCAGAACATAGTAACACAAATCGATTTGAAGAAATTAAACACAATAAACAAAACTCATTATTGTGTACCCTAGGCCAAAATATAGTCGAAAAGAGGCTGAAATATCATTTGTATTTCAAAGTTAAATTTTTAATTTTTATACATATACTTTTTCCAAGATAAAACCATTAATGCTAACTAAGTGCTATTACTCTTCCTATTTGATGTTCCAGTTTAGGAGAACACTTTAAATACGTTATATATCAAAGCATCGTAAACTATAAAAAACTATTAAGATTTACAACTCTAGAAAGATTAATACTACATCGTTTAATATAAGAGCTTTTAAAAGAGTCTGAGACATGAAGTATATTAAAACAAATGAAAAGAAATTGGAGTAAACTTTAAAGAAAGACAATGATCTATAAGAAACATTTCCCGGCATTGTTTTTAAAAGGAATTTCGTTTAGTTTCAATTTTCGTTCCGCTTGGTTTCTATTTTTTTTTCTTTCAGTACTCCTAAGCTTGTTCTCAGTTTAAAATCGTAGAAGTTTTGTCAAAATGCCAAAGTTCTTTTACAATAATTAGTTACTTTTTACAATGAGAATCATTATTTTTGCTAAGAAGAATTCACAAAAAATACCTATCAAAGAAAATCAAAAATTTTATGAACACCATACAAATGATTTCCATAATTAATGGTAGCTTTAAGAACGAATAAAAATAAAATTTTCTAAAGTACTATCATATTTGACTTTTAGTATTTAATTATGTTTAATATAACTCTGTTTTTCAACATATTTTTCTCTGACATTTCAAGATTTAAAGCCCTGTATTTAAGCTTTAGTATATTATAAGATTTTATTACTTAAAGGAATATCTGTAATTCTACTTTATGACTTTATTAGTGTCTAAATTAAAAAACAAAGGTTAAAAAATGATAAGAAAACCAGTTTTAGAACATTTTTCTTTTTACTTTAGTGACAGTAAGTTACTGCAGTTGAATAATTTTATTAATGGGATTAGTTTATATTATATTTTTCTCTCATATTTGAATCTTTTTCATCTCCTGGTGTATTTGTGAGCACGTTATTCAAAAATAGCTAAAAAAAACTTAAACAGGGTGAAAAGTCTTTTAGCTTCCAAACTGTATTGGTTCATTACTGAAGAAGAGGTCCCCGGAATGTTGAAGCAGCTATTAGTTTCATACAAAATTAATATTTTTGCTTGAACTACGTTAGCCTTTATATAGATTTGATTCTATACTACACAAACTTTGGTCTTTAATTTCTCCCATTTTACGTGTTCAGTGACACCAAAGTTAAAAATATTCTTCATTTTTAATACCTTAAAATTTTCTTAAATATGTCTTTCTAAAAAAATATACACATTATACTATTTTTTACTGTATTTTCTTAACTCAGTCACGTATCAAAATTACATTACTATTGCTCGTTTCTATGAAAATATGATAAGTGAGCTATTGTAATGAACTTTTGATACGTAAATGAATTAACGAACTTCATATGCTTAAAAATATTATTATACTCTCTATATTGTTTATTAGACAGACACATACAACAATTAAATATATATCTATATATAAAAAAAGAAAAAAAAATCAACTTTGGGGTTATTGAAAGCAAAAAATGGTGGTAAGTAAATAGAAAAATTTTATAGTGAAATTAATTTTTAAATTAAGTATAGAAAAAAGGCATAAAATGTAATACAAATAATCCGTATTTTTTATTTTTGGCACTTCGTTTTTTACCTGAGCAATAAATAAAATGTTCAAATGTATTTCTTTATTAACAACTTAACCAATTTCATGCCGCTTAGTATTATACACCATACAATTTAATTTATCAAAGCAAAGAGGTTCTTTAAAGTCCATGACTATGACGCTCTCAATTTAGCTAGTTTCAACAGTGTGGGAAAATATTACTCGAAAATATATATTTTAATTAAAAGCCGGAAAAGCATGTTGCGTGTTCTGTCTGGTATTTCAAACTTGAGGTAAAGTTTTAAACCCACTGCATCTGGATTGAATGCAAAGCGTAATGGTGGTAAATTAATTCATCGGTGTGTTTAAAGACCAAAATTTCCGCCATGCTGTGGAATCTAGGATTCAAATATGTGCAAAGAAGCAGAAATGCTCCTTTGCACATATTTGAAATATTCTTCTATGCTATTAAAGTTACATAAAATCAGGTGTAAATGCACCCCACAAACTTCATCCTTCATCACCCTCCTCTCTCTCTCTCTCTCTTTCTCTGTGTGTATATATATATATATATATATATATATATATATATATAGACCCGTTTCAAAAATCACTGACCCATATAAAAAAAATAATTCTCAAAAAAAAAAAAAAATCGAAAAGCGATAAAAATGTACTAGTTCCTACATTCTACTTGGGGGGAGGAGAAGGGAATTTCAATATATAGGGAATATCATATATATATAGGGAATATATATAGGGAATTTCATACCAGAAGGGAATTTCAATATACAAAATTTCAAATTTAGTTATAAATTTTTGCCGACAGACAGTGCTGCTGAACAAAAAAAAAAAAAAATCGTATGAACAAGTTGTGAAAGAGTCGTGGGCCGTGGTAACCTAGTGGTTAGCACGTTGGACTTCCACCTGGAAGGTCGCGCGTTCGATACCCACTGAAGACCACCATGTATACTTGGGGATATGTGCATGTAAAATCCGTAGACCCCACTACCTCTCCCCGTGCGTAAGCAATCCTAAGGCCTCGGCTAACAGGTAGGGGTCTGGTGGAGAAAAGTTGTGAAGGAGTCTTCAAAATTGTAGAGCAATATCTTCTAAACATCCACCGCTTTTTGCAATCTACTTTTGAAACATGGAAATTTTAATGTACTAACTTTCAAATTTGGTTATGAACGTTTACCAACAGATATCACAGCTAAATGAAACTAACTGTACTAATAAGTTGTCACATTGTGCCATGTTGTTACTGCGAATGATGTATATGCGAAAAGTATTGTTCTCTAAACGGTTGAGGACTTTTTCACATTATTCATACAGTTTTTTTCCATTCAACAGCGCCATCGGTCACGAACGTTCGTGACTAAATTTGAAGGTCTGTGCATTAAAATTCCCTTACTTCCCAGGTAGAATGCAGCAGTTGGCCCATTTTTAAATCTTCCCGTTTTTTTAAAGTCAATTTTTCAAATGGGTCTATATATATATATATAGTCATGTCATAAAAATTGAAGCAATATAAATACTTAATGTTAGTACTATTGTAAATGCGAAAGTTTGGATGTATGTTTGTTACGGAATCACGCCAGAAGGGCTGAACGGATCTGGATGAAATTTGGCACATAGGAAGATAAATACTCTGGAATAGTTCCTAGGCTACTATTTATGCCGGAAAAATGTAATTTCCGGATATCATTGCATAAAAATGGTGAATTACCGTAAGATGGACGGTTTGGCTCAATAGCTATAGATGAAATTTAAAAGAAGATCAGTAACGGCCTGATAGCTTAAGTGGTAGGACACTTGGTGCGTAATTGACGAACCTGGTTTCGATCCTTTTCTCCTGACTAGTTGATTTTTACTCAATTAATAGCACGTAGGTTACTTTTTATACAGGAAAAATTTACGGTTTCCGTGGGATAGAATTGCTTTTATTTTTTACAGATCAAGGGGATGGGCATAATGTTTTGCATTGCGAGTTTAAGGGTTAGAAAATGACTAAAGCTACGTTTTATTCCAAAAAATGCGCGGTTCCTAACAAGTATGTCCTACAGAAGGCGTATATTTAAAAGTTTTGTTTAAATACGCTAAATAGCGTTTTAGCATTCATTGAGTAAAAACCTTATTGTCCGGACTAGGACTCGAACCCAAATCCCACAGTTACGTGCCAAGTGATCTACCACGTAAGCTATCAGGCCTATACTGTTTGCTCTTCAATTTCATCCATAACTAAAGAGCCACATCGTTCATTTTACGGTAATGCACCATTTTTATATAACCTAAATTTAAACATTTTCCTCCAATAGATAATTTATAATTTGATTAAGTAAAAAAAAACGCTATTTATTTTTGAAAACGACCGTTATCTGTAGTTGCGTCCTAATGCTGTTGTTTCATGCCCAGAATTGACAATATATTTACTTATATATTATATTCACTTTGAGAAAAAAGAATTTTTTTAATGCCATAATATTCCGGTTTTTAAGTCGTCGACGCCGCAACGCCGTTTAATTTTGCTTAGTACTTATTTGAAAATATGAGTGTAGTTGATTTATGAGTATATTACATTATGAGAAAAAAGCGCTAATTAGAGGTTCTGAAAACAAAAGTCTGCATCGGTTGACGAAACAAAAGACTGCATCAAAGAAAAAACCTTGTTCAGGAACAGCCTTGTTGGAATCATCATATTTTATATGTTATATTATCACCTCATGTTATATTTAGTTTAAGAACTTCAATAAAATTAATTCTTAAAATTTTTTAGGTAGTTAACTGATAGTAGTAGCAAGTTAAAAATTGTTTTGCATTAATTATTCAATCTGTTTCGAAGGTCTAGGAATATATTGTAAAGCTAGAACTGATTTTAATAAAAGATTAATTATTCTAACTAGTTCCCACGAATTAAACATTTACATCATTACTGAACTATTGGCTCGATAGTTCAGTCTGCTGGTGTACCATGGTCCAAGGATGGAATAGAATACAAATTACTTTGATCACGTATTTTAATCACATCACGTAGTTGCGGCTGAATTCCTCAGGCACTTTTGTACTACAATTGAGTAAACATTATCCATATTTTAGGTAACATTGTGTATAGTTTAAAGCACTCCGTGCGAAAATGTAGAAAGTATTAACTCTGAAAGATTAGCTTTGCAAACAACGATCTTGGATGGTAGTTCTGCATTAAAGACAAGTTTCCATAAACAATTAAATTTCAAATAATTGTAATTACTCAATAAAATAAGACCTTTTTTTCATACAAATGAATCATCTTTAAATGAAACATCCTTATAATTGGTCCATTTTTTACGGTAAACGCATAACACAAAAATGTTTCAGAATCTGAAATGTATCTGTAATTTTTTTTAAATAAATTTTTTATGCCATTGAGGAAATGTTTCAAGTAACATCATCACAAAAACACCCTAAGTAGTTACTGCTACATCCAAAAAGATTTTTTTAGCGCTTTGTCCGATTGCACTGTTTAGGAATACTGGTATGACCATCTGACTTTATAGCTAAAATATATTCCTCCATTTTTTCACTTCTAGAATTAGGTAAACTTTTAAACTGTAAAAGCGAAATAATTATTTAGCACGGCCACCCCCCCCCCTCCCCTTTGAGCTATACGTTGTATAAATTAACTTTTAAAGACCAGGACTTGACTCATTATCTATGCCTGATAACTAAATCTATCTATCTATCTATCTATATCTATATCTATCTATCTATCTATCTATCTATCTATATATATATATATATATTGTGGGGGAAAATTAGTTTATTTTTACATTCGATGGAAAGTTCAAAACTCAATTCCATTCAATGAATACTAATTCAGAATATGTGACGTCTTAGAAAACACTATAAAAGCAACTTTAAAGGGAGCAAACAAAAGATTGAAAATGGCAGACCGTTTTTAAGGGCAATCTGCTCCCTTCGTCAGTTCCGAGAGTAGAAATTAAATACTAGTGTGGTACAGATGTTTAAATACATAGGACGTGGATCCAAAACCAATCAGGTCTCAGAATTTGCTAAAACACGATTTGCGAGGACATACTGGAAAATGCATATTCGAAACCGTTTTGCAAAATAGAAGAAATATGTGGGGTAGCAAAAGGCTCATTACAAATATTATTTGAGTTTTCATGAACAGGGTAGGATTCCAGAAAATTCAACTCTCCGATAGTACAAGGTCCGCAAATAGTTTTAACCTCAGATAATTTGAATTTGTGACCATGTCCCAACAATGTATGGCTATTGATGATTTAGTTGCTTCCTGTTTCTTCACATTATTTTCGTATTCTTTGAACCTGAATTTTAACGCCGGTCTTGCTTACCCAGTATATCCACTATTACATTCACAGCTAATATGATAATTGCCCCAATGATCAAACAGTGGAACGGGATTCTTAAGTTTAGAAAACGTGAGCTTATTGTGGCGTTTAAAAATGATACGGGATGATTACCTTCTACCGCGCGTTATCGCTTACTCGTATGTATAAATTATTCCTAGTAAAAAGTTTTGTTGATTCTTTGGAAATGTTTTATGTGTGGAGTACATCGGATAGAGCGACAATGAATTTTAGCGTTATCACCGTAGGCTACTATTTTGGGCCATGCTTTTCCGGGTGCTATTACATCATTGATAAACCCTTAGTATGAAATTTTTACACTTTGTTCCATTACTTTTGTTATGTGCCCAAGGAAAAATACAGGTATTACGGTTAAAAATCAAGTCAGCTTTTTTAACAAACCCCTTTAGGTTAAAACATTACCTCAGAAGGGTGATTATGAACTTGAACACACATATTGCCTAATTTGAAAGTATAGTAACGGCACTTACAAATTTAGATAGCATAATTTCTTTCTTGATGACTAACGATATATTTTTTTATTGTCCACCGATTATATATAGGTAAGCCTTGAAATTTTAATAGCTAAAGCAGAAATTAATTACTCTGCTTTAGCAGAATTTAAAATTTAACTTAAAGCAGAATTTTATTACTTGCCTAATTTGAAAGTATAGTAACGGCACTTACAAATTTAGATAACATAATTTCTTTCTTGATGACTAACGATATATTTTTTTATTGTCCACCGATTATATATAGGTAAGCCTTGAAATTTTAATAGCTAAAGCAGAAATTAATTACTCTGCTTTAGCAGAATTTAAAATTTAACTTAAAGCAGAATTTTATTACTTGCCTAATTTGAAAGTATAGTAACGGCACTTACAAATTTAGATAGCATAATTTCTTTCTTGATGACTAACGATATATTTTTTTATTGTCCACCGATTATATATAGGTAAGCCTTGAAATTTTAATAGCTAAAGCAGAAATTAATTACTCTGCTTTAGCAGAATTTAAAATTTAACTTAAAGCAGAATTTTATTACTTGCCTAATTTGAAAGTATAGTAACGGCACTTACAAATTTAGATAGCAAAATTTCTTTCTTGATGACTAACGATATATTTTTTTATTGTCCACCGATTATATATAGGTAAGCCTTGAAATTTTAATAGCTAAAGCAGAAATTAATTACTCTGCTTTAGCAGAATTTAAAATTTAACCTAAAGCAGAATTTTATTACTTGCCTAATTTGAAAGTATAGTAACGGCACTTACAAATTTAGATAACATAATTTCTTTCTTGATGACTGACGATATATTTTTTTTATTGTCCACCGACTATATCTAGGTAAGCCTTGAAATTTTAATAGCTAAAGCAGAATTTAATTACTATTACAGGGATTCTGGTCGTTGTACGAAATTTGAAAATGTGTCCTTTATGATCATTTTTTCTCAGCTCAAAAAAATGTAAAGTTAAGAGGGTTAGAAGATCTCGTCTATTTTGTTTTCATTGTGGAAAGAACTCTAAAAATCAAAATAAAGAAATGTAGAAAAGGAAAATAACTATAATTTTGACATGGAACCTTAATAGTGATTAAAAAAAATTATTAAATTTTCCCCCAAATCTTGTTCAACTGTAAATTTGCATAAATTTTAAATAGAGAAGCAAACGTTCGCACTTTTAGATGCTTGCAACCTCAATAATAATCATATTTCCTTGAAAAGACCCAGTTTATAACATAAAATATTTTTATCGTTTGATTTTCATAATAAGCGTTATAAAAATAAAAGATTTCCTGTTTTAAATAATTGCATGCAGCGCAACATTTAGAACGAGTATTTCTGACATCTAATAAGTTTCACATTTCATATTTAAAATTAAACTGCAATTAAACTTAATGAGTACCTGACGCATTTGTTTCCCAATGAAATCTCATTACTTAAAATGGAATTATCGTTTCCTCTTCTTTTGTTTACTTGGAGTAACACTAATATGGAGGAAGACATGGGTAGACTTTTAAGAATTAACCTTATAGGCTTAAAACGTTATAATTTGCTTTAAAGAATACTAATGATGTCATTAAATTTAGAAAAATAAGGCAGAATTTGCAGTATCATTAGGTATTCAATTTTAAAATTAAAAAATCATTAATGAACGATTTAATCTTCTGCTACTTCCCTCTTTCTCGAGTAATATTCTGCTTAAATTATCAAGTTCCGTTAAGAAGTTTTAAAACATATACTTTTTAAAAATTCTTTTAATAAAAAACTGGAGAAATTAAAACTAAAATTTCTTCATCCAAGATTCTAAATTCTTATTCTATTATGTTTCTGAAAAAAGAAGTTAATGTTTTTAGAAGTAAAAATGAGGCCTAAAGCACATAAATATCACTCATGAGTCAAATTATCACTTTTTTTTTTTTTTTTTTTGATCTGTATGAACGGTTTTCTGAGATAAAAATAAAATTTTTATTTTAACCAATTTATACTTTCCGTAAATAAACAATGTAACACTATAAAAAAGAGTCTTACAAAACACGTATCTCAAATGTGTTCTTGATTTCAAAACTTACCATTACTGTTAAGATAGTTTTCTGCGCTGTCGTTTTAAAAAACTTACGTGCTTTTAAACATCAAAAATACCTTCTTATCTACATTCATTAGGCAAAACAACATTTTTGAATCATTGATTTATTCCATATCATGTACATTAATTGTTGCACCTTCAATAAATAAAGGACTAAAAAGTACTGCTGGATAATGTAAAATATATCTACTTGTGTGTGTGCGTGTATGGTCATGAATGTGTGTGACTGTGTGTGCATGTATATATGTATACAAGTGTGTGTGTGTGTGGTCGTGAATGTGTGTGACTGTGTGTGCATGTATATATGCATACAAGTGTGTGTGTATGGTCGTGAATGTGTGTGACTGTGTGTGCATGTATATATGCATAATACATGTGTGCGTGTGTGGTCGTGTGTGCCTGTGTTTAACGTTATGTGCAAATAAATCTATAGTAGCCTTTTTTTTGCTTTATTTTTATTTTCATTTATTAATATATATTTTAATCCGATCAAAGTTTTACTGCCAAACACTCGTAAGTGGTAGAAATCTCTTTCTCGCCTTTGCTTTCTGGTTCGTCTACGCGAGTCACCTGATCAAATTTTGCTTTCTAGGACTTTTCAGTCTATTATTATTTTTTTTATGTGTTTCTTTTTTTTCCAATCTCATTTTTTTACTAACGTTTCATATCTTTTTTATTGAATTTATTAATTAAGGAAGGATTTTAAGTTAAAACATTGAAATTGTGTTTACAATTACCCCAACTGACCCTACATTATTTGTACGCATTCAATGAACTTCTGAATGCACTTATTTAAATAAGAAATGCGATTCAGGAAAATTCCATTTTTATCCGGAACGTAACAATAAATTGGGTACATGTTTGTGCGTGTGTTTGAATGTTTAATTAAAAGATGCATTGAAAAAATTCCTGTGAATTTTATTTTCTGATCAAATGTTCCATATTTATACGCGAGCAAATTTATCCAAAAAGCTTGGTCAATTTCATTTTTTTATTTGCGACTTCACATTTAATTATCTACGCATATGTTTCTAAAAGGAATTAGAGAAAGACATAATAAAATGGCTGGGCGTACGGGAGATATTCTTATTGAATTTATCAGGAGGAAGTAAAATTCATTCTGCTGTGTATAGTTTAGTTTTGCTTCAGATTTATTTATTTTTTCTTTCTTCCTTTTCTTTTTTTTCTTTTTCGTATTTAAATATTTAAAAGTACTATTATGTTATGGAAACCCAGACAGTCTTATAACTGTAAAAATGGATAAGACTTTTTTACAATGAACAAAATCGTTCTTATAAAAGTAATATCTAAAAGAGCTATAAATATATATCTTACAATATAACTAATAATGCTTTAAGTTATTTTAATGACTAATTTAGAAAGTGAATGATTATATAAATTGAGTAAATTGATTCTCATGTTGTTAAGTGCAGGTAAAAACAAAACTTTTTTTATGTTGAACGTAATTTTGACGTTTTTCCAACGGAAAAATATATAGAAATTCAATACACTGACAACTTAATATATTAAGTACGTATATATTTTACATAATATAAATATAGTTTAGAGTCTACTCTAAACTATACTTATATTATGTAAAATATCAACAGCTTGAACTAATGGCAGATTAATAAAAGGAATAGAACTTAGAAAATGCCCTATGTGAGGTTAAGTGATAAGTAAGATATCCTGCTATTGTGTAAAAGTGCTCAAACCTAATTTCGAATGTTTCTTGATTATTTTCTGCAGTGGAGTCATTCAAGCAACGCCATTGGTCACGTGGCGCCGATGAAAGCAATGTAAACAAAGGAAGCCGTAGCATCGCTTTACATCGGCGTACGACAAATCTAATTAAAAACTAGCCCTAAATAAAGTTCTTCTTATTATAAACTATAACTATTGTAGTAATTAATAAATTTATTTTATAATGATTAAATTAAATGTAAATACTGGGTTAGAGTCAGAAAAAACTGAAAATAGTCTAATTAATTTTAAGATAACTAATTTTGCCTACACTCTTAAAAAGAGAGTCCTCATTTTCGACGGTTCTTCAATGGTCAAGAAAAGTTTCAGTCAACGAATCTTTCCTCACACGATCACGTGACTTAAAATGCTACTATACAAACTTCGGCAATTTGACGAAAGGTTTACTCGGAGCATTTTTCACGAAGCCATTTCTTGAAATTCGACGAAAGCTTCGTGAGATTTGAGTGTGTGTTTCTGAGAGCGTAGTGAACTCCACGTATTGGAAATCTTAATAAACAAAGAGCGGATATCACGTGACAGCGGTTATCGTTCATGAGTCCCTCTAGCGGTGAATTGCCTCCATTGGTTTCATTAAAAAGAGCATATCTTCTAAAATTACTTTATATAAACTAGAAGGAGAAGAGAGTATTATTTCAAAAAATATTTTTGTTTTATAGATTATAGCAGACATGAATGTTGAAAGGAAAACCAAATGGTTGAATACAGAACTGAGTACATGAAAAGATGTGGATTTATGAAAAAATAATTGTCTTTGTCCTACCCATATTCGGTAAGTTAACAAATTTTACCTTTATTAACATTCAATATATGTTCAAGTGTAATACTCATAGCAGTTGCACATAAATGTTTATAAAATATTTTGCACCACTTTCTCCTGTTTAACCATCAATTTGTTTATTGATAAAAAATATTGCATACATTATTGTAATTGACAATCAATGTTTGTTTTAATAAGGGCAAATTTAAAACTTACAAAAACTGTGAAGCAAATTTACATGGTTTTTTGAACATTGATTGGAAACTTTATGATAAACTTACAATTTCGATTAGTAATGCATTGTCCCAAATAATGAAAGTATAATTTGAAAGTTACATATGTTTGTGAAATTTGTTATCTATTTTATACGTAAATATGCATCTCCAATCTTTCGCTGCAAGGCGTCAGAAAATAAATCCATCGAACTTGTTTTTAGTGAAAATGTAATCAATCAGTCAATACCCCATCTGCGCTCTTCTGAATAATCCTGCTTTTAGCTCACTTAAAAAATATTTCGGTGAATTTCACGCTTCGGATGCTTTTATCGTATGCTCGCTACATAGGGTTTCACGATAAATTCCTGTAGAAACTAAAAGATCTTAAATTAATTTCACTTACATAACTCTCAAAATCAGCCCCAGTTAGGATACAATACTTGGCAACTCTTTGGCTAGGATTTTCTTCAGTCTTTTTTTGTTTAAATTGATTTTGAAGTCATCTTGAGTGTAAAAACGATGGCTATACTTTTCGTTCCTATTGGCTTTCTTTGAATTATTTTTACAGCTTGCGTGGCAACACTTTTGGAAATATCTCAATAACTTACCAATTAAATGCTGTGCATACGTTTTCTTTACAATACGATGATCTTAGCAGTGGAAAACTTGCTTGCTTCAGAAGGATGCGGTAATAAAACAATTCATGTGTTATTGACGTCAATGCATCATTTTTCGACTTTAAAAAGTTTTTGTAATAAAATACAAAAACATATCTTTCATTACCTAGTTCATTTTGAACTTCGTTTTCACATCCGCACTTACTACTAATTAAAAAACTGTTTTCTGAGGCATGCCCCAATTTCATAAATGTATTTTTGTTTTTAAATCCAAACGCAAAAAATTAATTTTAAATTTCTTAGAATTTGAAAACTCTGTGCATGTGTTTTATTCCGAATACGAACCTTAACAGTGAAAAACTTGCTTGCGCTGTTGAAAGTTATATTTTAGAAAGGAAATGTCAGTTGTTCAAAAAGAAATGAAACATCACAAATTTGTAAAAGAGGTAATTATTTCTTTCCTACGTTCCACTTACACTTTTTGAATAAAAATAAAAAATACTATTTTTATGCATCCGGTGGAGATTATACTTAATATTACTCAAATATTCCCATTTTAATTTAATTTTGCGAATTTTATAATGTGTATTTGCTTCTCTGTTTAAAAGTTTTGGGGAGACAGTATTGCATCAAAAATTACATATATTAAAATCATTCGATGTCCGTATGAATTTTCGAGCACTAGGACGGATTTATTTCAAAAAATCAAAATAAGAAGCCAACCTAGATTTCCCAGTTCTTCCGTACATTTATTCAATAAATATTTAAAAATAATTTCCTAACATTTGCATCACAATTTCGCGAAAAAAGTAACTGCCTTTGTGGCAGCTATTTTCTCGCGACTGTCTTTTTTGTTTTTGTTTTGCCTTTCTGGCAACCAGTTTTAATTCAAATGTATGTTAAATCAGACTCTTTCATCCTCTCGGGGACCCCCATATAGAAAGACCAGCACATCTGCCATTTGGAAAAAGAGCACGTGTAGTGTGTGGTTTTCATTTTTTACATGTATCGCCTTTTTGCGATGTTTCATTTTCTCTTGCTTTCTTTTGCCTTCTTCTATACTTTCTCTAATTTAGCGAGATTTATTAATTTGACATAGTTCCAGAAACTTCGCTCTGGTTACCCTATTTTTTTAACCTTATCAAAAATGGCTTTCATGCTACCCGGTGTCGCAAAATGCTGAATTTTACGTTTATTTTTTTTTAATTTTTAATAGCGACTGAGTAAGAGACAGGCGACTAGAAGGCACATTAATTAATTCATGCACCACCAATGACGTGACTAGAATGTCAAGACAATGAATTATTTATAAGAAAAATGATCAAAATGCTTTGTGATAGAATTTGAATACAAAGAAAAAACAAGTCATTAAATAGTAATAGAAATATAATTTCACGTTAAAATAAAGCACAAATGAGCATTAAAACGCAAAATTATTATTATAAGTCATTAAATCTCCAAAAAATGTTTTAAATTAAACGGGGTTATTTTTTAAAAAAACTAAACGCAGTAATAGTGGATGAAAACCGCGTAACAAATTTCCGTTTCCGTTTAAATCAAATTAAATAACATCGTTCTATAATTCAAACAAAGCTATCGTTGCCATTTGACGAATTATAAAAATAACGATAATTTCCTCAGAGCCAAAATTATTCATTTTTTTCCTAATTAACGTTATAATAAATTGTCAAATTTTTGAAATATTGTATTTTAATCGAACATAAGCTTGTGTGCCAAGTTTGAAGATATTTTATGCAGTAATAGTGGTCGAAAACCGCGTAACCAACTTCCGTGACAAATTAAGTTAAATAAAACCGTAAAAAAGCCAAAATTGTCAGAAAAAATAAAATAATTTTTGGAAAAAAAATAGAACCGACTTCAAGCTATAAATTGCGCCAAAAAGTAAAAAATAAAATTATTCTTTAATCAACTTCGATACGACTTTTAAACAAAATTGTTGAAGTCGGTGCAAAATTATGACAGTATAATTATAATTACGCCATGCGTTATTTTACATTGAAACTGTTGCAAACTCTACGCCATTTATATTTGTAATTGGTTCATAGTTACAAAAGGAATTTTGCACCGACTTTAAAATTCTGTTTAAAAGTCGTATCGAAGTTGATTAAAGAATAATTTTATTTTTTACTTTTTAGCGCAATTTATCGCTTGAAGTAGGTTCTATTTTTTTTCCAAAAATTATTTTATTTTATTCTTTTTAGTGTAAATACATTTTTCATATAAATACTCTATTTTTAAAAGATTCATATCAAAGGGGAAACCTTCTTTGAGGGAATGACACTGAAAACTAACCGTTTGTATGATAAATTTCGTTTTGAAATGATTTTAAAGGGTCACTAGAGTAAGCAAACTGATTGGATTTAATTTCTTCTTCAGAGAAGCCTTCCGTCTATTTCTTGTTATAATTGCTTTTAATATTACATCTTCATGGCAACAAACTCTTTTTTAACAATGAATTTCATGTTTATTAACAATTTTCCCAACAAAGAAAAATCAAGCCTAGCCTTTCCAATTAAAATGAAAAAATACTTATTTTTCACACATAACGTTTTTCCTAAAAAACATATGTAGTCAAATTGATGTGCGATATTTAAGTTAGACGACCCTCTTTCAATAAAGAAAAAATAATCAAAATCGGTTCATTTAGTCAAAAATTATGGTTGAAAAAGCAGAAAAATTACCACATTTCAGGCCATAACTTTTATCTAATTATCGAATATGGTCAAACCAAGGTATGGGACGTATGGGAAACCACCCTCGATCGATTAGAAAAAAAAATTCATGACAATCGGTTTCTCCGGTAAGAAGTTATGAGTGGACAAAAAAAAAACGATATGCATACAATATGAATGTATAACCTCCTTCCTTTGTGAAGGCGGTTAAAAATAACGCAAATAGCAATTTCGAGGCTACAATGGAACCTCTTTTCTTCTGCACTGATGGAGAGGCTCCATTGCAGCCTCGAAATAGCCTTTGCGTTATTTTTTCTGTCAATTTGTACTTTTTTGACGTTGTTTTATCTTTGTTCTCATTGTATTATCTATTTCACTAAAAAGGCTACAATTTTATAGATTACTTTTACGACGTCCCGATCAATTTCTTCCCTCGCTTCACTTCTCTTAAGAAAACAAAATATTGAATAAGAAATTTAAGTATTGCTTCTTCTTTTCTTTAAATTTTCTTTACTTATTCTCCTTGTTTGAAATAGTTTTAAAGCACCTAGCATTTAATTCTAGTGCTACATTTGCAATCACTTTTTTAAAACTTGTTGGAAAAATACCTTCAGTGATGAAACATACCTCTGGAAATGCATTCTTCCATTCAAACATAAAATCGCGCTACGCCTTAAGTTCCGAATTTCTTGACACAGGTGTTCATGCTATAAAATAAAATCGTAAATGTTGGGAAAGATATTATTTGTAGCATGGAAGTACTTTTAAATCTTTCGAGAAATTAAACATAGAAACACTATATTAAAGTTCTACTTCCGATAATACACCATTTAAAAATATGAAAACTTTTTTTTTCCAACTTCAAATATTAATATTTTAAATATGTCGTTTACGGCGTTTTATACGAACTCAAATTAATCTATGAAATGAAATACAAGAATAATATTTATAAAATAGTCAATGTTTAGTAAAATATAAATTTGAAAGAAAAAAAAAGGACACTATTTTTACGTCCTATTTCTTTTTCTCTTTTTATTTTTTCTTCTTCATTTTTTTGCATATTAAAACAGAATTTATATTCGACTTGCAAATCAGTTTCGCTCAAGTTTCAAAAAAAAAAAAAAAAAAAAATTGGTAAAATTATAAAAAGGAAACTGAGTATTCGTGGAAATTTATGGCACATACTTGGTGATTCACCATGAAATTTGAAGAGAAATTGGGCCCTGTTGTAATTCGGTAGTCGTAATTTCATTTAAATATACACAGTAAAAAATTTCTGTCAAAATACAGAAGGGAAACTGAGTGTTTTTGAAGTGTAAATTTCCGAAGAAATTGTTTAAAACCAAATAACCAAGTTCTTTGATAATTTTTTTTCATTAAACTTCTTGTTTTTCCTCGCTCTGTACAACTACAGAGAAATATCTGCTATATTACGTAATTATTTATTAAAAAGCAACGAATCAAGTTTCTTGTTAGTAACAGTTCCGATGTGAGCTGAAGATTTCAGCTCTGTGGCTAGCAGCTTAAAAATTTTAAAATGCGTTATATGTTGTTGGCGTAGTGTTTATTTTCAGCTCTAGCGAACTTCCTAGCCCTCGGCAACCAGTCCTCTCCCCTTCAGAGGCACAGGAATCCCAACACCGGGGGTTCAAACTCTGAAGCCTACTTCGAATTGTGTACCATAAATAGTAATAAAGCGGACTCACAGATGACGTCTATACTGCGGCACGTTATCTCTTGCTTTCAATGTTCTGTTCTTTTTCTTTGCAATTTTCTTTTTTCAGCAGTTTATAGTTTCCTGTTTTTATTTCTTTGTAATTACGCATGAAAAATTAAGTTTAAAATTATAGCGTACGCATACTCAGATTTTTGTGTAGATAATTGCCGTTCACTTTAATTATGCTTTTAACTTTCTCCCCGTTCTGGGAGCAGTCCGAAAATCAAATTTTCACAGCCTACAACCTTAAGAGCAGCCTTTTTTTAACAAATATTCATAAAGAAAAAGAAATATGCAATTCTCATATTGTTGTGAGCTTCGGGTCCACCCAATGAAGAGCTCAGTCAATTTAAAAAATTTATTTCCAGAACCTTCTACAAAAAAACTCCAAATTATTCTCCAGCACACTGTTATTCAGAAACTGCCCTACTTAAGGACTTCTACTAAGTAAAACCGTAGCAAAAAAAAATCCCAATAGCCCACAATTCTTAAATAGAAAACTCTCTAACTACTGAAACCAAACTCTCATCCAGCCAGAGTTCCTTGTATAACCTCTCTGCTAGCATAATATGAACAATCCATAAAATTCTAGTATTATCTATCATGATTGGGAAGTCACCAAGCTTGTGAGAAATGGCCAAATTTGGACCAAAAAATTAGTCGCTTAAGATGAAAGCAACTTGGCGAGATCTCGCCGATTTTTCACTAAACCAATAATCATCTATAGTAAAGCTATAACAACATTCAGCCTACTTTAAATTATAAATTGCGCTTAAAAGTGAAAAGTAAATTAATTCTTTAAGCAACATCAATGTGACTTTTAAACATAGTTTTAGAAGTCGGTGCAAAATTAGGATAGATAAAAACTTTTGTAATCATGAATCAATTATAAATATAAATGTTCCAGAATTAGCAACAGTTCCAATATGAAGTAGCACATGGTGAAATGGTAATCAGGCTCATCATTTTGTACCGATTTCTAAAACTATGTTTAAAAGTCACTTTGATGTTGTTTAAAGAATTAATTAATTTTTCACTTTTTAGCGCAATTTATAATTTAAAGTCAGTTTGATTTTTTTTTCAAAAAATATTACTTTATTCTTTTTTAGTGTAAATACATTTTTTATATAAATACTCTATTTTTTAAAAAATCCATATCAAAGGGAAAACCTTCTTTGAATGACCTACACTAAAATCTAATCATTTGTATGAAAAATTCCGCTTTAAAGTCGATTTTAGCAAACAAATTGGTTGGATTTCATTTTTGCCTCAGAGAAGCCTTCAGTCAAAATCTTGCTGTAATTGCCTTTTTAGCCTACTTTCCCGTAAAAGTAAAAAAAATAATAATAAAGCATGAAAGAAGGCTTAATGTATCGTGAAAATATCGTTAAAAATCAAGAAAAGTCAAAAATAAGTTAAGTAATTAAATAAAGATTGAAAAATAAAAAATTTGAAAGTAGGGTTTTGAGATGGGGAAAAAGTGTGTCGGTCGGTCTGTCTGTCTGTCGGTCTGTCCCCCCCCTAATAACTTTTGAACGAATTGTCCGATTGGAAAAATTCTTTTCGCATTCGAAAGATCTCGGCGAGGACATCTGATTTCCATATTTTATTTTTTTGATTTGAACAATTTTTTGTTCAATTTTGAACAGTTCAAAAAATTTTAACATTAGCGCCTACGGGTGAAAATGAAGCAAATTATGTAAACTCTGGGTACAAGATATAAGTTCCCATGAACAAGCTCACTGGAAGAAGTTCTTCGCGTGAAATATTGATTTGAATAATTTTTGTTCATTTTTGAACAGTTCAAAAAAAATTAACATACCGCCTACGGGGAAATTTCAATCCTATATAATTTCTGATCTACCGGACCGATTTGCTTGGAACCAACTTTATCGGAAAGCTCTTATGACGTAGAACCTGTACAAATAGAAAGTTCATCCAGAACTAACGAGCCTATTTTCCTATGAAATTTTTTTATCGGGATTTTCAAGAATATTTTTTAATTCATGAATGATAAAATGAATAAGCTAAAGAATGAATGAATAATTGAGTGAATAAATACATGAATGACTTAATAAATAATGATTGAATGAATATGCATTAACCGTTGAAAAAGGTATATTTGAAGCAATTAAGAACTAAAGCTAAACGAGAAAGACAGAGAGATAGCTAGATTATAAATTTGAATTCGGTGTATACGGGAAAGTAGGCTCGTATAGTTCTAGACGGAACTTCTTGTTTATTATTATAGCACAATGGCAAGAAAAACTTTTTTAGCCATGAGTTTTACATCTATTAATAGTTTTCCCAACAGAGAAAAATCAAGTCAAGCCTTTCCAATTAAAATTAAAAAAAATACTTATTTTTCACCCGTAACGTTATTTCTAAAACCCAAATGCAGTCAAATTGATGTGCGATATTTGAGCTAGACGGCCCTCTATCTATTAAAGAAAAAGTCCTCAAAATCGGTTCATTTAGTCAAAATCTATTTATGAAAAACCAAAAAAATGACCCTATTTCTGCACATAACTTTTTTTCTAATCATCGAATATGGTCAAACGAAGGTACGGGACCTATGGGAAACCACCTTCGATCGATTAAAAAAAAACCATGACAATCGGTTCATCCGGTGAGAAATTATGGATGGACAAAAAAAAAAAGAAAACCGACATACCTACAATATGAATGTATAACCTCCTTCCTTTGAGAAGTCGGTTAAAAACAGATTCCTAACAATTTGGATTGTAATAACAACAAATTTCTCTTGAGGAATGATTGTGAGAAAATACTGATATCGAACTTAAGGTTATGAAATTATGAATTTCTAATTTAACCCGCCACCCCCTCACATGGAAGACTCTTTAAATAGAACTTCACAATACTAAAATGAGGAATGAAAAATATTTTTGATGGCTAAGATCATTGGACATGTGTTGGAATAAATTTCTTTCTGTTCATCTCTCGGGAATTTGAAAAAAAAATTCTTTTAAGCATGAACAAGAAATACTTCAAATGAGAATAAATATTTCGGATCTTTAACGAATCTTTAACTTTTATCTCACCTTTGTTGTGACAGTCAAAATCTATATTTTTCAATAACATTTTCTACATTATGCTGTAAATGATGAAGTTCAAATATTAAGGTCGTGTTATTATCATTAATTATTATTACTTGCATTATCGTTACTATTATTGTTGTTATTATCTGCAATCTATTTGAACGAGATAAAAACTTTGGTTTGATGAATTTAAAAGAATTTATTACCAAAGCTCTGAATATTGCACAAACTTTAAAAATATTTCGATCTCACTGCACAGCTTTTGCTCAGCGCTCACTTAAAAATCAATGACAAGTTAATACAAACAGTAATATTCTTTGAATTGTGCGTTTTTCAACGCAGTCATTTCAAAAATGTTTTACGTTTTAAAGTAATCGCCTAAGTTCATTAATTACAAAAGTATCTGATGTTCCTTTTTAGAAAGTTACTTTTGCGAAAGCAAATTTTTGGATTTAGTTACTATACTTTGCCATTATAATGTTTTCAAAATAAAAAGTTACGATACAATTACGTGTTTAAAAAGAAAAATAACACTACTTTAAATTACAGGCACGTTTGTTTCCCGACTTAAAAACTTCAAATACAATTCACGCAAAAAATTTTAATTAGCAGACTCAGATGTTTTTGTTTACAAAATTGGTATTCCAACAGCAAGATTGAAACAACGCACATCTTAAAACAACCGATAATGTTTTTTCCTTCTCCCCAGAGGTTTGCTTACATAAAATGCTACCTTGTATATTTATCAGAAGTATATCAAGACAGTGAACTACCTAAGGCATTTTGAAATTAATGCACACAAAAAATTGAGAAGTTTTTAATGAATACAGTAAAAATTGCTTTCTACTACAAGATTTGTTTTCTACTACAAACACTTTTTCTTCTCTTACATTTATACTTAATAAGTTTCGGAGTTCTTCATAGATAATTTGTTTTTTCCTTACTCTTTGTTTTATTTTTTAAATGCATATGTGCTTATTAATTCAGCACAGTTTTTCACAAAATGCAAAACTCAAGATATTAGTTATTATGATTTTAAGAGATGCAACTGTAGGTGGACATTACTTAACGAATTACTAATAATAATTAACACTACTGACTTTCAAAAACAAATGGGAAAACTAATTAGTTTTCAATGTATGTTAAAAAAAATTACTTATTTTCAGAAAATAATTTTTCTGTTCAGTTTCCATTTTAGTTTAAATGAAAAATTTGACTTAATATGTGTAACACAATTTTGTATTTATCTTAGAAATGTTACAAAGTGCGTAAAACAAATCGACATTATGTTTTGAAATTAATACATAAGAGTTATTTTGGAAAGTGTAGGAGTCTTACACCTTGTAACATTCCTTGAAAAGAAAAGAAATGTGTTAGGGAAGAGGAAAGAGTGTAAACTAATTTAAATGGCCTATTTAACGTTTTCATATGATTCGTATGTATAAAAATACAAAATAAGAAAAAAATAAATAAATAGAAATGTAAAAATTAAAGTAAAAAAGAAAATGAAATAAAAAATGTAAACACTACAAAATGGAGGGTGCATCTTAGAATAACATACATTCTTCTTGGTCGGAAGTTATATTTAAGCGCATTTTATTGTATTTTTAAATACATTTACTATACTAGGCGCATGGTTTTAGAAAGTTGATTGAAATTGAGTGTTTCTGATTAACTCTTTGCATTATTAGAGTATGCGTCCAATTGGCATTTTTAACTTCCGCGTTAATTACACTTTTCACAATCTTGGAACGATTTTGTTTCTCGCACATCACATCATCGAGTGGATTAACATATCAGAGTAGTAGTTCCCTCTTTTTGCTGGTCTGTTTAGAATGCAGTAATTAAATACTTAGAATATGAATCTAAAAAATTAAGCAAGCAAGGGCAAAAGTTAGTGCTTTGCTAAAAAATCAAAACTAGTCAATAAAATAAAGCAGCCGGCAGGGTGGCGTAATGGTAAGGCACTGGCCTCGTGTGCCCTCGTCGCATGATCAAACCTGTCCCATGTCGGTGGATTTTCGAGATGCAGGAAATCGCAAGCGCTGATGTCGTATGATTATGCGGCATGTTGAAGGTTCCTTGAGTATCCGTTTGGCTTGGATACTCTAGACTAAATTAAAGATTTCTAGTGAAGTTTGCATCAATTAGAGCTCAGGTACTCCCAATTAGGGGGAGAACTGAGCGTCAAAATTCTCAAAATGGTAATGGCACCCGCCGATAATGGAGTACTTGAAAGCCGATTTCCGGGCAATGCACTAGGTTGGCCAAGGTCAGTGATCTTGCGGAGCCTCCATTGGAAAGAAAAAACGAGATAAATAAAACTATCCGAAGAAATTTTTTACAATTATCACAAATAGATACAAAAAATTGATTGATTAAAAATTTGTCAGAACGCAAATTTTCATAATTTATTCCTGAAATTAAGAAAAAATCAATTTGCTCTACTGTAAAGATGACGTCACGAAATAGCAGCTGAGCGAAATACGAGTATGTTTCATTATTATTAAAGGTAAGAAAACTAGAACATAAATAAACAAATAAATAAAACACTCAATTTAATTAAAAAAACAAACAAATACATGACGAAAGAATATATGGGTCTTTTATTTTAAAATTGTAATGAAACTACGAAAAGATGAGCGAAATTTTTTTTCCATGAGAAAACATGTAGTAAACAGACCAATTTAATTTATTACATTAGCTATTGATATATTCAGAAATTCAACTAGAGTTTTTTCGCGTAAATTAATTGAAATCTGAGTAATTCCTTCAGATGTGAAATTTCATGCCAAGAATCTACCACTGTTAAGCTAAAAAATGAAATTATTGTAAATTCTGAAAAAGAGCTAAAAATTCAGGTATTGTTTTTCGTTTGGTTTATCTTACTGTTATATTTTTCCTACAAATAACTACGGTAAATTGATTAAAAAAATCAGAGGTTGGTGAAAAATTCTGTTCAAAATATGACGTAATTTTCAAATGTAATAAAAATGCATTTAATCACTTAAATGCATTTTAATTTTACCTAATAAAGTTTCAAATAAAAAAAAGAAGTAATCATAAAATTAACCCTAAAATTTCGTGTTATTTCTCCAGTTCATGTCATTATTTCCGTCCTTTTGTTTTCGCCCGCTAACTAATTTATTGAGAAAAATCGTAAAATTTAATTGCATTCACTTGAAAAATCTCATTCTAAAAATAACATATTTAATTCAGAAAGAAAACTTTGCATTAAGAATTAGAAATACTTCTTTTCTTTTATTTTCTTTCTGATACTTCGTTCGTGCATTTTCCTCTCTTCATCAAAGTTAAATGAATTAACTTTGCCTGTAGTTTAGTAAAAATGAATTATTTTTTACTAATTGAGAAAGTTATAAATTTTGAAGTAAATGTGTGGAAATAAGGAAGGGGCTGCAATTTAACTATAATGTAATTAAACACTACACATTATTTGATTTAAAGATGTTTGGATGGATACTCTTCATGAAAAGTAGTATAGAGGTTTTACTTAGAAAAATAGGAGTACACTTAGCTGAAACGAGCAATAAATATTTCATTCGAAAAAAAAAAGATCTATACATTTTTATAGTTTTTAAAAATAAATAAATAATAATACTAAATTAAATTGCTTATTTTAGAGTTTAGTATTTTTAGAAAGTTCGGGAAATAACAGTTCACATCCAGGTTGATTTTTACGCGTCCAAAAATTATATTTTTTTTTTGCACCAATGAATAAAACGTTAGTGCGTCCCATCATTTTGTAAATTGTATGAAATCATATCATTGCTCTTTACGAAGTGATATGTGTTAAAAACGCACGTTTAATTTATGTGTTCAAGGCAACGAGATTTTTTTTTTTCGGGAGAGAGGTTGGTTTCTTCAAATTTTAGGATCGATTGACCAAGAATGCGGTTGTTAAGTATTTTTAAAAAATATTTTCCTCTGAAAGAGCATGATTGAAAACATGGAGTGATATTTTTTTTCTATTTGTGATTTATTTATAAAAAAAGGATTTTAAACGATGCTCAGTAGCTGACGTGGCTTTCGCCGCTGCGCATTATACCACAACTAACGACCGATCTCAGTTCAAGCGGAGTGTCCGTATTATGATTGCGCTGTATTTCAGAGTTTATTTTTGCCATCCTTCAAACCTTAGAAACTAGTTTGCTAAATTAAGCAATTAGTAGCTAATAAGCAGATGCTCATGATGTATTGCGAGGCTTAAAACCTTAGCAGCTAATTTGCTTATTTAAGGCAAATAATAGAGCATAAGCATTGCACATGCTGTGTAGCGGTGCGAGTCAGTCCTTCAAATAGCCCTCTTTGCTCCTGCCCAGGGGGCGCGCCTTTTGGGAGAGCGGTAAAGAATGCGGCTACCACCAAAAAGATCTTGGTTCGACTCCTGGCGCTTCACGGCCACTCTCGCGCCGTTACATGCTGCATTGCTGCGCCTTAAACAATGAATTTTAAAATGATTCAGAAATCGCATAATTAGTTCAAAAGATACTGATTTTCGGATGAGCATTTCTGCTTACATTCTAAAACACAATTTCTTACAAAAATGATATTTTACGGAACTGGAGATAAGAATTTGCCCATACGTGTCCTCTCTATTTCATATTAAAATATTAATTAAAAGAGGTAATAATAATAATAATAATAATAATAATACTAGTTATGATGATGATGATGAAAATAACAACAACAACGACGACGACAACAACAAGTTACGCTTGAATGACTGTTTAAAACCTCCTCTTGTTTAAAAACTATTTAAAATAAAACATTTTTTTCTTTCGGTAATATTGTTTTTTTATGTTCCTATTAACGATTTCAATGGTTTCTGATAAAGTTTACGATCAAAGTTTATAACCCCATTCTAGGGGGTTGGCCCTAAATTGGGGATTTCTTTGCACTCTTTTTACTTGTTCTCATTTAAAATTAAAGAAATTTTCTAAAATTTTGCCTTAACTGTTTTGGTTTCATCTTTACAAGAAATTATAAGCAGACATTTTTTAAAGATCTTATTGGGAGTACAGTAAAACCCCGTTATACCGCGCCTCAGTATACCGCGCAATCGGATATACCGCGGTGACTATCATGTCCCCCGACTTTTAAACCACCCTTTAACATTGTCATTTTACAGTTATTCCTTTATACCATTGTAAATAAAGTCAATCCGAGCCCACAAATATTCTAGCCAAAGAGCTGCCATCCCCCCACCACATACACTAACAGATAGAGCCTATAGTGATAGGCCTGATGTACACCTTTTTAATGCTTTTTCTGTCTTTCAACCTAGGACACTATATAGCCTGATTTCAAAATTGGGTACGATCGCCGTGACTGGCTCTGACTTATAAAACATTTAACTTTGTGCAAGTAAACTGTAATAAAAATATAATTTCAGGTTAATTTAAAGCACAAATGAGCTATAAAATGCAGACATTTGTGCTTTAAATTAACGTGAAATTATATTTTTATTACAGTTGGCTCTGACTTGTTTCTCTTGACAGGGGGGGGGGGGAAGCTCAATGCTTAACTATCTTCGATTTTCAGAAATATACCTTTGTATTCCAGATTCTTTAGCTTTCCTAAAAAGTAAATATATTTTCCAATCTGAGTGTGTTTATGCAGGCTTAAAACATTGTTTCTTTGAGAAGTCCGTTCCTCCCCTTCCAAATCTAATTTTTTCTTAGGACCTCTTCACAATCACATATTGATAACATAACGATATTTTTAAGCCCCCTTTTTCTCGCAACGCAGATTTGGTTTATAACCTATCGCTCGATAGACTGATTGCGCAGTTGAGATGTGTGCTTCGTGCGCAGCAATTACAGTAAATAAAATAGAAGCAAAGAAGGGGGGAAGAAAAAAATTATACTATAGAAGAAAAGTTACGAGTGATTGATAAAGTTAAGGTGATGCAACGAAAACTAATATTATTTCGTAATATGGTTCTGCGGTATAGTTTCACTATATCGCGGTTATGTTATAACGCGGGTGCCAAACATGTCCCCCGACACCCGCGTTTTAACGGGGTTTTACTGTATTATATAATTTAGGATGTGTCTTTGAAATGCTCTCGAAACCAATGAGAAAATTTCAAAATTACAAAAAGAGTAACTAAATGCTTAAAGCTTATTTATTACATTGTTTACTTTTCTACAGATATTTAGTGAAATCTTTACAAACATAATGCTCACTTTTTACGGAGATTAAATTATTTCTCTCGCAATTAAGTGTTTAAATATATTTTCAAACAAAACAAATTATTAGTTTTTGGCAGAAAAGTTGTTGAATATGAATTTTTTTCGAATCACTCATTCAATGTTCAAGGCATTACTTTCAAGCTTAAACATCTCTTAAACGCCTCGTTTTCTTCTTACAGATCCCGTTGCTTCACTTGTCAATGCTTCACTTCTCAACTTTCAAGCTTTCAATTTTTTAATTATATTCATTTTTTGTTTTTTACCCTGGATCATTTGTTTTTAAACTGCTATGATTCTTCTTTTATAAATGAATAGTTTTATGTTACTATTAAAGTAATGCTGAGATTATATTAAAAAAGGTTTTGAGAATATGTGCATTAAATTAACCCACATTCATGAATTATAATTGTTAAAACTGTTGCATAGGAATAGAAAAATATCAAAAGTACTTTATGCTTATTAAACTACTCTAAAATGGAGTAAGAAAGCCACTGATTTTGCACAGAATAAAATTAAGATTTACAAAAAAAAAAAATCTTAAATATGGTAATAAATTATTAATATTATAGAACAGCAATTAAAAGCAATAGCGTTTTGGAGTCTGAACTGTTTTGCTTAAAACCTTATCTTCACTTCATGAACACTAAATACTCTTAAATAGATTGAATTTCGAAAAAATAAATAATAATAAAACACGGAATGTGAACTTAATGGATATCTTCCGATATAGTTTTTAAAACGAACATAAAATGAAAGAAAAGCAAAAAGAGCAAGTGATAGAACAATATTTAGTCTTCTGATTCTATTTTTTTTAAACCAAAACCCTCTCAAAGCGTGACGCTATTTGTGAACGGCCCTTAAAAAGAAAACTCCTGAAGTAAATTTCATTACATTTTTACAAAGAATTACAGCCAACACATATGCATAAATACACTTCGGTTAAGTGTGTAACGGAACTGTAAAGAAAATGATAAGTACTAAACTGCTATGTAGAGATTAGATAAAATTTTTACTAAATAAATGAAAGCATGAAGTTTACATTTATTTTTTCTTCTCACAAAAACTCGAGCTATTTCAAACATGAAACATTAATATGTGAAGCAATATGGATATGGATTATACATTCAAAAGTTTTCGTCGAGATGTATCATTTTCGTTCTCTTCCGAGCGAAATCCGTTTCACAAATTTTCCAACTCCAAATAAGTAGATTTTCTCACAAATAAGACTAAAGGTTTTCATCTTATAAGATTTATGTGTTTCGCAAGTAATGAGCTTGAAAACTGCTACATCTGGTAAGTAATTTTCCCTTCAAAATCTCAACAGGTATTTTGCTCAAATGGGAAAAATATTCAAATCCTACTGATAGCAGATCAAAATACCTTACCGTAACTTAATATGTTTCTTTATGTCAAAACAAAATGCTGAAGAATTTTTTGAGGGGAGAAGCAAATTAAATGTAAGGTAAAGATTAAATAAAATAAAGTCATAGCTTCTTAAGGAAATTGGAATGAAAATCTTTACCAAATCCTTTTCAATGGGAGCATTTCATGATATTATGGACATAGTAATAAAAATAATTTCACGTTAATTAAAAGCACAAATGAGCATTAAAATGCAGACATATGTTTCGGGATTGCTTGGCATCCCTTTTTCAATGCAACAGGGAGCTTCTAGATGCTCATCTAAAAGCTCCCTGTCGCATTGAAAAAGGGATTCCAAGCAATCCCGAAACTGCTTCTTATATCAACATCGGTTTTCCTAGCCAAATATATCTCTATATTGGCTTACACTGTCAAATTATTTCTAATATAAGTAGGAATGTAGGAACAAAACAATTTATAGTAGTGAATTACAAAAAACAATTTGCGCCGATATGAAACTTTGAATCTTAATCAGTTTTTTTTTTTTTGGAAAGTAAACAAATAAAGTGACGAAGATTTTGACAATCCTCCACCAATTTAAGGGCTAAAGTCTTAAGCTATTTCAAACGAAAGTAATTATTTTTATTTTTATTCGCTGTCAAAAGTAAACAAATAAAAAAATGAATGAACTTATAAAAACTTCGAAGGAAAAAAGAAAAGAAAAAAAAATTATGAAAAAGAAAAAAAATATATTTATACTAAAGATAAAACCATTCTCTGCTCTTTTGGTGGAAAATAAAGAGCTTTGAATTTTTAAAATCAATCAATCAATCAATCCCTTACCTTCGTCAGTGTTATGTCTAAAAAATATTCTTCGGTTTTTATTTATAACTAGTTTTTTTAAAGAAAAAAAAATAAACTATGTTAAAATCAGCATTTTTTTTTTTTTTTTTTTTTGGTGCCAGGCAATAATTTTAACGTTAGTAGCTTTTAAAAGAAAATATTTGAATTTCTCTCGTTCACGCTAATGTTCGTTTTTTTTTTAAATTCTTGTTTAAAAGAGCCTATTAGAAATATTTTTGTTATTGAAAACTATTTTTTGTGTACTTGTTCTACTCCAAGACTTACAATTCGTTTGTTCAAAACGAATTCGCATTTTATTTCCGAATTTATACACGTTTAACATATCTTCGTAGGACCTAATGTTAAAAAATGTTGAGTTAAGAAACACCGTAAAATAACCAAAATTTCTTTTTTAACTTACTTTTCCGTAAAATAAAAAAAAAAAAAGAGAGAGAAAATGAAAAAAGTCAAAAATAGGTGAAGTAAAATTTTAAAAAATTGAAAGTATGGTGGTTTTAAGATGAGAAAAATTTGTGTCTGTCTGTCTGTCAGCCTGTCGGTCGCTCTGTCTGTCTGCCCCCTAATAATTTTGGAAGGAATTGTCCGATTTGAAAGATATTTTTTTTGCATTTGAAAGAGTTAAGGGAGAACATTTCATTTCGATATTTTATTTTTTGATTTGAACAATTTTTCGTTCAATTTTTACCAGTAAAAAAAAATTAACATTAAGTCTGCATATGAAGCAAATTATATAAGCAGTGGACTTAAGATACAAGCTCTTACAGGTGATTAAAGGAGCTATCGCCTTGAAATATTTTTTGATTCGAACAATTTTTCGTTCAATTTTTAACAGTTCAAAAAATCTTCAATTTAGCGCCTATAGGCAAAAATGAACCAATTTATGTAAGCTCTGGGCATAAGTTCCAAGTTCCTTTGAACAAGCTTATTGGAAGAAGCTCTCAACGGGAAACATTTTTTGGTTTGAGCAATTTTTGTTCAATTTTGAACTCATCAAAAAAATTTAACTGAATGTATGAATGAATAAATGAATCAACGAGAGAATGATTAAATAAATGAATCATTGAGTGAATAAATAAATGAATCATTGAGTGAATAAATAAATGAATCAATGAGTGAATGAATATGTATTAACCATTAAAAAATGTATATTTGAAGTAATTCGGAAGTGAAGCTAAATGAAAAGAGAGAAATATTGGTGTATACGGGAAAATAGTATCATATAGTTCTAGACGTATATTCTTGCTTGTGAAAAGGTAATGATATGACAATAATTGTTTGTAATAAAAGTTGTTCGAAGAGAATTATTTTCTCCAAGTTATATTACATCTATATTTTTTATCATTACAGTTTTTTGGCGGCCGTCATGGGGTAAAATTGTCCGCGTAACAGAGCTTCGGGTTCCCTCAACTGCCATTTTTGGTGAATCTGTCACACTCATGTGCAGCTATGATTTAGGAAGTGAAGAACTTTACGTTGTCAAATGGTACAAGGATGATCTCGAGTTTTACAGGTTTGAGCCGAAAGACGACAACCAGTCCATCTATTTCCCTCAGCCGGGCATCGATATTGATGTGAGTACACAAACTGTCACTTATTCATGCTGATGTGTCATATTACAAATAAATTAGTGCATTTGATGCGTCAAAACTAATAGTACCAAAACAGTTGCAAGAAAATTGTGAAGCCAAAATTATATCTCTTAGTAAAAAAAAGAATACTATCTGAATTCATGTTTCGTTTTTTGTTGTTTCAATACAATCGGACAAATTTGAACATATGGGTGCATCGTGGGAAACGGATGTTTTTGGCTCTACACCATTCTCGGCTTGTAGTCAGTTGGGAGGTGCAGGAGGTGGCATTCTACTCCCCATGAGTGGCCATTTAGCATTAAAACGGTGAGTCAGTGATTACTGCGCAAAGTCTTTGGCATCTACCCAACGAAGGCAAAAATTATTCATGGATCGTTATGGCAATATCCACAGCCGGAATACCATTCTTAAGTTGGTAAATGTACTGCAAACGACTGGTTCTTTAATGAAAAAGAACCCACCTGACCCTGCCAAAACCGCCAGAACACACCAGAGAATGTGGAACACGTACTGACTCAACGTTTCAATACGCACTGGCCATCAACAAATACGCGGTGTTTTTGACTGCACAGCGGCATGATAGATACTAAATGGAAACTAAGTGGGAACTGAAAGCCACATCCCACATCTCCCTACTCCCTATACAAACCGAGTATGGTACGTTACAAGAACATCCGTCTCCCGTGACTTACCCTGCATAATCAATTTATGTAATAAGACTATGATCATTTGACAGTTTTTCCTTTGCCTTTTCTTTTAATTGCATTTTTTTTTTCAATTTTGCTATATAAAAATGTAATTGAAGCACCGTTTTAAATCAAAAACTTGCCAAAAAGACACAAAGAAAACAAAAACCAAACGCTACATGAATATCACATTAAACTTAAAAACAAGGGTTTTAACATTTGTTAGAAAAGTAGAATAGAAGAATAAAGAAGTTAGTTCATTTCGACTGCTTTTATGCATAATGTTTTACATTGTATGTATTGTAAATGTTTGCAAAAAATGAAGACATTATATTTTTTGAAAATACTAGGAGAAATCTTTATAGACCAAAAAACAATGTCAGTTTTTAACGCATTTGTAAAAGAAAAGAACTCAGAATCATATCCTCCAAGAATTGTAAATCAGTTTAACAAGCCACAAATATTACTTAAAATTATTTATTACCTTCATTGTACTTAAACTTGATAAATTGCTTTTATCTTTTTTAAGATCCTAGTGTAGTTTAATATCTGCCGTTTTATTCTTTAAGAAAAGTTTTATTTCTTCTAAAGCTTAAACTCAAAAGAAATTGTGAGAATTTGTTTCCGTTTTCCCCTTTAAAGTGCTCTTAAAAGACGCCATTTTATATTAAGAATTGCAATAATATTTTATCAAAGCAAATACTTGAGCATTCTGTCGCTGTTTTTTCATTTTATAAATACTTAATGCACGTGATAAAAGCACTTTATTCTACTTTTAAAAATCCCAGTCTTTTATTCCTCCAATGTTTATTTTTGAAATCATCTTATATTTTACGGTAAGAAAAAAAAACGTAATCTTATCTTATTTATTTTTTTCTATCAAAAACCAGAAATTGTATATGAGTTTCAGTTTGAGTTTAATAACACACAGCCATTAAAACACGCTGGGAACTTTGTATTTATTTATATATTATTATTGATGTTTCTGTTTTTTTTGTTCGAAAAAATAATACCATAGTATGCAATGAGGAAAGCAAACTTTACTTTCTAAGAATCAATTTCGAGAAAAAAACCAAGTAAAATTTACGAACTTAAATTGTTCTAGGATAATAAAATGGATACTATTGTCGTAAATCTTCATATACAACTCTTAAAAAATATGAATGGCCTGAAATGAAATCACTTAAAAATGTAATTTCTAAGTGAATATTAATTTGGTTTATTTTGAGTGGAGTACTATGTGCTCGTAAATAATACTGGAATACAAAATTCAGATGATGTCTAAGTTTTATAATTAACTAGCTGTACCCAGCGCTCTTTATTATTTTGTAATCTCTTTGAGGTTGTCATTTTGCATTTTTAGCCCGTGCAAAGCCGGGTACTTCAGCTAGTTCTTAAAAAATGTCCAAGCTGGACCTTGCGAAAAATTAGCAAAAAAAAAAAAAAAATCTTCGACAGTAAAAAAGAAAAACCACTAATAAAAAATTTAATAAAACATCTTGATGAAATTATGAGAAGAAGTTTCAAAATCGCAATAATAGATTGAATCAAAGAATTTTTAATTCCAATTAAATACCGTTTCAGAGTACTAATTACACGTTAGATAAACTAACACAAAATCTTTAACTAATTATAAAATAATTAATAATAAAAAGACTAATCAATGTATTGAATATGAACTTCGGTCCTACGTGGACGGAGTCCCTCAGTGCTCTGTTGCTCCCTATAAGCTTTGTGGGTGCATGTCGTTTTTGTCACCATTGTTTGCAAGAGTACTCTATAATCCATTTTTTTTTACATAATGTATCATTAAAATGTTTGGGATTACATTGCTGTTCACAAAATTTAGCGAGATAGCGATAACATTGGATATGATACATAACTTCCTACAAATCACAAGAAAATACATTTATATAAAAGAGTGTTATAGTAATCACATACATTTTTTTATACGTGACACTATTGATTTCTCTTTCATATAAATGCAACAAAATACATTTATATGAAAGAGAATTCATTAGTGTCACGTATAAAAATAAATTATGCGATTACTATAACACAGAATATGGCTTTTTTTCTACCTGTTGGTGAAAGTGCCATCATAAGACATAAGTCGCCTCTCGCCACTTCACGCATTGACTTTCACGACTTCACTCTATCATGGATTTTTAAGATGAAATCACCTCATCTACATCGATTTGTAGACAGGGTGGCGTAGTAAGGAGCAGGCCTCGTGCGCCCAAGTTTGCAGGTTCAAACCTGGCCCAAGTCGGTGGATTTTCAAGATGCAGAAAATCGTCTGCGCCCATATCGAATGATTATGCGGCATGCTAAAGATCCCTTGAGTATCCGTTTGGCGTGGATACTCTCGGCTAAATTAAATTCCTAGTGCCGTTTGAATCAAAGACAGCTCAGATGCTGCTATCTAGGGGGAAACTGAGAGTCAAAAAATTGCGGCAATGGTACCGCACGCAAGGTGGTGCCATTGAAAGAGTTGTTATCAATCTCTGGGAACGCACTAGGTCTGCAATGGTTGAAGACCACTACTGCAGCCCATTAGAAAAGAAAAAACATCGATTCATCATGGAACAAGTTCAACTATTTTCATACAACAGAGAATTTAATTTATTACCATTTTTTTTAGAAAATTGAAAATAAAAAAGAGATAATAATAAGTGATAACAATTTTCACATTTCAAATAAAATCCTGCACATATTCCTTCTTTTTATCTCTTGATATGTTATATAGTTATCCAAGTCTGGCAGCAACATTGTTTACCTCAGAAACGTGGCGCTGGATTCCGCAGGGACATATAAATGCCAAGTGTCTACAGATGCACCAACTTATAGCTGCGTTCAAGCAGTAAAAGAAATGAATGTAGTCAGTAAGTCTTTCCTTCTCTAAACCTTACTTTTTAAATATTTTATTTGGCGTCCAAAACAAGTAAACACGTATAAGAAAGACCATTTGTCAAATTTCATCCTACTCTTACATGTTTCAAACTTAGGCTGTACTTATGAACTCGCGAAGTTATATTATGTGTCAACTTTTATAGTTACCCGTAAATAAAATTACAAATTTTTCCGAGAACTATGTTTTTACACCGAGAACTATTACAAAATACAAGAAGTTGATCAGAATGTATGTGCAAGACCGCATAGGAAACTCTGAAAATATCTTTAGGGATTTTTGCCTTCTTAGATGTATGTGTTTTTCTGATTCCTAAAGTGTTACCGTATAATCGTGCGTGTACTGATGCAATTTTCACGTGGTATTACTTTTGTTACGTAGTTATCAGTTTTTTCCATTATAATTTTTCTTCAGAGATTAAAATGAGAGATATCTCAATTAGACGAATTTTACCATTTTGTCTCAGATTGCAGCAGAAATATCACATTATTCACACAAGCTTTTTATTTTGAACAGTTACGCTTGATTAGAGACACTAGTAAGAACTTGTTCAACAAAACAAACATAAAAAAATAAATTAGCAAATATATGTATACACAGACATATATACAGTGGTGGTAAAAAAAATTGCACCCCCCTCGCATTTTCACAACAATGGGATGTATGTGTGACGTTTAGGTCGACCGATTAAAGATGAATGCATGTGAAATTATGCAAAACTTGTGAAATAAACATTTAACAGCAGGAATCCGATAATTGTTTACTTTATTAAGTAAATACATGGCCAAAACTGTAACATGTGCAATGTGAAGTGCATCCACGGTTGCCAAGTGGACGACGAAAAAGTACATATTTTATGATGTTCAAACATTTCCATGTTACTTTTGTTTATTTTCGAACAAAAAGAGTGTTACAATTAAAACCTACTTGGCAACGTGGATGCATTTCACATTGTTACAGTTTTGGCCATGTATTTCCATAAATAAAGTAAACAATTATCGGATTCCTGCCGTTAAATGTTCATTTCAAAAGTTTTGCATAATTTCCCATACATTCATCGTTAATCGGTCGACCAAAACTTCTCACATACATCCCATTGTTGTGAAAATGCGAGGGTGATGCAATTTTTTTTACCACCACTGTATATATATATAAGTGTGCTGTATAAAGAAATTAATAAATAAAAGCTGCACGCTGTTCTTCAGTTATATGTATTTTCTTTTTGCTCAATTATGTTTTCTAGTTATGCCGCTAGAGGGGCCCACAATATCAGGAGGAGAAGGAAATTACGACTTCGGAGATAATGTTACGTTGAATTGTACTTCTGCCAAATCGAAACCGGCTGCGGAATTGAGTTGGCTTGTGAATGGAAAAACAGTAAATATTTTATTTCTTTTATTCAACAGCTCGCGAATGCCGGTAGATAAAATGCAGTTGGAGAGCATTTTCTATCTTAATATTTATGTACGAATTTGAGGTATGCGTTGTTGTTTTGTAATTCAGTTAGTCTGCTCAGCTTTTCAGTGTACATTGTAAGCGTTGTTCAGGTTTTAAAAAAAATCAATAGTGTATGACAGAATTTCCTTTCAGACATGCAATAAGATTATTCATCTTTCAGTCATTTTGATGCTTCAGTGGTTTTGTTGGGATCACCAAAACAGAATTTTGTATAAACATGCATTGAATGCTACACTATATGTTTTAATGGTTCATAAGACTCGAAATAAATTAATAAGGGTTATGTGCGGACATGCAGGATGGTACATTGAAAACTTTCAAAGTGCTTAAAAGTATATTCCATTTATTTTCGAAATCCAAAAAATATAAAAATACAAAGGACGGGAGGAAAAACCGGCGGGGAAGTTTTTTAAGCAATTAAAGGATTTTTTTCTTTTCCCTTCAAAAATAAGCTGGAAAATATGATACAGTTAAAAAACTTTCATCTCAAAAAAATTCACTGTCATAAAAATATATAAGTGATTTTTCGTTACGCAGATATTATAAATATATCAATAATATTTATTTATGACACAAAGAAATTACAATTATAGTGATGTCACATCACCTGTGCCGATACCTTCTTTTATACTTTCTATGCACGTCGCTAAGTATTTTAATTAGCACGACACCGTGGTTACAATCTCTTAGGCACTATGCGTTTCATCATAAGCGAGCAATGTGCCTTTTGATTGTAGTAGGTGAGAACGGAACAAGAAAGCAGACGCTATTTAAAACGGCGACTATTTTTAAGCGAGCAATGTGCCTTTTGATTGTAGTAGGTTAGAACGGAACAAGAAAGCTATTTAAAACGGCGACTATTTTTCCTCTAACAAGATAGGTCCAGTGGCGACCACAATGCATTTTGTGGCTGTCACGGTTGATTAAAAATTATCCTTAATCATTTTGCATCTTTCAAGGAAAATGTAGTCAAGTGGCGTATAAAAAGCCTTTTCTTTAGAAAAAAAAGAACACTAGCACCAAACTCATATTATATATATATATATATATATATGTATAACAGCGAATCAATTTTTAAACTTGAAAGTAATTGCAGAACACTTCATATACTTTAGAATAGTGATAATAATAGGTAGAAAAAAAGCATTGAACAAATGCCTAAAATTGAAATTAAACTTGAAAAAAAAAAAGAAGACAAATCTTAAAATAAGCACTCCTCTAAGAAAAAGTTTTTGATCGCTCCATTGTTTAGTTATTACTGCCTGCCATCCTTTAGTGGTTTTTTATTTTCTTATTTGCTTGTGAGTTTTTTTTTTTTTTTTTTAATTTTCCGTGTTTACTTTTTCCATTGTGTTCAAGGAAATTCCTAGGTTTACAACGCATTGCCTTGTTTAACAAATATCTAATTACTGCACTTATTTAATTATTTTATTTTTTAAGTTTTCAAGTATATTCACTTTTATTCTAGAACTTTAAATTGAGTTTTTGGCTATCGCAGTTATGTGGTGTTGTAATGCGTGACAAATAAATTCAGGTAGTAAGACACTTGCTTATTTTACCATTACGATTCTTTTACCACTGAATGAGTCCTTTGTCGAGTATCATACTTAAAATACTTTTAGTATTCGTTGAATAGATAATTTCTAGGGAAATGCTCAAGCGTTGTTACAGAAATTCATAAAATTAAACGCTTTAAATTTTAACTGATAAAATGGAGGCAAGTCTATTACAATAGCGTTTCTTAATTTCTCTCATGCGCGACACCCTTTATAAGGCCGACTTTTAACGCGGAACCCCTGCTCAATAGTATGATATTAGTAAAATATTCTGGAATTGCTTACTTCGCAGTTAGGTTCACTGCTTAAAGCAAAAAGTAATAATTTTTACACATTCAGAATTGCTGAGAGTACTTATTAATTAATGTGGAATAATTATCTCTATTTCGAGCTTTAAGAATAATTATATATCTACGAACTTTGAGAAATCCATTATGCGACAAGTAACAACACATAAGTTCATACTTGCTCAGGACGCTAAAAAATTAAATGCAACAATTGCAACAAACAATTTTCATGAAGCAATTTTTGTTTAAGTCATTGTTCTGAACTAAACGTTGTAGACAAACAATGGATGTGTGAAAAAAAACAAAAAAAAAACAAGGAAATTTAAACTACAATATGTATTCTGTTACCTTTAAATTAGTCTACAATACTAACAATACCGAAAAGGATGAGTACATCTGTATAGTGACTCAGACTGGAAGACGCCTGACCTTCAGAGAGTTCACGTCTTCTTGGGGAAAAGGGGACGAGTTCTTAAATTTGCAGACAATCGATAGCACTAAACGCTGTTGGAGAGGCTTTTTTCCCCCCCTTGTCCCTATCTTAGCAAATGGTACACCCTATTCATAATAGTCAATATGTGTTTCCTTTAACGTTTAGCTATTTTTAATTTGTTCATTTCAGTCTCATTAGTTTTCTCGTGAAGATTTTATCTTGCGCTATCCTCTGGAAGAAATTCTTCAAAATTACAACGAGAGTGCATAAAAACATAAGAATATAAAAATCGACTTTTTTATTCTGCATAGACACCATAAAATATTAAAAATTAATAATCAATCAAATGCCAAAATTAGCTCAAAAAAGAACATTTCATTTTTACGGTTTTTCTATTATAGTAATTAAAAAATATATTTGATCCCAAGTACATTTTTACCCTTTTTTAGGAGAAAAAAAAATATTGCAAAACGTTGAAAGTTATTCTTTTAAAAAAGTATTCATTTTAACTGTATCAAAGTTCTTATTATCTGCAAAGACTTTCAACTTTATTTAGAAAACATGCTCAGTAAAATTAATGTACTTTTCTCTAAAGCAAGTTGAAATGCATTGAATTTACAATTTAAAACAATTTTCTTCCTAAAGATAATTAAGGATATTATTAAAATATTTGAGGAGATTATTAAATTTATGTATCTTAGAGCTCAAACTATCAATATTTATTTCGTCCTGTTAAAAGACTCAAAAAAAAGTAAAACATCTTCATAACTTTTATGTGGAATTTCCTTAAAGACATCGTAAGTGAAAAGCGGAGGCTTTTTGATAGATAATATTGGCCATACTCATACACATGGGAAAATTAAAACAAAGAATGAACTATAAAAATAATTTAACTTTGTGCAAGTAAACAATAATAATAAAATTACACGTTAATTTAAAGCACAAATGAGCAATAAAATGCAGACATATGTTTCGGGATTGCTTGGAATCCCTTTTTCAATGCGCCAGGGAGCTTCTAGATGTTGCATCTAGAAGCTCCCTGGCGCATTGAAAAAGGGATTCCAAGCAATCCCGAAACATATGTCTGCATTTTATTGCTCATTTGTGCTTTAAATTAACGTGTAATTTTATTATTAAAGAATGAACTGTTTCTAACATTATCAAAGGGGAAATATTTTTCTTTCACCATTGTTATAAAAGCTTAAAATATTCTTATCCAACGAAGGAATTATCAGAGCATTGAAGCATAAGAAAATGGAATTATATTCCATTGTTGCTTTTTTCAAAATGATGCTTCATTTTAAAAACAACTTTCTCCGAATAGAAATTGAAGTAATTTTGCAATGTTACTCACTTTTTAATAAAAATGACAGAGCTACACTTTATTTGTTTTCCTCTTCTTTATTATTATTGTTGTTGTTATTATTGTATTCACTATTATTTTGTACAAAAAAAAAAAATACTAGTTTCATCATTTTAACGCCTGTATTTTTAACTTTATTTAGTGTTTTTTAAAAATAAATATTACAGTCATCTAGTAGTTTTCTTACTTGTTATTGTGTTCAAAATTTGATTCTACTCGTACACGAATTGAATTAAATAATTTCCTAGACATATAAGCAGCGTTTTTGCCAAGATTTTTTTTCTCTTAAAATAAGTAAGTGTGCTGCTGCTGATTTCAACATTTTAACGCTTGTATTTTAACTTTTTCTATATTTTTTTAATAATCAGAACAATCATCTCTTAGTTTTTTACACTTTACATTGTTCAAAGTTTGATTCTACTTGTGCCTGAATTAGAATTCTGGTTCGAGAGAAAAAATAGTTCCATTTCCTAGATATCTGAGCAGCGTTTTTGCCTAGATTTCTTTTCGTATGTTATAAAAGATCTCCGGAAGTTGATGACTTACAAAACTCCCTGTGAATGCTCTAAAAACACACCAGAAATGACCCAAAAAATGGTGTTATAATTGAAAAAATGCACTTAACATTTTGAAAACACACTTAAGATCTGAAGTCGTAAGCCCATTAAAGCATTTAAGATATTTTTTTTTCTTGATAAATTATAATAGTAACGTCCTCAAATGACTTTTTAAAATAAATAAATGAAACAAAACAATGAGAAAAATACGCTAGTAAATAGTAAACATGTGTTTTGATAATTTTAATGTCTTAAATGACAGGATCTTAATTACCCTGAGTAATGAAATGATTTTTTTTTTTTTTTTACATTAACAAGATCGCGTACGAAAGAAAGGATTTTGTATCTTGAAAAACTTTTTTCTATTCAGACATAGATCTGGTAAATTTGAAATAAATAAAATTACTCACGAATAAATTTTCTTCAAACTCCTACCCCCACTGTATCTCCCCCAATCTTAACACCAGCATTTTTTTCAACATCAAATTACTTTGTTTTCTTCAATTCGTCTTCATTCAGTTTGATGCAATAAATTTACATCTCTCGAAAAATTTTCTTAGTGTTTCGAAAAATTTAAAGAATAAATCAAACTAAGTTTTAATCAGAAAATTTTTTAAAAAGAGCTAAAACATAAAATAAAGGTTTAAAAAAATGAGAAAAGTACTTGAAAATAACAAAAATACTCAAAAACAGGAAAAGTGCAAAAAAATGCAGAAAACAATACATTATTCACAACTTCCTGGTCCCTGTTACAAATATAAAAAAAATTTAAAAAATTTACAAGCAAAAAAGACATTTTTGTCTGGATATATGAGCTGCAAAAATAAGAACGCAACTGTAGATTTTTTAATCTCTTACGAGTAAAACGTTTTCTTATGTTAACATGAAATATTTCAAACTTGGGCTCTTTTCCTCCGGGTGTTTTTATTTTCATGAGAAACTAAATTGCATTAATAGTAAACATTACTTTTGAAAACATTCCAGTAATATGATGAAGGTTATCATGCATTTTTCTCATCTCATTGTAACCTCATGCACTTTTTCTATGTTTCATGAGAATTTAGGAAAAGTCTAACATAAAAAAATGATTAGTAATAATCTTTAACAATAAATAGTTTTATAAACCTAATTAGAAAGTTGACAAAATAAAATAATTTTTGAAAAGAAAAAGACTCCAAAATAAAAATTCCAATAAAAAGTAAAAAATAAATTCATTCTTTAAACAACATCGATAAAACTTATAAACAGTTTTAGAAGTCGGAGCAAAATTCTAACAGTCCAATTGCCATTACATTATGTGTTACTTTATTTAGGAACTGTTGAAAGTTCTAGGCATTTGTTATTGATTCATGATTACACAAGATTTTATCTATCATAATTTTGCACCGACTTCTGAAATTAAAATTAAAAGTCGTCTCGATTTTGTTTAAAGAAAGAATTAATGTGCAATTTTTAATTTGAAGTCGGTTCTATTTTTTTTTACGAAAGTTTCCTTTTAGCGTAAATGTATTTTTATTAAATACTCACATTTTTTTAAAACTCCTATCAAAGGGCAAACCCACTTTAAGTGAGTGGCACTAATGTAGCACTTTACATGAAGATTCCGTTTTACAGTTGAAGAAAGGCACCAGAACAAGGAAACTGAAAGATTTTTGGTCAGAAAGGCCTTCACTTAAAATCTTCTTATATAATTGTCGTTAATATTACTGTTTAATGGATACAAAGTCTTTAACAATGAGTTTTACATTTATTAATAATTTACTCAACAAAGACATATCAAAGCAAGTCTTTCCAATTAAAAGAAAAATACTTATTTTTCGCCCAAAATGTTCGTTCTAGAGAACAATTGTAGTCAAATCGATATACCATATTTAAGTTAGATGGCCCTCTTTTGATTATAAAAATCGGTTTATATTTAGTCGAAAATTATGGATGAAAAATAAACTGCATCTCCGCCCATAATTTTTTCCTCAATATCGAATACGGTCATACGAAGATAAGGCACAAAGGGCACTACCCTTGATCGATTAAAAAATAATAATCAAAATCGGTTCATCCAGTGAGAAGTTACCAATGGACGAACGAACAAAAAATAATACATACGGTATGAATTGACAACCGTCCTCCTGATTGAAGTCAGTTAAAAATAACATAATTTTTCCTGCCTTGGGTACTGAATACTCTTTCAGACTTTTTGGACAGTTATGAATGTCTAAAGATAATTCTTGATCTAGTCATGCAGTTATAACAGAATTCGCTTAGTCATTGAGAAATACTCGTTTAAAGGGGTATTCTAGTGTAGAATTTTGAAAAATCAAATTTTTTTTTTCATATTTCCAAAGTTTAGACATTCAAGAATATGATATTAAAAGAATTTTTCAAAATTCCTATTATTTCGTGAGTTATAGCCGTTTTAGTGGAGTAGCATCGGTTCCTGTCCGACCGCTACAAGTCAACAAAAGACGGTAGGCGCTCCCGAGTCCCTACCGTTGAATATCCCTTATGAAATCTTTATTGTATAGTATCCCTTTTAAATCTATATTTAATTGAAGGACATAGGAACTGGTTTTGTTGGAATATTCTCCTTTTAGTAAGTTTTGAGTTTTAGTGAGTTCCTTAAGTTAGTTTTGAGCCAACCTTCGCAGTTAGTATTTTTAATGAAGGTTTTATACCCATATTAAAAATCTTATATGTTATGGGAATCACGATTGGCCCAAAAGCTAATGCTTTTGCAGCGAGACGGGACGAAGCGCGCGTATCGAGCGTTAGGAACTCCGGTCTTCAGAGGCGTCAAAGGAGGGTAGAACTGCTCGTTTTTACCAGAGAACATCGGAGAATGAGCATTTTGAAGTAGAGGAAGGTTTCTTATATGCATCAGGAATCGCCGATTAAAAATATGTAAGTATTCTGTACCATTCTATAAGCAAAATTGCCGAAAACTTGTCTCAAAACTTTGAACACGGTTTTCCCGAAACTACTTTTTTCGAGCTGGCGGTAAGAATATCCGAGTTCCAATCGACCGATTTACTTCAAATTTGGAAATGATGTTTTTTATACATCCCTTTATCGTGTAAACCTTGCCCAAAACTATAACTTTTCATTTAGTATTTTTAAAAATTCGGAATTGTTAAAAAAATATGCAATAAAGAAAAAAAAATTTCAAAGAGCCGCCATATTGTAAAAAAAAAAAAAAAAATCTAGGATTCATACGATAGCCGCATCCATAATAATTAAGAATCCGTCTGTTTTTTACTTTTCAGATCACCAGGAGGGTTGGAATAATGCACGCCATGACACCCTCTTTTTTTGGATCCCCTACTTTGAGCCCCTCATAACTCTGTCAATTTCAGTTTTTTTTTGGTTAATTTTTTTATGTAATAATAAAACATCAATAAACAAATGATAAAAAATGGATACTAAAAATATTTTTTCTTTCCTTTGTACGGCGCTTCAAAAACCGATTGAAACTCATGTCTCTACACTAGAATACCCCCTTAAATATAACTGAAGTATTTCCGAGAGTGTCACTGCAATCCCAAGCAAAAAGGAAGGCGAATAGGTTAACGATGCACATTAGATTATTCTTCATAACATGGGCTTTAATATACCACACTCACTTAAAGGTTTCTTCACAAAAAAGAAATGTCATAGATTGAGGTCAGTCGTACAAAGTATTGCGGCGCCCCCTCCCCCCACCCCGACCTCATCCAAAACTAAACTTCATAACATCTTAGTTTCAGCAAGAAATATTTGTAACTTTAATTTTACATTTAAAAAAAAATGCTGTTTTTAGAACGGTGCAATGAAAACGTAACAAAAATGTAATAAAGACAGCACAAAATGTCTTCTTTGGTACATTTTTTAAAAATATTTCTCTATTGTATGAAATGAAGAACAAAGAGACACTTCGAGAGCAATGAGCAGTAAAGAATTTTATTTCTTCTAGATTGATGATAATGACACTATGAACCATGGTGTTATTATATACAGCGACAGCTTGGAAGCGACGTCAAAATCCCTACAGCTTCCAGTAACAGAAAATCTTTTAAATAAAGGCAAGGTTGCAATTAAATGCGAAGCTACCTTCTACGGAAGGGTGGCTATGAGCAGTAAAGATATTACTATCATAGGTGAGTTGCTCCTTAATATTCACAGTTATTTTCCATGAATGTAAAAATATACAAGAAGTTAGATGAAAACCCCATAGCATAAAATACAAAATACAGGAAAAGGCTTTTGCTGCATTGTATAATTAATAATAATAATAATAATAAACCGTACCTTTTTATTGACTATAACAATATTTTTCTTTTCATTAAATTATACTTATTTTCATTCATCTCATCAAATAAGATATAATCTTAAATGATTCTTCACTTCTAAATGGGCATTCACTTAGTAACTTGCCCTAGACTGGCATTTGCATTGTCATCACAATAAATAAAATATTACAATAAATCAGACTTTCTGTATTAATTTCATTTATTAATTTGGGAACGATTGTTAGTGATTTGAATTGGATTTTCAAAGTCAAGGTAGGTTCATTTCATCTTGGCAGATTTTAGGTTTGCCTGTGGGTGGTATGGAGTTAAATTCGCCCCTGATTAATAGTATTATCAATCTTCTACGTTGTCGTTTATTAGAATTAATAATCGCTCTTCATTGGCTACCCATATTATCTAAGTTGTATGGAAGTTCGCAGCAAACTCTAAAGTCCGTCTGTACTGATGTCAGCGTGGGGTACCGACACATTTCTGCTTAGAGTTTATATACAAGAATTTATGGAGTTCGCAGGTTCGAACCTGGCCCAAGTCGGTCGATTTTTAAGATGCAGAAAATCGTCTGCGCCCACGTCGCATCATTGTGCGGCATGTTAAAGATCCTTTGAGTAGCCGTTTGGCTTGGATACTCTCAGCTAAATTAAATAGCTAGTGCAATTCGCATCAAATGAGAGCTCAGGTGCCGCCATCTAGGGGAACTCAGCGTCCAAATTCTCAGTGGCAATGGCATCCACCAACAGCAGTTCTACTTGAAAAAAGTGATGCCGATTACCGGGGTGCGCACTACGTCTGCAAAGGCTAATGATCATACGCAGTCCCATTAGAAAGAATTTTTTTTTTAGCAAATAGGTATAAAACTCTTTCTAGAGCACAATTTTCTTTGTAACGTTGGGTTCGAGTCATCTGCAGATGGCCAATTGTTTACAATTTGCATATAACCGATGTAAAATGGTAGGGAAAATTTTAATGTAGGTGAATAATCTGTAAATCTCTCTAAGTACTCTTTATAGATTTTAATCTTTAAGTTAGTAGAAGATAAAACCTGCTTAAAAGATGTTAACATTGAATTAGGCAATACGAACTAATAAATAAATAAATAAAGAAAGAAAAATAACCAAAAGAACTTATTTTAAAAAGGGAAGCCTTAGAAAATTAATAAAACATTGGTCATTGATATCCAACGTAACAAACACTTTCATGTGCAACAGTAAATTGGAGATATAAGAAATATTCATCCTTTTCAAAAATTTTAGTGTTTCTACTCTTAATTAAGGAAATGCTTTTTACCCAAAATTTTTTAAATGTAAATAATAGATTATGTTTAATACTTTGTGCTCATACTTTATGCTCAAACTATATGCTTAACTATACTAATACTTTATTTATACTCGTACTATGCTTATACTAATACTTTATTCTCAAAATACCTTTTGAACTACATAATTTACGACAATTGATATTTTAATTTTCAGAATACAACAGTGCATCCATTTCCATGTTCAGAAGCTTATTTCTCATCTTCCTCTTATTCATTGCTCTGTGGCCCGGAATAAGGTAATAGAAGAAACTGGTTAAGAGATTAAAGCTTGTTCAAATGTGTCCATGAATTTGCTGTGTCAAGGCTGAATTTGATCGTAACCTTTAAACAGTAAACTGGATCAAGTTCAGCCTTGGCTGTGCAAGTGAAATGAAGACCTTTAGGTTTCGTTTTCGAGAAAATCAACTCAGTTTTCAGCAGCTATTCCCAAGCTTGAAATTTTTTGCACTTTAATTTATTCAATCCATAAATGTAGATATTAAAGATCTTTTCTTTATTTGTCATTTTCCATTTTATTGTTCAGGTTTTTTTCGCACGCAATGAAATATTGTTTCCTTGTAATATCAAAACATATTCTTGAAACTTTAAATGTAATTTGTACCTTATTGCAATATTATACTTCAGTTGCAGCTTGCATCCCAACGTAATCATTTTTCAAAGATTTGAATCAGTTCTATATTAGAAGTGAAGATGAAGTATTTTTCAAATCTTGTCCAGTTTTATGTTTGAAGTGAAGGTGAAAGTTTTATGCCCATTATTTTGAAACATAACAAAACTAACTTTTGAGAGAAGTTTGAGCTGCATAAGTAAAATTATAACTTTTGATTTTACTGCTGAAAAAAACAAAATAATAATAAATACGAAACCGTTTTAACGATTCGACGAACATGCAAGTACTTTTGTTGGAAATTTGCTTCCCTAAAATGTAATTAAGCAAAATTTCTACAGCAGTACAAAATATTAAACAAGTAGCTTATAACCGTTTTAGCCGAAAAAAAAATTGTTTTAGTTCATGTAATTGAGAGTTGGATGTTTTTTGGTAAATGAAAAAAGCTCTGATGTAGTTTAAAGCACATTAATTTCGCAGAAAGTAATAAATGTCTTTTTCATGAACTATCTTTTTTCATGAACAGACTTTCTTTAACAAAAAATTATTTTCTCTTATTGCTGCACCTTATAAAATTAACTTAATTTTTACAGCGTATTACCGAAAATGGCTTTCAGGCCTTGAATTTAAAAACAACAGCTTTCATTAATGAAGCATTAATGGAATAGTTCGTCTTTTATGCTTGATCCATGTATTTTTTAACTTATTTTGTTTAATGCTCGACTATTATGGAACCTTTATAACTGCTTGAAAATTATTAACTACTATCTAACGACAGCTAATGCATATTAATGCTCGTAAGGAACATTATTTTTTATTCAGACTGCCATCGGTAATTTAAGAAAACAAATGATTCTAAATTACTTGAAATTTTAGTTCTAGCAACATTTTAATGTAGCTTTTAAAATAATATGAGAGGCTTTTCTGAAAGGAAAACTGAAGGTTTCGCTACTTCGGTGATTATGGTTGAGTGAAGAAAAAAGTGACCTTTTTGAATTAGTTTTCTATTTAAAGTGATAATTGAAAAAATAAATGTAAAAACAGATTGTTATTATTTACTTTCTATGTAATGACCAATTATATGAATGGTAGTTCTATTTCTTTCTACTTTATTCCTCAATTATGTTCTTTTCCCCAGAACTTCTTCTAATTTTTTTTCCTTAAGGGGATGGTTTGAATTAGATCGAAAACATTGGGTTTTTCTGTGATTTTTTTAAAAGAAAGAAATGAAGTTATTGAATTTCGAGGAATGGTTTTATACATATTTAACGATTACAAAAAATAAATAAATAGATAAAATAGAATTATACACACACACACACACACACACACACACACACACACATATATATATATATATATATATATATATATATATATAAAAGATTCTAATCTTCGAAGCTTTTTTTCATGGGCGTCTTGTCACTGTCGTCTTCAATCGGCAGAAAAGATTCTCCTTGTAATTTTTGATTGAAAAAAAGACCCAAAAAGGGATTGGATTGTAATTTTTTTTTTCTGAGTGTACTAAAAAAGGCAGAAAAAATGTTAAGCTAAAATTTTTGGCTTGATTTTTAAAAAAAATGTTTTTCAAAAAGTTAAAAAAGTTTCAGGTACTATTACAATAATTTAAATACACTTTTTTAGTTCACTTAGTGGAGAATTTAATACTCAAGAAAAAAAGAAAGAACTTGGGTTCAGTAGAAAATGTCGTTTAGATTTTTAGCTATTACGCCCGCCAATCTAAGAAAAATGCCCTAAAATAGATTTGGAAATCCGTTATCTATATACATTTTTCAACTTTATTTTTAATTTTCTTTAAATAAATATAAAGAAATACCTCAAAATTCAATAACTTAATTTCTTTCTTTCTTCTGAAAAAAAAAAAAAATAGAACAACTGCTTTAAAACCTACGGTAAATCCTTAATATAGAACGCCCCCTAAATATAATTGAAGTGACCTGTTACAACGCTAAATAAAATTATTACATATTATTTGCATGGAACAAAACTACTTATTTTGATGATCTGAATGTAAAATATTGAAAAGAAGCTGGTAGTAATTATGTAAATCTTTTTTGTTTAGATGAATATTGAAGGAAAACATAGCTTGGAATCCAAATTTGTCGTGCTGAAATCAGTTCTGTTGTATTCTTCGAATCATAAAGAGTGATACAAAGAATTTAATTCAATTTCTCTTGCTCTCACTTTTGTGTCAAAGCATCCTAGAAATTCTGAATCAGACTTCCAGGTTATTTGAAACGAAAAGCTGTGAACAATACTTTACTTTAAGAAAATATTTTTAGATTGGCAACAGCTAAACTCAACAAGAGCCACACATAATACCTTTTAAATATGACAGCGTTTATCACTGAAAATATACTTTCTCTCTCTTTGTGAAAAGATGTGGGACCATTTTCTAAAAAACGTCTAATTTGTTCATTTTTCTGAATTTTTATGACTCTCGATGCAAAGCTTGGATTTGGATTTTAGCGAACTCATTATGAAGGTCAGTGTAAATATTTTTGTCACGAAATTACGCTATGTAATGGAGCTATTAAATAAAGTACTTTTCCATCAATTTTGGTATAAATATTTATGTGCATGAATGCTGCTTTGCTTTACTGTTGTTGGTACATGATTAATGAATGCCTCAGTAATGGCGTAATTTACTCTATAAATATAAAAGTATGTATGTACAGAGGTGTAACAATTACTGGTTTTTCAATGCAGTAGAATCCAATATGACTTACAGATTTCTGTAAAATTAGTATCCAATTCCCACTGTGAATACCTTTTCCTTCAAGCGATGTATAACAAGTAACAGCAACTTATGAATAAGTGAACATCATTAGTTTTCATATAGAGTAGCTCTGGGAAATATCGACACTTTAAGAAAAAGTATTGAATGACTGATTAATATTTGAGGATTTAATAATTTATGTTTCCAGAAAACAGATCATTCCTACTTTAGAACTATCACATTGTGAATATTTGGTTTGGGTTAAAAACGCCATAAATCATATAAGTACAATATAAAACATAAAGGATCATCGAAATTTTTGTCCTCTGGAAACAACTCGAAAAACAAACAAACGCTTCTAATTTCTCTGCTTTTGGTGCATTTTTATCCCGATCTTAATATTTAGACAAGGAATTTTAAGAAAAAATATATTTAATTTTAAACTGTAAAGATTACGATAAAATGCGATGCAGCATTATCCATTTCACTTTGCAAAAAAATGCGCAAAACCATACTGTAAATAGTTCTGAAAGCATCTGTGTATTTCGGGTAAAAAATATCATGTCTATTTTTTACGACCACCAAAAAAGTGCAAAATTTAAGAAACGTGTCAAACTTTTCCGGAGGAACAGTTGAATGTCTCTTTTAGCTTAGTGACATAGCTTTGTAATGCCTGTACATGGAGTTAAATGATTGTTTTTCAACCTGTAGTAATTGTTATACTTTGATTGACGATTAAAAAATAAATATCGTGCCTATTACTCCCGGTACACTTACACAGAATTGAATGATTCTTTTACATTTGTGACATAGGGCTTTTATCACCGATACATAGTGTTATTTTATTACATATTTACAATTATTATTTTACATATTTTATTAAATTTTGCAGTTTTATTGACGGTTGTAAAAAAAGGGTCATCGTTCCTTTCACCTCCGATGCAAAGTTCAATGGAGGCAATTCAAGCAACGTCATTGTTCACGTGACACCGATGAAAGCAATGTAAACAAAGGAAGCCGTAGCACCGCTTTACATCGCGTTCGACAAATCTGATTTAAAACTAGGCCTAAAAAAAGTTCTACATTGCATAAAATTAACACGAAATAAAACACTATAACTATTCTAATAATTAATAAATTTCTTGAATAATGATTAAATTAAATGTAAATACTAGGTTATAATCAGAAAAAGCTGTGAAAATAGTCTAATTGTCTTTAAGATAATTAATTTTACCCAGTAAATTCCACGTAGAGCTCAATTGAAAATCTTAGTAAACAAAGAGCGGATATCACGTGACAACGATGATCGCTCATGAGTCCCTCTAGCGGTGAATTGCCTCCATTGAGGTAGTGAGATGCAAAGGGATGTAAGGGACCAAAAAACGATTCGGAGAAAAATTAGTTCAAAGTTCGGAACTTATAGGACCTTTTTTTTCTCTTAATCACAATGGGGCCGAGCATCTGTTATAGCTATCACTAACATCTTTTGCCGCAATATAGAATGGTGCTTTATCTATCATTTGCACTGGTTATCTCCAAATTTTCGTACCCGTGGTAACCTAGAGGTTAGGATGTCGGATTTCCAGCCGGAAGATTGGATGTTCGGTACCCGACCCAATGAAGACCCACTATGTACACTCGAGGATACGTGCACGTAAAATCCGTGGACCCGTAGTCCCGAAGCAGCTCATTGGGTACCCGAGGGAGGAGAATTTCTCTTCCCTTCACTCTTAGGGCAAAAAAGGAAGGTGCCGTATTTGGGGTGATGCCATCTGGTGTCATCCAAATACATAATGAGCCAAGTCGTATTTCCACCGTTGTGGTGCTCACCTATAAACGGAAGGCGCTCTTTCTTGCCTTAATTCCTAGTCGCTCTGCACAGGGGAGCTTGGAAACCCAAGTGGCATTAGAAACAACAACAACAACATCTCCAAATTTTCAATTTTGTCACTTACGTCGCTTTCCTTCTGAGTGCTTCAATTATTGTTTTGCATTTGTGACATAATCGTCCTTTTACCTATGACGAGCCATAGGCCTTATACATATGTTATTAAATTTCTCCATTTTATTGAAGGTTGTAAAAAATGAACAAATGCCATTTACATACGATAGACAGAACTATATTTTAAAGGTGATTGTTCGACTGTGACGTTTGGTTCATCTTCAGCTTTTCATATTTTTCTTTTTTTTTTTAACGAAATATTTAAAATTTTGAAATGCTTTTAAAAAACACTTTAAAGACATTTGACACATACGTTACAGCAATCTCTCGTTCATTTTTTTTTTTTTTTTTGAGGGTGGGGGCAAGTTTTCTCAAAAAAGAATTTATATTTTTAACTATATAGTTTACATAGAATAGATATGTTTACTTTTAAGCAGTTATTCGACTTTGAAAAATTATTATTACGATTTTCTTTATGTAAATGTAATTTTAAAACGGAAATATTCCGTTAAAATCAGTCAAAAACCCTCTGAAAATTCAGGTTTTTTAAACAGTGAAGTTTCACAACCTTAATGGCGTAACACACACTTTAGATTTTGCGCATAAACGCTATTTTATCCTCAATAATCACTTTATTAAAATCTATTTCAGGAACATTTATTGATCTTCTGCTTTTTAACGAACTATTGTGCATTGCCAGGGAAAAGAGATTGCGAAAAATTCAAAAAGGAATGCCTATTTCCTGGCTGGCGGAAAGCTTCTCTAAACTTTCGCACTCAGCGTAAAAACAGAAGTTCGGATGAAAAATGAGACGTTTGTTGGTAACTGAAGCATAAATTTCCATCAGTGCTTTTCAACGCTCTCGGGGAAGACTCATTAATCTTTGAAATGCCTCAACTCGGAAAAAATGATTTGAAAAAATACATGAATTGACTTCGGGAATGTGAAAAGAGCTGCTTAAAATAATAAACATTGCTTTGACGAAGTGATGAATGATTCAAATAGAACTCTGCATTAAAGAAAATATGCAATAAAGTTCGCAGCCTTTTGGTGACTATGCATATTGCTTGCATATTCAATTTAGAAAAGAAAATAGGAATAGCATTTTTTTGTTAAAATAAAAAGAAGCAACCAATTACGTTGGTTTCTCTCGATGATGTAGTAACAAATTAAATCTTAATGATTTTAATATGAAAATGATTTAATTTAAGCATGATATCTTAAGCTAGTAATGAATGATTTAAAGAAAGCTCTGCATTAAAGAAAACTTGCAATGAATTTAAGTACTTTGGTGACTATTCATGATGTTTGCATATTAAATATAGAATTCAAAAAACAGTAAAAGTATTTTTAAATTTTAAAAAAAATCTTACAAAAACGATTAAGCTAGTTTATCCAGAGGCTGTACTAGTAAGTTAATACATGAAATTTTGATCAAGGGATGAATGACTCAAAAGGACTACTAGGGGTCAATCATAAATGATGTCACGCTTCGAAGGGGGAGGGAGGCTCATGAAAGTGCGACAGTTTGTGACAAGGGGAGGGGAGGGGGTAACAAGAAGTGTGACATCGTATATTTTGATTTCTATAAAAACATTTAAAATCAGCAAATTAAACCAATTTCATGCTAATGTAATATAGCGTGACATGTGAAGAAGGGCGGAGAGGGTATTTTGAAGTGTGACACTTTGCGAGAAAGGGGGGAGGGGGTCAAATATATTGAAAAAAAGTGTGACATCATTTATGAACGGTCCCTTACATTAGAGTATGTATGAAATAAAAAACGGTCCTTTGGGGACTATATCTACTGTTTGCACATTGAATTTTTAAAAAAAGCAAAAGCTTTTTTCCGTGAAATAAAAGAGCTTTCTTTTTTTGCTTCAATCAGTCCAGTTGATTTTCTTCAGAGCTGTCTTAGCAAATTAATGCACAAAATTGCTGAAAACTAGTGTTCTAAGTTCGATATAACGTGCAGAGAACCGTACAGAATGAGCACAAATTTTCTAAAGAAAAATAACAAAACTATTTTTAATGTGATATGTGTTTTCAAACTTTGTAAAGCTTTCGAACTGAGATATATATTTTTAAAATTATAACGATGCTAGAGGTGAATTAACATTAAATATATTTTGTTTATTGAAAGACGTGTCATTTTTTTTTTTTACTCAGATAGACATACAATCTAATTGCACGTCTTTAGGATGTAATTTCAAACGTGACCGTTTTGTATTATGTTTTTGTATGATAAAAATTTCTAATAGTCAAAGAGAATTTCAGTTTAAAGTTATGTGCTTTTTTTTTGTTGAAAAGCATTCATAGACTAATATTTTTAATTTAAAACTTCGAAAACGTCTCCGTTACGCTTATAAATTAAGTTAAGATGAGAAGATTTTGAACTCATTTTATAAAAACAAGACCTTTATTTTGATTGTGAATATTATTTTCGTAAAACTTTCTTTTTTTCTTTTCAAGCCCATCAAAGTGTAAGTAGAACTTCCCTTTTAAACTTTTACGTGGAGCTTCACCAAAATAATTCTATTTTAGCCTTAAAACTTGTACTTACGAGGGCCATTCAGAAACTAACCTCCGATTGGTCACAGTGCGGGTAGTGGGGGGAGTAGCGCGCCATCTGTGCATTCACGCGCTCAGCAGGTCAGTCGGCATCAAGCCGTAGTCGAGTGAACATCGTACCTGCGCTAGTTTAGTTTTTGTGGCAGTTTGAAATGTGTGCTGCAATAGAAAATCCCGCGAAATGTGAGGTGCGTGCTGTTATAAGGTTTTTTACAGCCAAAGGATACTCTGCAGCAGCTATTCATCGTGAGCTTTGTGCCGTGTATGGACCAAAAGTTATGAGTGAAGGAGAATTCATGATGAAGAGAGGAGTGGTAGACCATCATTGGTGACTGACGAACTCGTTCAGACAGTTGATGCAAAAGTTCGTGAAAATCGACGTTTCACAATGGCGGAGTTGTCTACTGATTTTCCACAGATTTCTAAGACTCTTTTGTACGAGATAGTGACAGCAAGATTGGGTTACCGTAAGTTCTGTGCACGATGGGTGCCCAAAATTCTTACCGACCACCACAAAACTCAAAGAATGGCCTCTGCATTAGACTTTCTGTCACGTTATGAGGACGAAGGAGAACCATTGTTAAACAGAATCGTGACCGGTGACGAAACCTGGATTAAGTACGTGAACCCTGAGACAAAAGAACAATCAAAGATGTGGGCACATTCAGATTCGCCTACCAAACCAAAAAAAGCCCGGCAAGATTTTTCTGCCAGAAAACTGATGGCAACGGTGTTTTGGGATGCCAAAGGGGTGTTGTTGGTTGAATTCATGGAACGTGGGACGACCATTAATCAAGACGTGTACTGTGAAACACTAAAAACATTACGACGGGCTATACAGAACAAACGCCGTGGTATGCTGACTTCCGGTATCGTTTTTTTGCACGATAACGCCCGTCCTCACTCTGCTCGCAGAACAACAGCCCTTCTTGAGTCCTTCAAGTGGGACGTTTTCAACCATCCACCTTACAGCCCAGATCTGGCGCCAAGCGATTATCACCTCTTCATGCATATGAAGAAATGGCTCGGGTCCCAGCGGTTTGATGACGACGAAGAGCTCAAAGATGCGGTCACAGGCTGGCTCAAGGCACAAGCGGGTGATTTTTATGCAGAAGGAATTTCAAAGCTTGTGAAGAGATACGATAAGTGCCTCAATCGTTATGGAGACTATGTCGAAAAATAGTGCAAAGATGTAGTTGTAAGATGTATATATTAAAATATTTTTACTTAACTTGGTGTATTTTTTTCAATCAACCGGAGGTTAGTTTCTGAACGGCATGTCTCTGCATTAAAGTGCAGTGAGCTTTGCGATACTTCAATCGGTTCCATAAATACTATTCTCTGCCTTTAACATTTAACTCTGAGGGGCTCATCATTCACATAGCCTTTCAGTTTACAGAAACCCGTTTTTAGCCTACTTTCCCGTAAAAGTAAAAAAAAATAATAATAAAGCATGAAAGAAGGCTTAATGTATCGTGAAAATATCGTTAAAAATCAAGAAAAGTCAAAAATAAGTGAAGTACTTAAATAAAGATTGAAAAATAAAAAATTTGAAAGTAGGGTATTGAGATGGGGAAAAAGTGTGTCTGTCGGTCTGTCGGTCTGTCCCCCCCTAATAACTTTTGAACGAAGTGTCCGATTGGAAAAATTATTTTTGCATTCGAAAGATCTCGGTGAGGACATCTCATTTCTATATTTTACTTTTTGATTTGAACAATTTTTTGTTCAATTTTGAACAGTTCAAAAAATTTTAACATTAGCGCCTATGGACAAAATTGAAGCAAATTCTGTAAACTCTGGGCACAAGAGCCAAGTTCCTATTGCAAGCTTATTGAAAGGAGTTCTCGGCGTGAAATATTGATTTGAACAGTTTTTGTTCATTTTTGAACAGTTCAAAAAATTAACACAGAGCTTACTGGGAAATTTCAACCCTATATAAATCCTGATCTAACGGACCGATTTGGTTGGAACAAACTTTATCGGAAAGCTCTTATAACGTAGAACATGTAGAAATAGAAAGTTTATCCAGAACTTACGAGCCTATTTTGCTATGAAATTTTTTGATCGGGATTTTCAAGGATATTTCTCAGTGACTCAATGAGTGAAATAATGAATGAATGAATAAATGAAAGAGTGAAAGAATAAATCAATGAATAAATGAATGAGGAAAAGAATGAATGAATAAATTATTGAATAAATGAAAATATAAATAAATGAGTGAATAAATACATGAATGCGTAAATGAATGAATAAACACTTGAATGAGGTAACGAATGAATGAATAAATGCATGGCTGAATAAATGAAAAATGAATGAGTGAGTGAAAGAATATGTATTATCCGTTGAAAAAGGTATATTTTCAATAATTAGAACTAAAGATAAATAAGAAAGAGAGAGAAAGAGATAGCTAGATTATAAATTTGAATTTGGTGTATACGGGAAAGTAGGCTCGTATAGTTCTAGACGGAACTTCTTGTTCTAATTTTCTATTCATGGAACCTTATAACATTCTTACGCAAATAAGGCAAATTTAAATTACATGCAGTATAGATCTTTTTCTTTTAATCTTTACTTACTTTTCCCCCCTTGCAACAAATATAAAATGTTTTAAAGATTCAATGACAATTACATTTGCTGAATTCGGTAGATTGGAAAGTAGGGTCATTCGGCTTTCCACATTTCAGAATTTGGCATTGTTATTAAATTCATAAATATATTCTTGAACAGCTATACGTATAAAAGTGTTTGATGTAAAAGATTTTTTCTCAAGTGAAAACAAGTTGTAAACACAAATAAGTTTTTCCTTAATCTCAAATAAACAAATTACTTTACCTCATTTTATGTCTATATTTATCTTGTTTCTCATTTCTTTAAATAAAGTGTATTTTTTGCATTAAAAAAAAAGAAAACATATAGATATTATTTTAAAACTCGGGAGCACATTCAGTTTTAAATTACAGCAAAATAAAAGAAAAGCAATAAAAGTTCTAACTATTTCAGCGATAAAAAGTTCTAATATCTATTTTTTTGTTGCATTATTCTTTTGACCAAGTAGAGAAAAACATCTAATGCAAGAAGAAAGAAAAAGATACAATAATCTCTGATATTACGTAATCCTCCACAAAACATATTACTGAAACAAATACGAGCTTACCATTATGGTCTGTCTTTTTTTTTCTTAAAGGATAATATATATATATATATATGTGTGTGTGTGTGTAGAGTGTGAGGAGACATCGACGGCAGCGCCATCAGGCGGAATGTAACGGAAGCGAGTAGTTTAGTGTGAGACTCCGTTCTGAGTGGACGTGCAAGCGCTGTGTGTGCTTGAGGGCGGTGATGTTCCCAGTAGAAGTTTTTTTGCTGTAAATAGTGATTTGTACATAGATAAGTGTAAATAGAGCCTTTTTTTATATCTTTCATGGTGAGTCCTTATTTAAGTAGCCCCTAGACCCGAACAAAGAGCCTACATATATATATATATATATATATATATATATATATATATTTTATAATTTATATATATATATATATATATATATATATATATATATAATTTTAATTTCCAATCAATATTTGAAAAAATTGTCAGTAAAAAATTTCAAGCTTTGCAATTAATGTCAAGAAATACACCATAAAAGAGAAAAACAAGGTTTCTACTCAGCTGGACAGTTTGATATTTCGGTTTGATTATCTGCCAGCAACGATGGACTTGATATTAATCGTTTGCTAAATTTCAGGACTACTGCAAAAGGATTATCAAATCAATTTTATAAGTAATTTTTGAAAGTTTTCATGAAAGTAGAACAACGTAGCTTAGTATAAAGATTTACTTACAGAGCAATTACATTTTAAAAGCAATTATACACGGGTTTCCAACAACCCTTTTAACAGGGTTTTTTTAATGAAAAAATTTTGGTTGGTCTACTTTGTTTGGATATTTTCTTTAATGATTGCTGTTTCATTGCTGTTCTTTGGGTTGTTTTATTTGTAACTTTAATTCCTACAAAACGACAAATTTTATTCTCTTATTCTCGTTGTAAAAAAATATATTTATTTATTTATTGTTTTAGGCATTTAATGTTTTCCGCAAAGATTTTACCATGTTAAGAAATTTTCTCACACACAAACTGAAAGAGTACAATTACTATTTATTTATTTATTTATTTATTTTTTTTATTATTGTCTTTGATGATGATGGTCTCGTTGTTATTGTTTACTAGTATGTATTTTTTTTTTTTTTAAATCTAGTCTTAAAGTAAAATGCTTTTTTTGTGTGTGGGAATAAACACATAACTACTATAACTTCTTACAATGCATTCTATGCCGAATTGTTAAATAAAATAAGACATGAAGATATCTGCATATATTTTTCTCTTTTCTAAATCTTTTTACAACGCATGCGTAATGTGGAAGCAGTCATTTTCTAAAACCAAGATCAGGAATTTATTTTAAAATTTTAGAACAAGTACAGCACTAGCTGCAAAAAAGAAAAACTTCAGAACATGTCAGTGTATTGGGCAATCAATTCTGTTAAATGGTCATTGTAAACAGCGGCTTTCAGAACAATTAGGAACTATTAAAAACACGCGAATAGATTTTTTTCATGGCTTTTTCCGTTTTAAATTATTACATGCAGAGCCATTAGAATATTAAACAAAATAAGTCAGTCTCAACAAATATTTTTTTTAACTGTTGTTAATATGGGTGAAGTAAATTATAGTTAAATGCAATTTCTTTCAGAAATATTCTATTGCATTAAAAGATTATTTTCCGTGTAAACAGAAATGAGTTTGATTCTTTTGCTTTGATTGTCACAGAACTTCATAATCTTTTCTCTTTACATTTATGGACAGTTGAAGCGTGGCTTTATTATCATATAAATAGAGAGACCTTTGTGCTGGAACAAAACATAGTTTTGCAGGATGAAGACTTGAAATTTCATAATTAAAATTATTTCTTTAACGTCAAAAATTAATAAATAAATAAAATTAACTTAAAAGTAAATTTTTTGTGCGTTTTACCAGAAAGGTAATTTGGTAAGCATTTCTAAAATTACTTCTAGATAAAATATGCGACAGAAGCTTTCCGCCATCTGCTTAAGCATCCAAATATTTTAAGTGAATGAAATCTTTTTACGGAGAACTATCACTTATCAACCTCTGTATATATTCGTACATATGTCGGATAATTTTTTAAAAAATAGACGTTTGAAAAAGGAGGGGATGGGCTGGTACACGGGATAAGAAAAAAAGAAAAAGGTAAGAAAGGAAGAAAAAAGAAAGGAAGAAAGAAATAATAAATGTAAAACGGACATGCACAATTATCTTTAAAGACAGTAACTATATATCTACAAAGTTATTTAATTTTGAATACTTTATAGTTTGCATATGAAAATTTACATTTCACACTGAAACTTATCAAAATAAAAGTTATTATTTGGCTCACAATATGAATATTCGTCAAGCTGAGTTAATTGAGAATCGGATATTGTTCCTCCGTGACGACTGAATATATCTTAGAATTCATGCTTATCTGCGATGAACAGAATTTAAACAAAATTTTATTCTTCAGTATTAAAAAGAAAATCTTTAGAGAAATGTGATTCGCCATTTAAGCGATAATGTATTTTTTTACATCATTCACCTTAGGAACTTAGGGGATCGACTTATATACGAGTTGACCTAAACTTGATTATATACGGTATTTACTCACACTCTTAACCCCCCCCCCCCCCACCACCAAATTTTCAGACACGTGTTTGCGATAATTTTGCAACTTGTACTTTGATGTTCTAATTCATTAATAAACAGTCAGTTGAAGTTTTTTAAACATTATATTTACAATTTAAAGTTTATATGTTTCACAATCAAGAATATTTAGACGTTAATATTTATTGTATGTGAATGCAACGTTTTTCTCTAAATTTCAAACTTCGACAAAATAAATTTGTAAAATTAACGTGAAATTTTATTTCTATTACTGTTTACTTGCACAAAGTTTAATTATTATTATTATAAAGATTGACATACTCATGTGTTCCTAACAGGAAGCATTTAATGATAACTTAAATACACTGAAAATATAATGACAATTCATATGTGCCATACATTAAAGGATCAATGTAATGTAATTCAAGAGCTTCGTCGTGTATAATTCAATTTAATCGTTTAAACATCCATGTATTCTGAAAATAAAAATAGTAGCCACAGGCTGGAAACAAATGAGTGGTTTTTTTTTTTTTGCCATCTTTCCGTCTTACGTTGTTGGAAAAAATAGAATTAAATGTACATTAAGGAAAATTGATTGTAACGGTAAAAAAATATTGTAGCAAAAATGTTTCTGGAAAAAATCTCCTTGCACTGTTCACAAAAAAATAAATCTTTTGATCTCTTTTATTGTTTCTTTTCCCCTATTTCATTTCGGATTCTGCCTTGTTGCATCTTTCGATTAACGGAATACTTTTGTCGTTTTTCATGCCCTTTGGAAATCGTGCTTGATCATAATAATTATGTTTATCCAAGCTTTACTGTTTTATTTTATCTAAATAATAACAACTCAGTTTATCGACGGAAAAAGTTCTCATTGCGTGGTTATTGCATTCAAAATTATAGGCTATGTTGTTGCTCTAAATATTTTGTCTCTACCATAAATATCTGAAATACGGTATTTTAAATTGCATTGAAAGCATACTGAGAGTTAAATTTCTGATAATAATTTTTAGAATCAAGTTTGAAGCATGGAAATTTACAGGTAAAACTTTTCCTGTATAAGTTTCCACTGTGAATTTGGTGGTTGAAAAGCATTTTCTAGAGTGTCATTAAGAATATTTTTAAACATATCCAAAGTTAAGAAAAAAAATTTTAAATATACACCAAATGAGGCAGTGAGAGGTAAAAGGATGTAAGTAACCGAAAAACGATTTTGAGAAAAGCGCGTTCAAAGTTTGGATCGCATGAAACTCTTAATGCTATTGTTTTTAACCACGCTAGGGCGGAGCACCTGATAGAGCTATCACTAACATCTCTTGCCACACTATAAAATGGTGCTTTTTCTATCCCGTGTACTAGTTACCTTAAAAATTTTCAATTTTTTCACTTACATCCCTCTGCTTCTAGGTGCTTCAAATGGTGTATACACCAACTGGCGTAATAGACTGTTTTCAGGTCTGTTCTGGGCCAAACCACAATTAAATATTTCTTTACTGCCGGGACATTTAAATGCCTTTCTCACTTAAATACTTCAATTTATTGCAGTATAAAATATTTGCTTCTGTAAGATTGTAGTGCTATTAGTAAAAGACAATGAGCTAACAAATATTTCTCCCTTAAATGGTACTTTTCACTTTATTCCCTTCGCAACACATTGTTCTTCTGAATGCAGCTTTAACTCTGAATTACTCTTATGTAGGAATAAAATAATTATTTTTCTTCACACTTTTGTGCTCGGAATGGATAGACTCGAAATATGCAAAGTTAGGAAGAATAAATATTCATAACTTTAATGTTTCGAATTTATCCATTCCGAAGCTTCAAACATATAAAATTATGTGTTTCGAAGTGAGCTCCTTTTAAATTACAGTTACCACGGTTGGTTCCTTCGAGAGTTTTACCTAGCGAAGATATCGCTTGAAAAGCATGCCCGTTCAAGTCAAGAAGCCAAACTCTAAGCAGCCGATGCACGCTTGGCGAACGAAGCGTGCAAGTGGCTGCTTCCCGGCATTTCCTTTCATTCGTTCAACTTTCATTGGAAGTTTTCTAAGTTAAGCTTCTTAATTTCTTTGTAACTAAGAAAGAAACTGGCTTGCAAAGTGGCAAAAAATATAAAACCGGTCATCCATTAGAACATGTATCGATCCATCGTACACGTTTTTAATAAATTTTAAGCCAATAAAAAGATTTCGATAGGCATTGTGAAAAAAATATAATAAACTGAAGTAGCTGTAAAATTAAAATAACGAGTTTCAGTTAAAATAACAAGGTAACTTATGCTCACCTCCGCAATCAACCCAAAAATACAGCTTCATACATAATTAGAGATTTAAACCTATTGTAACTGTAACTGAAAGGTATACATATTCTAAAGTAATTCATTATGAATTGATTTATAATACCTTATGAAGAAATACAGTTGATTTGTATCTCATTTTAACATTTTTATTTTGTTTATTACATTTTTTGTTTTTTTTTTACTAGCCCATAAAATGCAGTTTTTCCTAGATTTTTGAATCTACAAGGCTATTACATGTCCTTATAACCGTAAATTCATTCGATTAAATAGAAAAACACTGAATTAGAGCAGTGATAACTACTTTAAATCACTTTTAAGGCAGTTTCATCATCTATAGTAAAAGAAAGCACTATATTTTACGTAGATTTCGTAATAATCAGTAGGTGCCCCAGATGTAATTTTGTAAACCGTTATAAGCAATTTTTACAATGGTTTGTATTATTACCCAAACAATCGTGCTTATGAATAAATTATAGTTTGTATTTTAATACTTGCAAAATCATTCTTAACATTTCAATTTTAAAAATGACTTCTTTAACTTACTTACGACGAACCCGTAATAATTTAAAAAATTATTACGGGTTCGTCGGACAGTTAAAAACATATGACAACATCCAGTGGCGTACGCAAGGGTATAACCCCCCCCCCCCTTGAGCCCTAAATAGTAGTGCTTTATTATGTATTCGAATTTCTTTTAGTAGTTTCAGAAAATTATGAACCCATCCCCCCCTTTGAAAAAATTATGCGTACGCCACTGACTACATCCTTGAACATATATGTGAGACTTTATCCGACGAAGCACAATTTCTAATTCTTTAAGTTTTGATGGTACTGAATCCAGCTGCCTGATGGCCCGCTCGATCACATCCCGCAATTTCTCAATTAGATTGAGATTTAAAGATAGTACAAGCCAACGATGCAAGATAAAGTCCCCGTCATGACTTACAAATCAACAAAGCCAATTTTATGACAAGAAGCATTGCCGTTATAAAGAGTCATCACCGGAAGGGTACACCATTAACGAAACAGAATGTACCTGACAGCACTTAAATACCTTTGGACATTCAGACGTCATGTTGCATTAATTAAAATACCCCTAAACAAAAACATAAACAGTTAAGGAAACATTCCCCAAACCATAATATGGTCACCACCAGCTTGAAGTGTTGTGGCAATGCATTTGGGTCCATGCTTTCATGCTGTTTTCTCCATATTCGAACTACTGTCTATATGGTGCAACTGAAAACGCTGTTGACTTGGATCACATGAGCCTTTTACTGTCCAAGACTCAAACTCCTTTGCAAACTGAAGACGTTTTCTATTGGTCAATTCAACAGGTTTTCGAACGAGTGGTCGGCTTCCACCGCCTATATTTGTAATACGAGGCGAACAGTTCATTCAGAAACGCTCAGTTGCTCTTTTGTTGGAATAGCCAAAAGCCTGATTTTGAAACACTGTTTTCTAATTGGTAGTACGCTCCCTTTAACAATTAATAACTGCTGCTCTCGTACATTTCACAAACGAAGCCGTTTTGCTGATACCGATTCCAATAGTTCAATCGCTGACAATCATCCCTTCAAGCTCAGTTAAATCACATATCTTACTATGTTTTTGCAAGTAGCACAGTACAATTCAGGCCTCGTTCGTTCTACGTTCCATTTGTATAGTTATTTTTCCCTCTACTATCAACACTGACGCAAAAGTTCATTTGCATAAAACTGTCAAGTGGTCATAACATTTTGCCATTCAGTGTATATTATAATGCGTTTGTTTGTCTTTAAGCGACTTTTTTCTTTCATGTGTATTCTTTGCTCCGGAAAAACTTATCCTAAAGTTGCGCTAATTTGTTAAATTGTGTCCTACACACTTTCCAAGCATTCTTAAAAATTCCAGCTCATTTTTAACTTAAAAAAAACTAGGTAATGAACATGACCGTAACTGACACGCAATCGGCTACTCTGCGGCTAGTTCCTACGGGAATATTTGATTGGAGACAAAATGAGTTTCTTTTTCGTTTGAGAACTTCAACCATCCTTGTAAATTATAAATGCAATTTTCTGGAACACGCAATTTTTAAGGATTAAACTTCTGCTTTTGCAAAACTTTTATATACCATTTTTTAATTATTATTGTTGCTTTGCTAAAACTACGCATATATCATTAGGATATGAATAGAAGAGGCATTGTTATTGTTGGATTCATTAAATATTTTAAATGGCATAACAATATCTCATTCAGAAATCAAAGTTTAAGTCGAAATATGAATGTTTTTCATTAAAATGGCCTGCAGGTAAAAAAGTGGCATTAGTATTGATTGTTATCAGTTGCATTATTTAGTTCCTTTGATACTCTTTACTATTGCAATTATATCATCCCTAAATGTATTAAATGACATCACCATTCATATGATTTGTATTTCTTTTCATTCTGCTGTTAATTAGAGTTTATGAATTATCCATTTTCATTCTCTTATGCTGCACTTAATTGATATTAAAATATTAAATCTGAACTTGCATATTTTTTAAAGAAAGAAACATTAAGAATGATATATGTCATAGCAAATACGCAATGACTAAGCTATATGTTGTCAAAAAAAAAATGTGACCGGAATTTCTTAGCTTAGTGCATAAGGTTTGGAGTTACTTCTTTTTCAGGTACAGTATAAAAATTGGTGTAACAATACAGAAGAAAAATTGTGCGTTTCTTTAAATTTAAAAAGAACTTGCTTTAAAGCAAACAATCCAGTTTTTTCCACACTCTGTAAAACTACAGAGAAATACTTGTTAAGGGGAGTCGGCACCATGAGACCACTTTTTTTCTCTATGGTGTTTTTAATTTGCAATTTTTGTCTCATGTCATGTTGTAACCCTTCATAAGAAATTTAGTATTAAAAAACTGCGTTTTTTAAATATAATTTGAAAATTTTAGTTTTTAAAACGAAATTTAACAATTTTCAAAAATGCATCTTCTTTTACAAAAATTGGCGTCTCAAAATGTTTTTTACTGATTCATTACTCATAAAGAAAAACTTTTATGCTTTGAAATTTTCTAAAGTTAAATACTTTTTCAAAAAAAAAACCCATAAAAACTGAAATAACGCAGAAAAAACAACGAAAAATTAAAAAAAAACCCAAAAAAAAAAGATTTTTTAAAAAAAGTACTTAAGTTATCATAAAAGTAAAGCATAAATTTGTTATGTATAGTTTCAGAAACATGTGGGGAAAAATCACATTATAGGTACAAATTTAAGAAAGTCTTTGCATTTTAATTGAGATGAAATGCAAAAAAAAAACAAGGTGAGAGAAAACAGCATTTTAAGTTTTCGGCTTGTAATATCTTTATCAGAATTTCAAGTAAGGAAATTTTTTTTTAGTTACAGTCATGAAGAAATTGCTTCTTCTCGCTTATTTTATTTTAAAAAATAAATATGTGGTGATATCAGCACAGTTTCGGTTTCGGAATGGAAAAGTGGCAAATCACATCGTAATAAAATCAATGATAAATCAATAAGTATTGCTTCAATTTTTCTGTAACTTTCAAGGAACATTTTTAAAGGCTAATTTACTACTTAAGCCAATATACATTTTTTTTTTCGTTTTTTTTCGACATTTTTGGGTGCTGACTCCCCTTAAGTTACGTAAACTTGAACACTTGAGACCTGTGGCTACCAGTTTAAAAATTAAAAATAAATGCAGAAATAATCGCTTGAGAATTCTCAAAAATGTTGATAGACATTGTTGGCGTATAATCAACTTCAGCTCTTGTGAAGAGCCTGCTAACCTTCGCGGCCTGCTTTTCCGACTCTGGAGGCAGAAAACTCACTTTCTACTTAGTGTACCAGAAATAGTAATGCAGCGTACTCATATATGGTGCCACTACTGCGGCGCATTATCAGTTGCAATCAAATTACAGAATGTTATCTGCTTCATGTACCCCGTAATTTCCTTTTCTAGAGACTTAGCAGTTTCTAGTTTTATCTGTAACTAGTAAAGTTACAGTCTCTGTAACTTTGCGTCAGATTCCGGATAAATGTTTTACAGGAGATTCTTATGTATTTTCTGCCAAAAAGTGTTTAGCTTTCTGCTTCGTTACTCTCTGAAACCCTTAAATATGAACCTACAATTCATTGAAGGAATTTTTCTTTGAAGTTTCTGTTCCTCCGCAATCTACGTGTTAATTTTTATGTTGAATTCACATCCATACTGAGGGCGGGAAAAGACTTTCAGCGCACGTAATTGGTTTTGAGTAATTTCGGTAACATGCCTTCATGTTGGCACTCGCTAACTCAATGGCCCTTAATTCCACCTTTAAAAACTAATTTCACCCAGAGGACTGTGATTTGTAGAATGCTCTATGACGTCAGAACAAAAACGCGTCTTTGTTAGTTGATATCTATTAGGACAGACATTTTTTTTGTCTGTAACGAAATGCACCTAAATCGCCTTATTAACTTTTGACCTTTTTGATCAGGGTAAAAAAGGTTAATCTGAATTCCAGTCCCCTATGAAATAAATAATGGATTGTTGGTTCAAAAGTCCTGAAACCAGCTGACAAGTTACTACGGTCTGCTCGATGATCACCGTTCCTCTTCTTATCTCTACAGAAGCAGATAGTCGCCTTTATCATGGGCGTCATTTAATAAATTATTTTAATGATCAATTGTAAACAATAAAAATTAGCATTAATTAAGTGAATTATACATACTATAGTACAACCACACTTTGAGAGCTATAATATTTTATCATAAAGCTATTTTTTTTTACAATAGCTTTTTGTTGATTAATTACTGCCCTTTAATGTTTAGCTTTAATTTCACTTTTATTTTGAACAAATATTGACACACTATATTTATAATGACTGCATAAATTGCATTAAATATTTCCAAAAATTCAAAATAAATTATTCTATTGTATATATTTAAACATTTGTAATAAATTCCCACCAAATTTGTGTGGTGACAGAGAGCAACTGTGTGTGTGTGTGTGTGTGTGTGTTTTTTTTTTTTTTTTTTTTTTTCTTCTTCAAAAATTGTCTTCTACTCAGCCTTTTTCTCTGAAATGTAGTTGTTTATCAGTTACATGAGCGTCTACAGAATGTATGTAGTTAGTAAGTTTCAGAAAATAAAAGTGATCCAAATATTATTCCACAGAGAAAAATAAATGCTCCCCCCCCCCCCCCCCCAACCATTAATAGACCAAAATCCAATAAGTATTCTAAGATTCATCCTTACAGTTTGTTTGGTAAAAAAGAAAACCACACGACATTTTCTAGAGTTGAAAAATTAAAATATACTCGTTACCTTTTAATGTCGCCTCCAAAAAAATTACTTTGTTTATTTTATTTTATTGACAATTCCCTTTCTTAAATGGTAAGTTTTTCTTTTCAAAATAGTGTTGGTTTTAAAACAAATATTTACATATCTTTAATATTGAAATCATTTTCATACATTTTTTTAAATATAGGTTTTTCTGTTACTGCATTAAAAGAATATATCTCAAAGATGTATCACTTTTTGCTATTATGTGCTTATGAATAAATCAGAGTTTCAATTTTAATACTGGCAGGATCATTTTAAACATCTCGTTTTTAAAAATGACTTAACCATACGTGTGAATGAAAACCGTATAGTTTCTGCACTATAAACAATAAATTTTTAGTTCAGATTATACAACATGGTCCGTTAAATATAATCATTCTGTTAGCTCTGGAAATTCGGGAATTTTATTTTTTTGTTTATGCATTTATAAATGTCAAACAATTAGTTAATTAATTAATGTAATTTTACTTTCTGATTTATATTTTCCTTTTTTCTAAATAGTTTATTTACAAAATTGAGGGATAATAAGTATTACATTTAAGTTTAATTAGCAGAAATGTTAAATTAGTAAGTTTCAAAAGCTTTTGCAATTATAATTTATTTCTTTTCGCACACACATATTAAAATGCTGGTTTGCATAGAAATAAAAATATGCTCCATTCTTTTAATAGAAATTTTGAAGTAATTTTTGGGCTCTCCAGTTGAATAAGTTTGTTTCAAAGTAAGACGCTGAATGTACGACATTTTATTTTCTTAAAAAAGGCATGTTCATGTTTGAATATAAATATTAGTTTCTTAGCGCATTATTTTCCCTCGCTCTTCATTAAGCCACAAAGTAAAGCCTTTTCCCAAAATCATCAAACATGGTAATAAATTGCTAATGGAACGTTTTTCCTGTCAGTTACTTTGATTTGATGGAAGGACTTAATAGCTGCATTTCATGAGGGAGCATTTTTAACCTGCAGTGAGTTTGAGTAAATGGCTGTTTAAGGTTGTTAAGCAGCTCTCTCTAGTTTTAAATTTCTTTTCGTGCAGAAACAGAAGTAATAATTTTGCTAATACTTCCTGTTTAACATTCGCTATTTCAATAATATATTTTGTGGGCACTTTCGACATTAGTTTCTCGTGTGAAAAAGTTTTAATCAAGTTTCAAAAGCAGTTTTCTATGCTGCAGGTACGTATATTCATATTTAATTCCGACGAAAAATATTTTGTTTCAGGTTTTAATAGATTATTTAATTAGAACTATGTGTGAATGAATTCCATATTCATACTTAGATAGTCTATATTTAGATAAATGTAAAAGCAAAAATATAAATCGAGAAAACGAAGCAAAATAAATAAAATTGTTATTTAAAACTAAATTTCTCGATAACGTATTTTTGAATTCAAAACAAAAATTTAAAAAAAATTAATTAACTAATTAAGTATTATAATTTATAAATGAGAAATATAATGAAGATAATTGTAGATCTTCGTTATTTGAAGCTGGTAGAGATTTAATTTGAGCTCCCAAGGACATTATCCGTAACGTGTTCAAAGATATATTTCTTTTGTTGTAAAAGAGTTAATAAATTTGTATCCGTTCGAAAGTTTTTAATATTGGATTCTACCACAAAAAAAAAAAAAAAGAAAAAAAAAACTTTGTTGCAAAAACAAACTGCAAATAACTTTATTGCAGCATCTAATCTTAATCTTTGCTTCCTAGTCAAATTATTGTATAAATTACTCAACTAGCAAAGCAGACGTTTTGTCCAAAAAAAATGGAAGGTTCGGCAAATATGGTCTTTAAAACGAATTGCATCAGAAGGTGCTGCATTCAGCAAGAAAATGTCGTTCCAATATAAAAACTTTTCCACGTTCCTTTCCAATTGAATCACATTATTATGGGTCTACAAAAGCGAATTGCAGTATAATACTGTACATAGCAGCGAATAATAGAAATACTGGTTTTCGGTAACGAAATTTTGAAAGAAACGATGAAGGAAATTGGTGTAAAACGAACATGGTTATAAGAAACAAGAGAATGAACACTTAGTATCGATAATCCAGAAAGGAAATCGATATTAATATTACGAAGAGTTTGTTTGAACGCGCTGATTTCAGGAACTACAGGTCCGATTTGAAATATTCTTTCCATGTTAGATAACCCATTTATCGAGGAAGGCTATTGGATATGTATCATCACGCTGAGGCCAACAGGAGAGGAGCACCAAGGAAGAATGTATCAAAATTGGGTTTTTCTGCCTTTAAACATTTAAGCAGGAATAGATTTACGCTGAGTGTTTTTCACACGGGCAACTATATATTGCCCTATGGAGATCTGGTTCTGTTGAAAATTCATATTTACTTCTATCGGAAGAAAACAGAATAAAAATATAGTGTACGCAGAAGTACTTTAAAATAACATTTGTTTTGAGTTTTCTTTTGAATAACCTACAATCTACGTGATATAAAATTATAAAACCCAGTACTTTATATGGGTATTTTTAATGGAATATGATGCGTTTTTCATACAAAAACGTGCCATCACTTTTTGTCCTCCGCCAAAAAATGAGCATTATTTAAGATAGACCATGCAACGCCAGGCGTCGCAGCTAGTCTCTTTTAACTATCGAAATTTTGAGCTACGTATAGAAACAAAAGAAATGAAGAGGTAATTTTTTCTATATTTTACTAATTTACAAAAAAAAAAACTAAAATTATTATTATAAACAAGCGCAAGAACTTTTTATGCATTATTTTTCAAAAAGTTAAAACATATATATTGAAAGTGATCGGCTTCAAAAATCAAATTGTCTAAACTAAAAAATAGATTACAGTATTGGAATCAGGTCTAAGCCTTTTATCATAGTTTAAGAATAGCATTTCTATTTAGTGTTTTCTAACAAAAATATTCTTTAATGTGCTTATGTTGGTCTAATTCATAACATGTCTTCCAAAATCAGACAAGCATGTAACAGCAGTTAATGTAATATAGTTATAGAACATGGGAGGAAGGGCTGGTGTCTGGAAACGGTATTAATTGCATTCACTTAGTTTTATACAAAATGCTGTAGTATTTAATCACTTCTAAAGAGCATATCCTCCAACTTCAGATTATTTGTAGCTTGTAATTTAACATTTTCTTCCAGCCTATGAGCACTAGGAAAAAATATATATTCTGCATGTTTTGATTTTTACAATGGAAACATTAAGACACTAAATGCGTAATATATTATATTAGGCGAATTTCGCAATAAGATATTATTCAGTTTTAATCACAGAAGTACAAATCGTATTTCGCATGCTCCTAAACGATTTATCATTTTGACACTTCTAAATTAAATGATAATAAATCTTGATGTCGGGGCATAATTAAAGAGCAGTAGAGCGATCTGGTTTCAAAGGCAGGAAATCAACTGAATAACGGTAACATCATTACTCGTTTTTCTTTGTTGATTATTCTACTTAATGGAATTTTCCTTTCTCATCTAGGTTGACTTGCAAAAATCTATATCGTTAAAGGTGCACTAAAGTTATACTGTTTTATTCTTTAAAAAAATAGGAAATCGACTGGTTCTATGGAATAACTGTTATTGTAATTAGCTTTTTATTTGTCACATTTGCTTTTAAGAAACTTGTACAAATGTTAATGTATCAAATCTCATTCCTATTTTCTTCTACTTAATTTTAATTTTTTTGCATACGATAAAAATTAAGTCCCATAAAGGGTTTTTCCCCTGACAGAGACTATTCCCACATAAAATAGAGAAGCTATTTTACGTAGGCCCACTAGAAGCTAAAATATAAAAAAAAATGTTTAATAAACTTTTGAATGTTATAAAAAAAACCTTGCATTAATTAAAAGGTACAGCATTTTTTATTATTTTTTTCCTAACATCCATACAAATTAGTATTCATATTAGTTACAAATTACTATACAATTTAGTATTCATATTACAGTTAACGTGTATTATTTATTACTGTATAAAATTAAGTTATCGATACTAGAATTTTTGTGATAATCATTATCTTTTTGACTGGAGTGTAATTTTTTGCTCATTTTCAGAAAGCTAGTTGTTAGTACGAAGACATTTTTTAATTTTTGTATTTTTTACATCCCCTCCCCAACTTGCTCAGAATGTATGTTTGAATATAAGGTAAAGCTAAGAGAGTCTACGCACAATTGGAAGAATAATTCATAAAACTCAAAGTATGACTTTTTTTGTTAAACTATTGATGAATAACTGTGACTTCATTTGTTTTTATGTATTTCCATTGCTATTTCGTTCTTTTGCTTTAAGTTAATGCAACAGCTGTAAATAAACCAAGAAAACTAATTTGCGCAATATGTCCTTACAGGGTAGGTGTGATTTCACACGTGGGTAGGGGAGATTGTTATTAATAATAACTGCAGTTAAATTGTTAGCAATACTATTTACACTAAAACTATGTTGTTGTAGGATTTTTATAAACACATACAATTGTAATAAAAATAAATATCTTAGTTCAATAATTAAAGAGTCGGAAAAAATAGTGTTTTAACTAAAGAAAAAAAAAAGAAGAAAAGAAGGTGTAAATTATAATTAATATTATTCATTTTCACAGTTTCAATGTCTTTTGTTTGTTAACCGAAGTTGTCGTCGTCCGCAATCGGTACACTTATTGCTGTAAGTAGTGCAACTTTCGTTCAACCATCTGCCACAAATAGCACACTTAAACACACAAATAGCATCTGCCACAAATAGCATACAGTCACTGGTCGAAGTTGTCTCCTGGTACAGTTCCAGATATTTAGTGCACTCCCCCTCGTTGTCCTGTCTGACATGGTCTCAAAGAAGCAGTACTTTGACTTTCTTCTGAGGTGTCTGATGACGAAGATGTCTCAAAAAATGTTTTTTTTTTTCCAGCAAGTTTTTTGGTTTCCACTTTTCCCGAAGCATCTTATCTTCAGACGTTCGCTTCTTTTTTTGTAGCTGCTTCTTTCTTATTTCTTCTCTTGAATATATGTGTGGGTCAGTAACATTCGCTGCACTTTGTTTTCTTTTTAATTTTGACGGCATTAAACTGTTGGGAAAATAGCTTATTAATAAGAATATTTGTATAAACTGGCACATTATTATTTTTATTAGCAAAATTTTTGACTAACAAAATTAATTTGTTCACAAATTCCTTTATTAGCACATTTAGTTCAAAAACTTATATTTCATAACTTAAATCTTCAAAAGAAATAACATCGCACGAACTATTTTCAACAATTTCTATTGTATAAAAAAACTGCTGTCCCTTGAAAACACAAACTATAAAGTCATGACAACTTTATCCTCTCTATATAGAACTATAGTCGAAATATTTGATTAATGCCTGTTAAAGAGACACCCGTGAATTTGTTTATGTAAAGAAAACGCTTCAAAAATAAATTTAAAGTTTTAAAAGATTCAAGTTTTAAAAATGTGTTGAGTGGGCAAGATAACATTTTCTGTTTTAGTAAAAATCCAGAACGCCCCCATTAATCCGGTAACGCAGCGAATTTTATCGATTCATATGTTTCACATGTAATTTGCAATTTATGCTACATTACCAACAAACTATGGGTGATAATATAATCCGTAATCTCTCCTAGCATGATAACTAACGGAAAAACGCGCGATCTCTCCTAAGTACAAGACGCGCAAACTATCCCATTTCGGTAGGACACATTGCGCGGCCTGTTACTTAAATATGGCCGCTTCTAGGAGGAAACGCTGGCCTTCCCACAATTAGTCTAGCTTAGTAGCTTACGAAAAATTGCTTAAATTTAAAATATTTTGTAAGTGCTTGAAAATACAAGCACTTACCTAGTGAAAACAATATAGAATTCGGTGCTTAATCACAGACGTTCAAAACAATCAACTTGCACTTTCAAGTAAACAATTCACTATTACCGTTGTACAAATGCTTGGCGTTATTGCTCGCCCGCCCTACTTCTTCCCCCCGAACTCGCAGGTGCACAATCTCTTCGACCGCGCAATCTATCCTCGCTTTGCCTTAGTTAACTCTTAAAGCACTTTAAGTCAAGCTGGTAACATGTTATGAAGTGAAATATACGCACAATAAACACTGTTCACATGAATTACTGCTAACAATGGGGGGAGGGGGTTAGCTAATATATATATATATTTTTTTTTTGTGTGTGTCTTGGAGAAAGATGGATCATTGAGAGGAATTTTCTTTTGATTAACATAAAGTTATCATCGCAGTTAAATTTCTACCCCGGTTAATTCAAAGATACTAATTTATGTTAGTAACTATCTTAGACAGTATCACTTAAATTAAATAAAACACAATGTAATGCAATACAAATACACTTTATTTAAATAACTTAAATGGAAATGCGATTTTGCAGAAATTACATATATTAAAAGTCAGGTATTACACATTAAAAGTAGTATTTGTTTAAAATCAAACACTATGACATACGTTTCAAAATCAAGAAAGTTAGAAGAGGCATTAATTCTTGTAATGATGGAGGGCAAGAAAGATATTTTCTTTTTACTTACTTTTTACTGATGAGATGGAGACATTTATTAACAAGATTCTAACTGCAAAACACATATCCAACTCTGACTCACAACCTTTATTACCACGATCATCATCTATCACTTCGGTGCAATCATAAGAATAAATAAATGATTATATGAATAAATAAAATAATGAATTTCAAACATTTCAAAATTTGTACTTACAACAAAAAATTTACATAATGTCTGAAAAATAGAATGTAATTTGAAGGGAAAAAAAATTCTTCAAAGTTATTCACGGTAAAAGTTGTGCTTTATGTCTCTACAAGACTTCTGACTTGTCAACAGCGTTTTAATCGGAACACGGTTAAAATGTTTTTGACAAGCCTTGTCAAAACATTTTTCTCCTGGATACAAAAAAAAGGAAAAAAGAAATGGGTAAAGAAGTGAATTAACGAAAACTGCAACACATTTTCTCTTCCTTCGCAGATAATCTTGTCTTTTTGAAATGAAGGATTCGGCAGTATCTTTTAAAAAATAATTGAGCATTAGCGTAAATAATAATGATGATAATAATAATAATGGGAAATTTTCCAAAATGTCAATTATTTGTTTGATTCAATTGTATGCGTCAACAATGTTTTTTTTTTCATTCCTCTACCTCAACAAGTAAATAATAATACTTCGCAATAAAGCAAAAAATAACATTTTAACTAAATATTTAATAATTGCCCTTCTTTTTTTGAACTAATATGGGGTGCCTGACAAAAGGATAAATGACTGAAAAATATTTGAAAAATGATTTTAAGTGTATTGCGTATTTCTGAAAACACGTGATCATTTCTCACGTGTGTGCATAAATCACCCAGTCAACGAGCACAGCACTTTTTTAAATAAATAAATAGCATAAGTTACTGTTCAAAAGTTTATATTGCTAAGAATGAAATCAAATTAATAAGGCGAAATTCGAGTGCATAAAACAATTGGATTCATCATTTTTATTTATGGAAAAATAACTGAATTTAGCAGTTTAATAATCTTATATTACTATTCTAAATGTTCTGGAAATGCTTAGAATCTGTATGCTGCTACTATTCACATTTTATTTATTCCCTCAATTTTTACATTCATGGTTCAAGATTTTTCGTAAAATGTACTGTTTCTACTTTTTTTGCATTTATATATCAACCATATCGTGGAGCGTGTCGTATGCTCTATAAAACATTTATCTAATTAAAATTAAATAAATATAACCTTCAATTGTATTTCATACTCTCTTGCTGTGTTATTTGTCTCCCAGATTGCCTATTTCTTGCATTTGTTAGACATTACATAAATATAACTTGCTTTGAAACGACATTAAAAGAAATTTCTTCCCACGATTAAAATCTAAACTGAAGTAAAATATACTTTATATACTTAGGAAAAAGGGAGCAAACATAATGTTTACAGTCATTTTTTCTTACTTATTTTATTTTTTTTTTCTTTGTTTGGTTTTCCATAATTTGAATTAGTGCAGTGTACAGTTATCATTTATTAATAAGACCTGCGTGAAAAACAAATTAGATTTCATTACGAAGTTTCATAATAAAAAGCGTAATCACTAACAATCTCCATTTTTTTTTTGTTTTGCATGTCTGTTCAATTTTATAGCAAATGTTTTATACACACATACTCGCATAATAGATCTCGAATATCGCAAAATACTAAATATAAACAAAAACTGAAGTATGATGCATTAACGTATAATATACTGGAACCAGAGTAAACCACGGAAAGTAAACCATGTTTCTAAATTTTTTATAATGTAGAAAAAATGGGGCAACATCTCTTTCCGAATAAAAATTGCTGGAAAAAAAAAATCCCGCAGGGGGGGGGGGGGGTACGTGTAGAGTTCTCAAAAAAAATTTAACATTTTTTCTTCATAAAGCAATTCTACAACTATTCTATAATATACCCTGAACAATTCAAAGCAAAATTTCAAGTCGTTTAAAAGTTATGCGCATTTGAGCGAGAGCTTCTTTTGGAGCGGTTGAGCAGGTAGTCCCTCATTCATGAATGACCTAAAGGGTATTAGAGAAACAGAAGAACGTTTGCAGATATCCTTTTATTTCGTTTAACAATTGAGACCTCGGATCTGCTTCTAGATGCAAAACATCCAAATGAAGCAGACAAAACAACAAAAACAGGGCTTATATAGCCAAGGAATTAACTGTAAACCAATGAGAATAAAGGCAGTGTGAAGTGGAAGTAGAAGTAGCAGGGAAGGTACCAAAAAGAGAGCAACAAACGAATCCATTGAAAGTACAGGAAGTAAAAAGGAATATCAATAAAAACAAAGCAAAAAATACGACAGCATGCATAAAAATGTGAAAATACATGAAAATTGGAAAAATAATAAAATAAAATACAAAGAAAAAAATGGAAATAAAATAAGTACAGAAAATACCAAAACAAAAAGCAAAACAAATTACACATGTAAAGGAGGGGGGGGGGAGAAAAAAATAGGCACAAAAAAAGGAAAACTAACAAAAAACCAAGAAAGAACAACAAAATAAAGGAATTTATGCCAGACCTGTGAAAAATAAGGAGTTGAGGAAGAATCATTAACCAAATTAGAACTATTCCTGTTAATATGATAAGCTTCCCAAAAGTCAAGCTCTAAAGGGGAAGAACATTTTTGAATAATTTTCCCAGAATTGAAATCAAAAGAGTGGTTGGAATTCCAACAATGTTGAGCAATACTAGACTTATTTAACTCTTGCTTTCGTACATAACCTTTATGCTCATTTAACCGAATTTTCAGAGCACGTTTTGTCTGTCCAATGTAAGAAAGGCCGCAACGGCAACTAATTTGGTAAATACCCCAAGTCTTAAGTTGATCGACAGGATCTTTAAGAGAAGAGTAGGAAAGTTTGTTGCTAGGAGCAAAAACGACTTGAAATTGAAACCTTTTTAGGATTTTAGCAATACGAAAACTGACAGAATGAAATAATGGTAACACAACCAAATTCTTTCTAGAAACCAAATGATTGGGACCAGAAGTTTTTTTAGAAAGTTTGTTATGAATAGAATCAAATAAAGAGTGAGAAAATCCTCTATCAAGAGCTACAGCTTTCAGATAGTTGAGTTCAATCTTGAGAAGCTCAGGATGAAGCAGTGCCAATATTGGAAAGGAGTTAAAAGCTATTTCTTCTGCTGTTAAGTCTGTTCATTCTATTCCTTTGATTGCTAAACGATCTGTGATTCCTTCTGTTGCTAATTGTGCACGTTTCTATGCTTTACCGAAGGTACACAAGGCAGGTATTCCTTTCAGACCAATTGTTTCCCTTATTGGCACTGCTCCATATAAACTTTCCAAGTATTTAGTTTCTGTGTTTCCTCCACTTAGGAGTCGGAATGTTTTCACTGTTAAAAATTCCATCGATTTTGTTAAGAAACTTCATAACTTCGTTCCGAATAATTCGGTTATGGCCTCTTTTGATGTTAATTCTTTGTTTACTAATGTTCCTGTTGATGGCGCTTTGACTTGCCTCAGGAATAGGCTTTCTGAATTCCATTTTACTTCTGTGGAAATTGAGGAATTAGTTTTTCTAACTCGTGTGTGCTTGCAACAGAGCACTTTTGTATTTAATGGTAAATTCTATGCTATGGTTGATGGCCTGGCTATGGGAAGTCCTCTTAGTCCTATTTTAAGTGATTTCTATATGCATTATTTTGAGGAAAAACTATTCCAGAAATTGCAATTTCAATTTTATGTTCGTTATGTGGATGATTGTTTTGTCCTAACGGACAGTAACTTGTTAGGTATTGATGATGCTCTTTCTATTATGAACTCCATTGATCCTAATATCCAGTTTTCTTTTGAGAAAGAACTTAATAGTAGCCTCGCGTTTCTTGATGTTTTGATTTCTAGGAGTGAGTCTGGTTTCACTACTTCTGTCTATCGTAAACCTTTCGCTGTTTCTTTACCTCCTCACAGATTGTCGTCTCATCCTCCCAACCAAAAATATTCGGCTTTTAACCCTTTCGGGACGGGCGCCGCAGTCAGCGAACCGCCGCCACCAGACGGGGTTCTAGCAGAATGGATTGTCACTTGAGGACGGGCGATTTGAGCTGCTAAGCCTAACTTTGGAAAAAAATTCATAAAAAATTAATTTTTTATTCAATTGCTTCAAAATTTGGTACATTATAATAAAAACTTATTGTCTGCTATAAGGATAAATTTTAAAACTTCATCATAATATTTTCCGTAAAAATTCTATAAAATTAATTTTAGAATGATGAAATTCTTGACTCATCTCAAAAAGTTATGTATGAAAAATATTTAAAAAAAAAATCACAATTTAGTTCACGCAGCATATAGATACAAATAAAATAATACAAATTATTTTATTGATAAAAATTATCTCTGGTGTCGCGTGATGTAGAAGGCATGCATGCTGTAAATTATGTGTCTGATAGTATGTCAGTATCAGAGTCACTATCACTTTCCAGCTCCTTTGAAATATCAAAACTATCATCACTATTTGAGTAAGAAGCATTCACTAATTGGGTGTATTCCTCTTTTTTTTTTAAATTTAGTTTTCTCTTAGCCGTTTTAATAATAAAGCGTTTTGTCAAATGATACAAGAAAATCTCCTCTGAGCGCTAGCCAAATCCGAATAAAAATGAAGATAAGGAAGCAAACCACTGAATATCTATACATCGACAAAAAAAGAAATAAAAGTATTTGGAATGATCAGAACCATTTGCATGTGTTTATATCACCTGATCCATTTAAAGCTCCAGCTTGTTTATTTTCATTACTCATTGCCAACGCTACTCTGTCATAAATCCTTTCCTCCTACCGAACAAAGAAAAAAAGAATAAAAAAAATGCTGTGGAAATGAAGGTCAACATTCTCCAGTCTCGACATATTACACCATAACAGTCATAGGGCCCCATCTAGTATCAAAGAGAAATACTAATATCTCATTCCATCTGAAATCCCGTATACGGTACGCCCGTCTTCAAGGCTCTATTAGAACAGCGAGACGTATTCGTCACACCCGGCTGTGAGGTAGCTAGTGCTGGCGGTTCGTATACGTCACACCCGTCCCGAAAGGGTTAATGCTCTTGTCCATCGTGCGATTAATATTTGCTCTTCTCCTGAGCTTCTCAAGATTGAACTCAACTATCTGAAAGCTGTAGCTCTTGATAGAGGATTTTCTCACTCTTTATTTGATTCTATTCATAACAAACTTTCTAAAAAAACTTCTGGTCCCAATCATGTGGTTTCTAGAAAGAATTTGGTTGTCTTACCATTCTTTCATTCTGTCAGTTTTCGTATTGCTAAAATACTAAAAAGGTTTCAAATTTCAAGTCGTTTTTGCTCCTAGCAACAAACTTTCCTACTCTTCTCTTAAAGATCCTGTCGATCAACTTAACACTTGGGGTATTTACCAAATTAGTTGCCGTTGCGGCCTTTCTTACATTGGACAGACAAAACGTGCTCTGAAAATTGGGTTTAAAGATGAGCATAAATGTTATGTACGAAAGCAAGAGTTAAATAAGTCTAGTATTGCTCAACATTGTTGGAATTCCAACCACTCTTTTGATTTCAATTCTGGGAAAATTATTCAAAAATGTTCTCCCCCTTTAGAGCTTGACTTTTGGAAAGCTTATCATATTAACAGGAATAGTTCTAATTTGGTTAATGATTCTTCCTCAACTCCTTATTTTTCACAGGTCTGGCATAAATTCCTTTAATTTGTTGTTCTTTCTTGGTTTTCTTGTTAGTTTTCCTTTTTTTGTGTCTATTTTTTTCTCCCCCCCCCCCCTCCTTTACATGTGTAATTTGTTTTGTTTTTTGTTTTGGTATTTTCTGTACTTATTTTATTTCCATTTTTTTCCTTTGTATTTTATTTTATTATTTTTCCAATTTTCATGTATTTTCACATTTTTATGCATGCTGTCGTATTTTTTGCTTTGTTTTTATTGATATTCCTTTTTACTTCCTGTACTTTCAATGGATTCGTTTGTTGCTCTCTTTTTGGTACCTTCCCTGCTACTTCTACTTCCACTTCACACTGCCTTTATTCTCATTGGTTAACAGTTAATTCCTTGGCTATATAAGCTCTGTTTTTGTTGTTTTGTCTGCTTCATTTGGATGTTTTGCATCTAGAAGCTCCCTGTCGCATTGAAAAAGGGATTTCAAGGAATCCCGAAACATCTGTCTGCGTTTTAATGCTCATTTGTGCTTTAAATTAACGTGAGATTTTATTTCTATTACAGTTTACTTTTCACAAAGTTAAATTATTATCATCTAACTGTTGTTATTTTTATTATTTTATTTATTTATTTATTTTTCATTTTTTATTTAAGGTATTCTAGATGAAAAAAAGAAAGAGAAAAAAAGAAAAATTACAAGGATAAACATTAATATTTAAATAACGTTAAATACACGTCAGCACTCAACCAAAAATTAAAACGAGCAATTACAAAAAGCCTAATTTACTAGGGAAAATTACTCTCATTTGACGGATGCATTAGACTCGATGTAAATTTCAAGCACTTCAAATGACCTTAATTAGTTTTTTCCACTACCGCAACATGAATACAAATGTTCCTTAAATGTGAAATGAATACCAAGAATTAACCGTCATACCACGTTCTGTTTCATTATCTTCCATTATATCCTAGAAAAAAAAATTTTTAAATCTTTTTTTTTTATCTTTAACTAAATTTTGAGTTGTATTGCTGAGTAAATATAAATATTGAAACATTATCATATATATATTTTAATTACTCCATTTATTTATTTTTTATAATACAAAGGTCCTTGAAACAAAAGATAATCTGAGAATAAAATGAATCGAAAAAAAAATGTTTAGTTAATTTGTTCACATGATTTTATAAGTTCATTTTTTCACCTCTATGATTGTAACAAAAATTCAATTTAATTGAAGGTAATGAAGCAGGGTCAGGTGGGGTAAAATAGTCAATGGGGTAAAGTGGACATACGACAAATAAAAAGCTATACTATTGAAATAAACGAAGTAATTAGTGTACTTTTTTATTTTTGCTTTTAATTGTTAAGAATTATTCAGCCGGATGGAACAAGAGCATACCCCAGCTGCAAAAACTGACACCGAACTAAGCCCCGAACACGTCTTCTCTTGCCCGGCCATCTTGGCGAGAATTCAACAAATCAGTGCCTCTGCCTACGAGGATCTTTATTCGGACAATTGCCTTCGCATAGCTGAGACTGTGTTTACCGTACATGGCTATATTTGACATTCCAAATCTACTATCCATAGACACGACAACAACAAAAACATTGTTAAGAATTAGATTTTCATTCAAAATAAGTTTAATGGCAACTCTTTAGCTGAAGAAAACAGTCCATTTGTCTGTTTATGCAACACTTTTTTGAAATTGAAACAGAACTTTTAACTTCTCGCTAACATTTTGTTTTAAAGAATTTGCATTTAATTGACGGTGCAGGAAGCTTTACCCACAGATCTCAAAAATACTTTCTCACTGTCCGTGAAGCTAGATTTAGCCTATATTTTATTTTACAGAAGTTTAACTAAATTCGGGTTTTACAATTTCGGGAGTAATTTCGTAGTTTAAGTAATTCGGGTAAAGTGGTCATAGTATCATGATTAATATTCACGATGTTCTAAAATTACTTAAGGTTAATTTATGAAGTAGACCAGGACTTAGTTTGCATAAGATCTCACAGGAGCTCAGCTTCCGCATTTATTTTCAATTTTATGCAAATGTTTAACTATTAGAGGGAATTCAAGCTATTTACGCACGGAAATAAGTATTGAAGACTACAGGACTCCGCACTTTTGTTGTTAGAAATTAAGCCACGACGCAGAAGTTAGTTACGCCCATCAATTTCACTAATACTGCATTATTTTTTTAAGAAATGACTTTTGAATTTACTACCTGTTTTTATAATTTTAGTAAACAGGATTAAACACAACTCAGCTGAAGTGCAAATTGAAATTACTATAAGGCATTCTTCTTACAATGGCGTGTTTAGCATTGACGATTAATCTAAGGAGGATAGAATAGGTATATTTATTCTATCTGTATTCTATCCTCCTTGGATTAATCGTGATTTTGATTTTTTTTAAATAAATTGAATTTTTTTAAAATTACTGTAGTGGAAATAATAAATAATAATATTCAATGAAATAAAAATGCTAATTTTTAGAGACTATTTTACTTAGCCTCGAAAAAAAGTTATAAAATATAATGCTTGTTCACTGATTACACTGGTCAACAAGTGTTTTGCCCCAAGAATGAATTTCACTTTTCCTGAAGTAGTTTTGCACGAGGAATCCAAATCTGGCATCAAAATTTTTCCATCACGTATAGTTTTTTAGTTATGAGGAAGGAAATGTTCGATTTTTACGTTTTTCAGTCTTTTCCGATCATGCAGCATCGTTTTTATTAAGATAAAGTACACAAAAGAGCTTGAATGTCAACCGTTAAAACAGTGGTCATTTAATTTCGCTGGAAAAAACTTAGTGGAGTGTCTCAAACAGCCCCCGCAGCCCCCCCCCCCCCCCCGAACGGAAGTGCGTATCAAATTACTGCACTGGGTGTGGGTCTCGGTAGGAATTTCGCGAGAATTGGGATACAAAGGCAAATAGGCAAAAGATTGATACTGTACGACACGTTTAATGAGCATGAGCTACTATTTTTTATCATAGAAGTCTTCTGTTGTGTGTAAAAATTCCCCCTGATAACATGGGAGCTGTATAACCGATGAAAATGGAGAGCCGTTCCATCAAGACATTTCAATTATCGAAAAGAGATATCAAGGGAAGTGGAGTGCAACCATGTTAGCAGATTACTGCTGGACGTTAAAAAGGGACGTTCCTGAGGCATAGTATTCCCCAAAATCAACCTTTTTAAGGTAAATAGAAAATTACTTTTTTTTTTTTTGGAAATGCTTCTAATGTAAAAATTACAATGCCCTTAAAAAAAGGGGGGGGGGTCCTAAGGACTGATCTTAGAAGTATTTTCCAAGCTGAATTCGAAAATGAGAACCCTATTCCTTATCACTTAAGGGTTTTGCTTGTAAGGTACTGCAATAGTTTAGGGTAAATGTTATTAATGTCAACTATTACAGCAGCTTGCACGGAAAATCCTTACGTGATAGAGAAAAATGGTTTTTATTTTCGAGTTCAGCGTGAAAAATACTTCCAAGATCAGTTAACAAAGTCTTTGGGGCAGAAATTTGTAGACCAGTGTTATTAATACAACGGTACGATACCTTTATGTTTTTCAAGTGTGCTATTTGTGTTTACACATTTTTAGTTACATTTTATGGAAATCTACATAGTTCCTACAGTCCATACAGATGTTTAGTAAAAATTAAAGTTATAAAGAAATATCACATTTCATCAGATATGGATCTAACTAATGCAGGAAGAAAATGCGCCTTGAGAACAAAAATAATGCTTTATTATTTTAATTTTCGAAATAATATAATTTGAGCAAAATAATTATTTCAGAACTAGTAAAAATATGCCATTGCATTTTTATGGAATAACTGAATGCATGGAAATAAAATATTTTTTCTAAGTACCAATAAAGAAAAAATCGATGTACAGATTAAAGAAAACAAATAATTAATGAAAAATTTATATAATTTATTATTAATAAGACGAAAAAGCTGGCCTCCAAGGGCTAGCCGGGTGCGGGACTAGAGCTATATTTAAATGGTACGTCAACAATATATGATGCCTTACTGATAATTTTTAAATCGGTACACTGTTAAAAATTTCCGTAAGAAAATAGTACTATAACCATTTATTTGATTGTAATTTTACCATATTTAATTACACCAGTTGAATAACCATTAAAAAGATGGTACTGAAAGCGCTGATTGTGTAATAAATCGTTTATTCTCTGTTTCTCTTAAAGAACGTTTAACTAACCGTAATTTATAAGCTCCACTAGGTCTCTTGGTTGTGGAATCTTACCGGTCATACGTTGTTGTTAAAATATGAATAAATATTTATCAGTTCAAATCTGCATGTGTATGTAAAAAAAAGAAAAAAAAAGTGGCTTAAGCAGTATGTACTAAATAGAAACACATACACACGTAAATCAAAACTTGGAGACATCGGATACCCAAACTGTTTGCGAATGAGCGAACCCATAATTTGAGCTGCTGAAGCTTGTTTGTATTTTAATTTTTGCAGCAAATAAAATGATTTTCCTCAGTATATAGTAAATTTAGACCAAAAATGACTTTGGATCCAATCAAAAACTGAAATCTCAATTTTAAGGCAGTTTGCCTGCTAGAAAAGAAGCTTTATTGATAAATAAACGGCCGCTTTACGTGGTGTAGATGGCCAAATGACTAGAGCGCAAGGTTGGTATACCATACACAAGGGGCTCGATTCCCGCAAGCTTCGTTTACGGTTTCTACGCCTGTAAGATTCTATGCCTCGAAATGGTTCAAGAAAGGGTAAAAATTTAGCTTTGAAACTATTTTTAAATGGTTATAAAACCGTAAACTTTTGTATTTAGGGCTTTTTAACCAAGCTGATTGGAAATGGTTTGGTCCCGTAAAGATAGAAAAATGTTCCAAACCGTAAATTTAACGGTGAACTAGATGGATAGACTGCTGCCGGCTATTTAACCGTAGTTTCATGATGAAACTTCTAACAGTGTAGCAACAGATTTCAAAAGATTATTTATGCATTTGTTTTTAAACTGGTAGTCACGGATATCAAGTGTTTAGTTCTTCGTGACTTAGCAAATATTTCTCTGTAATTTACAGAGTGCGGAAAAACAGCAATTTTCATGAGAAACCATTATCAAGAAACTTGATTATTTGATTTAAAACAAGTTCTTCGTAGATTAAAAAAAAAAAAAAAAACACTGTTTCCGTTCTGTACATTTATAGACATTTTTAGTGTATATATTATATATATATATATATTTATAACTTGGAAGTAAGTATTAGAATTATTACATAGAATTTTACCAAAATGCATTGTTTTCGTTAAAATACAATTTATGGAAAATGCATTGTTTTCCATAAATTGTATTTTATGGAAAACAATGCATTTTGGTAAAATTCTCTATGCTACTGACATGAAATTTATATTATTGCTGCAATTTAAAAAAATCTTTATTAACCCCCTTAAGATACGACTATAAGAACTTCATAACATATTTAAGTTAAAAACTATTTTAACCTACATCAAAACTTGCGGGACAGTAAATAACTCTTTGTTCTGTAAATTATCTTCATTTTAGAAAACAAAGTTAAACAAGAATTCTTTTATTGACCACCGGTAAAATATGAATGCTTTTAAAAATAAATCCTTAATAATTAATATCAGATAAAATGAAGCATCATGTATTAAATAAACAATGCAATTTGAGTTATTTGGCCCAAGTGCTTTAACAATCATCGTTTACTAACATTGAAAGAAGAACAAAATGAATGCTTATTCCGCCACAAGGGAATTGCGTTCGGTAATTGAAAATCCCTAGTTTTAATGCAAAATAGCACTTACACAAATGCTGGTGACTTTTTTTCTGTCATGAGAATACGCATACAAAACAAAATATGATAATCTGATGCGTCTTTATTATATCTAACAGAAAGAATCTTTTGTTGTACACTACAGTCGTCATATCAGAGTCAATCTCATCTTCTTTGAAAGGATTTTTATTAGGATTTCTTCTTTCCTTCATTTCTGCTTTTATTTTAATGCAACTGAATGTAATTCAACTGTTCTAAAAGAGTTGACTAGAATAATACGGCTCTGTTAAGCAACGAGAACGTATATCACTTTTTATGTGTATATATATATATATATTAGTCATAAACGAATTAAATTCAGCTAAATTAAACTATCAACGATTGCAGTAAGTTTTTGTTTCTTTTTCCTTGATTTTATGTTTACAACTTAAATAAAGATTTTGCTTTAAAAACAATATTGGCTGGTAGCATATATAAATAAATGCTGATTAAATTAGAACTAAAATTTATAAAAAATTCACCTCAGAATGACGACAGGTACAATTTGAGCGTCGGCATTCCCTAATTTTAAAATATAAGGTAACAGGCAGAAATAATGACAACTTACCTACATCATAAAAAGAAATTAATGTTTCTGTTGGCATCTGAAATCTGAAGTAATAACAATAAAAGCGCCCTTTACACATATTTTCTTAACCGCGCGACTGAACGTGGCGCATCCAGCCACGGTCAAGAACGTGAGTAAAACCTTGGCGTTCGAGAATGTTGCAAAATACACCACATTCTTATCCGTGCGCAAGAACGCGTTCAGATGCCATTGAAGTCCCCTACAGAAGCCACAGCCTGCAGAATTGTCCAATCCTCTCACTTTGATGCGCGGTTAAGAACGTGTATGTAAAATGCATCATTTCTTGGAGCGCGATCATGAGCGCGCATCTGAGTGTCATTCTTAACCACGTTCTTGAGCCTCCTAAAATTGCATTTCTTTCTTTCTTTCTTTACAACCATTTCAGGTCACATAAATATTCGAGTTTATTTGCTATTCTCAAGGATATGCCTCAAACTCTCGTGTAATATGAGATAGAACAAGACAGCACAACAGATTTTAATATACAAAGAAGGAAATACACCCAGGGCAAAGGTGGGAATCGAACCCACGCCTCTTTCTCTCCGCGCAGGGAGGCACCGGAGCCAGTCGATTTGACCGCTCAGCCACTGAGGCCCCTAAATTGCATTTACACGCACGCTCTTGACCACGGATCTGAATGGCTCGCCGTCCGGACCGCGGTTAAGAACGTGTGTGTAAAGGCTGCTTAACTGGTGTGAGAAAAATGACGACTATATTTAACATTCGATTCCACAGGAATGCCCCCAAATATCACCAAATTGGCATTAGATTTTACAATTAATTTTGGCTCAAAAGTTGCTCGCAGTTTATTGAAAGGGCGCTCTGATTGAATCATCGCTAAATAGGCGCCAATGTATGACGTCACTTCCAATTGCATGCCGTTTCAAATTTTTCATCTCGATTATACATGCATAGTGTTTCCTTCCTTTATTCCAAAAACTCAGAGGAATATCAGTCTCTACGAAAGGAAATTATAAGTAACTTTTTCGACTGAGTAATAATAAAAGTATCAATTTCTAGGATAAAAAAGTGTAAATAATAAGGCGGCGGAAAAATAATTAGAACTAGCCTCCGGTTGACGCCTGCGATCTAAAGCTCGCGGATAGCTTTCACAATTCCTGAAACACTGTTACGTTTTAAAGTATTGTGGCGATTTAGCAAACTGTTGCATTTTAAAACAATGTTGCACTTTACCGCATTGTAGCATTTTTAAATATTGTTGCATTATACAACATTAAGATGTTTGTTAATTACAAGTAAAACCTACACATGACAGGTTTTTTTTTCGAAAAATCGCAAAAGAAAAATATTAATAACTTTTAAAAATTAATTTATCAACAGTTGGGTCTCTGAGGTGCACAACTACGACTAAGACTGCACCTACCTACTATCTTTCATTTCATCTTTCTAGGCTTTCCCCGTTTTCCAGGCACGCGTGCTACAAACATGCATTCAAGCGCCTTCTTTTATTGCATGTACAGAAAATGTTCACCACGAAAAAAAAAAAAAAAAAACACAATAGTGTCATTCCACGGTGATTGATGTTACAATTTGACTAAGTTTTTTAACTTGTAAAATCCATACTGTCTTGAAATGCAATTTTACTTTTCTGAAATTGATGTAAAATACCATGATAGAGTACAGTAATGCTACCCATACCAGTTTTTAGACATAAAAAGCTTTTTTGCGTGGAATTAAGGTAAATCAAAAATTGTGACTGATGTTACACAAAAGAGACATTAGGAAAAACAACTTTTACATTAATCGACATTCTCCTCAAACTAGGAACATGAAGATTAAAATTATTTTTTTCCAGTCAAGTAGAGATTTCAAACTTTATGAATACACTTTGTTTCATCCAAAAAACTTTAAAATTTGCAGTGGAGGAAATTTTTAATTACCGTGACTGATGTTACAAACGTTTTGTGACTGATGTTACACCAACATTAATTGGTTCAAATTATAATTTATTTCTCCTTAAAAGTCAAATTAGCAATTTTTCTTACAAAATTTCGCAAATCTACTTAAATGACAAAAAATAAACAATAGTAAACGAATATAATTATACAAGTGATGTTTTTAGTGCAATTCAGGAAATGAGAAGTGTCCTTGTGCATTTACTACATATGGTGTATTAAGTTTTCTTATTATTTTTTCTTGTGAATAATAAATTTCAGCCACATTGCCAGACCATTTCCAATGCTTCCCTGTTGGAATCATAACACTGACCAAGTATTCATAGTTTTCAATGGCTCTAACTTCACCTGGATAGAGCTGTCTATCGTATTTCACAAGAGCCTACTCTCCAATTGTGGCCACCAATTCTGGAACTTGTTCTCTTGGTTTTGAACAGAAAATGATGTTTTAGATAATTTGGAGCTTTTGGTGATTTTGTCTACCACCTCCAAAAAGTATTGCTGCGTGATACCAGCTATAACTTCTGAACCAGAAAATATTTTATTCAAATTTAACTCTTTATAACGCAACTGTAAATCATATGATCTCAAAGATTTTCACGCTGCTTGAACCTGCGGCATTTACAAAATCTTTTGCACTGTATACGAAATGCTTTCTTTTTTTACAGCTACCAATACCTGCCTCTTTACAGAGCCGCCAATGCCATCCATTGGGCCTTTCCCATGTGAAGAACCAAAATAATTCGATTTAATGAACAATTTATATTTTTCTGTAACATGAGTTTTGTGGCTGCAATAAACTTGTTTTTGAATTGGGCCATCTGACCAAATATGTAAGACTTCAATTTCTTGAGGAATCTTTTCCAACATTCTTGTGATGAGACGAGCCACAATCTCTTAGGAATGAGACAGTTCATCTGAGGCTATCGCATATAGATGCATTCTACCTTAGTGGTATACTGCTGCTGTAAAAATGCTTACTTGGGCTTAACAGGAGCACCTGTTTCACCAATTTCATTGTCAAACCATTTTTTTTATGACAGCCTTCTGCTTTCGTGGAAATGTAGGCATTGCGCGCTTTGCACGAGTTACAGCTTTTCCTAAAGTTTTATTATTTTGGAAAAGAGCTAGTTGACTACTGCTACTCACTGCTACTTGAAATTTTGCACTTTAATGCACTACATTTTTCTACTGTTTTTCTAACATTTTCTTTGATTTCTCTTAAACTGACTTAGGTAACCTCCTGTTTTGGCTTTCTGCAGCTGTCAAGGCCATTTGTGCAGTGTTTAAGTATCTAACTAGAAAAGAGAAAAGTGACTGATGTTACATATTTTAAATAAGTTTTTAACTCATAAATTGAACTGTTATTAACTATTTAAGTAATTGATATTTAAGATATTATCATGAATGAAGAGAATATGGTTTTTTATATTCTTAACACCGTTCTTCTTTAAGTAATAAAAACTTTTATATATTTTTGTGACTGATGTTACATTACTATGAGGCCTAATTTATTAAAATTAATTTTTCAATAGAATAATCACAGTTTAAAGATCTTTTACTGGCCTAACCTCATATATAGACTAAATTTCAATAAAAAAATAAGATTTTATTCATACCTGTTAATTTCTTTACGAAAACAAGACGAACTTTCCGACCTCTCTAAAGACAGCAACACATGTGACAAAAGTAACATTGCCTATAAAACTTAAAAAAAGGTACTGCTAACTTTTTAAACATAATTTTATAAAAATTTACATATTTTTACCTTAGAGGACAAAAAACTGTACATGTGCAAGATTTTTTTTTTTTTTTTTTTTATGTTGGTGTCCCTGTTTTCATGGAATTGCACAATACGGCACAAATTGCGGTAAAAAATGCATACAATGGTTTTGCAGCTCTAAGAAGCGGTTATATCTAGGAGTACATGAAAAGATGGTTCAATAAGCTTAGTAGGTCACTCCCTTCCCCTTTTTAAATCTATTACTATCCAACTCCTTTAGTTTCTAAAAATTAACATAGACGGGAGCCTAGTAATAGTTGTTTGGAGCTCGAAAAATCACACGAGGAATACTGTGTAGCCTTTTGTTTAAAGCTGCTTAAAATATTTTTTTTTACACCTAGAAGGTTTTTTAAAATCTATCTAGGTTCTCATCCACCCCCCAGCTCTCTCTCTCTCTCTGTACATTTTGCGTTGACGCGGAAAAACGAAGAAAACACGTTTTTTGTCTTGAACGAAAAGAACATCAGAAATTTCAAAGTTTATTCAGAAATATTTCCTTTTTACCCGAGGCACTTTGCTATGTTTCAAGATAACTTAGTTCCCATTTCGTTTTCAAGGTGAAATATAATTTATGCATAGAAGATCCGCTACAAAAAATTTTATATTGAAGCCTATCCATGGCTTGATACCGACTTCATTGATCTTTCTGTCTTCCTAGCTATATTTCGTGATTTTCCCGGTTTATTTATGTATGTGTATATCGATTCGTTTTTGTATGCTTGTACGCGTTCGCTATACAAAACCACACCTATAGACGGATTGGAATAAAATTAGGGACGAAAATCATCGCCCGAGAAAGGTAACGTATATATACACTGTCCGATTCAAAAATGCGAATCAGTGTTCCTTTTTTTTCGCCTACTCTCCCATAAAAGTTAAAAAAAAACATAATAAAGCTTGAAAGAAGGCTTAAGGCATCGTGAAAATATCGTTAGAAATAAAAAAAAGTCTAAAATAAGTTAGGTAATTTAATAAAGATTGAAAAATAAAAGCATTGAAATTAGCGTTTTGAGATGTGGGGGGGGGGGGGGGAGTGTGTCGTTCGGTCTGTCTGTCTTACCCTAATAACTTTTGAACGAATTGTCTGATTCAAAATTTTTTTTTGCATTCGAAAGATCTTGGCGGGGACATCTCATTTTCCTATTTTACTTTTTGATTTGAACAAAATTTCGTTCAATTTTCTACAGTTCAAAAAAAATTAATATTAGCGCCTATGGGCGAAAATTAAGCAAATGATGTAAACTCTGCGTACAAGATCCAAGTTCTAATGAACAAGATTATTGGAGGAAGCTCTTGGCGTGAAATATTAAGTTTACCCAGTTTCGCTCATTTTTGAACAGTTCAAAAAATTAACATAGCGATTACCTGGAAATTTCAATAATATATAAATCCTGATCTAACTGACCGATTTGCTTGGAAAAAACTCTATCGGAAAGCTCTTATAACGTAGAACATGTACAACTAGAAAGTTCATCTTGAACTAACGAGCCTATTTCCCTATAAATTTTTTTTATCGGGATTTTTAAGGATATTTCTCAATGAATAAATGAATGAGTGAAAGAAGGAATGAATGAATAAATGAAAGAGTGAAAGAATGAATGAATAAATGAACGATTGAACGAATTAATGAATAAATAAATGAACGATTGAACGAATTAATGAATGAATAAATGAGTGAACAAATGATAAAATAAATAAATGAGGGAATGAATAAAAAAATAACTAAATGATTGAATGAATAAAAAAATAACTAAATAAGTGAATAAATTCATGAATGTTGATTGATTACAGAGGTAGAAATTCAAGTTAAGTCTTTTTTTCCTCTGTATCGTATTAATCAACCTCTTCACATATCTTAAGAATAAACATAATGTTCTTTTAAAGAAACATAGGTGACATTCGGTCCACAATTAGTACCCCGATACTAGTTACGGATCATTCAAATAGAAAGTAATTTATTTTCAAACACTAGTAGACAACAACACAAGGATCTCATAAATGCATCGCACACGTAATTTTAATAATCTACAGATAAGATGCAAGATGCAATCCAAAACTAGTTACTGGTAATAGTTGTATATCAGAAAATCACTTGAATTCTCAAATGATAGCCTCAAAATTACATAATTATCTTCAAATTCCAAACTACGTGTCATAACTAAGAAGCCACGTGAATTAGAATACCTTAACTAAACGCTCTATATTGTACACATTTATCCCTTCTGGTCGAGCGTTGTTGCTCAATTTCTAACGTGTTAAATGACACCACAATTTTCATTTGCTGCATTTGGTTAGACCCAAATTTCGTTCGCAAAATCATCTCCAACTGTCCCCCACGTGTGCATCGTTATAGATTTCACTGCTTAATCTAAAGCTTTCCACTGCTCTTCAACTATCAGTTTATTTTAGTTTTTGTTTATTTTTACCAGGAACTGAATATATATATATATGATAGCTATAATTATTCTTGAAGATTTGGTATTGTATATTTCTTATCGAAAATATTCTGTCATCATCTGTTAAAATTAAGGAATACTACCATAAAGGAACTTTTTCTGAATATCTAATACATTGTGAAGTTAAATTTCACCAAGTAAAAAAATAATATGATGTTAACAATTTCTTCTGAACAAGTTGTAACTGTTGACTGCGAAAATCAGTAAAATGATAATTCGATCAGTCTATAATATTCGTAACACAAAAAATGAAATATAAGAAAAACCAAAGATTACGTTTTTCTGACATTTTTAAGCGGATTATTTATTTTAACTACTTTTTTCGTAGAAGTTTTCCGGTAAATTATTTCTTTTCACGTTGAAAAATAAAGGCATACGAAAAAGCGACAAAACTGATTTTTTTTTCTTTCTTTTTTCAAAATACTCTCATCCATTTCATGGACAGCAGAAATGAAGCTGTCAGACATTCTCCATAAAAATGAAAACGAGAATATGAAAATTTTTCTTCACGAAGAGTAATATTCTTTTGGTTTTATAGTAAGCCAGAAAGTTACTTTAAATCAAGACAAGCCATTCTTTATGCTCTCTTAGCCTAAGACTCCTAAAATAATAAATGCAGTACTATTATTTAAAAGCTAAAAACAGGTTTATGATAAATGATCAAAATTCATTTTGTCTGAAGTATGAATACAATAAACAATCAAGATTTATGTGGACAATTTCACAAAAAAAAAAAAATGTATCCTTTATTTCCTTTGACTATTTGTTTCATTCATAAATACTAACTCTTTTTTCTTAAACATGGTGCATGTTTAGTAATTATTTTAATTATAGCATTTGTTCCTGTTGCGCAGAAACTAAAATTGCCTGCTAGAAATTCAAATGATAATTGCTGAAAAAATGAATGAAACATTTATTCTAGTCAATTAAGTTAAAGGCTTTAAATTGCAAAACATATTTTGCTTTATACAGTACATAAAGAGTTTTGTGGAATTTTTTTTTCCTTTTCGACAGATTTTAACTAATGATAATTAGTCTGGAATTTACTTTTGATTTCAAGTCATTTTAATAGGAGAATGTATGTAAAAGATACTGATACCTTTCAGTTTACTCCCCATTGTTTCAGAAAGAAAACATTCCTATATATATATATATATATATATATATTATATACGCTTAATGACATACGAGTTACTAAGCTATTTGCGAAATGATGAAATGATTTTCTGCGACGAAAAACTATTATATTTGAACAAACAAATCACTGAGTTTGTTCTAATTAAAATCAATCTTAGAAAGTTCAACAGAATTATTATTGTAATCCACTGCTAAAACTGAAACCGTTTTTTCTACGAAAGGAATTTTATTATAGATAACACTGTGCAACAAATTTGAACTTTTTTTTGTCCTTTATATTAAACTATGTGATTCTATATGAACAAAAGGTGCTTGATCAAATATCCAAGCCAAAATGGTCCATCACGTACCATTTTTGCTGGATACCCACTTCTCATATTTATACAATTTGGTTATAGAAGAATGTAACTGAGGCTTACTTATTGAAAACACAAACACTAAAATGATTTTTTTGACCGTTTCATCTTGTGGGCATCTGTTGGTGTGCTCTGATAACAGATTAGCAATGTTCAATTCGTATACTTCCATTCTATCGACCGCTGAAACGCTTTTTAAGCACAGAGATGTCCTGATGAAACCTTTCCCCATGATCATCATTAATTGCGCAAAGTTTTGAGCAAAGCAGTCCATATGGGAGTCCAAAAAGTGTAGCTTTAATGAAATATAGCAACCTAATAATGCAAAAGCATTTTATCATGTCACCAACAATATTATTTTCGTAGTTTTACGCTTTCTCATTTCCAAGGAAACGTGAGCACACTGATTTAAAGGCCACCCAGGCGGATGTTTCAGCTTCTGACTGTTTTTTTTTTTTTTTTTATACTCTTCATCATGAAAGAACTTCCTTAGGTTGTGGGCCAATTTGTAAAAGTTCTCTGTCCAGAGCTTTTACAAATATTTCGATAAACTAAGTTTAATGTGCAATTGTGGAAAAAAGGCACATTGTGGATTTACAAGTGGCTCATTTGATATGTTTTTGCCACTCATTTCCTTTGTGTTTTCAGAATATGCTACAAGAATGAATAGGAATATAAATACTTAGATGGAGGAGCACTGATAAACAAGCATCACTCTGCTGAATTGTGCTCATGTCCTAATGCTTGAAATAGTACATTCACATTACAACAGCATAATATTTTTTCCTTATCCGCAAAATAGTCTACAAAATGCCTTTGTCGTCTTGTAAAAGACTCGAAACTTCAAGAAGTAGATAAAGCTTTTGTTGCCAAAAATGTCGCTAAAGTAACCCAAGTTCATTAAAAAGATCTCTAGAATGGCAACGATCTCACTGTCAATGAGAAAGATATAATTTATAATAAATTAAGTCAATAAATTACGAAAATATGCATTTATCCAGAAAATACGTAAAAAGCTAAAATGTGGAATTTTGGGAAAATGGTACGTGATAGGCAAAAAATAATTGCAGATTCGTAATTTTCAGCCAAACATACATAAGAAGTAGACGTTTTCATGCAAAGGACATTTTTCGTGCTGCACAGTGTAATTACTTATATCAAGAGTTCAAGAAAACTATAAGAATTCTTATCTGATATAATTGCTTCTTTACTTTCATAATTACAATTTATGGAGCAAGAAGTTAAAGAAAAAACTTTTTCTATGATTTTTTTTTTTTTGCTTTTTTTAGTGAACCTTTTGCTTTTTATAATGAAAAAAAACGGACGAAGGACGTAGTAACTGCTTTCGAAACGCATGGATAATGTAGTCAAGTGTGGCACTGTACAGAATCAGGCTTTATTCTTCTGCGGTAAATTTTTTACTTATCAAAAGGAATACCCGAAAAGGGTAAAAAAAAAAAAAAGGTCGGAAGCAATCAAATCAAAAACATTTTAACCGATTCTTCTATTTTTTTTAAAGCTGAGAAAAAGTTCAATATTTTAATGAAACTCATTAAATACCAATATAAAATATTTTCTTTTTGTTCGTAAAAGAATTAATTCATACTATCATTGCACGTTTTAATATACCATTCAGCAATTTTCATAAATGTCCGTTATTTTCAAGTGTCTCAAATGTTCCAAAATATTTTCTTCTCGAAAAAAAATTTTTTTTACCTCTATAAATGTAGAAGGAAAAAACAGGAGAAAATTTACTGTTGTTTTTAGCTACGATATATGTGATTAGCTTCTTTTCCAATAGATATTTTGTCAAAAGGCATTTTGAGCTTGGTGCAGATTTTTCTGGGTTACTTTTATCATAGATAGATAGATAGATAGATTGATAGAGATATTATTTCAAAACAATTCTTCAAAAACTGATGCGTTCCCACAATCTGCCATTAAAAAAACGTTATAAAACAATCTGAATTCAAATGTAAATTTAATGATTCTTTTGAGGATAATTATTGACTAGAAAGACGATTAACATCAACGTATGACCCAGGTGAGTTTCCCGGGTCATGCTAATGACCGATTAAAAGTCACTGCATAGCCCCCTTAACTAGATGCCTAGCGATTTGCGGGGAAAGTTGGCCGCGGATTTTAGTTACCTTTTCCCCCACCAGGAACGCTACTTATCTGCTATAACAAACCGCGCTCTTTCTATTAGTTTGAAGGGTAGAAAATTATTTTTCCATTGCTATTTCTTCTTTTTTCCCCAAAAAATTTGCCTCTTTTGGTTACAAAAAGTTTTTTTTTCAGGACCAATGCAACTAAAAGAAAGATGGTTTACTGTGTTGTTCCATTTTGCACATCAAATTCAGTAAAAGAAAAAAATAGTTTCAATCGGACATTAGTTTGCGTGAAAAACGGATCCTCGCTATATCAAGACAATTATTATTATTATTATTACTATGTGTGTGTCTTTCATAACGTCTATATGGCAAAAAATAAAAAATAATTAATTAATTAATTAATAACTATATACTTAATGCAAAACTATTTTTATTATAGATATACATTGTCCAATCTTTACTGTAGCTTGTCCTTGGAATACGAATGATTATATATTATGATGCATTTTATATTATGCAAATATTAATTAAATTACACTTATTGATTTTTTATTAAAAAAATGTAACTAGTTATACGAAAAATCAATAAGAAATAATGAAAGTTAGTAAGGAAATTAACTCAAATTATTATTCACGCATAGAATCGAACCATATTTCAATAACATATTTAATTCTATGGATGAATTAATGAGAAGAATTTGGAAGTAATATTTCTCCTATTCTTCATGCCTAAAATATCACTTGCAGTACAATGCATTATAAATTGTAATTATTCACATATTTAAACATTTTTATTTTATTTATGTATAATTTCTCTTTATTTATTTATAATGTTATTTATTGAAACCAAAAGAACTGGTTCTTCTTTCGGGAGGGGGGGGGGAGGATAGATCAGATTCTATTAATATTAAATTTGATAAGATTAAGTTTGATTCTATTATAAGAATAAAAACTTGATTTTTATGCAAAGATTTTATAACTTTCCTAAATGAAGAAATTGGTTCCAAGCTTCCCAATTTAACGTCCTCATCGTTTTGCTCGTTTTTTGAAGCAATAATTTCTTGGAAAACATAAGATAGCGCGAAAATATATCTGCGACCCTAAGTACACTTAAAAGCATTTCAAAACTTTAAACATCTTTTCAGAGCCTTTGCAAAAGTCTTGTCTTTTAAAATTCAGGGAAAAAATTTTAATTTTCAAGTTTACTATAAATAAATAATAATAATAATAAGACATTCTTCTTTTCTAAATCAGATGAGTCCAATTGCATCTTCTCAAAAATTTTCAAAATGCTCCAAATAAATCTTTAATTATTTTATCTATAGCATCGTTCTCAAACAAATATTAAAATTAAAAGTTTTAGTCAAGAGCTGGATTTTTATTTGTTTTCTTATATCGGTAAAAATGCCAGTTTAAATTATGTGTATTATATTCTTTATGTATGAATTGCATAAATAATTATTCTCTTTTTTTCACTGCTTTTTTATTTATTTTTAAAGCATTTTTTAATGTTTGCAATAGAACCTTCGATTGTAACAAAATTAATATTTCGTAAGTTCGATTTTAAAATATGAAAGTATTTGAAGTAGTATTTCGTAATCGAAATTTGTCGTATTGTCTGTGGTACAGGTTGGCTGAGTACGCGAGTGTTCTCGACTTTTGCAACGTCTAATAGAAAAAACTGCCAAAAAAATATATTTCTTTACTGGAAATGCTTAAAATTTCTTCTTTTAACACTTTTTTTTATATATTCCATTAAACTTGAAAATAATAACAAAGTTTAAAAAAAGTGATGACATGCAATTATAAGTTTAAGTACATTTATAGATTACAGAAACAATGTTTTATTTTTTCGTAGTTGAATGAAAGTTATACAGACTGTTATTGCATAGCTATTAAAGGATGTTGCTGCACAGCACGTTTGCAAATTAAAAAGAAAAAAAAAAAAAAAATTGTTTCTTAAGCGAAGTTGCATTTTACAGGCTAAAAGAATTAAATCGTTACTTTAATGAAATTTCTGTTCATTGGTGCAACAAAATTTTTCTTTTAAAATACCTACAGTTAGGAGAAAACCACTTCAGTAAAATAAAAGTTTTAAGTTGATGCTGCGTTAAAATGCTCCTAGACTAACTAGATATCAAAAATAAATAATATCAATTAATTTCCTACTGCTTGACTGCACCATAAAGTAAGAACGAAAAAAAATGTGATAAATGAGTCATATGATTAAATATTAAAAGAAATTAAAATTATTTTTTTAAAAACCATTTTTTAGCGCTTTTTTCGCAATTTATCAAGCGTTTACAAGTAAAACACCGTTTTCCAATAGCAAATAGGTAGTGCCCTCTAGCGGTGTTTTCGTTAACAGTGGGAGAAAATCGTTGCCGGTAGGGTAATGGGTTTCGCTCCATTTCGGAAGGCATCTAGGTAAGGGGGCTATGAGTCAGTGAATCAGAAGAGTGCAGCTTGTCTATAGGTTCATGTCACTAAATTTTGGAAAGAGAGCTTATCATTAAGTACCATTCTCATATGCCAGTTAAAATGTTGTTGAAATTTATATTTATTCTTTCCAAACTGTTTTAAGTCATATTGTTGTTGTCATTAATCCCCCTGGCAAAGGAAAGCCTGCTACCAGGTCCAGAAGATCAAAAATCCACTGACTTAGGGTGATATGCAGCTTCATTTTAGAGCGAGATACCACGTGGGCTGAAGACTGACTTGACCTCAAATTTTTGTGGGCTCTTAATTTAGAACCAGATCCCAAATGAGAGACCATCACCTGGAATTGGCACCCCCAGAGGTATCGTTTCACTGGAGGACTTAAGACCTATTTAACGTGCACCAGCTACCTTTAGCGTACACGGGCTTTCAGTTTTTCATTCAGCTTTTGGGGTACATTCAAACAATGCGCTTTTTGTGAGGATTATTTTGGTTGTGCTATACGTTTAAAAACTTGGGGAAAGAAGCTCTATATTTAGCAGAAAATATTTGATTTTAAATTTACATTAATATCTTACAATTCAGTGTTTACAATAAGCTTTTATGTCTTTAAAATGTCATTTCATTCTCCCTTTTTTATGGAAATCGCGTTATGTGTTTATAACTTTTTTTTTTCAATTTTAGAAATATTTTACTGTCTAATACTGTTTGCTGACATTTGAAATGAAATCTAGTAACTTTCTAAGAAATTATTAACTTAATCCCACTGTAATACATTTATAAAATTCATAAATTCTTTAAAAGCCTGTTACTGGTTTTATAATCAATGATCAACAGACAAAATTGATTGTGTCTATAAGAATAATCAACAGAAAGAGTGTCTGTTTCCATCCTTATAATAAAAGACTGTCAAGGAAAAATTAATGTTGGTATTTTCAAATTTGCCTTTTGTGTTTGAAAGGTGGTGATTTTTATGAATCCGTATTTACAGAAGGTCAGGGCACAAGTTTGAAATGCATATTTCAGACACATGTTTGGAAAACAAGGTCTTCAGCACAGTAAAATAAAGCGAAAAAAACTGCAAACAATGAATAGGGGATGGATGAATAATACATAGTAAAGTTTTTTTCTACTAAAAGTAGCAAGAGAATCATTCTACAGTACTGATTAAATATTTACAATGGATTTACGAAACGCTGTATTTTAATAAGTAGTTTTGCTGGGGCTGAGTAATCCCTTACATTTGCTATTGGACCGATCATTGCATTTCTTCGTATCTAAACCAATTTCTCTATACCTGAACTCTATATAAAAATTTTGTTTCTTCCTAACCTATTCATTTGGAAAAAATAATTTCCATTTCAATTTCTGTCTCAAGCTATACATGAACCGTATATTTCTTCTCTTTTCTGCTTTTTATTTTTGTTTAGACCGAATGTTCAAGGGATTATCGAATTCCGTTCTTCGAGTTGAAAACTAATAAAAATCGTGGTCTTCTGGAGGAAAAGGCAATTTTTGATTGCCCTAATCTTCGAGGTTTTCACAACCGAGTTGAGTTGTAGTCTCCCAAAACATCATTTACTAAAATCGTGACCGGGTGAAATAAATATTGTGGGTTTAGTCTCCAATCACTAAAAATCATTTTTAGAATTAAAACTTTATTTTGCGTATGTGCTTTATTTTTTTCGCACATTTCTTAATTTTCTATTTCACAACCGTAGGAAAAACAAACATTGTGTAATAATAACGGCAACCATAATTTGATTATTATTTTTCTATTTGTATTCGCAACTGTTACAATAAAAAAAGAAGGAAGTGATTAAAATAAAAAGTGTGTATATAAGCATAGATACCGGATGTTAGTAGTTTAATGTGAGGAAGTCATATTCCTGCAGTTAAATTATTTTTTTTTAATGTAAGACAGACTAGAATGTATAAGAAAAAGGGATTTTTTTTTTTTTTTTTTAGCGCTGTGGAGATCGTAATTGGTTGATTATGAAACCTATTGAAAACGGAGTTGAAATACTACAAATTTATTTACCTTAACTGTACCCGTAATCGATATTTTTTGTTGTAATTGTTATTATAATGACTGGGAAAGACATTTATCTAAATTCACCAAGTTAGTAAGGAATTGTAGGTTTTGAAATTATGTAAGAATCTTCTTTCGCGTGTTTTATAAGTACAAAAATAGTAACTGAAATTGGGAATGTAAGAAATTTTATTCCTCACACGAAAAGAATGCAACAAAAGTAGGCTTTTAAAGAGAAAAAATTGCGTCATAATGACCGAAAAGCGTGTGAAGAAACACAATGGAAAATATTTTCTTACCTTTAGAATTTCTTTCCCATGTGATGCACAGATAACGTGGTGACGGTGAGTAAGGTAAGAAAGTGTAAAGTCTTATCTACTTTAAAAGAAGATGTGATTTGAAGGAAAGGACTCATTGATAATGTCATGCATAACTATGTTATATATTAAATAAAACTCTTTCAAACTTTATCGTTGGTATTGTTCCGTCGCTTATAAAGTTATGCAATTTTAAAACGTCTCTTGAATACATGGATAACTCATTGTACATGTACTGCATTTCCGAAGAAATTTCTGAAGCTATACTTTTTTGGAATTTTGATAACTTCCACAGCTCTTTATTAAGTACTTCTCCAAATTCCAATTTAAATTGGGTTCAAAATAAAAAGTAAAATACGCGTCGAAAATTTACCTCATTTTACAATAAAGTGTACAACTATTTTTTAAATTTGAAAGCGAGCGTGTATCTAAAAACAATTATGACAAGAAAAACTGTTTCTGTAGTAAACATTTTTAAGTAAAAATGCTGTCTGAAATCTATTGAGTAGGAGCATATTCTAAAATAAATGTATAAATTGTGTGGCTTTCTTGAAAAATTACTTGCACTTAACAAACTATCCCCTTATTTTGGTTAAACTATATATATATATTACATTAGAAAATAAAGCATGAAATGTTGACGAACGAAAATAATCATGATTCTTACTGGTTAGTAAGACGATTTTATTTCATTGCGTTCAACCAAAAGACAGGAGCGAAGTTGTCAATTATCATAAAGTCGATAAGGGTATAAAGTGTCAGGTATCAAGACTTTGGGAAAAGCAATGAAGATTGAGTAAAATTACTGTTCTAATCTTTCTCACGCAGAAAATGTTTAGTTACTTATAAAACCGTATAAGTGTCAAGAACTCAAATCTTAGGCTTGATAAATTGTGTTAGTAAAATTGTTCTTATCATGCTGCACGAATTATTTAGAACAGGGTTTTAGATTAATGCCACCATGTTATTAACAGACAAATTCAATTGCGCTGTGCTTTTACATAAAGATTTTCTTAAAATATTTTGCGTTTGTAAGCAAAATGTTCTTAAATATGTGATGTGAATTAAGGTAAGAATGCTAAAAATAAGTATTGTAAGAAGTAAACTGTTTACCATTGTGCATAAATAAAATACTTTAAAAATCAACGTAAAAATCATATATCGATAAAAATCTAATGTCTAAAACATTCAAAAATTTTTACTTTCAATGTTAAACTAGTTAGTTTATTTTTGACTTTTTTAATTATTTTTAATTAATTTTCCCAAAATGTTTACAGAATATGAAGCTTCCTATCAGATATTTACTAAAGGGAAAGTAGTCTCACAAATTAGTAAAGAGAAAATATGCTAACTATGAAAACTGTAGAAGAATTATAATTTTATTTTTTGAGATAAAGTTCGTTTTTAATATGTTTTGTTAAAGTTCTTAACATATTGGATTGCAATTTTTCTCAATTTATTAGCTTATGCTATCAAAACAGTTTATATATAGACCCAAACTGCTCATTTATAACAAATATATTACTGCCATTTGAGTCTACTTACAATCCATTGCTCTAAGTTTGAGTGATACAATCGCAAAGAACGGCGATTAATTTTAATGTTGCTCTTAAACGTGATCATTAAAAGAAAGCTCAATGCATAGAGGAGAAAATGCAATCCTTAACAAAGACAAAATTTATTTACAGGACTAATTGAGGCAAGTACTGTACTATTGTTCTTTTTTTAAACACCGAAAGGAAACTGAGTGTTTCTGTAAATTTACGAAGAACATGTTCCAAATCAGATAGTCAGGTTTCCTGATAACAGTTTATCAATAAAATTCTTGTTTTTGACAACTCTTCACAGCTAGAAAAAAAAATCTGTTAAGTTACGAAACACTTACTTAAGATATGTGACTACTAGTTTAAAAATGAAGTATATTTTGTTGGTGCGCGATTTATTTCCAACTCTAGTGAGCAGCTTTACCCTCGCTGGCCAGTCTTCCCAATTCCGGATGTATTTTAGCTGAGCGGCCTGAGGGCACATAAATCACCTTCGACTTTGTGCTCCAAAAGTAATAATTCAGCATACTAGAGTATAGCACCACTACAGCGGCATATTACCTGTTGCTATTAATTTACATAATGTTCTTTGTTTTATGCTTTCTGTAATTTCCATTATTGTAATGTTTCAGTATAATATGTTTACTTAACAGACAGTAAGACAATATTAAACACGGACAACGGTTTATTTACAACATTAAACTAAATTACAAATTGATGGAACATCGACAACGGCAGTTACAGTTAAGGGAAAATTAGAGTATGGTAAAAAAACTTTTACTTGCTCTTTTCCTGTTTTTTAGTTTTTTGGTTTGATGCGAGGCTCCGGATAAATAATTTACAGGATATTCTCATACGTTTTCGTGGAAAATGAGTGACAGCTTGATGCTGTCGCGAGACGGCTAGACGGTTTGGATTGCAACGAAGTTGGTCTTTTATTTATCAGTTTATTGAACTAGTTATCATAAGAAATCATTTCTCTATAAATAACTCCTAACGCAATCCGATCATGTGAAAAAGTTTAGGAAAATGGGATAAGCGCAAATCAGAATAAATCTCCGTACAATTCCAGTTCATTAGTTGACAGTTGCGTATTTTTAAAATTTGACTCAAATAAACACACTACGGTTCGTCATTTAGAAAATTGCTTGCGGAGAAAACAGATACGCTAAATTGGAATCTCAACATGACTGATATCAGCAATTTTCCACAGTATCCTTTGCAAATTTTTTCGAAGAGACATTTTTTCCTTTACCAACCTATTGCCCACAAAGTGTACTTATACCCAATGACGTATATTTTACTCACAGAATTTTAATTTATTCTTTTTTAATTTTTCTGCTGTCATTTAATTTTTCCATAATAGTTGATCTACATTCGATGCATTTTTTAAAAATGCATTAATTTTAAAACAGTAATGTTTTTCTGCAGTAATACCATTATTGAACATTGAACAATTTTGAATCAAAAGTGTAATACTTCTAATTTTTAAATGTTTTTAACCTCGAGACAAACCCTATATCTCATTAAAAATTTTAACTCTTTTTCTGTGCATCGGCATTGGACTATGAAAAGAGAAAGTTCGAGTAATGCATTAATAAAATCGTTCTAAAGTGAAACTCTAATAGGTGTGGTCAGTTGGGGTAATTGAAAGCATTTTTTAAATGTATTAATTTTTGCCACTTCCCTACCTCTTGAATGAGTTGAGAGATAGAATTACAAGCATTGTAGCCAATACTATACTCCTTGTGAGTAAATGTGTACGAAAATTATGACTTCATGACTATATGTTAGCGAATGTAATGTTTACATTTATCCCCAGTGAGTTTACATTTACCCCAGGGTCTCTGGGGTAAATGTAACAAGAGATTTATTTTCCAACGAGCTTGATGCGAAAAGGAAACTGTGGCAAACACAGTCTGCTTGGAAGGATCATCAATAAACGGAAGGCCCTCTCTGTCTTGCCTCTCTATCAGGCCTTCATTTCTGGTCGCACCTCGACAGGAGCTTGGCAAGTGGCATCAGCAACAACAACATTTATGTAAAATAGACGCAAAACTATAATTAACATAAAAATATAATATTTATTGACTTCCCAAAATATTTGAAAAACGATAAACTTAATTGTTCACAATTATCCCAAAGTCAAATTATATGGGCCAATTGTAAACACCTAACTTGCACATGAAAAATAACAGGGAAATTCATAACTAAATGTTTTTAGCAACATTCCATATGATAAATAAAAATTGTTGGAACCGCTCACATCACTTTTGTAGATGAGCTGGTGAGAAAAATGTAAGATCACTAAATTTTGGTAAACGACTTTTTTTATCGTGTCAATTTCAAACAATGCTGACGCCTCTACAGTTGTTTCGAAACGCCCGAAACTGTTTCAATGTCTTCCCTAAGTTGTCAATTCACCACTCACCCGCATTTAAGTTGTCAAAACCACCACTAGTGTAATTAAGAATCCTGTTTACATTTGCCCCATGTTTACAATTACCCCAACTGACAATAATTCAGAGTTTGATCTTGGCTTTTTTACCAAGAACTAAAAAAACATTTAGAAATCTGCTGAAAAATATCAGAAACGTTCATTTCTGACTTCAAAAGAAGATAACTTAAAATGGACTTTTTGCGCTGCAGACATTGTTGCTGAATCAAGTTGACAGGTTTATAGCAACACTTGATAGAAACTAAAACCATCAAGAGAAGAAAAATCGAAACCTAAAAATAGAACTAGAATAAGTTGTTTCTTGTATAGAACTATGCATTCCATTTTGCGAAAAAAAAAATGCCACTGAAATGTTCCCGCAGACTTCCATCAAAATGTTCTATTAGCTTTTTTCCACTGAAGTGAAAAAAATATCTCTATATTTTCGTCATGGATGCAGTCATAAAATACAAGGGAAAGAAATGCTGAAGTTGGATGTAACTTTTCTATTTTCTATGAGTTGCACTCGGATGCAAGAAAAACATAAAAAATGTACTTTCTAGTTTCTAGTAAGTTTAACTAACTTTTCTGGAACAACGTTTGAAAAAAATATTTAGCGTTTAATGATGTTACTCATGTTGAATCAAATAATAATGTGAATATATGTACACAGAGTTTCTCATCCTGCAGAGTATGAATATTTTTTACATGCTTTCATAAATTTGAGCTATGTGCTGAAAACGTAACGGATCTTTGATTACAATCAACTTTTCCATTATTGTCCTACGTGCCATGAAGAATTAAAAAAGACATGAGTATGTCTAATATGTGTGCGTTACGAGTTACATTTCGTTAAGCATTTCAATCTACTGGCGCAAGGGATTTTTCAAGTTGTAGAAGAAGAAGTAAAATCATAATAACTAACTTCTTAGTAGTTGTCAACATGAATGTTTGTTCTGCACGATCAAATTGGCAGTTTTTTTCAGCTTTTTTTTTCCAGAGAATTAATGAGGCTCCTAGTTTAAACAACTGATATTCTGAAAAAGATTTCTGTAGAACTCAGGCACTAATTGTAAAAGCAGAAAAAAAATCCTTTATAATGAATTTCAGTTTTTATTAATAAATAATAATTGAAAATTTACCTAAATTAATATATATGTAAAAACTTTTGATGAAACTAAATTTATGACTTTATTGATTTATAGCTTTACTTATTGTTATACAGTCAGACTTCGATATAAGGTCACCCGCATATGAGGTCAATCTGCATATAAGGTCACTTTTCTTGTCCCAGCTCATTGAATATCAAATGTGTATGAATCGGTTATAATGACCTTATAAAGTGAATTTTATAAGGTCCCTACTTATAAAGTGAAGACCTTAGGAGTGACCTTATATGAAGGTCTGACTGTATGATGTCTAAAAAATTTTTTATTGTTTTTCATTTATTAACCTAAAACAAAGAGAGTCTACGTGCATGTTTCTTTTGAATTCAAAAAATTCAATACAGCTAAAAAACACTAGCTTAGTACAAATATCTGATATGCATATTTTTTTAAAAAGTGAAATCGCTTCTTAGAGCGGCATTTTGTAATACGCCTACTAGACAAAGATTTAATTTGAAGTTGATTGACTTTATATATATTTGTAGCATTATATATATTTGTTGAGATTTTTTATGACAATCTTAGTAAAAAGCTATGTGTTGGGTCTGCCCGAAAGGTTTTGCCGATTTACGGCAGGTGGGATAAGGACTGGTCTGAATTTGTCAGAATATTTAAAAACAAATGACATTCACACATGCTCTAAAAGTCGATATTTGAGGCATGTTTAGGAATACCAAATTCAATAAATATATGCTATAAAATTTAGATGTGTTGTGTTTCAAATTTCCTTCAAATTTGGCCCGAACTTTCCAGACAACCCATTATCAGATATCACTTATATTAGTTCAATATGTTCCTTGTATATTTTAATTTAAACTCATAATTTTAGTACTTTTTCGTAAGAAATTAAAAACTAATATCCTAAGCTTTTCCCCAAAAGAAAGTAATTTACTTTTTTCTTTATTGAAGAGATTGAAGCATTAAATTGAAAGTATTTTTTAAGCACATGTATTCGTCTTTTCAGATCCTGCATTTATTGGTTTTTGTAACAAAGATAAATATCCTTTTTTAGGAAATTTATTTCTACGAAAATTTACAAACAGAATTCCTTTGGGTTTTGTTCCCAGATAGTTTTTAAAGAGGAAACAATTTGTTTCCACATTCCCCAAACTTTTCTTTCAAAGATAAAGGGGAAAAGACAATCCAAGTTTGGTAAACCGGCGAAATGAAATCAAGAAAGATAATTTGAAACAAAAAACCTACTTTGTAAAGAAGTTGGTTTTGCGGAAGTTATTCTCTGCTTCGATTCCCATAAGGTGGGAATTAAAAATGTTGTATTTTTAGAGGTTAAAAACAACGTTTTAATAAAACAACAACAAAAAAAAAAAAAAAAAAAAGCTTTTTTCGTAAAAAGTTCCTATTACACAAAACGGTTCGCAATGATATTTATTTTGTCAGCATGTATAAAAATGCTACATTTTTTAAAATCAATATTGGTAAAGTGCAACGAAGTTGTCATTAGTAGGTTCTGATCCTTAAAATGTGCAGTTTACTTTTTTTCATTTTTTGTATCAAGTGAACGTTTTTTAATGAGTAAGGAAAACCATTTTGAGAGCAATATCAATGCAAAAGCATCTTGTTAAAACCTATCTTCGAGAATTCAATGAAAATTTCGTAAATTTTAAATAATCTGTCAAAAACCTTTTAATAGCAGCCACAAAGAAAAGCGACATATTAGAATTTAGGCAGCATTTAAACTGCCGATAGATTCAATTATAAATTTAGTACTGCCAATAAATTCATGCTAGTATATACTCTCGCCAATGGACGGGTTTTCAATGCTACATATCTATTCGAAGAGAAGAACAAATAACGATGAAAAAGAACCTAAACCTACCGTACGCAACCATTTTGCTTTCTTCCGGACATGACTACTATTTTATTCAGAAGAAAACTTCAAAGTAAGCGAAAATTAATGTCTTAACAAATCGTTTCTTAACAATATCGTTGAGTTTATTAAACAAACGATTCTTTTTATACAGTTTTTACACTAACTTGTGAATTTGAAATGTGTGCAGAAAAATATTTGTAAGTTTAAACATTTTGAGCCCATTCTTGACTTATAAAATACATTTATTATTTGCGCTATCACAAGAAATTCAAACTTTTAATCGTAAAAACTAATAGCGCAAGAAAAAAATTTTTTTGTTCAAAATCAAAAGGAAAAGAAAAGAAAAAAGTCTGAGCATATTCTTAGATCTCCCCCTCCCCACCTGTCATGGCAGAAGAAAACGATGTGAAAAAAATCATAACAGGGTATCAAAGACTTAACTTTGAAGGGAAAATGGGCAGATTGAGAGCAATTATTTTTGAAACAATTTGACTTCTCAGCGAAGGAAAGAGAGGCTATTTTACTTTGCTAAATAATACAATTATTGATTATTGAAATAAAAATTTCATTTCCAATTTTCATAGCGTATTTCTTTCTTTTTCTCTTTTTTTTTTTTTTTTTTTTTTTTTTGCGTCAATTAAAAAGTAAATGCATTTTTTACGGGCAGTAATATTCGACAATATATTACATATGGGGCGCGCGCAATAAACATTCATACATTTTCAAAAAGTTTTAAGTTTAATAACAAAGCACGGTATTTGGAATAAAAGTGTTAAGATTTTTAATGCAAAAACTTTTCAATTGAAATCTAAATTTCTTCATATGTTTGCAGAAAAATGAGTTTTATAAGCAAGCATGTTCCATTTCTCGACATCCAGCTCAATTTTTTTTTAGCCTATTTTGATTTAATTTCTTTTGCATCATTTTTGTTGTTCCGGTGTTTAGGAAGACTCAAATTAAAGTGACCTGCTTCTTTATGTTTATGTGTACATGTATATGCTGTATATGTATATTTGTATATGAACCTCCCTGTTAATATACATTTACCATCTTAAAGAACAAAACAAGCAGGCAGTTTTTCGCTGTAAATCGTGTTGAAATAACAGCAACAAAACTGACGGCTGCTAAGTGGATGTACAATTTATAATTCTTTTGTACTCCTGAGAAGAAAAAGACACGCGATGCTAATTTTTACACCATTTTTGTACAGTCTGACCACGTATGTATAGACGATTATGGATGCAATTCATTAGAGTAAAATGCGGCTGTAATGTATAAGCATATATATATATATATATATATATATATATACACAGTGGCGTCACCCGGGGCGGTAATTTGTGGTGTGTGGTTTTACATCCTCCCCCCCCCCCGGACCATTTAAATAAATACATAAAAACTTGGGTTGTATAAACTTGTAGTTTTTCTGTACTGTTCTAGTTCATAAACTGTACTTTTAAAAACGCGTAGTGACTCTACTGATATCTATGTTGTTGATGTTGTCGTGTAATCGCGCGTGGCGAGGAAGAGTGGGTACGCTGCTCCTGAGTCTAACGGGGCCCTTATAGGCAGGAGTCCGATTTCCGCCCCTTTGAAAGGCCTCTTAATTTTTGAACCAGCCGCCAGATGAGAGACCGTCACCTGGGATTGGCACCCCCAAAGGTATCTTTCACTTGGAGGACATTCGAGCCCCGACCTATTTAACGTGCACCAGCTCCCTTTAGCGTACACGACCCCTCAGGAACTAGCCGCGAGAGGTTGTCACCCTCCCAAACACTGATCTCAGTCAATGTTGCTTCACTTTCAGTGTTCTGCGGGAACTACCGACTGGTCTGCTGCAGGACTACTTATATATATATATAGAGAGTATTTAGAGTAGTATCTCAAGAGAGAGAGAGAGAGAGAGAAAGAGAGAGAGAATTAGAAAATTTAAAACAAAGAATTAACAAACACATATAAAAAACAAAATTCACCTGAAACAGAACGAAATTTGCCTATTGACGCAATAAAACAAAACAAAATTTACTTTAAAAATTTTCCATAATAAATTGGGCTCACAATTTTAACTGGGATACAATTTTTAAATTACGCCCTGGAAAAAATGCGAAACTCTAACACGTCTGAACTGAAAGAGATTTCGAGGAAAGTATTGATCATTGAAAAGTATCATCGGCGGTTATATAGCTCGCAATTAAATGAGAATTAAAAGGTCTGTCAAAGTAATTAGATAAACATTTACATTTCGGGCAGAGTCGTAGCGGCTTATTATCGCTAATTATTTGCGTGGGAAAACTTCATGCATTCATTTGCATTTGTTGCATACGGGGTATGCATACGTGAGAGAGCAATATTCCTGTTTGTATTAGAAATTTAAATAAGGTTTCGACTTTGCCAGAGTTTGACACGTGCAAAAGGAAAACGAGCCATTAAGCGTTTATGGTTGAGTAATAACGGAAGTTGGCAATGAAAATTTTCTTCAGTATTACCGTTTCGTATTCCTATTTTATGCATGTTTTCGTTATGTAAATTACCAAAGCACTTTTAAAGCTCAAGACTATATTTTCAACATTTTTTTTATGAAAGCATTTGCAAACAAAGAGTGGAACTACTTTAATTAAACAATTCTGATAAGAAGTTAATAAAAAAAGGGAAATTCCTTACAATGTTTTGGACACGTGATAATAACCAAAAAAAGACAACTTTTTACAAGTTAATTTAACTGACCTTGAACCACATACATTAATATTTCCTTTTTTGCTTATCTTTAAAAGTTTTAACCATTGATCGCCTCTAAATTCAAGGGTTTTAAGGGTCATTCAATGTAAATATCAAAATCACTAGTAAGAAAAAAAAAAACAAAGAAATGAAAAGGAGAGAAAGAAATGGTTTTTGTAAACTGTTAACTAATCTGTTTTTTTTAATTTATGCACATTCTACTTTTTTTAAATGTCAGTACTTCTAACATATGCTATATCTGACCAAAATACACTGTAAAAAATTTCTATTAAAGCACAGAAGGTAAACTGAGAATTTCTTTAAAGACAGAGGGTTTGTTTTCTTTTTTAATGATGTCTCTGAAATGAGATCGAACAAGATCATTTCCAATAACAAGAATTCTGGTTTGACAGTGAAAGTATTTAAAAAATAAGAAAATTAAAATAATTAAATAAATAGACAGATAAAAGATATAAAATTGATGAATGAAATGGAGATTCCACTTAAAATGTGGGTAATGAAAACAATATAAACTTCAGAAAATCCGGACTCCGAGAGTACAGTTGTAATTTTGTGCTTAAAACGTTGTTTATTTTACTTTATTTTATTTTAGCACAAAAGTTTAACTTTTTATGACATTTACAGAGTTCATTAACTTTTCTCAAGGATAAAAAATTCTGAAGACTTAATGACAAAATAGGTCGCCAAGCTAGCGCCCTTTGGCCAAATGTTTAGTGATTTTTTTTCCTTTTATGAATGGGGTTGCATATTGTTTTTTTTATCTGAAGCCAAAGCTGCATTCCCCAGACCCTGGCAGCCATTCTTTCATATGCACCACTATCGGCGGATGCCATTACCACACGAGAATATCTTTATAGTTCTAACAAAAGAAAAAGTCTACATCTAAACCCTTATTCTCATAAAGTAGCATATATGCTACATGAGGTTTTCCCCTACTTTCTATTTGTTAAGTGACGTCAGCGCGTATGTTGCATTGTTATTTCCTCGCCCTTATTCTCATAAAGTAGCATATATGCTGATTTATGAGGATAAGGGTTAATTAATACGGTTCCTATAATAATTCATCATTCTACAGCAGTTACAATCACAGCAACTTGGATGTTTTCATCAAGAAAAACAAATCAGTTTCGAGTTTAAACTGAAACTTCGCAAAAAATTGCGGAAACCTCCGAGAACTTTGAATATTGGATGGAAAAAAAAAACAAAGAATTATTGATGCGTTTCTAAGTAAGATCTATTTCAAGAGACAAGTGAACTTCGAAAGGTGCGTTTAAATTTTAAATCGTCACAAAATCGTATAATCTAATTGGAAACGTACTTTGGACTTAAAAGAAGGAAATGAGGTGGAATTCGTGCAAGCTCTTTTTGTTTTACGAGATGTAGAAGAAAATTTGTATGCAAGTTGTTTAATTGCAGTAAGGGTTTTTTTTATTTTTTTTTTTTTTATAGTGACAGCTTATTACAAAGTTGATTTTAATATGTTTCAAGCAATTTAATGCATGAACGAACCCCGTTATACACTATTTAGTTGTTTGAAGCCAAAAATGCCCCCCTTATCTTCAACGTTCCATTAGTTACTCTATGTGGCGATAAAAAATTCATGCTTATAAAGTAATTGTTTGTGGCACGCTTCATTTTTCTTTACTGAGTTGAAATACAGAAATAAATGCAAATTGCTTAGTTACGATTCTGGGCTATATTTTCTTTTTAAACATTTATTCAATTCGCTGCCTATTTACATTATTATCTTACATGGTATTTACAATGGCTCAAATTTCACCTCATTGTCTAAAGTTCTTATCTGTTTCCAAGTTACGGGCACAAGCTCTCCCGCACCCAATAAACGTTCTAAAGTTCTTTGGTATTTCTTTCACACGGGCACAAGCTCTCCCGCACAATGTTACGTCTGGATGGGCGCAACTCCTCCCTGTCCAGCATTCGAAGATCTCCTTCTCATCCGACCGCAACCTCTAGGCAAGCGAAAGTCGATCTCCTCGCCCCCGCTTTTGAGGGCAGCTTATATAGGGGTGCCTGACCTTAGGCCGACATTGAGGGCAAGGGGACACACGTGCACCATTTCCTGTCGTGTAGGCCCCTTCGTCCTGTCACGTAGGCCCGTAGGTTTGCCGGCCTAGGCCTAACCTGAGACCCCCCGCCCAAAACTGACTACTGGGCTAACAGCTCTGTAGACAGTCCAGCAGATGTACACTGGGAGTCCCCTAAACCATCTCCCTCCGAGAGCATACCTTGGATGTCCACCATTAATCTCTTCATCATTTAAAAATAACCTGGAAAGCGCATCGGCATTCTGATGCGCTGCCCCTTTACGATGGGTAATTTTTAACTTATACTTTTGTAACGCGAGGGTCCATATCTGTAACTTCGGACTTGGAGATGCATTCTGTGACATAAAAGTTAGGGGATTATGATCTGTAATTAACTCTACCTCAGCCCCAAAGGTTCAGATCTCAAATTTCTTTAATGCCCATACCGCTGCATAAGCTTCGGTAGGATTCTGGGCTATATTTTCTTTTTAAACATTTATTCAATTCGCTGCCTATTTACATTATTATCTTACATGGTATTTACAATGGTTCAAATTCCCCCTCATTGTTCTAAAGTTCTTATCTGTTTCCAAGTTACGGGCACAAGCTCTCCCACACAATAAACGTTCTAAAGTTCTTTGATATTTCTTTCACACGGGCACAAGCTCTCCCCCACTCCCCCACAATAAACGTTCTAAAGTTCTTTGGTATTTCTTCCACATGGGCACAAGCTCTCCCGCACAATGTTACGTCTGGATGGGCGCAACTCCTCCCTGTCCAGCATTCGAAGATCTCCTTCTCATCCGATCGCAACCTCTAGGCAAGCGAAAGTCGATCTCCTCGCCCCCGCTTTTGAGGGCAGCTTATATAGGAGGTGCCTGACCTTAGGCCGACATTGAGGGCAAGGGGACACACGTGCACCATTCCCTGTCGTGTAGGCCCCTTCGTCTTGTGACGTAGGCCCCGTAGGTTTGCCGGCCTAGGCCTAACCTGACATGCTTGTTTCATGCAAGATAAAGATAATCGTGGTTATAAATCTTGCTCATTTCTTCTGTGTAACAAAGAAATAAAAAAAATGGGGTAAATCACCCTCGTTATTAATTACAAGATAATAAAGATGAAAAACTAATGAGAAATTGATTCTTAACTACGTATTATGGATAACTTATAAGACATACCACGCGTGCATACATAGAATGTCCTCTTAAGAGCCACTGTATATTCTGTTAAGAAATTGTGTGAGTAGAGTTAAAGTAAAACCAGTTGAAACTTTATTTAAAACATTAAATATTTTTATTATTTTCATTTCTAAATTCATTAACTTAGACTTCCTACAAAAAATTAGTCCGTTCTATAATTGTATTATTCCTTAGATGGGATGCCTTGAATTCCTCAACATTAAAACAACGTTGTGACAGATGAAGCCGTCTAGAAATGTCCTTCCCTATTTCGAAACATGTAATATTTTTGTTTTGTGTTACATAAGTATTTAATTCTTAAAATAAATATCAACATTATTATTGTCATGCATATTGTTCAATTCTTTTTGCAAGCTTTTTTATTTACGTTAAAAAATGACGTAAGATAGACTTTTTCCTGAAAAAAAGAGCTTTTCTAACACATATTTATGTAATTTAAAGACTGCCTAAACTAGGGGTCTCAAACCTTTTTAACTTAAGAGATAAATTACAATATTTTGGAGGCAAGGCGGGCCACCAATTGAACAGTATTTTAGTTCAGATGAGCTAGTTAGAGCTAGACCCCCCCCCCCCTTCTCATACACCCTCGAATCGTTACTTTTAATTAAGAGTTAAAAGCTGGTTTTTGAGATTTTAACGGTAAAAATGCTTAAGAGAAAATATATTACCAAATAAAGAATCTTATTTTTTTTAGTTCTTAAGCTTCCCGCGGACCGGAAAAACCCAGTTCGCGGGCCGGATGTGACCCGAGATCCGTAAGAGGAAAGGAGATTCCTGGACTAAATAATCCCTTTATGATAGCCATAAGATTCATTTAAGTAACTTGACAACAATGCTTTATATGCAAGATGCTGTTGGCTTATAGCTATTTTAGCTCTATTTCCTTGAACTGAAACGTAGGTCCTTTTGAGATTCCAAAATTGTCATACCAAATTTGTGCTTTTTTTTGAGGCATCTTCTTTGAGAGAACTCGGGAATATAACAATAATTGGGAAGGGAAAATTTGCAATTGTAACTTTTTGTTAGTTTAAGTAAAAATACACTTTAAAACTCAAGAATGCTAAATAGGAGGGGGGATAATAATCCTAAGGGAAATCCCTTGGGCTACCTTTGAGTTAATTAGTATACTTTGCAACGATAGATAGTAAAATTGATGCTTTCTGAGCATTCGTAGACAAATCATAAAATTTTATTAAATATTTTGATGCTATTTTTTTTTGTTTTTCGGGGAATAATTTAACCCATGCATTTCTTGACTTAGCTTTATAATTGTCTTCGCTATTCTAATTTGAAATTAAAACTAATATATTTTGAAAATAAAATCATAAAAGAGCCATAATATTTGAAGATACGAAACAAAATATAAAACATAACGTTTGGTTTAACGATTGGGAGAAATCTGATAAAATTTTTCGGTTGCGATATTCCATTGATCAAATGAAAATTAAAAATTCCCTGGAAAGCAAAGTATTGAAAACTTTGCCAGTATAGTTTCTATTTTGCCAAAAATGTAAGAAATACGCTTAAAGACACCACTTATGCATATGCAGTTTCAACTGCTTAAAACTATTTTGAAAATGAAAAACATTTTCCTTGCATATGTTCTTTGAAAAAAGTCCAGAAGTAATAAGAGAAACGACATAAAATATTTGGAAAATATATTTCACGCTTGAGAAACAACAGATGTTCCAGTTACACACATAAAAGGAAATCAATTTATATAGCAGTTCCAAAAGACGTTGGCCAAAATAAGCATGAAATTCACTATTGATAACAAATAAATATTCAGATAAATAAAACTCCGAAGCATAACAGCCATAACACTCCCCGCCACCTCCCCCCCCCCCCCTCCGTCTGAAAAAAATTCACCGAGTCCTTTTCCTCGGCAGATCAAAATTAATATGAAATTCCTGGAAAAAATACTTTTAAATATAATTTCAGTTTAAGGCGCTCATTCAGCAGTTATTGCAAGAAAAAGAGAAATGGAATATCACAGATTACTCTGCTAAACAGAGCTCGCAAAAGTAAAACACTTTTTTGAAAGTCTTTACCAAATTTAATTGCATTAACAAATTAACTCCATGCAAAGTTAATAATATTTTTAAGGAGTGTCCTAAAGACATGGTCATTTTTATTATGTGTTTTTGTTTTTCAGCTTAATTATTTGGAGTGCTTAATTTTGTATTGCGCATTAGTGTTTATTTTCGAAGCTTTGATGTTTGTTTGTTTGGAGTTATTGTATTATGTAAATGTAAAGTTCTACAGTGTAAACTCATTAAAAAATAAGTTAAATAATGCAAAATAAATAAATGAAGTATCCCATTAAATGACTTGAAGTGTGTTGTTAGGTCGGAACTTTATGCTACATTCCAACTGGCAGTTTTAAACAGATTTTTTTTTCTTTTTTTAACAAATGAGGCTGCAGGCTGGTCAGGGGACTAGGCTTACATTAAACCGAGCATAAAAATTGCCTTTGCTTTGGAACTCCACGACACATTATGTTACGGATTCTCTGTTTCTATTCCAGGATCAAATCCTTCCACCCTGTGAGCAGACCTTCGAAGGCCCTACAGGTTTCCGTCCTTTCTCTTTAGTTTCTCGTACACATAAAATTATAATAATAACGAAAAACTGTTTAATGTATCTTTTGAGTCAGAGTATAAATAATCCAGTAAAAAGGGGGCGTTACCCCGACCATTCGAGAAATAAAATTTGAACCTATACTAAATTATTCGGTACCACTGGGAGATAACATACCAAAAAGTCCCATGAGATTAAGCAACTGGTTTAGGGGGTAGAGGGGCAAAGGGGAACAAAACAAGCTTATTCCATTAATTCAGTTGGATTGTAAAGTGTTCGTCTTTTTTTCAATATTACTGTAACCAAGTAAAAAATAATAATAGCGCAACTAAGTAATAATTATAGACAGAGCTGACATTTAGGGATGAGGAAGGGGGGAACTGCCTTCCTGACTTCAAGAAAACAAATGTTACGCTTGTATATGTACGCATGCATTTTGTGGATTTTTAACCCCTATCTGGGCAAGCCCACCATTTGGGGGAGGGGCAGGGGTCAATTGCCTCCCTGTTTTGAGAAATAGGATGTATTTATAAGTATGTATGTACTTTATAAGTATGCTTTTTTACTGCAATACACATTGAGTTCATACCCTTTGTCTTCCCCACTTGCAAAATTTCAAAATGGCGGCCTGTATCTCGGGCCAAGCGATCTTCGTATTCGACAAATTTGACTGAGCAGCGCTTACAGCGAAGCTCCAAAGTCGAAGGTTGTGGAAAAGAATAGATGTGGCCTGATCGGACCCCGGATGTTATTCAATACCCTGAAACCTCTGAGTAATTTCCTTCTGCATTTCCTTGCTTGGACTGTCTATTTGTATATTTGTAAACGCAGGGTCTTTTCCTCTACTAGAGAGCTCAGATTATTTAATCTACATTTTCTATATAAGAACTTTTAGGATATATTTTTATTAAAAAAATTCAAATAATTTAATTTAGAGCATATTGTAATTTATAAACACTGTTTTATCTAAGCTATGAAAGTACTTGATATGTTATAAAAGCAATGATTTCTAGGGAGGGGATCTGGAGCTAACTGCCACCTCTAGACCTCTGACACTCTTCTGTTTCGGCCTTGCTTGTCATCCCTTGTTCACTGTTTTGTCTTGTTAAAGTGCGAAGTATAGCGAGTCGTTTTGTAAATAAATAAGTTTTGTAAAAACATAATCAATATTCAAATTTATTGTACATATTAATTATACAAATGTATAGGTTTTGCAAGCCTATATGTACATAAATATAGACATATATATATATATATAATTTTTTTAACAGCAATAGACTCTTTTAACATAAATGCAGTTCATAATTAAGTAAGTTATGTATATTTGTGGTTTCTCACTGAAAAAAACTGAGAAGTGTCGAGCAAATGCTGTGCATTTTGGAGCCATATCCTGACCCTGGCGGTAGACTCGTTAAAGTATGAAAAAGGATGAAGCACATTAATCAAGTGTAGTAAAATTAAGGAGGGTGGAGTGAAAATGCTTATCTGAATGGGATCACATGCATTTTGAACTTGGTTCGTTGTTTATAGATGTAATATTTAGCGCAGTGAAGCCCAAAAACATTTTCATTCTTTTTCTCGACTTTTTGTGATCGGGACAACTTTTGCCATCTCCCATGAAGCAATGTTTAGTTGGATCATCATATCTGCAACGTGTATCATTAAAATTTATACGAATCAATTGACCTTTCACCAGAAAATAATTCATCCGGTGATATATAATCAGAAGTTTCACGTTTTGATGTGTTATGCTTCTGGAAAGATACTCAGAAGCTATCAACATTGCAATTCAGTTATGAAAAGGTAAAATGTAAAATTCGTTTTCTACATAAACCCATTGCAATCCCCTTCTGAAATTTTTACCCCGTGTACACCACATTAGAGGGCACGTTATATATTTTCCAAATGTTTGAAAACTACACTTTATGAGATGTTCAGTGTCAGATAATGGTTTCAGTGACCTTGGAAATTTAATCTCATAAAACTTTGCTACGGACATTTCCGTACGAAACCTTATTTCTAGAGCTTTGAAATGACACCAAATAAAACGCTCTACCCTAAAAGGAGCTGAGAAAATAATGTTTTGTAAGTACCCGATCTTCACTTTTTGGTCATCTTTTGACTTTTTTAAGGTGCCCCAGCAAAAAAATGATTGCTCAAAAAAGCGGGGAAAAAATTTTTTTTTTCTTTTTTTCGAATCAAATCATGTATATTCTTAATCCTGGCAATTTAATTTGAATTACATCATCGGAGAAGTATTTTGTTTTTTAATTTGAAGTGGAATGACACTCCAAAAATTTTAGTAGAATGTGCAGAGGAATTAGTGGATGTTGTCTTGACTATTTTCATATCTTCATATAACTCGGGGACTGTGCCAGTGGATTGGAAGCTGGCAAACATAACGCCGCTCTTCAAGAAAGGGCCTAAAACTAAGGCAGGAAATTATAGGCCTGTGAGTCTTACTTCCGTTCTTTGTAAAATTTTTGAAACTCTGATAAAAATCAAAATAGTGAATTTCCTGGAGGCTAATGGAGTGTTGACTGATTTTCAGTATGGTTTTAGAAAGGGTAGGTCCTGTACAACTAATTTGTTGCATTTCTATGACAAGGTTACCATGGCACTAGATAATAAAAAGTGCGTAGATGTTGTTTACATTGACTTTCAGAAAGCGTTTGATAAAGTACCGCATGAAGCTCTTCTTAGCAAACTTGCTTATATTGGTATTGGTGGAAAAACTTTAATTTGGGTTAAAAATTGGCTGACTGGGAGGAAACAAAGAGTAGTAGTGAAGGGCAATTATTCTCAGTGGATTGATGTTTTGAGTGGGGTTCCACAAGGTTCAGTTCTAGGGCCAATATTATTTATTATTTTTATTAATGATATTACTCAGAGTATTTTTGGGAACATCAATATTTTTGCTGATGATGTCAAAATAATGGGAATTGTGGACACGGAGGAACAAGTCAATCAGTTTCAAGAGGATTTGAATCAAATTTCTAGGTGGGCAATTCAGTGGGGTATGTCTTTTAATATTGGGAAATGTCAAGTGCTTCATTTTGGTCATGGGAATAAACATGCAACCTATTATTTACAAAGTTCTGTCATTAGGGAAGCAGAAGCAGTTGTTGATCTAGGAGTATTGATTAGTCATGACTTCAAGTCCAGTCAGCAGTGTAGCATAGTAAGTAACAAAGCTAACAGGATGCTTGGGTTTATCAATAAGGCTATTTCGAACAGGTCTAGGGAAGTTGTATTGCCATTATACAGAAGTTTGGTAAGACGTCATTTGGAGTATGCTGTTCAGTTTTGGTCTCCGTACCTAAAAAAGGATATTACCTTATTGGAAAGGATTCAAAGGAGGGCTACAAGATTGGTAAGTGGTCTTTCAGACTTAGATTATGAGGTTAGGCTTAAAATGCTGAATATGTATAGTCTTGAGCAAAGGAGAGTCAGAGGGGACATGATTCAGTTGTTTAAATTCATTAAAACGGGAAATGTTGATGGACTACAGCTATGTGCTGAAAGTAGAACCAGAGGTCATTGTTTTAAACTTTTCAAATCTCAGGCTAATCTTGAAATTAGGAAAAACTACTACTTCAATAGGGTTGTGGGCAGTTGGAATAGTTTACCGGAAGCGACTGTTAATTGCAGTGGGGTAAAAACTTTTAAGAAAGCTCTTGATGTTCATTGGGGACTGCTAAATTAACTAGGACCAGCCTAGCTGGGCCCTGAGCCTGTTGCTGGTCGTCACTTTTGTATTTGTATTTGTATTTGTATTTGTAATAGGCTTTGATTCCTGATTCTTCATAATTCGGTATTAGAACTTGAATGATTAAATGTAGTAATTCTCTAGCTATCAGTTTGTCGTTGCCAGTCTTTCTGTTGTTATAGGAAAGTACACACATAATTTAGGGCAACATTTTTCTAGCTGGCAGTTTGTAGTCACAATTAGTTTTGTTGTTATAGGCAACACGCGCTAAGTTGTTTCATAAATCTTTTTAACGTGAATACGCATCGGTGAACTCCAACTAATTGCTTTTGAAGCTTTGAGTTAGTAGGAGATGTTTGTGACATGCTGTCGTTCAAACAAGCCGTTTATCCAATCAGCTGGCAATAAATCTGTACTAACGAAGAGGAAGCATTAAAAGCCATAATCACTTACGTAGGAAAGATATGAATTCGACGGTAAGGGATCATTCATAAATGATGTCACGCTTCGAGGGGGGAGGGGGTTCGTGAAATTATGAGAAACTGTGACGAGGGGAGGGGGTAACAAGAAGTGTGACATCATGCTGAATGCAAGATAACGTGACATGTGACAAAGGGGGGAGGGAGTCCGCTGAAGTGTGACATATTGTGACAAAGAGGGAGGGGGTCAAATATATGGGAAAAAAACGTTTTATGAACTGCCCCTAAAATTACGTTAAATCAAGCTTTCTTCAAAACTCAGGAGAGTCATATTTTTTTCAGATGAAAAATTATAACCGAACTACTTGGTGTGAAGAAATGTAAATAATCCTATGTATATTAGAGAAATATATATATATATATATATATATATATTGCAATAATAAAGCTACTGAATCCCTGTTTTCATGAGATAAGTTTTTTCATCTATTTTTTCGTTATTTAAAATTATGTAACAACATATAATGATGAAAGCTTTTAGTTCTTCACATATTCAACGAAAATTGTAATCGTGTTATAGTAAATCCATTTTAATTTAAAAAAAAAATTCGAAATATATTTTGTTACTTTAAATATAGATTTTAGGAGAACTAAGCCACTCTCTACAGAAGGGAATATTCTTTAAAAAGGACTAAGATATAAATTTTACAATATGTTTACATATTCTTAAAAATGTAGTTTGAATTAAGCAATAATTTGAAGAAAAAACATTTGATAAAAAATAATGATAAGAATAATTATAATAAAAGAAGAAGAAGAGGAAAAAGCATGGAAAACAGCATTTCATTTTAACACATTTGAAAAATTATCCAACTAAACCCATTTCGGAAAAAAATCTTTTAAGAACTTAATTTGACTGGTGATGCTTCAAAAATGTCTGGTAATTTTAGAAATCAACGTGTACGATAATGAAATGTTTTTTTTTTTTTTTTTCGTTCTTCTAAATTTGGGAATTCTTGTAAGTTTAACAAATACATTACAGAACCAAGACTTTTTTATGACAACTGAATTGCATAAAAAGCGATATCTAAATTCTTCTTTCGGTACAGGAAGAAGCAATTCATTTTTACAGCGAAAAGGGTATGGTTGTTTTCCCCCTGCTAGAACTTTTAAATTCGGACGTAACATTTACTACAAATGTTATATTAGTCTTAATTTATTTATGTGTATTTTCTATATTAATTAAGTTATTTTAATATATTTTCCTTTTTCTATTTCTACATTTATATTTATGTTTATATTATTTTTTTTATTCCTTAGTCATTTTTTTATGGTTGTGTTTGTTTTATACATAATAATTTGAGACTTCTTCTTCTTCTAATTATTGTTATTATTATTACTATTATTATTATTATTTCAATTTGCTTTCTATTTTTTGTTTCATTTTCTTTTTTCTTTCTACCCCCCCCCCCCTTTTACCCTTTCTATTTTTGATTTTGAATGAGTTTATAAAAGTTCTTGATTCTTTCATCATGCATCTTATACATATGTCCTGATGTATTATGATCTGCTTATATCATACATCAGGATTTCAAACATTTTGTACTAATCTAATTTTTTATAATGATGGTGTAAAAATGATTAATTTTACTAGAATCATAAAAATACACCGTCTTAGAAAAGTTTTCTTTTCTCATCTAAAAGAGAAAGACTACGTCATATTGAATATGAAAGCAATTGTTGAAATATATAAAATTTAACCGGATAGGCTTTTTTTATCGACGAACAATTTTTTTTTCTTTTTAATTTCTATTTTGTGCTAGAGAAATGGTGATGCATTCTGCTACTGATGTTCGGCAACAATTAAAACTCTTAAATCCGTAAAATTGCAACAATAGCGTTTCCAAACATTGCCCTTTTTTTTAATTTTAGGAACTATAGCTCAATGACGGATAATATTGTGCTTCCACAAATTAAATCGTTCATTGGTTAGCTTGAGCATTCTTAGTAAAATATTTAAATTGCATTTTTTTCTTACTTGAAAAAAAGCCTATTTCCGCCAATGATATCAAGAATAAAAGCGATTTTTGAGAAACATTACAAACATCAATAAGTCTAACAAGTTAAATAACTTGCTTAAGTTTTTAAAAAATCATTAGTTATTTATCGTAGCTTTTTTTCTTTCTGTACGTTAATAACACTATTTAATACTGAAGTTAAAAAAAGACTCTTTTAATCTTTTCTAAGGGAATCAAATCTTAATTAAAACTTCATGCAAAAGTCAACAAAATATTTCAGTTATTGTAGTAATTGTTCCCCATCCCTATGAAAAATGAAATATCTCATCATAACTTCCATAATTGAAAGCTTACGTGGAAATATAGCAATACAAAAAAAGTTGTTTTTCTATTAGATTTTTGCGTTAACTTGATGTTCCACAAGTAAACTAGAAATGAGTTTGAGATGAAGTTCCGCAATGTCATTAATTAATCTTTTCTGACCTTTCAAGTTAATGACTTAATTAATTACTAGATTTAAGAAAAAGCAATTCCGTATATGAAAGCATATTTTTTCTTCTTCAAGTTATTAGGAGGTATTTTTCTTATATAAGCTGATGTAAGATTATGCCTTAAATAAGAAAGACTCGGCGGTATTAACAAGCTGTGTTAGTTTTTCCGTTAGTTGCAAATATTAATTGGTTTATGTGTGCACATTATCCACACACACACAGATAATATATATATATATATATATTCTGTGTGTGTGTGTGTGTTTGTTCGTGTGCGCGCGCGCGCGTGTGTGTATGTGTGTGTGTGTGTGTGTGTGTGTATTATTTATTAATTTATTTATTATTTAAGGTATCAGCAATGGAAACAGTTTCTAATTATTACGTATTTTTCCAGTAAAAAAAAAGTCTGATAGTGAAAGAGACAATAAGTAAGGAAGTCTTTATGAAATTAATTGGGTTCTTTAGTTTTTCTCTTACTACATCAGTTAAGGCACCTTTTGACAATTTTTTTTTATTTAATAACTTTTACCTATTTCATTTGTATATTATGAAGTGCTATTGTTCAAAAAAATGATTTTCACGTAAAAAATCCAAATTCAACTGACAGAAAATTTTAAAAGTTACATTTTTTTAAAATAATTTAACGACTTTGAATTTAATTCTTCGTTTTCATTTCTTGATTTTTCTTACCAATTTTTTTAAAGTACTTATTATAGTATGGTTTGCAATTTTAGGGATGAGTTTTGCTATTAATTGATTAGTTTTTGAGAAAAAAGCTTTTAAAGTTACATTGATGGTCGAACACAGAAAAAATAGCGACTTTTACTACATTTTCATTTTTAAATTTATTTTTTTTTTTGCAAATATAAATCAAAATCCATCCTTAATTTTATCATGCACATCATATTGAACACACGAAAAAATTTTTAAGTTGCTACATGAATATATGTAGAAGTTTTAGCATTTTAAGTACTAAAATAATTGCTAAAAAAACGCAAACCGAGAAAACGCAGTTTAAAGAATTCAAAAGCCTACTAAAACATCAGAAATATTTGAATTCTCTTACTTCTTAACTATATTTGTATTGTTTGTATCGCTTCAAAGCTTCGCTCAGATATACTAGGAGAGTCGAACCACATTTTAAGCAAAAAATTGAAAAATCGGTGTTTTCATCGATTTTCTACATTTGAAAGGTGCCAAGTCCCTTTAAATTAATGTACTGTAAATTTTCATTCCAAACATACGCTGATGTGAATTTTCCAAATACATTACTTGAACTTCAGAAAATTACGTAAGGGTGCTTTATTTATTAATTATTTATTTTAATTCATCAAGTGTTTAGCCTTTTGCAACAAATCGTGAAATAAAATAATCGTACAGGTAGATGGCGCGAAATTAGCTTGGTTCATTAAGGTAAAGAGTCACAGCACTTAATCTACTGCAAGAAGGTAGAGTAATAGCAGCAGCACCAATACAGTTACAGGCTGCAGATAATATTGCTAAGACAGTACTAAGACAGTTGCTAAACCGTACTCTCAAATAAATTGCCGAAAATTCCGACTAATAAAAGATTTAAAAGTGTTGCATTTCAATAATACGAAGTGATTTTTTTCGTGCATTTTTATTCAATAATTAATTCCTGTATTTTTTAAACGCCGATTCTAAAAACGACCTTCCTTTATCCCCATCACAATAAGGAGTTTTCATAAACCAAGTTTCAAAATTTTTAATAAAAGAAAAAAAAAACGAAAAATTGTGATTTTGGGAAGGAATTGTGCTCTTTCTATAATCTATTTGCGTTTTATGCATTATTATTTCTATCAAAAAGCTTTAAACGAGCGTGCTTTTTTATTGTATCTCAATTTTTTTTATTGCTAGAATGCTAAAAGAGTTTTTGGTATTAGTACGATTTTCTTCCTCAATTTTAATTACGTATTAAAAGATCGTTTAAAATTTCTTTCTCTCACAAAGCCGAATTGTTATCTAAATTTCGTTCGAAGTAGGGAGGAGCAATGTATTCAAACTATGTTCAATTAAATTTTTAGACATGTTTCAAAGTTGTATAGAACACCTTTTTCAATGCGTATTGAAAGCAATGCCCATTTATCACCAAAATATGACATACATTTTTTCTTCTGCATGATTTTAACAATCAAGGAAAATCTTTTACTTTTCAAAATTGAAAAATATTTCTTTTCAACTATTCTTCTAAATAGGCTGAATACCAATTTAGAAGATATGCTCCTTTGGAAGAGAAAGAAATGCTAAACTATCTTTTAATATATAATCAAAATTGAGAAAAAAAATCTTTCTTCTCATTGGTAGTACTAATACCAAGAATTCTTTTATCATTCTAGCAATAAAAAAAAATTTGAGATACATCAAAAGCATGCTCGTTTGAAGCTTTAATAGAAATAATAATGTATAGAATAATAGGCCGAATATCACTTAGCTCGTTTAAAGAGAAGGGCGGCTGGCTTAATTACTACCTTTATTTCTATTGAAAATTGGCCACATTCAGAGCTGAAAAAGACATAAGAAGAATTTTAAAAAACATAAAACGCAGAACCATCGCAGGTTCATGCGAAATTAGAAGTAAAGAAAAATCTTCATGTAACATATTTATACTATCTTTTTTTGCCCACAAATTTCATGCAACTATTTGAAAGAAACCATTGTGTATTTCGTACGCTGCAGTAAAACTGTCATCCATCGTGAGTAGTTATTATAATTTGTTTTTACTCATTATTATAGTTGTTTATCAACACGAACAAAGATTGCCGACTAAAAAGACATTTTGTCAGATCTACTGATAAAAGAATAGCATTTTTATTAATGTTTTCTTTCATATTCTTTTGAATTTATCTTTCAAAGATATTTTTCATTCTTGATAGATTCATAAAGAAATGACCAACATTCTTTAAGGAATACATTAAGTCCGCACGATTTCTTTACGAATTGGAAAAGTGTGGTCTTAAAAGGCATAAAATGCAAGAAATATTTTTTCTTCCAATAAAACAAAATCTGAAAAAAGTATTTTCGCAAGTATCAGTACTATCAACACTAAATACATGACGCAGAAAGCGTTTAACAAGTAACTTCGATCGTTTTACGGTAAGCAAACAGGTTGTTCGGTCCGTAAAGCACTTTCTAGTTCATTAAATCTTATTGACAAGAAAGCTCAATCTTACTTGTTTTCTATCTTGTATTTCAAACAGATCGATGATTTCAAAATGTAAAATTTCAATAGAATAACATTCACCGTTCTTTTCTGAAGGTAAATTTGCAATATTTTACCAACTTTGTAATATAAAAGTGATTTTGCAAACTATGGATGTACTAGTAAAAGCCTCTTATTTTCTTAAACTAATAACCACACCGCCTTCATAATGTTTAATTAATATTTCTTGAATAAAAATAAAATTAACAATATACGAGTATTCAGGGGTCACGGCAGAGGCAACTCAGGTCCATTTTCGGACCTTTCACAAAATTCCAATTAACCAAAACGGACTTTCTGCCAAATTGCAATCAATCAAAATGGACCCTTCAGAAAATTCCAAGCTATTAATTATTTATTAAATAGGTGGCAAATACTTGCGAATTTTTTTTATCACTTTATGTTTAAATTTCTAGTTTTAATAAAATTATTGAGTTCTTCACAAAAATATTTCTAAAATTCACAGAAACCGGACCCTGTTAAAAATGCTAGATCGACCCCTGGTACTAGAGTAATATAGAGCCAAGTTCTAAATATGCACTATGTGATTTTTTTATATTTTTATTTGATTTTTTTCAAATATGTACTTTTTAGTGAAAACGAAACCCTCATCAATTTGCTTTGCTGACACAGCACTAATTTTACGTTTTTGTACTGCTTTTGAAAAAGCACTTTATCTGATTCCATACAACTTACGAAATTTGAAAAACATCTCAGGATTTTTCAAAAAAAAAAAAACTAGGACCAATAATATTTTGTTCACATATTGAAATGATGCTGCGATAACGTGCTGGAAATAATTATAATGAAAAATGTAGTGCAAATATGGTTTGGAAATGCATTATTGGGAAAGCATCTTTTTACTCACAGAAAAGCTGGTTGCTTTAAGCCAAAATGTAAATGTCATTTTGGTTCTAAATATATTCGTATCATTTGCGAATGTTATTAACGAGCTCTCTTTTTTTTTTTTTTTTTTTTCATTTTAAAGGCGTCGTGAGAAGCTATATTTCTATTTAATTTATGCACAATAATCCTATACTAGTGTAAACAAATTTAAATTCAACTACATGCATAAAAGTTATCATGTGTTTGCTGCTTCATATTGGTATTTTAAGTTGCGTGTTCTACAAGAGGAGTATAATCTCAAAAAGCATGTGAATAAATGCATGATACATTATTTGTTTAGAATAATAAAATTGCAAAGTTGGAATGCGCATTTACATTAAAAATAATGCTATACACAAATTCGTTTCATAAAACTTTATTCCAAATTTGCATTTAAAAAAAATTAAACAAAAATGATGTTATTATTGATGATATCCATATCGGAATGTTCTAGGCATCACATAACTAAAAAGTTAATTATAATTTTCAGTAAATGGGAATTAAATTACTAGCTTGTTATTTTTTAAATCAATACCATTTGAATCTGTCCGCATCTGTAGGAGTTTCTCCGCGTGTGTGTCATTCAACGATATCTCTTGACTCTATTATGTTGACTACCCATCTTAAGCCAAAGAATACCCAAAATAAAAGATGTCGATTCTTAAGATAATTCATTTAAAAAAAACTAATTATAATCATACTATAATTAATTTTAGAAACATAAATTATATCCTTATCTGTAAGGATTTTTTCCCTCGTGAATTTTAAAATTTTCTCATACCTAGAATTTTCTTGGTTAAATAAAAATTTCAATTCTTTGAGACAGTTTTACGGAATATTATAAATTATAAATTTTAAGGTTCGTTTATGTTAATCTTAATCTTAATCTTAATACTGTTATAAATGCGAAAGTTTGGATGTATGTTTGTTACTCAATTACGCCAGAACGGCTGAACGGAACTTTATGAAATTTGGCACAGTGATGGTCTGGAATAGCACGTAGACTACTTTTTATCCCGGAAAATTGTACAGTGTTCCTGTAATTCAGAAGTAAGAATTTGGATCTCGCGCTCTGCCACTAGACGGCTCTTTACGGTGAGAATTAACTGTTTGCCTGATTATCCCGAGTTATCTCGGGGTGGCATATATTGCAGTTAATCGTTATCCCGATAAAACTTGGGCTAAGCAGAATTTGTCAGTATGCTTTGCTTTATCACGGTTTAACCAAATAAACCAATATTTAACATTTTTCCATTTACTCGAGATAACTCGGGATGTTAAACTAATAGTAAATGCTTTTACACCTGTAAAAAAATCGATGTAAAACCTACATATTTTTTGTTTTCTTACGTTTCCTTGTATTTAATAATAAATTTTAAAATGTGACGATTTTATGCAATTTTTTTCAAAAAAAATTGTAAGGGAAGTGGTTAAGTTTTCTAAATCGAACTATTAAGACATTCTTGCGAAGAATGACCTTCCAAGCAATTTTTGTATGAACTTATCACAGTTGAGGAACTATATTCTCATCTTCGTTTCGTTTTTTTTTTTTTTTTTTTTTTTTTTTTTGTGTTTAAAATTATCAATCGATCGATAAGCACGGAATTAATTTTGATTTATTTTTTTGCTCTTTTGTTTTAGACAGAATATTCACCGCCCAGAAATCAGCGGCTACAAGGGAGTGTCTAATAGGTCACTTTGAAGAAAAAAAAAGATGTATAGCTCCATAATGCTCCGGGATTTACGCCATCGTCGCCTCAACGCGTTAAATTTTGTCTAGGACTTCTGCCGCCCAGAAATGCAGCGATCAAAAGGAAGGTTTTTTTTTAGTATTCGCTCACATTGTTTACATGTTGATCAGGCCGTCAATTCTCACAAATACGCCTCAAAATTTCCATGCTATTGTCACGGTCAACAACTAGTATTAAATATAATTATTTTCTTTCTCAAATATTCCGTCATTTTTGTATAAAAAAAATATTATGCGTATAAAATACGCGAAGAAAGTAATTTTTTTTTCTCTCACTGTCTCGGAGTTTTTGATAAGAAATTTGTCGGGAACGGAACGAGTCTAAGATCGTACAAACAACGTTAAAAATGCACAAATAGTACGAATTTTTAAATATGTTTTTATGATTTTAGCTTATAGCACAGAGGTTTTTCTTTTATTTTTATTTTAAAACGAGCCAGCTTATACCAACATCAAACCCTTCTTTTCATTCTTTTTTTTTAAAGTTCATTTTTTAAATTCTATTTTATTTATTTGTTCCTCTGTTTATTATTAATTTTGTGGGGGGGGGGGAACGGTTTCAGGTTTATCTAATCCGTTTAACATTAAGATCGTTTTCATAGTATTTATTAAAAAAAACGTCTCTCTCTTATTTTACTTATGATGCGTTTTTTTATACTTAGAAGAATTTTTGTTCAAACTCGGTTGTGTGTTTCTTACATATTCAAAAATGCTATTTTGGTTTAAAAATTCTCCGATTAAAAGTATTGATAGTTAGATTAAAATTAGCTGAAATACAGCGCCTAACTGTGAGATAATTAATTTAATATCGTTTACTTGACAATGTAACAGTTTTAGTTTTTATCTATAAAAAACACTTATTATAGTTCAATAGTATTTGGTTTAAACTTGAAATAAGTATTTATTTGAAATAAATAAGAACTTAAAATAAAGGCGAAAGTGTGTGATAGAGAGAGAGAGAGAGAGTGAAAGCAATGTTTACAAATTCGATGTAGGTCGCGGGAAAGTATGCTCGAATATTTCTAGACAAACTTCTAGTTAAACTTTATTGATTAGTCACAGTATGGGGTTAGTTTAATTTCTGAGGAAAAACATATCCATGTTGAAGGTAATGTATCTTAAAGAAAATACAGTGAAACCCCGATTTTACGTCCCCCGAATCTACGTTTTTCCCTCATTTTACGTTTTTTTCATCAGGTCCCAGTTTTTCAGTATACTAATAATGTTAATTTAACCCGGATTGTAAGTTTGTTATGTATGAAATTTCCCGCATTTTACGTTTTCCCTGAAAAGTGAAAAAAAAAAAAAAATGTTCTAAAATAAGCAATATTTTTTCGTCTGTACTTTTCGTCAGCCAAAGAAGATCAACAAAAAGAACCGGAAGCACAGCCCGTCCCTTCTTTCACTATTGCAATGAAGAGCTTACAAATAGTGAAAGACTATTTTCTTTCTTATAAAGACCAGGAAAAAAACTTGCAACGTATTTCAATCTCAGAAGATGCTGCATTCACTTTAAACTCAATGACTAAAAAACAATCCACTATTACGAATTATTTTCAGCCTAAACGCCAGGAATCGCATCTAAATGTGTTAAAATTATCTTAAAATGGTATGTATAATAATGTTCTTTTCGTAAAATATAGATATTATACCTTTTGAAAGAGTCATCTTTACTACCTTTAGTTTTTTCTATTTGATTTTCGCATTCTATGTATTTCCCGTATTTTACGTTTTTCCCGTATTTTACGTTTTTTTTTTTGCCCAGTCCCTTGATAAACGTAAAATCGGGGTTTCACTGTATATGTTTACCCTTAAAAATTCGTTTTATAAATCAAAATAATTTTTAAGGTCATTTGTGAGATATTGTTGTCATTATTAAGAATTCTCTTATGAATAAATATTGCGATAAATCAAAATAAGACAGTGTAGGAAAAGAATATTGATCCTTAAGATAACGAAATATATTAATTGTAAAGGATTTTTTTCTTCTTTTTTTTTTTTTTTTTGTAATAATTACAATTAATTTTTCATTATAAAATGTCAATTTCAATGTATTTTTTTAATAAGCAGCGTTTGGAAAAAACCAAAATCTTAATATGGTTGTATGTGTGTGCATTTTTTAATATGTATATTTTTAATCTCTATTCTTTTTAGATTGTTTTATATTTATAAAATACGTCTTTATTTCCTGTCAAATCATATTGTTCATGAAACATACAAATCAGAGAGTATTTGAAATGTAGGACAACACAAAGGCTTCTGAAAGATATAAATTAACTTGGACCACGAAGGACGTTCGAAACTTGAACAATGAAAAGGGAACATATATACAAAACGTCATATACTTTCTATTAATCAAGTATTTCAATTACGGAGTGTAAAAATGGATGGCTATTCATCACAAAGTGCAATAAAAATAATTGTATGTTTGACAAATGGAAAGCAATAAAAATGCAAGGCGATGTACTGCAAAGTAAGTATATTAATATCTTTGACGAATGGAGTACAAAATTTATGAAGGGCGACTATGAGCTTACAGTTTATTTATCAAACTCGAACAAAGAATCAGTTCGTTTTACCACTAAGACAGATTATCAATTAAAACCGTATAATTTAAAAACACTTTTAAATTTTAATTCACTCTGTATTGAAATTTCAACGGCACACTCTCAGAAACGAATGCTCAAATCTCACGAAACTTTCGTCGTATTTGAGAAAATGGCTTCGTGAAAAAGGCTCCGAGTAAACCTTTCGTCATATTGCCGAAAATTCTATAGTAATTTTTTAAAGTCACGTAATCTCGCGAGAAAAGTATCGTTATAAATGACGAAATTTGTTTGACGATTGAAAAGTCCTCGAAAGTGACGATTCTATTTCTGAGAGTGCAGCTGAAATAATATTAAATTGTTTGTTATATACTTGATTTCGGCTTGCTTGTCATGTACTTGAAGAAATGTTTCTTCAAGTACATAACAAACAAATTTTAACCCATTATGAAAACACCTAATTCACTGCAGTTTTTAAAAGAGAAAATACGATGAAATGGAATTAAGACCACACACACATATATATAATATCCATATAGAAGCTGTTGTAAATTTTAAAAAATATTATTTCAACTTTCTGATGACATTAGGCTTAAGATCTTCTAATAGAATATTCTTCAGTTTAGAATTTCCATGCACTTTAATTCGTATTTTTCTTCGTAATATTTGGAATTAGATTCATTAAAGGGGAGAAATTTTTCAAAAGTGTGCCTAGTGGAAAGAAATATATCTATACATGCTCAGGATTGGGAAAAACGGCTTGAAATCAGGTACTAGTTTCCACCGTCGCATAAAAGAAAGAAACCTTCCAGCAAAATCTCATTACATTCCATCCACAAAATATCCCATTAAGCTTATTTCGAACACCGGGATCATTCAAAGTTCTTATTTCTACTGAACGTAAGCTGCTGATGACTCGGTAATATGTGATACTTTTTAGAGATTATACTAGTAGGAAAATGGGAGGGATTTCAAATTCTGAAAAGCGTGACGGCTTAATGAACGTATAAAAGGTCTCAGGATTCTTTCGAAAATTGTCATGGACGGTTTAGGATGGAAAACGGAAGAATGTGCTCCATTTGACATTAGTGTAAAAAAAACATATTTTCCTCGAAAAATATTTCTCTCTGATGTTCGCCGACTCGCTAAAATGTTTTCATTGCTATGTGAAAGTTAAAGTAAACTTCGAACGACATCCTAACATTTACAAAAGATACCGTCAAATTTGATAATTTTGTTTGAAGTTAATTTACCGATAAAAGAAATTTTTACAGAAGAAATAATTATATTTTTAATTTTATTTTTGCCAAAAAATTTTTTTCTTACACTTTAAAAAACTTAAACCCCTTCTTATAAAAGAAACACGCATTTCTATATTCTTGCTTTTTTACAAAATGAACTTCAAAAAGAAATAATGGCCTGTAGATTTTCACAAGCCTTAGTTTACTGTAACAATTGAAAAGTTAAAACTTTCCTCGATTGCGGTTTTTTTCCTCCGAAATTCCGAAAAAATTTGAAATAAAAAAGAATAAATTCGAATTTTGAAACCAACACTTTATGCTGCCATTAAGGTCTGGTCAAAAATACCTGTAACTAATATATCCCAGTTCTCTGCGCCTCAATGCTTATTTTAAATACTAAATATTTATGAGGAATATTTTTAGTTTTAAAACAAACTTCCATTTTCTTTAACTTGAACAAGAACTCTATACATAACTATGCTGTCCTGTCCATTTGAAATCACAATTAATTACGTTTATGTAGTTTGCTATTTAAATTAATTAACAGAGTTTGCATGACACACATTATAAACGAGCGCATGTCTTAATTAAATATTGCAATTACTGTTGTGCTAGATGTATTGTACATCCTTTAAAAAGACAAAATAATATCCCTGGACACATCTTGCATAATTGCTGTCTTTTCTGTAAAAAAAAATGGGATGAAAATGCATTTTTTTCTACGTGAGATTTTCATCTCTTGTACAGAGGGATGCGACATAGCGGCAGAAGCTAACAAACTGTGATTTTTTTCTTAGATTAGAGATTAAAAAAAATCTTCTTGTAAATGAGCTTTCAGATGCTTGATAAATTGATGTTTTGGTAGGGCATGTTAATGATTAAATTATCCCTAGCTGTAATTACAAGAGTTTTTACCTTATCTACAGTGAAAAGTTTTTTTTTTTTTTTTTTTTTTATGCAAAGTATTAATACTGATTCAATCAAATAGATATGCACATGCAATGGTTTGTACAAGTATCAAAAGAAAATAATTTAATGCTTTACCTAAACTTCCTGAACTTTGTATTTAAAGTACCATCAGCTTCTTTTTCTTTCTTTTTTTTTTTTTTTAAGCGTTTGATATTAAATTTTAAATGATCGCGAGTACGCCATGTCAATTCGTCTAATAACCAGCATTTAGATTAAATATTTAATAAGCTTCAATTATTGTACTATTTATACACTATCTGCATAATTCATAGTCACTGAATAGGAATGGGGAGGGGTTTTATCTGTTTGAGGTAAACTACTTGCTAATGCACGTTTCGTGACAGTGTAGAATTTTTCTTTTTTTTTTTTTTTTTTTTTTGCGAAAATTTCAGACATGTGTCACATATTAACTTTTTTAGTGTGCAGAAGCAATTTTGTATAATTACCAGACTGTTATACGCATTACAATGTAGATTAACCGAACTGATCAGAACGAGCCCGGGTCAACATCTGAATAATTGATGGATGATACTGTAGGGATCATTCGAGGGGGGAGGGGGGTTCGTGAAATTGTGACAAAGTGTGAAAAGGGGAGGGGAGGGGGTAACAAGAAGTGTGACATCCTGCATTACGCAACATAGCGTGACGCGTGACAAAGGGGAAAGGGGGTCCGTTGAAGTGTGACATATTGTGACAACATTTGAATAATTGATGGATGATACTGTAGGGATCATTCGAGGGGGGAGGGGGGTTCGTGAAACTGTGACAAAGTGTGACAAGGGGAGGGGAGGGGGTAACAAGAAGTGTGACATCATGCATTATGCAACATAGCGTGATGCGTGACAAAGGGGGGAGGGGGGCCAAACATATGGGAAAAAAGCGGGACGTCATTTATGAACGGCCCCGTATAAAAAGAAATGAAATTGCACTCTATGAATGTGTGCAATGATAATGTTTATGCAACAACTATGTACAATCACTCCACTACGAGTGCGTGTGTGTGACTTTTTTTTTTTTTTTAATGGTGCTGCGTATTGGTTCCTTACTACTTGCAGACCTAGTGCATTCCCCGGACTGACAACCATTCTTTCATGAGGTACCAATATCGGTGGATACCGTTACCACGTGAGAATTTTGGCGCTCAATTTCCCCCTAGATGGCGGCCCGTGGACTCTAACGATGCGAAACTGCACTAAGAATTTAACTAGGAATTTTGTTTTTTGGTATCCAAACCAAACATAATACTCAAGCCATCTTTAACATGCCGTATATCATACGACATGGACACTCGATTTTCTGCATCCTGAAAATCCACCGACTTTGGCCAGGTTTGAGCCTGCGATTTTCCCTCACCATTTTGTTACCATTTATAATAGAAAACAGATAATGGAATAGTATTGCGATACGTGTTTTATGTGTACAAGTATAAGTACAATGGATATTTGGTTGAGGAGTCAGATTCATCACAAACCACTCATTTAATGCAACATGGGACACACTAATAAGAATGTTGCTAAATTGAAAAGTTCGGTTAATCAAACTTCGCTAAATTGGCGCTCTACGATTACCCCGTGCTTACGCGTTAAAAAAGGATCAATGTAGGAAACTTTAAAGCATTTCCAATTAATTCTATTTCTTTTCTCCTTTTTTTTTTTTTTTGTGTCACAGTTGGCATTTGATGCTAAAATTCTCTTTGAAGTCACTTAAAAACACTTTGAATAACCTCAAATAACCAGTTTCTAATTACTGTTAACGGAAATTTTGAAAAATCATTGAAATAATAGATTATGCAGCAAAAAAAGCTAATTCCGTGATCATTTTGACTGACTTGTTAACTAATTTAAAAATTTACTTCGAAAAAATTTACGGATAATAATATATAATAAGCACAAATTTATAGCAAAAGTTTTCATTTGTCTTAAAGTGTTTTAAGAACCTTTTAATATGCTGATAAATTTTATTCTAGCAGTTCTTAGATCGTTGAAAACACGTACATGTACATACAATTTCTGTCATACATTTGCACTTTAAACACGTTTCCGTTCACAAAATTCGAATTTGACGGAAATGTAACTTCTTATTCATATTCATCATTTTGTTTCATATTCTTCCTTTTGCTCTTATTCCTATGAATTTTACATTTCCGCTACCATTTTGTATATTATATATTTGGAAAAAAATGTTCTTTTAAAGCATTTTCTAAATTTTTGATCATTTTTTTTTTCATCGCTCTAAAAGAGTTTCTTGTGGAAAACATTAAATTTTAAGGTTCCAAGTTTATTAAGCTGTGCCCAGAGTTCGATTATATTGCACAAATATTTTCGCGGGAATCAACGATACCAAATGTACGCCAAGATAATTAACTTTACCTACATTTTCGAATTATAATTAAATGAAAAAGAGAAACATTATTTCAAATCTTTTTTGCATCATATGATTAAACAAAACAATATATTTTCTATAAAAATTAATTTTATCAGGCAACTCTACATAAGATTCTCAGTTTAATTTCATACATCAGACAAAAACGTACGCACCTAAGCTCCACTAGAAAAATTGACTCAATTAGCAAAAGGGGGAGAAAAATGGACCTTTCCCAAAAAAGTTGCATAAATCTCAAAAATCTCAGTTAGAAAAGGGGGGCGAACCCTTTTTACAATAAACTGAAAGTCAAACAAATCCAACAAAAACTAAGAGCTATTTTTGGCATAAAAACAATCTTACAGTTCTACGAGTAGCATCAACCAAAGCGATATGTCTGGCAGAGTGCCAAGAAGAATCCATTCATGTTCAAGGGAGGAACTGCTGGTATAAGGAACGTGCCATTTTTGTTATCGTTCTAGTTCGTTTAGCATACTTCATTTCTTTCGAAACTGATGCTACATTCCAGTTTATAAATTTAGCTGCTTTCAACAAACAGCGAAGCACACATTCTTATTAGCGTACTAAATAAACGCAGCTGCAAAACGAACTTCCCTAAAACTCGAATGGATTAGTTCTTTTCTGACATGAGCAAAAGTGTCCAACTGTCTGAATTCCGTGGTTGAACTGTAACTGCTTAGTTTTCTTCATTATACCATTTTTATCTGATTAATGTCATACTGAGTAACTTTCTAAATATGCTTAAGGGGCTGTTCATAAATGACGTCAAGCTTTTTTCCCATATATTTGACCCCCTTCCCCCCTTTGTCACAATATGTCACACTTCAGCAGACCCCCCTCCCCCCTTTGTCACGTGTCACGCTATGTTGCATAATGCATGATGTCACACTTCTTGTTACCCCCTCCCCTCCTCTTGTCACACTTTGTCCCAATTTCACGAACACCCCTCCCCCCCTCGAAGCGTGAGATCACTTATGAATGATCCCTAAACGCTATCAAATTCTTCGCTAAAATTTGTAGATTAGCTGCTATGGGCTAACTACAACTGCTGATTAGCACTTGGGCATTGTGACGCTCAGTATTTTTGAATTGGAATTGCTACTCTTTCTCAAATCACAAATATTATTTTAAGAATATCAAAGGAGTTCAATTAAACTTTAAAAAGCAAACAATATTATAATATCTGCACGGTCAATACTGGCCGTAAAATACGACACAAGAGTAAATTTTTGGCAGGAAGTAAAATGTATGTTAAGTTATTTTCTACTATCTGGATTTTCTTTTCTGTTTACTCACGACCCTCCATCTATGCGCAAAAATGTTTGATGTCCTTTCATTTCTTTTAAATGCAAGCTTACAAAATATTATTCAAAAAGATGTGTTAGAGCAGAAAGTAAAATTCATGTAGAGTTCTCTAATCAAAGATTTCAGTTCAGTCAAGACCTCCGAAATATGATTGATGTTTATTCTTTTTAAATATGAAGGTTAGAAAATGTTATAAAAATAGTTTAGACAGAGTAGCAATCAGATCAAAATTTAAAAAAAAGTTATTTGCCGGCTTGCGTTCTGAAATATGTCATGAAACAGCAAAGAACTGGAAATTTAGTTTTGAAATCCAAGTAACGAGCTGTGACTTTTACTAACACGCAACAAATTATACTGTTCCATTAAAATCTTTTGTCAGCAGGGAAAAAACTGTTTTGTTTATCAAGATCGTATGCAAATTTGAAAACACAATCTAGGGAAACGTAATTTGAGAAGCATAACGCAAAACTTTCCTCTTTTCCAATGTTGCGTGTTTTTCTAATTACCTTAACTAAGATTCGTAACAATAAGGATTTATTTAGGAAAGAAACAAATTTTTCAGTCCTTTGGATATTTGTGCAAGAATAGAAATTTCTTTTGATGAAAATGTTTCCTTTCTTGTATGTAGATGACTCGCATTTCAAGACACATAAACGATTTATGATTCCTTTTTCTTAAATCGTAATAAATCTTTATTGTACGCAAGAGCTTAAAAATACTAGCTAATAGCATTTTGTTATTTGAACATAAAAGCTTTCAGAGAACAAGACATGATTTCAACAAAAATACTTAATTATAAAATACGTTTATATATGAAAGATATCTTGTGCCAGTGAAAAATAATTTAAAATATCTCGATTTCGAAACTATGCTTCGAAATCTTTACTTGTGCGATATATTTATTTCGGATTGTATAAAAACAGGGAAATTTTTATATGAAATACAAGAATTTTTGAAAACTAAGTGAACTAAATTATTTTTTTCAAACATGTCACAAAAGAAACGAGAATGAGTTGGCGAAGTTGAAATTTACTTTCACAAAAGAACACAATTAACATACGCTATAGGATTTTCAAACTTTAACAGCAATAATGGTTTACTGGTCATACCAGATCAAATTAACAAGAAAAAAAATCTTTGAATCTTTAGAGCACCTTGTCAAGAAAACAACAAGTAAAATTTGAGATTAAGTGAGCTATAAATTTTAACTCTTTTAAAAAGCAAAACTGGCAGACATTTCGCATCAGTTTGAAATTTTTGAACACCTTTGAGACAAATACTTTTTAACCTAGAGATCTAAACTTGATGTCATTCTGTTTTGATTTGTATGCTCTTTAAACTGATATACAACACGATTATGGATCTAGAAGATGAAGTTTTGACAAAACTGAAAATTTCAATTCAAAAATCTGAAAAACTCTGATTACACCTCCATGACTTTTTCCCATCACGTTAAAATTACATTTTCTATAATCGAACGAAAAAATATTTCTCTGATGAAATGAGTTCTGTTTATGTGGGGTAAATAGTTCTAAAAATCATATACAACATTAAAAAACTTAAAATATCAATAATAATTGTAATAATAACTCTCCAGAAATCGGAATTGAAGGTGCACAACGTCCGAAAAAACTGTGCTTGCACCACCAAATTTCTTGTTTCTAAGACTTATCGTTTTCCTAGGGACAAATACACAACATACACACACAAGCTTCTTATTAATTGAATAGGTAATATCTTTTAAAAAATAACGTTTTTGTAAGTTTAGGAGATTAAAATTCTACTTACATTTTCTTAGGTTCTTTTCAATTCAGTACTTTTTCCGACGTTTTCTCGTTTTTTGCATACATCTTAATAGCATTTTGCATATCTCTATTATGTTTTATAATAGTAAGATCTTTATAGTAATTTAGAAAGCGTATTTACGCAAAAGTAAAAATATATGTGTATTAAAAGAAATGATTTTTTTCTTGCTAAATTCAATCTTAGAAATTTATGGCTACAATATGTACACATTCTAAAAAGTGTTCACAGCTCTTTTCGTGTTCCAAACATTATTTAAAAGTCATAATAAATGAAAGTATGGCATCTGTGAACTAAAAATTACACAAAACGAAAATCAGGAATCCATTCGGTTTCGTAGCAAATGTTTTCCAAAATACATTGTTTTCCATAAAATATAATTTATACTTCCAATATGTATATATACACTAAAAACTTTCAGTAAAAGTACAGGGGAGAATTAAACTTACGAAGAACTTGTTCTAAATCATCAAATTTCTTAATAACAGTTTCTCAAAAATATTCTTGTTTTCCTCTCTCTGTACAGCTACAGAGACAGATTTATTAACTTACGTAAAACTGAGTGAGCTGAGATCTGTGACTACTAGTTTAAAAATTGTCAAGAAATGTATAATATAATGTTGGTGCACAATGTAATTTTGAGCGCAAACGTGAGAAGTCCTGGCAATGACAAGTTCTTCGAACTAACGAGGCACAGGAATCTCAACAGCGTGGGATTATCGACTTCGGAAACAAAAAATAGAAATTCAGCGTGCTCACAGATGGCGCCCCTGCTGCGGCATATTATATGTTGCTAACAGTTTAATGGGTCTCTGTAACCTAATCCTCCAGATTTCCTTTTTTAACGAATTCGTAGTTTCATGTTTTCAGTTCTCTGTAATTTTACATCAGGCTCCAGCTAAATGATTTCCTGGAGACTCTCATGTATTTTCGGGCAAAACTTGTTGACAGTGTAGTTAAGGTTTAAAATTTTACAGTAATTACAAATCATAAATAAATTAAGATTTTTCTTTTACTTGATTAATTTATAATAATACCAAGTTTTAGTTACATTTTTCAATAAATAATTATGTGATATTTTAGGCACTTTGTTTTTTAGTTTAAAGAAAATATTGTAAAGCGTAAAACATGATGTCATAACGTGGCAGTTTCAAGCATTTTTGACGAACCAAAGAAAACAGTAAGTAATATGACATTTAAAGTATACTAGTTTTCTCCATTAAATATACTTTTACAGCGGAAAATTTTTCTTCATTATTTTATTTAAAGAGAGACAATCAGAGTATTTGCAATGAACTTTCGCATCAGCGCCTCGTAATTCCGAAAACATTGCCGCTCTATTTATGTATCCCAATTTAATATGCAACTTAATTGAATTTTGTAGACAGTAAACATGGTATATTTCCTTTCTTAAATGTCTACAAATTTGATTATATTATTTTCTTTTTCTAGTTTGAGACAGAACTACTACTCGTGAGTGTTTTTGTGAGTAAATATCAAGGCATTTTACTTCTTTTCCTTAATGGTGAAAATTGGGATAAGTCTGATCTAAATCAAACACGAATTATTTATTCGTAATAAATTCAAATGAATTAGTAATGAATTACTGATTCCTTGTATTGAATTATATTTTATCGGAGCGTTTTATTACATCACAAAACAGTATATTTTTAGTACTGCAATACCTTTGAATGAGCTTATGACTAAAACTGTTATAATTTCAGCAAATAATTTTAAATTCATTTCATGTTAATTCTTTTTATCACATGAATAGCTTAAATATTCATGCTTATCAATAAAATGTCCCGCAGTGGACCAGTCGGTAAAAGCTCGGTACCCGCAGATCACCGAAAGTGAAGCAACCTTGACCGAGGTCAGTGTTTAGGAGGGTGACAACCTCTCCGCATTTGGTTGCTGCGGTCCGTGTACGCTAAAAGGAGCTGGTGCACGTTAAAAAGGTCCTACAAGTGAAACGATACCGTCCAATGTACTACAAATGAAACGATACCTCTGGGGTTGACAATTCCCGGTGACGGTCTCTCATCTGGGACCTGTTTCAAAAAAATAAGAGACCTTTCAAAAGGGCGGAAATCGGACTCCTTCCACAAGGGCCCCGTTAGACTCAGGAGAAGAGTACGCATTCATCCACGCCACGCTCGTAGACACGAAAACAACAACATCAAGAAAATGACGATTAAAAGTGAAGTTTCAAGGTACATACAAAGAAAAAAAAATGCTAAAAAAGTACTTTAACTTCGATATATTGTTATAACTAGTAATGTCTATTTTAAAATATAAAGTTTTCCGCATAAGATAAATGCGCGAATAACTTAGAAAACGGAAACGGTAATGAAAGATTTTTGACAGCTAAAAATGTATTTTTAACTGTTATGATTAATTATGTTATATATTATTATTGTGTTTTTTTTTCGTCACAAATAAAGGGTTTCTTAATTAGTTTCCAAAATATATTTTAGAAAATTTAATCATTTTATTTATTCTAATAAATCCAATAAATGTGTGTTATTTTAATTCAAAATTGTTCTATTTAGTAAAATAATCAGAAAATCTCAAACGAACACCAAGGATTTACGTTATACCAAACGATACATACTATTCAAAATACATAAGTCAAAATGCTATAAAGAAAAGGTTTACAAAAATATTTATAAAACGTGCATTTTATACTGTATTTTACATCGGATAAATTCCCAAAGTATGCATTTTATTTTCATTTTTAGATCTCCTTTTGACAGTTGAGTAACAACGGTTTCGGACATCCTTACTCAAGAAATGTTTTACTCGATACAAAATACAAAACAAAAACTTTAACATATTATAAACGTTGTAACAGAGAGGCAACTTTGTCTTCTCGCTTTTTCTTCTTTTTTTTTTTTTTTTTTTTTTTACATTCGCAGGTAATAAACTATTTTGTTAGATGCTTCTGTCAATTTATCCCCTGTAAAGTGTGTAATATTGCCATGAAACAAACCATATAAAATAATCTAATGACTTGTTGTACTTTACGGACTATGAGACGTTGCAGACTATAAGTTGTAATTAATTTTTAAGAAATTTTTCTGGAGAATATCATATTTATCATTCAGCATTAGATCAATGCCACATTATATAAATTGCAAAACCTGACTACAAAATAATTTTTATACATGTATAAAATCAAAAAGACCTCCGTTTTCGGAATATAGGACTGGGTTTGCCGCGACATCGAATATATGGCCATTTTTAACACTGGGAGAAATTTTTAATCAAACACTACACATTTTAATACCTTAACTGTATACTCAGTTTCGAGTAGAAGACGCAATTTTTTTTTTTAAGTAATTTTCTCGGAGAAGAAAAGTGCCTCTTATTTTTCGAAAATACGGCATCAGTAAATTCTCAAAAATTGGCAATTTTTCCCGCATTGAAATGAGCGAAAGAAAATTTTTATGTGTTGATCAAAAATTAAAATGTTCAGTGATAAATGTATTTAAAAATGTTACGAAGTTATATCATTCTTTGGTATAAATCTATTTCATAACGGGTGGAATGTTTGATTAGTTGTGATATTAGACTTGACGTACTAAATTTACATTTTCCCAATTGGTTGTTTATTTCTATCCAAATAAACCAAGCTCAAGGAGAGAATGTTAGATCGTGGGTTCAAGCCCGGCCATGTCGATGGATTTTGACGATGCAAAAAATCGTCTGCGCCCTTGTCGTATGATTACGCGGCATGTTAAAGATTCCTTGAGTATATATGTGTCTTGAATACTCTCAGATAAATTAAATTCAGATTGCAGTTAGTAGCGCAGGTGCTTCATCGCCCAGTGAAGAAACTGGGAGGCAAAATTCTCATGTAGCAATGGCATCCACCGGTAGGGGGTTTCTTGAAGGAATGGCTGTCGGTTCCAAAGGAATGCACTCTGCAAAGGTCTAAGAACTAATAGTTCCATCTTGGTGGTGGTCATTTTAATTCCCATTAAAACATAACTAGTTCATAGTTGTGTTATAAATAAGGCTCGACCGATGCATCGGCGCCGATTGTTCAACAAAGTTGCCATCGGCCATCGGCATCGGCGGCAGATGTTAACTTTAGAAAAACATCGGCCCATCGGCCTAAAAAACATCTAAAAGCCGATGCAAGGCCGATGTTTTTCGCAGGGACAACTTTCCAGAAAACATTCTGTCTTTCACTTTCTTTTTTTCTCCATAGATCAATTTCTATTTCCATACAATAACAGGCAGCACTTAAGTTTAAAAAAAACACAAAAAAATGTCATTCTACAAAAGTATTTGATAAAAATTTCGGAAAACTAGTTTAAGGGATCGCTGCCCGAAAACCTTCATTATTAAAATAGTTCTCTTTGAGCAGAATGCTCGCTGTTAGAATATGTTAAAGTAAAAGTCATAGAGACGTCTTATGAGTGCTATTTGTTTTTCGCACTAGGTTAGTTGCCTCATTTTTGTCGGTTTTTCTTTTAATAATTACTTAGTGCATTATTAATCACTGTGAAATAATATTATACCATCTGCTTTTAGTTTGTCATGTTTCTTATTATTCCGAAATTGTAAACAATAAAAAGTCAACTCAATCAAAGTAAGATAATAATTTTAATTTTTACCAGCGTAAACTTTTTTTCTCTTTGCGGGTTTTTTTTTTTTTTTTTTTTGCTTCTTCGATCCCACGTGTTACAGTTTTTCTGCAATTGTGCAGCAATCTTGTTGCATCTGCTTTTAGTGTGCGGTTGTTCTCATTATTTCATTTTTAGTTTACAACATAGAAAAGATTGGTCAAAAATAAGAAAAAAAAACTCCAGTATAAATATTTATTGATCGAAATTTTATGTGTCGCAATTTTTAAAAATTGAATTCTCAAAATGCGAGTTCGCGCGACAGGATTTAATAACATCTTAATAAAAATGCTAATATTTCTTTATTTTCACAGATTGATCAATGCATATTTTTTTTTTTTTTCAAAATGCACATTAACATTTTTTATACGATAATTATTTTAATTTTTCCCCTTTTATACTTCGTTTTTTTTAGTGCTTTTGTTTGGCTTCTTTGATGCCACGTGTTAGACAGTTGACAGTTTTTCTACTATTGTACAACAATCTCGTTGCATCTGCTTTCAGTTTAGGATATTTCTTGTACAACATAGAACATATTGATAAAAAATATGAATCAATTTTTCAGTATAAATGTTTATTGATCGAAATTTTATGTGTCCAAGTTCGACTTGCAATTTTCAAAAATTTAATTCTTTAAAAATGAGTTTGGGATAGAGGGTGGAACATTACCTTAATAAAAATACTACAATTTCATTAATTTCAAAAATATCCAACGCATATAAATATATATATATATATATATATATATTTTTTTTTTTTTCAAAATACATCTTAATTTTTATAAACGATCACGTGTTTTCAGAAGATTATTTGTCAACAGAAAACTGCGGGTGCTCAAAATATTGGTTTCTTTCGGTGACCTTACATTGTGCTCATGAAAATATAAAGAACATGTCAAGTATTTCAGTGTAATTTTCAACTCACAAGGAAAAAAAAACAATAAAATTAGTTCTTAAGACCCAGCATTCATTTGCAATGACAAAAAAATCTCACGTCTATATTTTTAAAGCAATATTCAGTATTTCTTGGTTATGAACAAGGGATATACTATACAAGGGATAATACTGCGAGTGAATTTTTTTAATATTTTATTTTTATTTCAGAAAAAGAGCTTAAAATAACTTTTTTAATGAAAAATAAACATGTAATCGTACCCGCTTTTCTTTTAAAACGGGGGTTGGGGGGATCATGAGAAAAATCTGAGAGGAGGGGGTTGACAGTTTCGTTAAAAATACAAACCCACATTATTTGTTTGTCTGTGTCATAATATCTGCATTCCTCTCCATGAAAAAAATTATAAAATAAAGGCAGCTACACTTGGCATTTGCAGTGCAGGTGTTATAAAGAGAAAATGTTGAAGGAAAGGGAATTAGACCCGAGCGGATCCAATAGTTGTTGTTGTTTTTTTTTTTTTTTTTGCAAAGACACGAAAAAAAATTTGAAAATCCTCTGATATAGCATTTTTTATTTTTTTTAACCTCCGAATAGTTTAATTACTTTACTAGAATCGCGAGAGATTCTTTTAGTTTTAATTATTATGTAAACTTCCCCCAAACAGTTTTACGGTGCTTGAACAATGCATTTATCTTATATATAAGCGGCTTATTCTGTCTGTCTATCTGTCCGCTATAGAATCCCAGCCGTTTTACCGATCGGGACCACATTCGGTTTACGATCCGAGAAACTCATCGCCGCAAAAATAAAAGTTGTGACTCAATTAAATTTTTTTAAATTCATTTTTAAAAAATTTTTAATGATTTTCTTGACCCGTTTTATTTTATTTTTGCATTGTTGCCGTCGTTTCCAAACATATAATTACAGTTGCCGTGTGAACAAACAAATCAACGCAGTTGCCATTGTTGTAAAAATGTAACAAATATACTAATAATAATTAAAACGCTTCTCTAGCATATTGAGTGAGGCTTCGCTGTATTTTGAAATTTCCGTTAAAAATTAATGTATGCGCGAATTTAATTTAATCCCTTCTTTCTTTTTAATTGGTTTATTTATTGTAATTTTATATTTTTTTATTAGAGTGGCAGCGCTCTTTTTTCCAGTTTCGTTAAAACTTTTGTTTTGAAGAGCATAATAAAATTTTCAATAAGTTCTTTCGACGATAAATATATATTTTTCACAAACGATTTGGTTATATAATGAACTATGGAGTACTACTATATGAAAAAATATATAGTAGTGTGGGGCAGTAAGCAAAGGGGCATCCTCGCAGCCTGACCTGGGTAATTCAGTTTGAATTAGCAGACACCTTTGCACAAATCATTTTAATCACAATCTATAATACCTAGAACAGCGGTCATTTCGTATGACCGCCGGGCTTACTAGTGCTTTTATAAACATAAAAATAAATAGTAAATGATTTAAATGACATTTTTGACAAGCATTCTACACGTTTTAATGGTTTAAAGCGACTTTTTTTTCCATCGGCCATCGGCATCGGCCATCGGCCGATGGAAATGGAGAATAATCGGCAATCGGCCATCGGCCGATCTCGGAGCAATCGGCCAACAATCGGCATCGGCCCATCGGCCAAAAAATGCCATCGGTCGAGCCCTAGTTATAAAGCATTATTTAACGTTAATATTTGTTTATTATCTGGATCTCTATGTTGATAAATATATTTCATTACATAACACTAAGTTTGTGAGTAGCATATTATTGGCTTTCAGTAATTTTAATGCACTTTGTTTAAACCGATTTTCTATAATTCAGCTACTGCTTTTGAAAAAGTTCTCCGACATCCTTAAACTTGGAAGTGTGCTGATAATGCAACTAAAGTAAAATTGCATGTTAAATGCCTTAAAACAATATTTTTGTCCTGAAGTTCTGATCTGGTTTTTTGCGAAACCATCTGTCGCTTTGACGGAAAAAGGCTAATGTTCGATGCATTCTTTAGAACGGGATTTCAATTTTTTGAAAAAAACTAGGTTTAGCGTCCCTAAAGATCTACATTAGATTGAAAATATCAAAATTTCAAGGAAAACGGGAAAATCAAGAAACTGACTTTTCTTTACGTGAGGGTTAAAATGCTTGCTCCTGAATGGAATGTCAACGCTCAAGAGATAAAATAGAACGTTCGGAATGTAAGTAAAACTGGCTCTACGACTATTTTCCGCATTTTTATTCCAATCTTGCATTGAAAAGGAATGTCACATAAAAATGGTTCTATTTGATTTCGAGCCTGCTGTAAATATTCGATGATAGTCACGTCTTCTTAAGCCTAATTTTGAAAGATGAAAAATCACCAAAACGTAGACCGTTAGGCATTTATTTACTTAGTTTCTTAAATAAGAAATTATAAGAAAACTTAAATAATAAGAAAACCAAATACATAATTAAAATCAGAGAGTTTAGATTTGATAACCCAAAATATTAAATGGTGATATTAAGGAGGCATAATGAAACGGTAAAAGTGCTTTTAAATCCCCAACAATTGAATTTCAAAAAAACCGGGGGAGAAAAGGGGCAGGAAACGCATTTCTCAGATAGATTATCACTATTTTCAAAGAACATGTGTCATGTGAAACGTTTTTAAGAGAGTATATCATGAGTAAAGGTAAATTAAGACTTTGTCTCTTTTTAGCCTTCTTTCCCGTAAAAGTTTTTAAAAATATATGAAGGAAGGCTTAATGTATCGTTATTAATAAAGAGAAGTCAAAAAAGAGAGTCGTTCAAAATAAAGAGAAGTCAAAAATAAGTGATGTAATTAAATAAAGATTAAAAAATAAAAAATTGAAAGTAGGGTTTTAGTAAAAGGGATATATATCTATTGTTTAAGGAAGAAACGAGACTTTTTGACTTATAAGTATGTCTACAGGAACTCTTTGAAATTTGCGTTTTATTTTAAAAGGGGACTTCTGCAGCAGATGTTCCCTTTCATTATAAATGCGACAGTGTTAAGAGAACAGCAGCAGCTGAACATCTAGTCCATAAAAGGAGGAGTAATAAAATTTATGAAGCTAGGAAAAATGCAAAAACACAAGATCAAGCGATTTGTCTTGATTTCATGACAAATGTATCGCTACCAATTATACCAATTCAGGACTTATACTACTATAGACAACTTACTATCAATACAGTTGAAATGTGCACAATGTTAAAATTGGAAATATGATAGTTTACGTGTATCATGAGGGTGAAGGAGAAAAAGGAACTAAGGATGTTTGCTCTCATCTTAAACATTACGTTGATTCATTTATTGAACCGCAAATTAAACACCTTTATATTTTTGCTGATAACTACAGCGGTCAAAATAAAAATCAGGCCCTATCAAGATGTATTATGGCATTAGTAGAGATTGGAAAATTTGAGTTTGTTCAGCTGTTATATTCCTTAAGAGGACACTCTTTCATGCCCTGTGATAGGGATATTTCTATTATTAGAAGGATTGTTAGAAAAACTGAAAGAATTTATACAATGGATGAATATGTTGACTTGATAAAAAAAGGCTTCGAATAAATTGGAGAAATTTACAATTGTCCAACCTGCACACCGTGATGTTTCGGATTTTAACAACTGGTGTCCAGAATTTTACAAAACGACATGCCTCAGTGAAGAATCCTACGGTAAAACTGTACCAAAATCAGAAAAGGCTTCTTTTCGAATATCAGCATATCACTATCTGAAATGTGAAGACTAACCCTGGCGATACTTGCCACCAAAAAGTTTATTGGGCGTTTAACTCAGCACATATATAGATTGAGAAACACGCAAAAGAACTTGTCTTTGCCTGGTAAAGTGAATGTTTCTCGAAGACCCATACTGAAAAGTGAAGTAGACAATAGCAAAAAAATTCTTAAAATATTTCCTCAGTAGCATCTGGCTTAAAGGCCGTGGTCGCCTAGTGGTTAGAGCGTCGGACTTCCACCGTGGAGGGACGCGCGTTCGATCCCCGCTGAAGACCCGCTATTTACACTTGGGGATACGTGCATGTAAAATTAGTGGACCCCACTACCTCTCCCCGTACGCAAACAATCCTAAGGCCTCAGCTAACAGGTAGGGGTCTGGTGGCGAACAGTAGCATCTGGCTTTTTGAAATACAATTATTGCATAATATCCTATGAATGAAAGTGAAATTGATTTGTAAATTACACATTCTGGTGAAATTAACTTTGTATTTATTTTTTTTCGTATGTATTCGCAATGTATCTGGAATATTTGATATAAGATAACTCATTACATTTTATTTTTTCATTTTTTTCTTAAAAATTGAGTGGCATTTCTGCACTTTATTTTAAAAGGGGACTTCTGCTGCATAAATGATTTCTTTTCTTGAAAAAAGTATTGACCATGAATTTGGTTTTTATACATTAAAATATGTATATCAATGAATACTGTTAGCTGGCAAAAATTTGTATATTAACATAAATTAAACCACAAGTTAGGAAGTTTTTTGCATCTCCTGTAAAATTACAAAAAAGACAGTAGTTTCCTTTTCAAATCAAGCGGTCATATGGGGAAATATAAAACAAATAATATAAACCCTCGACGTAAGATCCAAGTTTCTCTGAACAAGCTTATTTGAAGGAGCTCTTCGACGTGAAATATTTTTTCATTTGAATTTTTTTTATTCAATTTTGAACAGTTCAAAAAAAAGTTAACATTAGCGTCTACGAAGGAAATTCTCCTATATAAATCCTACACTGTTAAAAATTTCCGCAAGAAAATAGTAAAATAAGCATTTATTTGATTGTTATTTCACCATAGTTAATTACAACAGCTAAATAACCATTAAATAGATGGTACTCTAACCGCTGATTGTGAAAAAAATCGTTTATTCTTTGTTTATCCTAAAGAACGTTTAACTAACCGTAATTTTCAAGCGCTCAATAAGAATCGGGAGTCCATCTTGGTTGCGAAGCCTTACCGGTCGTAGGTTGTTGTTGAAATATGAATAAAGATTTATCAGTTCAAATATGCATGCGTATATAAAGAAAGAAGAAGAAAAAAGTGGCTTAAGCAGTGGTTATAAAATAGAAACACATACACACGTAAATCAAAAATTCGAGACATCGGATTCCCGAACTGTTTGCGAATGAGCGAACCCATAATTTGAGCTGCTGAAGCTTGTTTGTATTTTATTTTTTGCAGCAAATAAAATGGTTTTCGTCAATATACAGTAAATTTAGACCAAAAATAAATTTGGATCCAATCTAAAACTGAAATTTCAATTTTAAGGCAGTTTGCCTGTTGGAAAAGAAGATTTATTGATAAATAAACGGCCACTTTACGTGGTGTAGATGGCCGAATGACTAGAGCGTTAGGTTGGTATACCATACACCCGTGTTCGATTCCCAAGCGCTTCGTTTACGGTTTCTACGCCTTGAAGATTCTACGCCTCGAAATGGTTCAAAAACGGTACAAATTTTGTTTTGAAACCATTTTTAAATGTTTATTAAATTGCGGTTATGTAATGGCTATTACCAAGCTGATTGGATATGGTTTAGGTCCCGTAAAGCTAGAAAAGAATTCCAAAACGTAAATTTAACGGTGAATTAGATGGACAGACTCTCGGATGGACTCTAATTTCATAATGAAATTTCTAACAGTGTATATAAATTCTATACGGATTTCCTTGGAGCAAACTTTATCGGAAGTATCTTACGACATAGAACATGCACAGGTACGAAGTCCACCCTGAACTAAACGAGCCTATTTTTCCATGAAATTTCATTATCTGGATTTTTAAACATATTTTTGAATGAATGAATGACTAAATGAGTGAGTGAAAGAATGAATGACTAAATGACTGAGTAGAAGAATGAATGAGTGAAAGAATGAATGACTATGTGAATGAGTGGGAGAATGAATGACTAAATGAATGAGTGGAAGAATGAATGACTAAATGAATTAATGAATGAATTAATTAATGATTGAATGAATTAATAAATGAATGAATGAATGAATGAATGAATAAATGAGTGAATGAATGGATGAATAAATGAATGAATGAGTGAAAGTGTGTTAACCGATGAAAAAGGTATATTTGAAGCAATTATGAAAAATAAGAATTGCTTCCTACAGAGCTTCAAGAAAAGTTCAAAATATAATTTTGATGTAAAAGCGTTTTTACAGTTGGATTTATTTTTAAACTTCTAAGATAAAAGTAGTAAAATCTCTGAAAGGGCTCATTTTCTCTATTCCAAGGCATTTTAAACCTTATGATCTTCGGTTTCAATTATTTTCTTAAAAGCTAGGGAAATTAGATAAGCGCCAGAAATGTACTTAAGGTACTCAAGAAATTTACTCAAGATTTATTATAGTTCTTCTGATTGAGTTTGAACCTACAATATTTTCAGTTCTGACTTGGCAATTTGACAATTTTCTCATTCTAAAAAATTAGTGCCAAGGAAACGAGGTTAAAAGCTTAGGAAAAGGGGGGAGCCAATATAAGGGGGGATATTATACATTAAGGAAAATGAAATCATTCGGAGGAAGTTTACTTTCATTAAATGGGAAAAATTAAAAATTTATACTATAACTAAGTGTATTGCCTGTCATTAAATGACGTGTTTTGGTGCGTTGAAATTTTCTCTTATACTTTAAATAGGCGAAGATATAATAAAAATAAGGGCAAAACAAGTATGTAAAAATAAGAGAGAAATAATGCACTTTGCGCTCATTTAATGTCATGATTTGGACCTTTTCAAGGAAAATAAGTATTTAGAGTACACGTACATTAATGTTAATTCAAATAATAACTTAAATTTGTCTATAAAAAAATCAAAAGATTTCATTTTCACTTGAACTAGATTGTAACTGCTGTCACTTCAAAATCTAATTTTCTTTGCTACATGATGGTGACTGCAAATAATATTCATCAAACTGTTCATATGACACACTAAACTCAGTTGAGCCAATATTCAAGCCATCTATTTAAGACATTTAATAAGTTTAATGTTTTCTTCATGTACCACATACAATGGGGAAAAAGGATCCGCAGAGCCCCTCAACTTCTCCTCGCTGCGCCCCCGTTCTTGATTGTTCCTACAAAGAATATTGCATTGTTTGAAAGAAAAAAGTATTGATTTTTTAAAAATATTTACCAAATTTAATTTTGCTTCATATTTTTGTCTAAAATTTTAAAATTATGTAACTTTTTCAATTCGACAAACTTTAAAGCAGTTTCGAAACTTCAACTATAAATGGCAAGAACTGCATGAGAATAATTGTTTTCTTCGGACTTGCATTTATTTTACATTGTTATAATATCTAATTTAAATATTGTTAGAATATCTATTAGCATCGTCGCAGGTGACGAATGAAAGGTAAAGCTTAAACCTACCGATAAAAGTAATTTTTTGCATGTTATGCAAATTGGTAAGGTATAGATAGATAGAAAAGGAAATAAGTGAAACGTGTTGTACTTTTATGAAGAAAATGTGCTTGCTACGAAATTTTTCCTGGAGAAAATTATGCTGCTTTTTATTGCAAACAGTATATCTAATAAAAAATCTTTGCGTTTCAAACGATGTCTTCTTAAGCAGATACTCGCGAAACACTGTACTCTGCTGGTTTCATTAATATTAGGGCACGTGTATGGAGTATTGAATTAGAAATCTTTTGCTGAAATACTTCAAAACAACCCAAAATATAATTGTTGCTGTTTTCCTTACTGAATTCTATAAAATATTTTTGTCAATATATCGATTTTGCAAAAATTTTAAGAGCTTGTTAGTAAAAATAAAACTATATATATATAATTTAAAAAAAACTATTAAAAGTAGATTAGTAACAAGTTTTCGGCAATAATATTTAGTAGTTCTTAAACTGGTATAAAATGTAGATGTTAAACATAAACTTAACATATTAATTAATTCCATTTAAAAAGTTCTTCTTTCTTTCTTGTCAGCTATTCTAAATAATAACGTGTTATATAGTCCTGAGCAAAGGAGAGTTAGAGGGGACATAATTCAGTTGTTTAAATTCATTAAAATGGGAAATGTTGATGGACTACAGCTATGTGCTGAAAGTAGAACCAGAGGTCATTGTTTTAAGCTTTTCAAATCTCAGGCTATTCTTGAAATTAGGAAAAATTATTACTTCAATAGGGTTGTAGGCAGTTGGAATAGCTTACCGGAAGCGACTGTTAATTGCAGTGGGGTAAAAACTTTTAAGAAAGCTCTTGCTGTTCATTGGGGACTGCTAAATTGACTAGGACCAGCGTAGCTGGGCCCTGAGCCTCAGGCTGGTCGTCACTTTTGTATTTGTATTTGTATTTGTAATTCTACCAGAAAAAGGCTCTGCGTTATTTTTAATCTTCACTAAATTCAGCAGTTAATGGTCAACTAAACCTTCCCTTATAGTTTAACAACAAACTAATAACCAGAAAATTCCCAATCTGTACAGAAAACTCCATAAACAGAGAAAATGATCCATCATTAAACAAAGAACTAGAAGAAAAACCTCATTATATCCCATACGAAAGCCTCACACAGTTCTGCAGTCACTACGAACGTGGACTGCATGCAAAACTTCCATTTCTTGTACGTGGCAAAAGCATTTATGAGTTTCTTAATGCTTCGCGTCACTTGAGATTACCTTCACTTCAAACTGGTATAAAAGGGCTTTTTCCCCCTTTGCAAACCAACAAGCCTAATGAAGCATTATGCTTTTCTCGATTTCTTCATAGCGTGTAAGGGTTACATCGGAATAGAAATGTGTGTAGCATAAGAAAGTAATTGGAACACATAGCACCGAATGACTTCTACTCTAAAATATAAGTCCTTTATCTGCACAGAACTATTCTTTAAAAGTAGCCATTGTTTTCCTGGAAATTCTGCAAAATGCTTTACTTAATTGCAGTAAAATTTCATTTAACGAAAAAAATTCCCAATGAAAAAAAACTTTCCGAATTATTCTAAAGTTATTATAGACAGACAGACGAACACACAGTCCAATGTTCCCCCCACACCATAATCTTATTTTAAATAGATGCATTCACAATTTTTCTATGTTTTTACTTTTATTTATTTATTTATTTGTTCTTTATTTTTATGAGTTTATATTTTTTATTTTATAAAAATTCATACTTTTTTATGCTCTCAAGCTTTAGCCCCATAAATGTTTATTTTTTCGTACACAAATTTGGGACTATCTTATGAAAAGAACTCACAAATAAAACAAATAAGAAAACCCATGTAACGATACTTCCCATTTAGATCGTTACCTCGATCTAAGACTCGAGTATTAGACTCTAACACAACCAGATATTACTAATTTGTAAATTTTTATTAAGTTATAGTATAGACATTTGTTTGTAATGTGTCTTAAAAAGAACTTTTTCATTGCATTTTATGGGAAAATACAAATTCTTCAATTCTTCAAAAAAAAATCAATATTGTGTAGGTACTAGATACATAATCGAAAATGCCTTCTACGTCAAGTAAAAGGAATTTAATCCGGCAGTCAACTTTTCCCAACCTTGAGTTCCAATACTAAAGTTTTCTCTTAAATATTCATGAAGAAAAAGAAAGATGGCAGTTAACATATGACGCCAACTGTAGTTATTTTTACCATTGCATATTTCTTATCCTTCGTAAGTTTTGTGAGAAAAACTTATCATTGAGCAATTTTTCTCACAAATAGTCACGAAGAAAAAGATGTATGCAGTTAAACACCGGACACCAACGACAATTATCTTTACTATTGCATATTTATTTTTCTTCGTACATTTGTGAGAGAAAAACTTACTTATATTGAGCAATTTTCTTACAAATATTCATGACAGAAAAGAAATATGTCAACACCTGTCTACAACTACAATTATCTTTACGATTGCATATTTCTTTAACTTCATAACTTTTGCGAGAACAATTCATTATTAAGCAGCATTTTTCGCGCAAATATTCATGAAGAAAAATATGTATGCAATCAACATCGGACTCCAACGAAAATAATCTTTACCATATTTCTTTTTCTTCATAAATATGTGTGAGAACAATTTAACATCCAGCTCAAAGTTGAGAAAATTTGGATTTCGGTCATAACTTCTTTTTCCTTGACATGGAAGGTAATCTTTTGATGAAAGAATATTTTTTTTTCTTTGGAATACGATATTAACAACTTATGTTGCGCAACTACTGAAGAGTACTAAGGACATTTAGAGATTTTATTAAAGTTGAAACTACTCATTTATACGAAAGCACTTTAACCACTTTGAGGCAGTTAAATGAATTTCCTCAGATAAATATGTTTGTAAGTTTGAGTGAGCACTTCACTAAGATATCAAACTTTTATGCTAGCTTAACTGAACTTACTTAAATAGAATGAAATACTTTAGACTTCCGTTAACAGCAAATATGTTTTCGATAAAGTTTAAGTTTAATGCAGCCCTTTAGAATGCCGGTTAAAAATGCAACATAAATTGTTAAGAATTATGTACTTTCCTTTAAATCTTACTTAGAAAGAAACAAACGTAATATATAACTTTTCCCTTTTATTAATAATCGTTTCTAACGTAAAACCACTGAGTTCCGGAGTCCAACATTCACTGTTAAAAATTTACTTAAGAAAATAGTTAAATAACCATTTATTTGATTGTTATTTTACCATATTTAATTACAACAGTTGAATAACCATTAAAAAGCTAGTACTCAAACCGCTCATTGTGAAAAAAATCGTTTATTCTCTGTTTATCCTAAAGAACGTTAAACTATCCGTAATTTTCAAGCTCTCAACAAGAATCGGGCGTCCATTTTGGTTGCAAAACCTTACCGGTAGTACGTTGTTGCTAAAGTATAAATAAAGATTTATCAGTTCAAATACTAAGTAGAAACACATACACACGTAAACCAAAAATTGGAGACATCGGATTGCCGAACTGTTTGCGAATGAGCGAACCCACAATTTGAGCTGCTGAAGCTTGTTTGTATTTTAATTTTTGCAGCAAATAAAATGACTTTCGTGAATATAAAGTAAATTTAGACCAAAAATGACTTTAGATCCAATCAAAAACTGAAATCTCAATTTTAAGGCTGTTTGCCTGTTGAAAAAGAAAATTTATTGATAACTGAACGGCCGCTTTACGTGGTGTAGATGTCCGAATGACTAGAGCGCTAGGTTGGTATACCATACACCCGCATTCGATTGCCGCGCGCTTCGTTTACGGTTTGTACGCCTTGAAGATTCTACCCCTCGAAATGGTTCAAAAACGGTACGAATTTTGTTTTGAAACCATTTTTAAATGGTTATAAAACCGCAAACTTTTGTATTTGCGGCTTTTTAACCAAGCTGATTGGAAATGGTTTAGGTCCCGTAAAGATAGAAAAATTTTCCACACCGTAAATTTAACGGTGAAATAGACGGACAGACTGCTGCCGGTTATTTAACCGTAATTTCATGATGAAATTTCTAAGAGTGTTTGTAAATTGCAAATTGTTCCTTGAAAAACTAACATCGACTGTATTAAACAATCAAGATACCATTGTACACTAAAAAATTTCAGTAAAGCGACAGAAAGGAAACTGGGTGTTTCTGTAACTTTACTTAAAGCTTCTATCAAAAATTCAAGTTTCTTGATAGCAGTTTCTCAATAAAATTCTTATTTTTCTACACTTTATACAAATACAGAGAAAAATATCTTGAGAAACTAAGTGTTTCTGTAACTTTACTTAAAACTTCAATCAAAAAATCAAGTTTCTTGATTGCAGTTTCTCAATAGAATTCTTGTTTTTCAACATTTTATACAAATACAGAGAAAAATATATTAAGTTACGTATTTTTTTTTTTTTTTTTTTGAGATTTGTAATTACCTGTAAAAAAATGTAAACAAATGCATAATTAAACACTTGAGATCTATGGTTACCAGTTTAAAAACTGTCTAGAAATATATAATATGTTGCTGTACACGACTCAGTTTCAGCTCTAGTGACGCCTAGCATGACCTAGGGTCCTATTACAACAAAGAAGACATTTCTAGAAAAATGAAGAATTCCACCTGCGGATAGGGTTACTACCTCAGAATCAGAAGCTTCTTTTAGAAGACTCAAGCTCATAAAATCACTCTCTCTCTTCCATAACAGATTTTTATAAATATCCGAGAATACAGTATTTAGTAATAATTTAACTTTGTGCAAAGTAATAGAAATAAAATTTCACGTTAAATTAAAGCACAAATGAGCATTAAAATGCAGACATATGTTTCGGGATTGCTTGGAATCCCTTTTTCAATGCGACAGGGAGCCTCTAGATGCAAAACATCCAAATGAAGCAGACAGAACAACAAAGACAAAGCTTATATAGCCTAAGAATTAACTGTAAACCAATGAGAGTAAAGGCAGTGTGAAGTGGAAGTAGAAGTAGTAGGAAAGGCACCAATAAGAGAGCAACAAACGAATGCAGTTGGAAGTACAGGAAGTAAAAAGGAATATCAATAAAAACAAAGCAAAAAAGACAACAGCGTGCGAAAAAGACAACAGCGTAAATGTGAAAATACACGGACAGACAAAACGTGCTCTGAAAATTCGGTTAAATGAGAATAAAGGTTTTGTACGAAAGCAAGAGCTAAATAAGTCTAGCATTGCTCAACATTGTTGGAATTCCAACCACTCTTTCGATTTCAATTCTGGGAAAATTATTCAAAAATGTTTTTCCCCTTTAGAACTTGACTTTTGGGAAGCTTATCATATTAACAGGAATAGTTCTAATTTGGTTAATGATTCTTCCTCAACTCTTTATTTTTCACAGGTCTGGCATAAGTTCCTTTAATTTGTTGTTCTTTCTTGGTTTTCTTGTTAGTTTTCCTTTTTTGTGTCAATTTTTTTTCTCTCTCTCCCCCCCCCCCTCCCCCTCTTTTGCATGTGTACTTTGTTTTGCTTTTTGTTTTTGGTATTTTCTGTACTTATTTTATTTCCATTTTATTCTTTGTATTTTATTTTATTTTTTTGCAATTTTCATGTATTTTCACATTTTTATGCACGCTGTTGTCTTTTTTGCTTTGTTTTTATTGATATTCCTTTTTACTTCCTGTACTTCCAACTGCATTCGTTTGTTGCTCTCTTATTGGTGCCTTTCCTACTACTTCTACTTCCACTTCACACTGCCTTTACTCTCATTGGTTTACAGTTAATTCTTAGGCTATATAAGCTTTGTCTTTGTTGTTCTGTCTGCTTCATTTGGATGTTTTGCATCTAGAGGCTCCCTGTCGCATTGAAAAAGGGATTCCAAGCAATCCCGAAACATATGTCTGCGTTTTAATGCTCATTTGTGCTTTAATTTAACGTGAAATTTTATTTCTGATACAGTATTTGTTTCTTTAATTTCAATCGGAACTCTTGAAGCTAAGAGGTTTATTAAAATTGCCATTGGAATAGTCATAGTTAAACGGTATATAAGAACTGCAATAACATAAGGTGGAAATATCTTAACTAATAGAAAATAATTTATTCATATTCGAAAAGTTGACCAGTAAAATCAGCCCTACAGGGCAACGGACTATCTTTTCGAGAAAATGAATATTTTCTGAAATAACTGCATATTGCTTTGCAATAATAAATTGTTGGGTATAAAACCTTGACGGCAATCTCTTGCCAAGAAATTCCTTCATGCGTTCTCGAAATTGTTGCACACTTGTAGAAGTTAAATGACACATTGAACAATAACTCAGCATAATTATTCCTGGAATAGTAGCATGTAAGAAAACTATGGAAAAATGATTACTAGATTGCAAAAAGGCAATGATTGCTTGATTCTTATTGGCAAACATACTTTCAATAAGGGTTTTCACACGCGACTGTTTAGTAAGCGGAATTGTGAAACCAAGTGACACTGTATAGATAAAAATAATCCTTGCCACACTGGCGAATACATATTTCGGAAGAAAAACAGATTTTTTGCCACTTGTTATCTTTCGTTGTAAATTATCGATGAAGTTTATCCTGTTGCGAGTTATGTGACATAGGGTAATTGAACTAATGTTCATTAAAAGACTAATATATGACGTAATACTCATAGATGAACAGTGTACTTGAACCACGAATAAGAAAAGTTTGAACGCAAAGCAGTAGTACATGGTTGAGATAATGAAAAAGAGCATCAACAACCTCCTCTGTCTCTGAATTTTATTTAGTGGTCGATCGTATTTTGACAATATTCCTAGAAAAGAAAGTATATTGGTTTCAGATTTTTTATAAATAGTATTTGACTTTAAAATATTTCTTTCTTCAACTGTGGCCATTATTTTGGTTTATATTAACGGACATGAAATGTAGATCAGCAGTTTTAGACATATATTAGTAGTTAGTTTGTTTATATCCACAACTTCCGTTTTATATTTACGGAAATGTTGATTATATTCACAACTGTTTCCGGTTAAAAAAGGTTCTATGTTATTCACACAATGAATTATTCTTATGTTAAAAATGTACTTGTAAAGCAAAATTTATCTTTAAAACATGGTTTTAAAATAAATTACGCACCATCAATTATCTGTCCTGAAAGATTAAACTCACTTCAGTTTGTCTTTCTGTACATTACGATAATGAATTTATTGTTGTAGTCGATGATAATCGTCTGCACTCTGAAGAAAGTTATTGCATTCGAAAACAGATAATTTAAAACAGCCATGTTTGCCAAGACTTTTAGCCATCCAAAAAATTAAAAATTTTGCTTGTTTAATTTGATCACTATGGAGATTAACAACAAGAAGTTTCGTCTAGAACTATACGGGCGCCACACCCAACTTCGAATTTATAATCTAGCTATCCTTCTCTCTCTCTCTCTCTCTCTTCTCATTTGGCTTTACTTCTTAATTGCTTCAAATATAACTTTTTCAACGGTTAATACATATTCATTTACTCATTCATTCATTCATTTATTCAGTCATTCATTCCCTCATTCATGCATTTATTCACTCATTTATTTATTTTTTCCTTCATTCGCTCATTTATTCACTCATTCATTTTTTTTATTATTTATTCACTCATTTGTTCATTAATTCTTTCACTTATTCATTTAACCATTCATTAATTGGAATATATTCTTTAAAATCCCGATCAAAAAATTTCATAGGAAAATAGGCTCGTTAGTTCTGGATGAACTTTCTATATGTACACGTTCTACGTTGTAGCGTCTGGCGACCGCATCCGGTCAGAAGGGGCATCCGGTCCTTTTTGCCTCGTTCCGACGTATCCACTTTCCCCTCGGTCCCCTTTCATGTTATCGGCGTCGAGAAAAACAATACTTCAAAAATCCAGATGCTTGCTGACTTTGTCCGTCCGAATTTGGCCCCTGACCTCTGGCATCCCTTTAGCCCAAAATCTATTTCCGTTCCCAGGGTTGTGTGCCCGCCGACAAAAGGGGCGGCCGCATCCCTCTCTCGATTTTATCTGAAAGGGGGCTGGGCAGTTTCCGGAGTCCAGGCCAACGGATATGTAAGGAGAAGTAAGAAAATTCTGAGTTCGAGGAGAACATCTTTTGACGAGGAGAGAAACGGACGTGTTCCGTCCGACCTCGGTCACTGTCTACCAACCGTAAGTTTTGATGAAGCTGTAAATAATATGTAAATAAAATCTTGTTAAGTTTTACCATCGAAGTCATGCTTTACCACTCGGCATATACACAAGTCCTCAAGATGTTACAGCTATAAATTGGTGTTCAGCGGTGCGAGGCGTAGACAGTGATAAAAAGTATCCGATTTCTCCCTTCTCCATGAAGACAAACGAATGCTTGCCTTTCGAAAGGAGATGTTTCTGCACCCCGCAGAGAAGATATACTCGCCCCGAGTGAATGAGACTTTCAGCACCCCGCTGTGAGCCTTGCCGTTGAATCGAGAGGAGAATCTCCGAGAAGTGTTTCTTACGTTCATTTTTCGTTTGATGAATGAGAAAAAATTTTTTGTTGTGCTCTGCGAACATCCAGTTTGCAGTTAGGAAACATCCGTTTCCCCGTGTCATTTCGTGTTGCAGCTATCCTGGCTGAAAAGAAGAAAAAAATTTGTTGTGCTTTGCGAACATCCAGTTTGCAGTTAGGAAACATCCGTTTCCCCGTGTCATTTCGTGTTGCAGCTATCCTGGCTGAAAGGAAGAAAAAATTTTGTTGTGCTTTGCGAACATCTAGTTCCAACTTTTATATTGCAGTCACCCTGACTGATATGAAGAAAAGTCTCTTCAACATTTTTTTTTGAGGTTAGGAGATATCCGGATCTCCGAAGAATAGTCAAATAGAATTTGAAATTTTCGCTGAATCCATCAGTGCGCGTTTATGTGTTTGTGTGTGAAAAAAGAATGTGTTCCAAATAGGATTACCAATGCTGCAGAGAGGACAACCATCAAACGTGCGTATCTTTTTCTTAATTTGTTGGTTGTGAGTTAAATTTTCTAAAATTAAACAGTGCATTTGCTTGATAAAGTCATTTCCTCTTGAAGTGCTTTAAAATCATGTCATTGTGTTAATTATAGAATAATTTACTGCATGTGGAATTACCCTGAGGTAAACAATTAGAGTACTATATTGTTTTGTTTATAATTTCATTTTGATTTGAGAAAATTTTTTGTTGTGATTTAATTCCTTCAGTATGGCATTTTTAAATAAATTAAAAAAGGAAGATTTGCAAAATCTTGCATCAGAGCTTGGTATAGAGGTTACCCCCATGTTAAAAAAAATAGATTTGGTCGACTTGATCACCGGAAATGCAAGGTATGAGGAAAACCTAGTTAAGGATTTTGCTGATGAGATTATTCAAACTAGACTCGAAAAGGAAAGAGAGGAAAAAGAAAGGGAAAGGGATAGAGAGGAAAAGGAAAGGGAAATACAAAAAGAAAGAGAAAAGAGAGTTCGATCTGGCAAAAATGGATCGCCAGATCGCATTAACTGGAAGTGGAGTTACCAATAATTCCCCTATCAAAATTGTGCAACCTAATATACAAAATCTAATCCCGAAATTTGATCCTGCATAAAGTGACATAGCCTTCTATTTAACAATGTTCGAACGGCAAATCAGAAGATCTGGGTTGGAGGAAAATAATTGGGCCTCTCAATTAACTCCGCTGTTACCCCTCGATATCAGGCAACTCATTGCTCGGGAGTCCGATGAGGATGCAGAGGATTATTCCTTTGTAAAAAATCTGCTGTTGAAGAGATATAAATTAAGTGCGGAAAGCTTCCGAAAAAAATTTGTACAACACCAGAAAGGTGAAAATAGTACCTGGAAGGACTATGTGTTCGAATTAAAGAACTACTTAAATGAATGGGTGCACAGCTTAGATGTGAGCGATTTTGAGGGCCTGAAAGATTTAATGGTAGCCGATCAACTGAAAAAGCGAACATCAGCTGAAGTTAAAGATCACTTCATAGATGATTGGGCTACTATTAAATCTTCGTCAAAGTTAGCGGAAATGTTAGACAAGTACGACGAAGTCAGGAGATTTAGAAACCCTAACTCCGAAAAAAAGAAAACTGGCCAAAACCCTTTCCCAAAAAAAGACAGAATTGCAATATGGTGGTAAATCCCGGAACCGGTCTCCCCCTCGGAAATCGGATCGTGTTATCAGCGACAACTTTGAACGGCGACGTTTCCCCCGCTGCTTTGGGTGTGATTCCGAAGTGCATTTATGGCCGTCCTGTCCAAAGAATAAAAAGAGATCCCCTGTAGTGACAGAGAAAGTCAATTACTTGAAAACCCTCGCAAGAGAAGACTTATTAACTCCTTTCATAAGTGACGGAACTGTAAATTCGTATCCAATAAAAATTTTGCGCGACACGGGAAGTACAATTGACGTGATAGCCAGAAAGTACGTGGATCTTGAGGATTTTACTGGGGAAAATGTTTGGTTACAAACACCGTTAGACAAAAACCAGGTTTGTTTACCCCTCGCTTATGTTTGGCTTGAAGGAAGGTTCGGAAAACTGAAGACGAAAGCGGCCGTTATTCAAGACGAATTGGATCAGGGCCGGTATTTGTTAGGCAACAGAACTTCCTCCTTAATAGAAAATTTTGAGAAGCAATGTTCGGGGGTAGTCGTACTAAATGCGGTAACGACGCGTGCGCAAGCTCGTGGAAAAGAGAAGATCCTAACAATAAATGAAGGAAGTACGTCCGCGCAAAATAGTGTTTCAGAAGATAAAACTCCCGCTTTACAGGTAATGCCAAGCGAGAGTCTAGAAATTCCCGCACTTAACATAAACTCTCCGGAATTGTCTTTGGCTCAGATAAGCCCTGACGACTTTAAGTTGGCGCAAAGGGAGTGCACTAACCTAAAACTTTTGTTTGATCTTGCAAAGAGAGATACGGGCACGAAAGGAAAAAATTATTATTGCGTTGAAAATGGGTTATTGTTCAGGTTGCAAGAAAACCATTTGGGTAACACTAAGAAATTAGTTGTTGTCCCTGAAAAATTACGGAACAAAATACAAGCTCTCTGTCACGAGGGTACTTCTGCGCATTTAGGCATGACCAAATCCAAAGACAAATTGAATCAGTACTTTTTTTGGCCAGGCTGCCACATGCAAATGGAGGACTTCATACGATCCTGTGATGAATGTCAGAGGGCCGGGAAGCCAAAAGATAAAAGGAAAGCCCCCTTAAAATTGGTTCCTGTCATCCAGGAAATATTTTATGGAATAAATATAGACGCCTGTGGTCCCCTGCCGTTGACGCCCGGTGGAAAAAGGTACATAATCACGGCAATATGCATGTCGTCAAAATATCCCGAGGCTATACCCGTAACTGACATAGGGTCGGTTACGGTCATAGATGCATTGCTGACGATTTTTAGCCGTATGGGGTTTCCCCACGAGATTCAGTGCGACCAGGGCAGATCATTCACTAGTGCCTTGACGACTGAATTTTTTGAACGTTTTGGCATTAAAGTGCATCACAGCTCTGTCAGCCATCCTGAATCAAACCCCGTGGAAAGATTTCACCGAACGGTAAGGAGGCTCTTACGGGCTATTTGTTTGGAGTCTCGTCCCGATTGGGAAACAAATCTACCTCTAGCGTTGTTAGCTCTAAAAACCGTGACGCATGAAAGTTTGTGCTTTACTCCGGCGGAGCTAGTTCACGGGAAGAATCTCCGAACTCCGGAGACTCTTTTATACGAGCAGTGGGTTGAGCCCGAGGAGTTAAACCAACCTGTAACTGAATATGTGTTCAATCTAATCAATAGATTAAAAAGGTGTCAGGAGGCCGCCGCTCAAAAGGTAGAGGCCCTACAAGAAAAACGGAAAACGTGGTATGACAAAAATACCGTCAAACGTGAATTTAAAGAGGGTGACTTAGTTTTAATATTTGCGACTTCGAAACCAAACAAATTATCACCCCAATGGATTGGACCCGGAACCATTGAAAGCAAATTGTCGGAAACTAATTATGTGTTGGGTCTAAGTAGGAAAAGAGAAAGGTCACAGATTTATCACGTAAATATGCTGAAACCTTATTATAAACGACTGGAACTTGTAAATTTTTTAGCGTTTGACGAATGTAGCGAAATGTTGGCGGATCAAGATTTAGACTTTCCGTATATAGGTTATAACCCTACCATTTATGATTTTGAGGACGTTTGTCGCACAAACAATCTAGCAGAACGTTTAGAGCCGGAACAAGTAAGTCAGCTAAGAGACGTGCTGAATAAATATTCGAAGAGTTTCTCAAATGATCCTTCCTGGCTTAGCAGATTTAGTAGTACATGATATCGATTTAATTAGTGACCAAGTAATAAGATCTAGAACTTATAAAATGTCGCACAGACAAACCGAAATTTTACGAAATGAAGTACAGCGGATGCTTGATTTAAAAATAATTGAAGTTGGGGAGAGCGACTATGTCTCGCCGATGATACTTGTAGAAGCTCCTGGGAAAGACCCCAGAGCATGTGTAGACTATCGTCGGTTAAATAAGGTAATCCGTACAGAGTTTTATCCACTCCCAAATATCGAGGAAAGGGTAGAAAGTGTTTCAGCGGCAAATTACATATCAGTCTTGGATTTTTCAAAGGGTTACTGGCAAATTGGCCTTAGTCCAAAGGCTCAAAGGCTTGCGGCTTTCGTTACCAGTTTTGGGACATACAGGCCTCTTCGCATGCCCTTCGGACTTAAAAACACCCCATTCTTTTTCAGTAAACTTATGGCCATTTTATTAAAAGACTGTGAACAATTCGCTGTGCCTTACTTGGATGATGTAGCTATTTTCTCGAATACCTGGGAAGATCATCTCCAACACCTTGATTGTGTGCTTAAAAAAATTTCAAAGGCCAAGCTTACCATTAAACCATCTAAATGTAAATTTGCACAAAATCATGTCAAGTACTTGGGGCACATGGTTGGAAATGGTTTCCGAACCCCTGCTGATGCTAAAATTCTAAGTGTTGTAAATTTTCCGACACCTCAAACTAAAACGGAAATTCGGGCGTTTTTGGGACTTGCCGGATATTATAGCCGGTATATTTTGATGTATTCGGTTATAGCTGCCCCTTTAACAGACGCTTTAAAGGGTAAGACAGAACGCGAACAGGTTAATTGGACCGAGGAATGCGACAAAGCGTTTAAAGAGCTAAAAAAGAGGCTAACTAGTAAACCAGTGCTATACGCTCCCGATTTTAAGAAGGAATTCATTATTCAAACAGACGCATCAGATATTGGGATGGGAGTTGTGCTTACGCAGTTAGGTGAAAATGATGAAGAACATCCGGTACTTTCTCTAAGTAAAAAATTCTCGGAGGTGGAAAAAAAATATTGTACTACGGAAAAGGAATGCGCCAGCATCGTTTTTGGCATAAAAAAACTGCATTATTACCTGGATGGGCAAATTTTCAAGGTCATAACAGATCATAATCCCCTGGTCTGGCTAAATACGAACGCTAGCTCTAATCCCAGACTAATGCGTTGGGCATTAGCTTTGCAGCCGTATAACTTCACTGTGATCCACCGGTCAGGGAAGCAGAATAAAAATGCTGATTCACTAAGTCGTGCTCCTCTTCCCTAGCCATAGAGCTAAATAAGGCCCCTAAACAGTTCTATTATTATTTAGTATTTTTATTGATGTTTAGGATACGAAAATTTTGTGTTGTGTATTTGTAATTGTACTTTATGTTTACAACATTCTGATCCTCAGGATGTAGCTGATTTGCAAAATTCCTCTGTGATGTAATATTGTGAGCACAGATAGAGTTTAAATGCTGTATCAGTTTTGTATTGCAGAAAATTTCTGAACTGGTTAAAATTCATAATCCGCTCGTTTATTGATTTTTATTATTATTATTATTAATCATGAACTTTGAAAATTTTCAACTTGTCAGGAAGTTTATTCTAATATTATTAAGTACTCCCATATCCTTACACTAGGGATGATGAGGAGAGTGTATTTATTGCTGGAAAGTTTGTTTTAATCAACTACTCATTTTTTGTTTTAAAAGAAAAACTTCTAGTTTAAAGAGTGAAAAAATTGGAGTTTTGAAAGTCATGGTTATTCGCTAGCCAAAAGTAAAGTAAGGGAATTAGTTATGATTCTAAAATCATAAATTATATACTTGAGTTCTACTTTTCATTATTGATTGGTTGTGTTTATTGATTTAAGATCTTTGTTTAAGAGAAGCTCAGAGTTAGAGCAAATGATTGTGTGAAAAACACATCTTAATTAGTTGTGTTGAATGTTTTATATACATTAGTATATGTTACTTTTTGAAGCAACTGCACTGACCAGTTATTATTATTTTTAAAATTTAGTTATAACTAACTTACTTTGAAAATATTAGTTTCAATTAAAATATTAAATTATTAACTTTAAAATCAAGTCAATTGTTTACTTGTGTATCACAGCCAACTCATAAGGAAAGGATACTTTGTTTTATTAAGTTTACTTTATTGTGTGAAATTGTTCATTTTTGTCATGGATTTTTGAAGTTCTGAAGGGGGGAGGAGTTGTAGAGGTCTTCTTAGTGACCGCATCCGGTCAGAAGGGCCATCCGGTCCTTTTTGCCTCGTTCCGACGTATCCACTTTCCCCTCGGTCCCCTTTCATGTTATCGGCGTCGAGAAAAACAATACTTCAAAAATCCAGATGCTTGCTGACTTTGTCCGTCCGAATTTGGCCCCTGACCTCTGGCATCCGTTTAGCCCAAAATCTATTTCCGTTCCCAGGGTTGTGTGCCCGCCGACAAAAGGGGCGGCCGCATCCCTCTCTCGATTTTATCTGAAAGGGGACTGGGCAGTTTCCGGAGTCCAGGCCAACGGACATGTAAGGAGAAGTAAGAAAATTCTGAGTTCGAGGAGAACATCTTTTGACGAGGAGAGAAACGGACGTGTTCCGTCCGACCTCGGTCACTGTCTACCAACCGTAAGTTTTGATGAAGCTGTGAATAATATGTAAATAAAATCTTGTTAAGTTTTACCATCGAAGTCATGCTTTACCACTCGGCATATACACAAGTCCTCAAGATGTTACAACGTTATAAGAGCTTTCCGATCAAGTTTGTTCCAAGCAAGTTTGTAAGTAGAGTTTTACCAAGTAAAGTTTGTCCGTTCGGTCAGGATTTATATAGAATTGAAATTTCCCCGTAGGCGCTATGTTAATTTTTTTGAACTGTTCAAAAATGAACAAAAATTGATCGAATCAAAAGATATTTCACGCCGAGAGTTTCTTCCGATAAGCTTGCTCATAAGAACTTGGATCTCGCGCCCAGAGTTTACATAATTTACTTCATTTTTACACATAGGCGCTAATGTTAAGATTTTTTGAACTGTTCAAAATTGAACGAAAAATTGTTCAAATCAAAACTAAAATCTAGAAATGAGATATCCTCACGAAGATCTTTCGAATGCAAAAATAATGATGATCGAATGCAAAAATAATGCGCATGATCATTAACCTTTGCAGACCTAGGACCCTTTGCATTCCTCGAAAACCGGCATCCATTCTTTCAAGTAGCATCACTATTGGCGGATTCTATTACTAGTTTGAGAATTTTGACTCTCTCATTCTCCCCTAGATGGCGGCACCTGAACTCCAGTTGATGCAAAACTGCACTAGTAATTTAATTTAGCCGAGAGTATCCAAGCCAAACAGATACTCAAGGGATCTTTAACATGCCGCATAATTATACGACAGGGGCGCTGACGATTTTATGCATCTTGAAAATCCCCCGAGTTGGGCTAGGTTTGATCCAGCGAACTTGGGCGTTTAAGGCCAGAGCATTACCACTACGCCAGCGATATTTTTTATTTGTAACATTTGATACATGACAGAAAAAAGACTTTTAATGAAGTACAACAGCCCAAAACAAAAAAAGTGCGATATAACCGATGCCATTAGAAATAACTCAAAAAGTACAAGTAAATTGAGTGTCAGCGTAAAAAAATTAATTTAATCTTACATAATGACAACTTTCGTAATAAAAATAGCTAAATAAAAAATAATCTTAATAAAAAAAAGATCTTTGGGCAATAGACATCTGTCTCTTTCATTCTATGGGCGTTCGGCGTTAGGATCAATACAAAATGGAATTTTAAGTAAAACTTCAACTAGATTTGAGTAGAATCATTCTGCAGGCATGGAAGTTGAGAAGTGGGAGGATAATTGTTGCAGCTTTTAACTGTAGCAAATTCAGAAGAAAGGAAAACATTCCTGATCGATGGTTTTGTTTAATGGAGGAAAAGGGCTTACTTTTTCTTTTAAGAGCTCAAACTTAAAATTTTGGGAAACATAGAAAAAGCGCGATATATCCGAATGAGCGATATAACGAGGCGCGATATAGCGAGGGTTTACTGTACATAAATATTGTTAAAAAATGGTGGGGGTGTTTTTGGGTGTGCAATTAAAAAGTGATGTAGCAAAAGTAAACAGTGAAGGAGAACAAAATTTTCCAGTCGATAAACATGTAAGATATTGATTCTAATATTCATTTATTAATTCAGGAGAAAGATTTGGAATTGCATGAAAGAAAACTACTCCTATTGTCAATCCATGCAGAAAAACTATTTTGGAGCCTCCTTTTTGAAAAGAATACAAGCTTCATTCACTGGGGTGCGTTCATTATTCATTTACGCTAGATATTGACGTAAAATATTATCAAATAATTAATTCACAGAAAAAAAAAAAAGTTTTAAACAATCAAATTTAATTTTCATTTATCAAAACAAGGAGAAGATATTGGGATTAGATATTCCCAAAGTAAAAAAGCAGATATCAAAATAAAAAGTGAAAGGCTGAGTATTTTGTGCGCTTATATTTGGCTAAACAGGCCAAGCCCGATGTACCGTATGGATCATTGGGGGACCACCAGTTGAAAGTGGGACTCGAACCACTAAGGCATGATTGAAGAAGTGCACACCGATCAGTTATATCCATTCCTTTGATAGTCTCCGAACCCGGCAACCATCTACTCTACGTACTACGTCACCATCGGGGTAGCTGCAGGGCGCAATAAAATATAACTCGAACAATGATTGCACAGCCAAGAATTAACAGTTTAATACTATAATATCTTCAAACTACGTTAAAAATCTAACACAAAATAACCATTAATATAATATTAAAAATATACATGGTTCAATATGATAAAACAAATTACGTTCACATATAACAACAGTATTTTTATTTTTTAATTGTTGATGCTCACATAAATGTTAAACATTGTATAAATAAATACCTATTATTCACAGCCTGTTCACTCTTTTTTGTTCCTGATTCATTAATCTTGTTGCTATTGTACGGAAATAAAAGGCAGATTTTGCATAGATTAAAGACATTGATACTTGTGAAACTAGATCATTAACGTCACAATTTTTTTTCTCTTGGTACACAATTTTGTACGCTCAACTTAATTAATGATGGGTGTTTTTAATGGAATATTTAATTAATCCGTCGGCTGCTTTCAGACCTGAAAATGAATCGTACAAGAAATTTGAGCCGAAAATTTTCCTTTACCGTTTTCCTTACATACAAGTGCATAGCATTTCCTTATACACTTCTTATATTTATTTCTTATACGATAAAATATTCGTTATTCATTGAATATTTTATGCTCTTCAAGTACAAATAGAGCTCTAATAAGAAATGGATTCATTTTTTTTACCTATACGTATTTTCTCAATTACTTTTAACATACCTATGAGGTAGAAGGTTATTTTAAATAAATGTCCAGGCATTAATAAAAATATTTAATTTTATTAATTCATTAAGAAAACTTATAATTAAGCATTTAAAAAAAACTTCCTCACAATATTAAAAAACATTAATTTTCACCAGTTCGTTAAGAAAAGATGTATTCAGTGCATTCAAAAAAATTTCCTATCACGCTTAACAAATAATTGCTTTTCATTAGTTCATTAATATAGTACACATGTTCAAAATCATTTTTCGACCATTATTAACAATAATTCATTTTCATTAGTCCGTTAAAAAAAGGGGGGAGGGGCTCATTCCGTAAAACATTTAATTTTCATTTGTTTATTCGGTAAGAAAATGTGCACTAAGTATGTTCAAAAAATGTCCAGTGTTCTAAAAGTTAATTAATTTTTTTTAGCTGGTTAAGAAATTGTACATTAAGTCCATTCAAAAGTATAAAAAATAGAAAAAACACTCATTGATTCTTATTTTTAAAAAACTGAATAATTTCCATTAATTCGCTAAGAAAATGCAATAAAAGTACGTCCAAAATAGTTAAACTCACCGATTGTTTATAAAAACTATCAATTTTTATTTGTTCATTAAGAAAAAGTTCATTAAGTTCGAAATTTCATTAACTCGTTATTGGAAAGGTACATTAAACTTATCCGATGAAATTTCCAATCATTCCTTTAAAAAAAAATACTTTTTAGTTCGATAAGAAAAGTATATTAAGCCTGGCGATATATAATGTGCCAACTCCTTTTAGCGCATTTGTGAGAAAGAGAGACACTTTTAAAAAAGCCTCTAAGTCCTTTTAGTTTTACCCCTACGAAGCAAAAGTTGTTTATAAACACAGTTGCAACATGCACGCAACCTTTTTCGTTCGTGACTTTTTACTGCATTTTCTCATGCAAAGGCATATTTTTCCACAAAGGTGTATAATTTATTGCATGTTGATTGTCTTGTGTTGGTTTGCATGCATTATAATAATATGAACTTAAGCAGTTTGAAATAAGTCTATTTTTCAATATATCAAGTTTTAGATGCTTATTATAGAACAACTGTATGCGAAGTGGATTAATTTAACAATCTTTGAAAGAATAAATTGAAAACAAATCGACAATTCCAATACTACGACAATTCGTCCCACTTCTATCAGTTTACGAAGTATCCTGTAGCAGCAATTTAGAAACAAAAACTATCATTTAATTTATAAAAATAATTTAACTTTGTGCAAGTAAACAATAATAATAAAATTACACGTTAATTTAAAGCACAAATGAGCAAAAAAAAGCTCATTTGTGCTTTAAATTAACGTGTAATTTTATTATTTTATCATTTAATTTCTTTTTTTTTACTTAATTTATACTGGAACATTTTTTTCCCGATATTTAAAATTCAAGACAGCATTCTGTTCAAGGGAAAAATAATATTTGTTACCATCAACTAGGTTGAATTTGGTCAGTTTCAACTTTACACAAATTACTGGCCCTTTCAGACGTAAGTTCGTTAAAAGAAAAAATGGGTATTTTGTTCAACCATTAGTAGTTGCCATTAGTCATTTAAAAGTTTATTTAAATAAAATAATAAAAATGGGTACTCTCCATTATTCTGTATTACGTTGCAGGGGAATCATTACGCAATCACACCCCACTAGACCGATATTGACTTTCAAGTTCACAAAACAAAAGTATTTAGTCAATAATCTGTTTTCAAATATATCAATCGAAAATCCAACAATAATGACTTCTGAGATTTATGTCTTAAGAAGAAACGGATATAAGAGTGATTTTTCAATAATTTCCGATTGAATTACATTCATTTCAATTACTTGTAATACCTATGCTCAAAACATAAAAAATTGATAAAGGAAACTTCTAAAAAAATTTTTAAAATAAAGCAGGCAGCGTAAGTCAGACGTAATTTCCTTTCAATACCTTTATAAAAGCTAATAAAATTAAATAAACGAATTTGAAAAATATCAGCTAACATAAGATTTAGTTCTTTACACTATTAAATCTCTAGTTTTTAATGCAATTTGTTCGAATCGCATTCGGAATTAGATTTCGTTTCACTGAAGTTTAATTCTCGATAATATTGGTATAAAACAAGTCGTGAATAGTACTTTTTAAGATATATTTATTGATTTCGCATTTAATATAAGCAAAATAATGTTCGTCGTGTTTTTCCCCTTCCTCTGTGTAAGTAGAAGAACATGAATTGATTATTTTTGGAGTGTTTAGATTTCTTCGGAAGTACTGTTTTTTCTTAATCATATTTCCCATTTAATTGCAAGAATTCAAGAACTAAACGATTTTTAATAACGGTATCATCTTGTGTTCCTTTTTTAATTTTTTTTTTTTTTTTTTTTTTTTTAGCTTTTGTGTCATTTTTCAATCTGAAACTACTAAAAATCGGTTCTTTGCCTTAGAGCAGTAATATATAGTTTCTTATTGCACTTGCATTTCTGCATTAAACTTTTTTACTTTTCTTTTCTATTTTATTTTGTCTATTGAGATTTTTAAGAGACTGAAACTAAAATTGATACCCAATTGTCTTAATTTACACTAATTCATCGTTTTACTATATATATATATATTAGGGATGTAACGAATATTCGGCCACTATTCGGTATTCGGCCTATTCGGCCTGGCCGAATACTAGGTAAGGTCAAATTCGGCCGGGCCGAATATTGACGAACTATTCGGCCGAATAGTTCTGCTGCAGTAAAAATGTAAAAATAATAGTAGATTTTAAACAATTAAAATTGTATTATAATTATTGCAGAAGAATACATTAGTCCACTATAGTTTTAATAAATAAAAATAGTTTAGAATAAACTACTTTTTCTTAATCTTGTCTTAGGCTTGACTGAGCTGCAACAAAAAAGTTGTAATATTGTTTTAAAGTTGTAATATTGTATTTTATATTTAGCATTTGCTCCCAAAAGCTGCCAATAGTTAATTATAATGGAGAATATGATAAATTCATTTTGTTATTATTAACAAAGTGGAAGCCAGACTTAGTTTGGGTAGACTGATTTATTGTGAATATTGGGTTAGAGAGAAATGTGAAAAGCCCAGAATATATCATAAATATTTAGATCGCATAAGTTATTGAGGTTTTTGAAAATAAAAACATATTCCAGTTAAGTGCATTAAGTTTTAATAGATCTTTTAAAAATAGGTATGTAAAACACCCCATAAAATAAAAATATTAACTTTTATAACTTTTAAAATATCTTTATAAAACAGTTTTGAGCAAGGTAAAAGTTCACTAATCACTAAGCATTAGTATTTCTTTCATTGCAATTAAATAATTAGTAAAATAATGCTAATGCTTACTACCGTAAAACCTGTCATTTCTATTTTGCTTGTGGGTGAAATTCCTAGTTTTATTACATTCAAAACAATAGTGAAAATAGATTAATTTTAAATAGTTCTAAATTCTTAACAAACAGAAATAAATCATACATCATAGATTGTGTGCAATTGGTGTTTGACTTTGAATAATTTTTAATTTGACAAATACTTTCTATTACAACGATTTCTAGAAATTTTAATATTCGGCCGCCGAATATTCGGTATTCGGCCTAGAAGAAAGGACCGAATATTCGGCTTCGGCCTGGAAGAAATGGCTGAATATTCGGTATTCGGCTATTCGGCCAAATCACTATTCGTTACATCCCTAATATATATATATATATATATATATATATATATATATACTGCAGTTGGGGGCGTCCGACAGACGAGTTTAGCAATGTGTTTCAGACACGAAATTACGTACATTACAAAATCTCAAGAAGGGGAAAAAAGGGTAGTCGAACACCAGTAAACACAACATACACACATAGTAAATATTTGAATTTATTTACTAAATTCATACATTTTTAATTGTAAATTGACGACTAGTTTAACCGTACAATCAGGTTTAAAATCTTGGGCCTGTTTGCAAGATTACATTATCTGTCCATTAAAAACTTCATATTTTCCCCTAGTGTTTACACACTCAGAAAACTAGATAATAAGAATTCTTCTCGCTTGAATAATATGCGAAATATTCTGCTGGTAGACTTTTTGTCATATGTACAGAAAATTGAACGTGCAAAAAATATTCTGCTTACATGCTTACTGTTATCTCACTTATTCCTACTTCTTCAATTTCTAAATCATCAATTTTCATGTCAAAAAGTCTGATTCAGTGCAAATGAAATTAATATTTTCACCTGTGAAAGCTAAATGGAGCTAGTGCGAAAATGTCCATAGTAGCCCCACCACCATGTGTCCACACCAGCTGTATGGATTCATTATGCCTTTTCGCGTAATGCTGGCAAATGTTAAACCATGACAACGAAAGTGAGTATCAAAACATGTAGTGATTATATAGACTACAGGGAAAAGTGTTGTAAGTTGACCCACTTGCGGTGCAGCACTTGAGTTGTCAATTTACAAAGGGTGGAGATTTTTTTTTTTTTTTTGGTCATTTCTTAAACTACGCATTTATTTATTTGTAACTAATTAAAATATAGCTTCCTGTACTAACGTTACTTTAAAATAGTAATTAGCTATTTTTCTCAGTTATCTAAAATATCGTTAGAGAAATTTAACCTGAATGACTTACAATGAATGACTACGCAACTTTAAAATTGAAGAACTTAGTCGATACAAATAAATTATTTATCTTATTAATTATTAAGTTACTTATTTGATGGTAAAGATTTTTAAAACTACATAATTTTTTTAAACGGCTATAGAAAACAAAAAAAAAATATTTAAAGAATAAGAGTGATCATAGTAATTTTCCCACATGTTCAACTTACAAAGAGGTTTAGGAACCTTTATGCCGATGTTTCATCACTCCAAACTAATTCTGCTCTAGCATTATAGCATAAAAAACATCCTGGAAAAGATATTTTAGTTTTTTCTTAATGTTTGAAAATATATACAAACAAATAAATATAGTAATAATTAGGTTGCCAATTTAAGAAGGTTTTTTTTATAATACTCCCACCCAAATCTGGCGTACACAAGTGGTCAACATAGACAGGTGGTCAAGTTACAAAAGTTTCTCTGCATTATATAATATAGGGCTAATTCCGTTCTCTACAAAAGTGGTCAACTTAGACAGGTGGTCAGCTTACAGAGGTGGTCAACTTTCGAGGTTTTACTGTATTTATTATATACTATTCCTCATGGAAATTTTCTTGCAGATGAAACTCAAATTTCTCATCAGATTACAAAAAGAAAAACGTCATAACAACAATTATCAACAAATATACATATCAAATTAAAAGTTTAACACTACTGACGAATTATCTAAAAATCAAATTTCCTAAGTTTAATTAATCCTCACGAGGAGTGGCTTAATAATAATAAATATCCTATCACAATACAAACTACTCGAAATTTATATTTTAAACAATTAAGTTATTTTTGTAAAGGAAAGAGAAAGAAAACAAAACATAAAATGTGGTGATTACTGGCTGTATTGAGCATTTTAATTTTTATTTTCGAACGTTATACAAGCTGAAAGGGTAAAAATTACTTCACTCCTTAGCAATATTCAATGGAATTAGTTGCCATGAAAGTCTAAATGGTAGAAGAAAAAATAAAAATTTTCTATTAGCTTTAACTCTAGTGATTTAAACTTCAATGAAAGAAAACCTCTATATAATGTGCTCGTAAAGATTAAAGCAATTAAACGGTCTAGACTTTCATTTTGGGTATGAAAGGAAATCATTATAATTTCATTCAATTCATTCCTCAGACATGTTACTTTGCGAAAAAATGAGTTTTATGCTTTTTAATTAGTCATTATTGTTGAGAAAGAATCTCTCTTTTTCTTTCCATCAGGCAGATGCAACTAATCTAAGATTCAGAATCAAATTCTTAATTCAGAAAAACATCATGCAAAGTATTTTAAATGAATTTATTTGAGTAGTCATTCAAATAACAATAATGAATGGGTGTGCTATAATTATTGTGCCAAAGATATTGTAAAAACATAAAAAAGGTATTTATAATTTTTCTAAAAATATTTACTCATTAAATAAAGAAAAAATTATACATCAATCGCATTACATCACGATGTACATCCAATGCAAAATGGATTTTCCAATATTCCATTGAAAAAAATATTTTGTATTACTACTATTTATGTCCAAAAACTCTTATAAACTATATTAATTAAATTCGAACACACAATATTATTTTATTTCTTTAAAAAATATGTTACTTCTTTAAAAATACATTGCAACATTAAAAAATATATATTTGAGAGAAAATGTCTCATTATTGTTAATTTCATTCATATTTTTTACAAAATAATAATATTAATAGTAATAAACAAATAAAGTAGATTTTGTTAAACGGATTGAGATTAATTAATTTTTATTCAAAGCAATATAAGGTCAAAGCTTCTAAGTTCTTATTATAAAAGTATTAAAAAAATTTACAAATAAATATGCTTAGCTAAACTTTTTTAAATCCTTGAAAGGTAATTTCGTAATTACAGCGTCAATAGAGTATCTCAAACTCCACTAAACAATAAATTATGATGGCACAAACTACAAAAGAGCTTCAAAGTTCATTAACAAAATTTATGAACTTTGCTGGAACTGACGCTTCGACCTACAAAAAAATATCGCAAGGTAGTATACAAATTTATTTTCAACGAATGGGAAAAGTTAATGACTGAAAGCATAATTTATTTTTAAAATGTTAAACAAAACGACAGAAATTTTAACTGGCAGATTAATTTCAACGATTTATTTGTGTTTTTAAAATGTAATAAAACTAGCGTCATTCATTTCTCTAATTAAGATTTAGCAAAAATCAAGATCCCCGCATTTGAAATTCACACAACGACTTTTTAGTTTAACCTACTTTCTAGTGGAAGTTTTTAAAGAAGGAAGGATTTTTTTTATATTAGGCTCGAAAAAAATTATATGCCTTTAAAATTTTGTTAAAAAACAAAAAAAGTCAAAAAAAAAAAATTAATTGACGTTTTAAAATGCAGAAACATCTGCGTGCTGGTCTGTCTGCCCCCTCCCTCTGAGAACGTAGTTCGATTTGAATAGAGCATTTTTGTTCGAAAGATATTTTCCAAAGCACTCTCTTGTCACGTGTTATTTTTGATTTTAAAAAATCTTTCGTTCAATTTTGAACAGATAAAAATCTCAAGATTAGTCTACTGCAAAAATTTGAATCAAAATGAAATAAACCAGACCGAAAAAAAAGATGCAAAGACCCTTCTTATTTACAGAAAAAAAATGCAAATGGAATAACCAGCTCTTCTCGTTCCTCTAGAGCAGGGGTCTCCAAACTACGGCCCGCGGGCCACATCCGGCCCGCGGACAGATCAGCTTCCCCGTCGCTAATGGCATCTGGCAAAAAAGTAATCATATTTTACACCACTAGTGGACTGATTCAACTTTTTTACCACCGACAACAATAATGATAATATGGTTTTGCCCCCTTGGAATTTACTGGGAGTAATCAATATGGCCCTAAGGCTGGAAAGTTTGGAGACCCCTGCTCTAGAGCAGGGTCCCCAACCCTATGCCCGCGGGCACCATGGCGCCCGTCGATCGGTCTAGGTGCGCCCGCTGCTTGTGTCCAATAATAAAATATTTAAGTTTTCCATTTTAAACTAGAGAACATTTAGAATCTAGGAATAAAGAGCCAGAGTATATGAATAAAGGTCCAGATAAACTATGAATAACCCTATAATGATAAATGACACACTCTCAGAAACGCATGCTCAAATCTCACGAAACTTTCGTCATATTTGACGAAATGGCTTCGTGAAAAATGCTCCGAGTAAACCTTTCGTCACATTGCCGAAATTTCTATAGTAATTTTTTTAAGTCACGTGATCTCGCGAGGAAAGTTTCGTTATAAATGACAAAATTTGCTTGACGATAGAAAAGTCCTCAAAAGTGACGATTCTATTTCTGAGAGTGCAATGAATATCATAAAATCAAAATATAGATTACGACTTAAAATTACCTTGAGGATTGCTTGCGAGCAGGAATTTCATCATATTCTCCCAATTATGAAGCGCTGGTCAGTGAAATGCAATGCCAAATATCACATTGACTTTATTTTATAAGGAATTTTTGTACTTCGTATGTTTTGCAAACAATTTAGTAATCAGCTATTTTACACAAGAATATTAATACTAATTATATTCATATGCTTTAATTTTTAAAATTAAAATTTTTCGCTCATTATATGGTGTGTATGTCCCCCCCCCCCCCCCCCCCAAATATGTCCACCAACTATAAATTTTTCTGGAAAAAATAAATGGTGCCCGCCATTCGACCGACGTTCTGGTATGTTCTCTTAGGTACAAAAAGGTTGAGGACCCCTGCTCTAGAGACCATATCGGAACTAATTTTGAATATGGGTTTGAAGTAATAGAAAAAAATCAACTTTAATAAAGCACAAATGGTAACACAAATGCTGTAAATAGCTATTTCGAGGCTACAATGAAGGCCCTATATCCCCATCATCATCAAATAATCAAAAATTTTATCACAAAACATTTACGATCATTTTTCATATAATCAAAGGGACATCGAAGTGAGTAACCTTAGTGAGTACCTTAGCGAGTAATTCTACGAAAATAAGCCATTTTGCTATAAATGAAAGTTATTTCAAAATTTTCAACAAAAACATTAATAAATTATTTATTCAATATAGAGTTTGATAATTATTATATTAACGCACGGATTGAAAGCATTAATTAAAATAAGTATATTGTTTTAATTTTTAAAACTATATGAAATGTCATTCACTCACATGCAATTGCCATCACCTAAAACTACCAGTTGTCACCGAAAAACTTAGTTTCCTTTAACCATTATCTATCGAGATTTATATTTGAAGTGTTTTAATTTTCACTAAAATAATAATTTGGCATGATATATACTACAAATTAAATTCTCAAATGAATCAACATACACTGTTAAAAATTTCCGTAAGAAAATAGTAAAAGAACCATTTATTTGATTGTTATTTTACCATATTCAATTGCAACAGTTGAATAACCATTAAAAAGATGGTACTCAAACCGCTGATTGTGAAAAAAATCGTTTATTCTCTGTTTCTCCTAAAGAACGTTTAACTAACCGTAATTTACAAGCGCTCAATAAGAATCGGGCATCCATCTTGGTTGCGAAACCTTACCGGTTATTACGTTGTTGTTAAAATATGAATAAAGATTTATTAGTTCAAATCTGCATGTGAAAGAAAAGTGGCTTAAGCAGTGGTTACTAAATAGAAACACATACACACGTAAATCAAAAATTGGAGACATCGGATTCCCGAACTGTTTGCGAATGAGCGAGCCCATCATTTGAGCTGCTGAAGCTTGTTTGTATGTTAATTTTTGCAGCAAATAAAATGATTTTCGTCAATATACAGTAAATTTAGACCAAAAATAGATTTAGATCCAATCAAAAACTGAAATCTCAAATTTAAGGCAGTTTGCCTTTTGGAAAAGAAGATTTATTGATAAATAAACGACCACTTAACGTAGTGTAGATGGCCGAATGACTAGAGCGCAAGGTTGGTATACCATACACCCGGGTTCGATTCCCGCACGCTTCGTGTACGGTTTCTACGCTTCGAAGATTCTACGCCTCTAAATGGTTCAAAAACGGTAAAGATTTTGTTTTGAAACCATTTTTAAATGGTTGTAAAACCGTAAACTTTTGTATTTATGGCTTTTTAACCAAGCTGATTTAAAATGATTTAAGGGCCATAAAGATAGAAAAATGTTCCAAACCGTCGGTGAATTAGATGGACAGACTGCTGCCGGTTATTTAACCGTAAGTTCATGATGAAATTTCTAATAGTGTACATTTGTCCACAAGTGAAGGAAAGACATTTTCGATCAAAAATCAAAATTTAAATGATTACAGTTCAGCAAACCATTCTTTTTTTTTTTTTTTTTTTTTGTATCTTATTATTGAGAACTCAAAAATGGCGAACTGCTAAAGTTTTTTTATATATATATATTTGTATCTGTGATAGAATGTCATTTCTCTCACAATCACAAATGCACTTCAGTGACATTGGATACAGAATACTGGGAACGTGCTCTGGATTGTGTGGGATCAATTCTGAAAGATTGTGTGGGCCAACGGATTCGAAGAAACAGAAATACGCGACCCCTTTCCCTTTTTCTTTTTTTATGCAGAAAAAAAAAGGAACTCTAATGTCTTACTGTTAGAGCAAGCATCTTTTCTTTCTTTTTTTTGTTTTTGTTTTTGTTTCTTTTGTTATTCCGGCACGAAACTGGCATTAAATTTATCATTTTTATCAGAAAATTTGTCGTTCCTTCACTTCCATGATCATTCCTGGTCATTCCCTCATTTTAATCAAAATTTCCAAGTGTAATATAATTATATGTTTTTTTAATATTAAGCGTAATGACTCCCCCTATTATTTTTTTCTTTTTTCCCCGGTATGAAAATGGTTTATTTATAAAGAATCATCTTGTCTTAATTATATATTTTTACTAAAAAAGGGTGATCATCGAGTCCTTGGAAATAATAACTTTTTCGTGATGAATAACATAACAACAAATTATACGTCTTAAAATTTCCCATACTACTATTGAAAGTAAATAATTACTATGAAGTAAGATATCTGAAATTAGTCTGCACTTCCTTCCTTTCCTTGTGCTTTCTTATAAATGTATATATAATATAACAATAGAACTAATATTTTCTTCTCACATGTAATTTGAGGGAGCAGCTAAACATTACCCCTTCTTAAGTCAAATAAGACTTCAATAAGTAGTATTCTCTATTCATCAACTGAAAATCCAATAAAAATGACTCCAGAGACTTACGTTCTCAAAGTAATAAAATGAAAGCAAATTAGGACAATTCCAAGATTCTTCTCACTTATTTGAATACCCATGACAATGACTGCAATTGAATTATGGAAATGGAAAAGCAACAATGGAATCCAAACAATGAATAATTATTTTTCAATACTCTTCAGTAAATTGAAAATCGAAGAGATTAAACAGGAAAAATAAGAGAGAAAACCAGCTTTTATTCGATTTTCTGCTGCCAATGACAGAAAGCGTAATTTAATAAGTTTTGACAGCTTATTTTTGTTCATTTAGAATTACAATCATGTGTTACTTAAATAGAAAACCTAGGTATTCCATGAAAGGCGCATATTTTGTTAATTACATAGTCGCAAGTAATGTTTAGTTAGCTCAACAAAAACAAGGCGAATTCTTTTTATTACGATACACCTCAATAATAAGTTAATATTTACGCAGAATATTTAATTATAAATTGCTCCTATGAAATTTCTCAGACTTTTTTTTAATAACATGAACAATTGAGCTTAAATTTTAAATAAAGTATTTTCAAAAAATTATTGCCTGATATTGTATTTTATCAATAGTTCAAAAAAATTATATTTCACTTGTGTAATTCCTAATATAAATAAGGCACTCTTTTGCAATGCCTTTTTTATTACTTAGTTATATTTGTTCGAGAGAATATTCGGAGCAAAAGAAGCAGCTTAACTAATCATGTTCATTATGAAATATGTATTTTCCCTCTGAGGCAAGGGATTAATTTATTTACACCCTTATGAAATCTCCAAATGTTTTACACTTAATAAGTAAAGAACAAAACAAATGCATTATTCTCCTTTCTGAGAATGCTTTATTATTCAACTCATAATTAGTGCCGCGAACCTCGAAAGAAGAGGAAAGCCCCTCTGAGCACCCTTTTCACACACGTTCTTTACCGGGCTCCAGACGGCGAGCCATTCAGATCCGCGTTCAAGAGTGTGCGTGTGAATGCAATTTTAGGACGCTCAAGAAAGCGGTAAGAATGACACTCAGGTGCGACCATCAAGAAATGTTACATTTTACATAAGCGTTCTTAACTGCGCATCAAATCGGGATGATTGGACAATTCTGCAGGCTGTTGCTTCTGAAATATAAAATGCCTTTTGTTCGGTTTTGTGTCTGAAATAACAAAGTGGTGTGTGTATTGTGTGTATATTATTGTAATCCATTTACTAATGATTTTTCTTTAATAGACTACGTTTTATTGTGTTGTGAATGCTAGCTGGGAACGTGGAACGCTGTTGTCTCTGCAATTTCATACGCTACCCTGCAAGGGACTTCAATGAACGCCCCGCATCTAAACGCGTTCTTGCGTGCGGTTAAGGATGTGGTACATTATTGCGACACATTCTTGAACGCCACGGTTTTACTCGCGGTCTTGAGCACTGTTACAAATTTCCGTAAGAAAATAGTAAAATAACAATTTTATAACCCTTCATTTGGATGTTTTGCATCTAGAAGCTCCCTGTCGCATTGAAAAAGGGATTCCAAGCAATCCCGAAACATATGTCTGTTTTGCTCATTTGTGCTTTAAATTAACGTGTAATTTTATTATTATTGTTTTCTTGCACAAAGTTAAATTATTTTTATTTTTAACAATTTATTTGTTTGTTATTTTACTATATTTAATTACAACAGTTGAATAATCATTAAAAAGATGGTACTCAAACCACTGATTGTGTAAAAAATCGTTTATTCTCTGTTTATCCTAAAAAACGTTTAACTAACCGTAATTTTCAAGCGCTCAATAAGAATCGGGCGTCCATCTTAGTTGCGAAACCTTACCGGTCGTACGTTGTTGTTAAAATATGAATAAAGATTTATCACTTCAAATCTGCATGTGTACATAAAAAAAGAAGAAGAAAAAGTGGCTTAAGCAGTGGTTACTAAATAGAAACACATACACACGTAAATCAAAAATTGGAGACTTCGGATTCCCGAACTGTTTGCGAATGAGTGAACCCATAATTTGAACTGCTGTAGCTTGTTTGTATTTTAATTTTTGCAGCAAATAAAATGATTTTCGTCAATATACAGTATATTGACCAAAAATGACTTTGGATCCAATCAAAAACTGAAATCTCAATTTTAAGGCAGTTGGCCTGTTGGAAAAGAAGATTTATTGATAAATAAACTGCCGCTTTACGTGGTGTAGATGGCCGAATGACTAGAGCGCAAGACTGGTATACCATTCACCCGGGTTCGACTCTCGCACGCTTCGTTTACTGTTTCTACGCCTCGAAATGGTTCAAAAACGGTAAAAATTTTGTTTTGAAACCATTTTTAAATGGTTATAAAACCGTAAACTTTTGTATTTGCGGCTTTTTAACCAAGCTGATTGGAAATGGTTTAGGTCCCGTAAAGGTCGAAAAATGTTTCAAACCGTAAATTGAACATTGAATTAGATGGACAGACTGCTGCCGGTTATTTAACCGTAATTTCGTGATGAAATTTCTAACAGTGAGCGTGGTTGGATGCGCCGCGTTCAGTCGCGCGGTTAAGAACGTATGTGTAAAGGTCGCTTTGCTCTGTGCAGTAAATCTTAGAAAGAGGCATTTAGCGGAAAGCATTTAGGAACAGAACGACGGTTAAAGGTCATGCACAGATTGCTCTACTTGAATTCAGTTTCATTAAATGAAATCATCTAGCACGAAGCATGGTAGTGACAAGAAGTTAAAGCGCCTACGGGAGAGACATTAAAAATAAGAACTTACTGAAGAAATTCTCTCAATACATATATGTATACCACTAAAAATTATGTTTTAGCTAAAAACTGGGGAAAATTACAAACATTTTTAATATATTTCCAGTTTTTATTTCTTTCTTAATGATATAGAAAAAAAGCAATTGTTAAAAACTATACATACACATATCCTACATCGACGAAGACAAGGAACTGAGTGATTGATTCAATAAATTCGAAGCGATTTACTTTTCACTCAAAAGACAAATTTCCTAAAAATTTTATTTTTCATATGCAAATGATTTATTGAAATTTATTTCTCCCCCCCCCCCCCTTCTAAACGGTAAAAAAAGATCATATACAGGTTGTTATAACTAGACTTCCATTTTATTAAAGGAATTAAGCTAGTGCCAAGTTAAGTTGAACTGACACGAAATGAAAGCGTAATTAATGCGCTGCAGGTTATTCGACTTTACAATTAGGTAATGTAAACTCTACCCTTCCTCCATAATGTGAATTATGATATTTATCTCCCTTTTATATCACAACAAATTCCCTTCTCATCATTTCTAACACAAAGGCAGCGTTCGAAATCACTGGTGGTTCTCTGATCCGAGACCATTTACTTAAAGTTATAGTTAACTATTAAGATTAAAAAATCGTAGACATATATATATATATATATATATATATATATATATATATACATATATATATACACACACACAATGGAACCTCGCTATCCGTACACAATTCGTTCCAGGAGACAGTTCGAATGGCGATTTGTACGAATGGCGAATTATTTTTTCACATAAGATGCAATGTAAATTGGATTAATCCGTTCCAGACCCACAGATGGTTGCTTACTTAAACCTATGAAAAACAAATTTACAGTACTGTACATAAAATTTTATACAAATAAAAATTTAGCTGCACTTTTCCTGTAATGAGGTGAGCTGATGGCATAAGTGGAATGTTGAGAGGTGGAAGCGAACCTTTCTATAGAAACATCAGGTAGCATCCCTTCAGGTGTTTTCTCTCTTTCTGCTCTTCTTTCTTTCTTTCTTTTTTTTTTTGTCTTTTTGCACTACAAGAATCTTGGGGTTCTTTCTCTAAAAACCTGCCCAATGTTGTCCGTCTTCGACGATTGCTCAGAATATTTCCAAAATGATCAATAACATTGTCATTGAACAAGTTAATGCTGTTGACCACAGCAGTGTTGGGGTGCCATTTATCCACCACTCTGTGCTTTCTCGCAGGGGTAACACAGCTCTTTAATTTCTGCAAATGAAATGCTTTCCTTGCTACTTTCCTCCTCCGAAGAAGAAAGTTCCTCAACCACTTCCTCTTACTGCCCCCTTGGAAAGTGAAAATTGTCAGTAAAATCTGAAAAAGTATTAAAATTTTTAAAGAAATCCAAAACGCCAAACAAATTATTTCCAGACGAGTTCAAAATGAGCATATTTACTCGATTTTTTTCTTAAAAAAGCGAAACTGGCAACCCAGCTGGCCCCTGGCACCGTACAAATCGCGGGACAAATACGAATGGCGAGTTGAGTTTTACTTGAACAAGTTGGACGAATAGCGAGTTGTACGAATAGCGAGGCGGACGAATGGCGGGATTCCACTATATATATATATAAATGTATATATATATATATATATATATAAAGTGAGGGGGGAACGTATCAGAGAAACGTGTGAATAAACTGGAAAATCTTTAATCTAACTATACAAATAATAATATTAATAATAACAATAATAATGAGTTAACGATGTTAAGTATAACATTTTCCACAGCTTTTTCAGCTCGAATAATTTGCAATATGTTATTTATTTATTTATCATCAAAATCTCAGCTGCCAAAAAATCTTCTGAATTTCGATCATTTATATCATTTGGTAATCGATAATTTCTTTTGCAAAATCAGTAAAATAAATTACATTTTCTCATTTAAGGGCTTTACCGGGACAGCTAAGACGGAATTAATATATAATATCAAATCGAAAATGTATTTCGTGGTATGTATTACTTATTTTTTAACAAAAGTAAGCTCAATTTCTTTGCCAATAAAAATAAAACCACAAATACATAGAACAAAAGTGGATCTACATCCGTTTTCGTTGCCAACTTACTCCTTCAAAACTTTTCTTGCTCGGAAATAGCTATTTCCTTTCTAACTTTCAGATATATTTTCTGCTTATCAGCAATAAAAAATTCTTCTCTTATCCGTAACCGAAAGCTTTTTATACTTGGCGACTTTTGTATAAAAAATGGTTCAATATTTAATAAATAAAACAAATATAACTGTCTTCTTACAACGAAGTATATTTAAGTACAAGAAAATACTGCTAGAAAGAGAGCGATGTTATTATCGTTTTCGCTTTTACTCGGAATGATGGCAGCCAAAAACTCAAAGGATTACAATTAAATAAATTACTTCATGCATCATAATAATATGATGTTATGCGTAACAACATTATAGATTGCTTTCCATCGTGGTTTTGGGTGCATTTCCATCAAGCAAGGTACATTTTTATGTTATAATTCACTCAAAGAAACTAATTTATGTAAGACTTAAGTCTCATACACTTTGTTAGAAATGTTTACAAACATTGGGCGGGCAGTTAAAGACATAAAACTATTAAACTCGACTCATTAAAAGAAGTCTTCAAAAGATAGAGGCATTCAGAAGTTACTACTATATGCATTCACTTAAACAAGATTTAGATCTATTTTATACTCTTGTTATTTTCGTGGTGAAGTATAAAAATTACTATCTTAGAAATGATAACCAAACGAACATAAACATTGATAATTAAAAATAAATATAACATGCAATTAATTTAAAATAAATGCTCTATAGAAGTTGGATACTTTCATTTTAGAAAAAATAACGTGCGGTAAAAATTGAAGGAAAAACACCCTCATTTAAAAACGGCTACTAATGATGACTTTGTATGAAAAACATTTATAAAGTAATTATCCTATTGTATATATATCTGTGGTAACAATACCACATTCAGCACAACAAGCTGTTGTCACTTAAAGATAGTCAAAAAACGACAAAACATGAGCCCATTTTAGTGCAGTACACCCTAAAATATTCTATTTTTCCTAAGAAAATGTAGTTTGGTTTTGTTCAAACAAAAAAAGAAAAGGAAAAAAAATGTTGAATTGTTATTATTATTATTATTCTTTTATGTTGCACAGTACATTGTTTTTTATGTTGCGTTTTAACCCTTGTAAAATAGTTGTCATATGTATATACGAGTGGGAAATACAAAATAAGAAGAAAAACTTGAGAACACTAGCTCCACGTTTTAACTTATCCGCCTCGTCGAGTCTATTCAAATAATTTACATCACAAGAACAAGCAAAATCAAATGAATGGACTGATATTTTTATAAGAATTATTTTCTATTCAAAAGTCACTTATGGAAAAAAAATGCGACTCTTAATTGGAATATTTTCAGGTATTTATCCTTCAAATCAGTTAATTTTCTTTAACAATTAATGGTACTTTTACTTTAAACTCTCTCAAAAAAAAAAAAGGTGAAAAGAAAATCTTTAAATTTGATTCTCTTAATTTTAATCGAAATTAAAATAAATTCTGTACTCTAAATTAGCTTGGAACAACAAAGAAATTCTTTTTACATAACCACGGCTACGGCACAAATTTAATGCAATAGAACTCTGATGATGGTCCTTAGAGTTAAAAGAATAACAGTTGCATACATTTTAACTAAAAAAAAAATTGGTTGCCAACAGATATGTAGTAGATTAAAAATTTCCTCTTTGTTCCTACATATACAAATAAAGATTTATTAACAACGCAAACGTAATACCTTGTGGAATACGCTGATTATCCAGTACATAATTAATTCTCAAAATGAATAAACAACTATGAAACAAACAAAAGTTTAAGGAAAAAGTGCTCCTTGTTAGAATAACTATTGGGAATAAGTTCGAAACAATGGAAACTATTGAATTCTTAGAAAAATTTGTTCGTTTAAAAGATAAAGAAGGTAGGATTGATCTCATAGACGATAAGCTTGCCAATGCATCATAGTAACATCGTTTTAAATCTTTTTCTAGTTCATAAAAATGAATTCAAGGGGGGGGGGGAGCAGAAGAAGGAAAAAAAAACAAAAGATCATAAAAAGCCTTTTTTTGCAATCAACTTTTGCTTAAAAATTTGGAACATTAATAAAAAATTGGACTAAAAATAAATAGGATAAAATTTTATGCAATGTTTTCTACGATTTAGTAGCGCCTTATATGAAAAAAACTAAGAATAAATGACCATATAGAATAAAAAATGAAAATGTGCTTCTATGTTCCCTTATAAATTGAGGTTTTTATTTATTTTTTTTTTACAATAAAAGGAACACGTTCTTGCTCTTTTAACTATTAAAGTTACATAATCTAAACGTAATTAATCTAAACGAATTGAAAAATATATGGAGCAAAATAATATAACACATTCCATAATGAATTTAATTCATTCTTGGAAATCAAAGCTAGGATGTAAGTTAATGTATCTTTAAAGTAAGTAAAACATTTTATATTGATTTTCAAGATAATAAAACATAGATGTGATTCTTTTGGTTTATTATACAAATAACAATTTAAATCAAACCAATATAACATCTTTTACTTGTTACAGGATGATTTCTTTAAAACGATATTCAAAATAACAATACAGGAGTAATAATAAATCTTTCACTTAAAACAATAAAAAATTTAAAATTATTGCTTATAATCATTGCAGTAAAATTAAATTATAAAACCAAGTATAGTATAAGAAATAAAAAGGTTTTACTTTTGACACTTGATTCAACTATTGCTTCATTTTCAAATAAAACATAGCTTAAAATCACAATTATTAATAAAATTGCATTGCTTAATTTTAAAGAGGGACCAAAATCATATATAAGAGATAATTTTAATAGAAAAACTATTTTAATACATTATGACAAAGAAAAAAGAAGTTTCGTCTGGAACTATACGAGCCTACTTTCCCGTATAGACCAAATTCAAATTTATAATTCAGCTATCTCTCTCTCTCTCTCTCTTTCTCGTTTAGCTTTAGTTTGTAATTACTTCAAATATACCTCTTCCAACGGCTAATACATATTCATTCACTCACCCATTCATTCATTTACTTATTCATGCATTCGTTTGCTCATTCATGTATTTTTCACTCATATATTTTATTTTATAATTTATTCCCACATTTATTCATTCTTTCACTCAATCATTTATTTATTCACTCATATATTCATTCTTTCACTCACTCATTTATTTATTCCCTCATTTATTCATTCTTTCACTCATCAATCCATTCTTTCACTCACTCATTCATTTATCCATTCCCTTCAGAAACATCCTTAAAATTCAAGATCAAAAAATTGCATAGGAAAACAGGGTCGGTTTTTTTTTCTGATTGAAATTCGTATCTGTACATGTTCTACGTCATAACATCTTTCCGATAAAATTTGTTCCATGCAAATTTGTCTGTTAGATCAGGATTTATATAGGATTGAAATTTCCCGCTATATTTTTTGAACTGTTCAAAAACGAACAAAAATTGTTCAAATCAAAGAATATTTCTCACCGAGAGCTTCTTCTAATCAGCTTGTTCATAGGAACTTGGATCTTCCGCCCAGAGTTTACATACTTTGTTCCATTTTTACCCATAGGCGCTAATGTTAAGATTTTTTGAACTGTTCAAAATTGAACGAAAAATTGTTCAAATCAAAAAGTACATTATGAAACTGAGGTGTCCTCGCTGAGATCTTTTGAATGCAAACAAAAACCCCCTTAAAATCGGACAATTCCCTTAAAGGTTATTAGGGGGGGCAGACTACCGACGGACTGACACACATATTCCCCCATCTCAAAACCCTACTTTCAAATTTTTTATTTTTCAATTTTTATTGATTTTCTTTGCTTATTTTTGACTTTTATTTATTTTTTACGATACATTACGCCTTCTTTCATACTTTATTTATTTTTTTTTTTTACTTTTTCGGGAAAGTTGACTAAAAAGAGAAATTTTTGGCTTGCTTTGTTGAAGAAACAATCTTGGCAGAATATCATAAATAAATTTGAAAGTCACTTTAATCTAGATTATTCTCAATATACAAATGAATGCTGTTCCCTATTTTATTCACTCTTTCAACCCATGAGCAGGATTAAAGTAAAATTCCTCGAAATTTTTGAAGTTGCAGTTTTCAAAGTAAAACTAAATCTTCTAATGATTTTTGAGGGATAAGATTGATTATAATCATGAATTTTGCTCTACGTGAGATTTAGAAGACACTGCAAGGTTAGGCTCTCGGATTATCCTGGTGGTTTTAAAGCATCAACTTTTACTTCATGGATTATTTGCATTTTGAAAAATTTCATACAATCGCTTATGGCTCATGCAACATGGTTGTATTTAAAATAGGATTAAACAGCCTTTTGCAGTCCGCAAATATTTGTATACTTTGTTATTTCAATAATTTCGGTTGAAATTTATTTCAGATATCTAGTGAATAAACTTTAATAAACGTTTCATTTTCCTTATAATGAAAATTGGGTACGTAGAATTCGATACGTACATCCCCAAACATTTTATTTTTACTATTCCAGATTCTTAAAGTCAGAATTACTATCAAAAAAGATTCTCTCATCATCTTTGTTATCAAGCGATGAGATTATAAAAATTCAGAAAATTGTTCAAAGAGTGAAAAATTACATTAATGGCTGTTTAGTGCTACTAAGTTTACTCAAGTCACAGAGCAACCACCACTAGAAACTAAACTTTCAGTCATTTTTGTAGTTTTGCAAGCGCAGTAGAATAATGGGCATTGTGGAAAAACATAAACTAAATAGCAAATAGGCTTCATGTTTAGTGCAAAAGAAAATAATGCCAATTTAGGTAAAAGAAATAGAAAACTATATATACCATCAAAGCACACTATCCCATTTTATGTACAGTAAACATTTGAGATGATGCATAAAACCATGCCAATCATCAACGAATTAGTCGCGCATCTTGTTGAACCTTGAACCCCGAGCGCGACTCAGCTGATTCATTCAATGTGTCTCATGAGAAATCAGACATTTCTTTTCCTATTCTCAATTAAACCTTTGAATACTGAACTATTTGAAGATTTTTATGCCCATGGGACGAATTTAAGTTGTCGCAATATGGATCCACTCTGGCGGGGGAGCCGCAAACATCACCGCCTGCTTGTCAGAGTCAGACTCGTTCACCGTAACTTCCCCCAAGTAAGCAGATAACGAGTCTCGCTAGTCAAATGTACCCAAAGGGTTAATAGAATTGCAGAATCGTTGGCAAATTTGGGTTTTCATATCGATGCAGGACCATGCCCAATGTTTCATATAAAGATAGGATTTTCCTCCCGCCTTCGCAGAAATAAACACACGCACACACACACAAGTAGGTCAAAAAAAAAAAAAAAGCAATCTTTGTTTAATGACAGTGTTCATTTATTTTACAGCTTCTTTCTAATAAAATTCTTTTTTCTATTCCCTATGTGGTGTATGTTGCGAAAGGTATTAAAAAGGGTGCACATATTCTTTTATAACATTTTACATACATCAGGTTTAATACCCTGAAATAATGTTCATTAAACAATGTAAAAACTTGCTGAAGATGCAACTTATTTTACTAATCAATACTATACTATCATCGCATTTACATACTTCTGTTTTGTGAAATGGAAGATTCATTCATACTCTTCTTATTAGAAGTAATATTTCTGAAGTAAATGCTTCGTATTGCCAGACTATTGGGACGGTTCTTCCGTCACTAGTTTTCTAAAATATGACTTCAGTTTGCTACGAGGGGAAAAGTTGAAAACTGCAATGAATCTGTTGGACTTCAATAAGTAAAACTATTTTTGTACATTTGTTCACAAATTATGAAATCAACACTCAAAATATGTTTACATAAAACTTCGTTAGTTTCCTTATTAGAAAAATACCTAATATTTTATTTGTTTCGAAGAATAAGTAAAAAATTACTTCAGAGCATATGGTTTCTACTATTAAAGTTTCAATCGGGACAAAAACCACCTTTCATCTTGTAGAGTAAGCAGATATTAATGGGTATTACATCCACCCTGTGTCTAGAAAATCGAGCATTTCTTTCTCTCCACACGCTTCGTCAAAGAACATCATTAAAACGCAGCCTTCCGAAGATCTACCGAACCGCACGTACTACATTCAACCAGAAGGAAAATTTTCTTAGCTGCATTGTAATGGCCAATAGCAAGAGAGAAAATAACATAAAAGAAAAATGCTGTTAGCTAACCCGTTTTATTCACATCGAAATGTTTCGAGGTATAAACCGGCAAAAATCCGCCATTTTGGTTTACGTAGTTTACGGTTTTCCAATGCTCTTTTGCCCACAAGATACAAATAAATATATATAAAACCGTTTTGAACTTTCGAATTGAAATATTTAATGAAAAGTACAAACAATTGTTTTAGTAATTTTTGAATTCCTATACATTTTAACACAAATAAGTAAAACAGTAACTAATTACTAATACAATTTTACATAAACATTTATTTAATTAGATATTTCATCTACAATCTCAATTTTGACGTAAAAAACTATAAAATGTATGAATAAATGCAGAGAAAAATGAGTTTTTAAAAAATTAGTTTCAGGTTTGGAAAACAACTCTGAAAGTAACGAGAAAATACATATGTTATATTTTTCAAAAATAATACACTCAGAACTCTAGAGAATTCATTGCAGACTAATCGGAATGTGTCACTAGCACACACTGAAAAGAGGTTTGCTTATTAAGCGATTTCGTCCCCCAGGAAAGTATCTGAAAGTCAACACTTAAGATTGTATGAATATAAGCAATATCGATAGAATAAATACTGGCAAATAATTTTAAAACACTCGAAAGCGAGTTTGACTTTTGTAAAGTATAGGGTTGTGAATTATAGATCCACATCTTTAAATGTTTTCAAAAAACGAATAGAGCAACTTAAGACATTTTTTTCACTGCCCGGACGCCTCCCAAGGAGAAACGCATCATTATGTTCAAATGACAGTTCAGTGCTGCATGTCATCTGAACCCCCTCTATGAAGTGGACCGTGAAAGTTTATAGTATAAAAAAAAAAAGACCTGTGTATCGTAAATCTTGCCATATTCAGCCCAGTGCCACTCTTCAGACTGTTTTGAAAGGTTTGTGTTTTATTTTATTTATTTTAAAAAAAATGCATCACATGCGCGTTCTTCACGCTCAGTACTTGCACCAGGACGTTCATACTCTTTTATTTTAATTATTCGTACTTTTCAATTATCATAAATATGTGCTATCACTCCCAAACATGTGCTATCCCATGCCTCTACGGAATGATGAACTTGTACATAGTTCGTTCTATAATTCTGTTGCGTTTCAAAATTGGATTTTGTCTGGATGAGCCAAGCAACAAATGTATTTTTTCTCTCAGGAGATTCCATTTTTAATAGATCAATCCGTATGTGTCGTGACATTTATGATCAACATCTGACAGATTTTTTTTCTTTTCTTTTTATGAAAAATTTTGAGGTTATATTGGTCTTTTTGGGGCACCTTGTAATTATACATAAAGCAAAATATTTTTTATTAAAAAAAAAAAAAAAAAATCAAATGAAATACTTTCCTTAAATAATAATCTAAACTGAATGTCTATATCAGTAACAGCTTATAGGGTCTTAAGCAATGTCTAGCAAAGTGAGTTATTATTTAGTTACATATTAAGTTATCTATTATTAATCTTAACTTTTCTTAAACCTTTTTTTTTTTTTTTTTTTGTAAATTTATTGAGAAGGATTTTTAGAACTGTGAACATGTCTTCCCCAAATTTTAATAACAGAATACGGAATCAGTAGCCTCTTCTCAATTCAAAAACCGTCCGCTTCTTTGTATGGCAAAAAATTTAAATTATAAATGTGTAATTGGAAGCCATAAGTAAAATTAAACGTAATGCGATTTATTCCTTTCTGACTGATGAATGAGTTTTCCCCTTTTGACTATTGAATGAAATACCCCCGAACAAATTTTCAGGCCAGACGTTTTTCTCAAGATTAAAACTTTCGATATCATCTTCCAAATGTAAACAGACAAATAAGTCTGCATTAGATAGAGAAACTTTTATAATATATTTTCATCAATAAATTAATTTTTCCCCTTGTGTTTTATTTCTAACTTTTACATTAATGGAATTTTGTGTTTTTTCGTATGTCCTGTCCCTGCATTGACTACAGTTATCTTCTTGCATTGATGTAGGATATTCAGACATTATATCGCTCTGACAGTTTATTCATCTATTTATAAAAATAACTTCTCTGCAGCCAAACATTTATACGTGATGTTTCAATTCCCAAAGCATCACATGGAACATTCGTTTTTGCATTTGTAAATATTTCTTTTTTATTTTATTCAAATAAATTTTCTTTTCAAAAGTTGTTTTATAAGATTTTCATCGAAGTATATTTGATCAATAATATAAAGATCTTTTGAGAAAATGCCTTTAATCAAAACAAATCATGGAAATAAAAAAACATATGCATAAAAATTTTCAATACATTTTATATGAAATATAACATGTTTGCGCGCAACTGAATGCAAATATTTTCCTGTTTTTGAGTGAGCGATTTTTTAATTCATATAATTTCTCATGGCATAAATCACGGATATGAGTGAATTAATATGCACATTTTATATAATATACTACAACTATGAATATTTCGCATACACAATTGAATAACAGTTATTCATATTATAATAACAAAAATTAATAAATTTATTGAGAAAAAATGGCTGACTGGACAACTTGGGCTTTCTTTTGAGTTCGTTTCCGGCTCTGTTAACACTCCAGTGAGATTTACGCCAGCTGTTTCCAAGCGAGCAAGTGAAAAAATATGCTCCTGTAACGCAAACTTTGCGGAATAGAAAGTTGCACTTACTGATCATCTCCACTATTTTTATTATTCATCATCGTTACTTTAATATTTGTAAGCGCCAGCTGATATAATAAGTTGACTGAAGTTGGGTCATAGCAAAGTATGTGACTAGAAGAATTTTGAGTGAAGAAAGACTGAAAAGCACGAAAATCAGTCATATTTTCACAATGCCGAGAGTTTGGTAGCGAAAATTTTTTTCAATATTTCAAAAATATGAAGTGTTTATAAAATGAGAAGTTTGTCGGTCAAAATACTAACAAAAAATCTCTTATATAGTTCTACTGCATTACGTATACTAAAAAAAAAAAATTTTGCCCACAAGTACATGAGAATCTCCTGGAAATAATTTATCCGAAGTCAGACGTAAAATTGCAGAGAGCTAAAAACAGGAAACTACCAAGTCGTTAAAAAAAATAAATTACAGAGAATAAAAATTAGAGAACTTTCTGTAAATTGATAGTAACATATAATGTGCCACAGTAGTCGTACCATCTGTTGTGTGCGCTAAATTAAAATTTCTGGTACACAAAGTCGAAGATGAATTCATTTGAGACCATGCTGTTTCGATTCCTTTGCCTCCGGAGTTGGGAGAACTGATCGTTGAGGGCTAGGTCACTAGAGTTCGGGAAAAAAACCCATCATCATCATCACTTATATTTGTTGATGGGCCGTTAGGCCCCGGGAGGGGCCTTTTACACAGATCTCCTTTGTGAGCGTACTTCGTTAGGAGATAGATCAATGCGCCTGAAGGCTTACAACACGTTTCCGAAGGGCAGAGGGGGGGAGGGGGGGAATGTCTGCGTCTCGGACGAGTTAGAATAGTAAGCGACATAAAAATACAAGACTAAAAAAATATATTTTTTTTTTGTTGTTGTTAAAGGCATTTCTTTTTAAAAATTTTATACTTTTTTCTTTTTGGATTTTCTCTTTTTTAATTTTTTTTCTCCACATATATAAGATAAGTAAATGAAAAGCAAAAAAAAAAAAAACGACTATCTCAAGGAGAGCATGTCTAACTGAGGATTTGGAAGAGGATTATGCTTAGTACTGAGAGAATGATAGCTGAGCAGACAGGTTCTGGCCGGGTAGGGGTACTTCTGGTTCCTATTGTATTTATGTATTGGGATTGGTTACGAATTGCTTCGTTTGGATGATTTTGGAAGCTGTTGAACAGTTTTAGGGCATTTTTTATAATGTGCCTAGAGATTGAGTCGACAGATAATTCGCTGTGGAGGGCTTTGTTTTTTTGTACCAATCAGCGTTACCAATTTGTCTGAGGGTTTTATTTTGTAGCCTTTGGATTTTATTTATGGTGGTGCGAGCAGCGTGCCCCCATACCGTAAATCCATAGAGAATGGTTGGTCTTAAGATTTGATTATATATCAACATCTTATTCTTTAATGAAATTTTACTGTAGCGCCCTAGTAAGGGGCGGAGGAGGTGTAATTTATGTTTAGCGTCTACTAGTTTTTTTTCGACGTGCTTTTTGAAATAAAAGCCGGAGTCGAGAGTGATGCCTAGATAGTTAGCTTGGAGTTTGTAATTTTGGGTATTATTCATAAGTTCAAAAGTTTCGGGGCCTTTTTTTTTTATTGTTCTTTTCAAAGTGGACTGCAATGGTCTTAGTGGGGTTTAGAGCGAGCCGCCAGTTGTTACACCAATGTTCTAATTTTATTAGGTGCTGTTGGGCGTATTTCTTAACACAATTACGTCTTTTGTGTTTTGCAATGATCGCGGCGTCGTCGGCAAAGAGGGCGGTCATGGTTTTTTCATGAGTCGGGAAATCTGCCATGAAAATGTTGAACAATTGGGGCGATAATATTGCACCTTGTGGGACGCCACTTTCTATGAGTTTCGTGGTGGAGTTTTCATTTTTAATTTGTAATTTAAAGGTAAGGTTTCTAAGATAATTATTGATTAAATCAACAAGGTATTTTGGGAAGTTATGGATTATCATTTTGTATATGAGCCCATCATACCAGACTTTGTCAAAGGCTTTTTGGATATCGAGAAAAATGCCTAGGGTTTGCTTGCCATAGTTAAAACCTTCCGTTAAAGCGTTAAGGACTCTGATTAGTTGGTGGATTGTGCTGTGATTTTCTCGAAAACCAAATTGTTCTAGGAGGATGATGTTCATGTCATCTATATGCTTTTGCAATCTTTTCTTTATAACTTTCTCATATATTTTGGAAACATGTGAGGTAAGACTTATAGGTCTATTGTTATGGGGGTCCCTGGAGTCGAGGGAGGGTTTTGGTATTGGGGTGATTTTTGAGTTTTTCCAGATAGTGGGGAAGTAAGAAAGCTTGAGTGAGCAATTGATAATTTTTGTTAAGCAAGTCAGTGCTTTAAGGGGCATATTTTTGAGCATTTTGTTTGAGATATTATCTGGCCCGGCGGCCTTTTTGTTTTTAGTTCTTTTAATAATTTCAGCAATTTCGCCTGGATTAGTTGGCATAAACTGTATCTGGTTTTGGGGGGAGGTGTTAAAATCCTGAATTTTTCTACGAACTAACGACGTGACATGATTGTTTTGGGAGGGGGAATTCGGTAGAAAATTTTCTTCAAAAGCTTCAGCTAAGGCTTCGGCTTTGTCCCTATCATCAAAATTTATCCTTCCGTAGTGTGGAGTGGAGGAATACTTTTGAAAGGTTTTTTGAAGGCTTTGGCAAGTTTGTAAAGGGAGCCGTTTTCGGGCGAGAGGCTGGTTATGAAATCAGTCCACCTTTGCTCTTTATACAGCCTAGTTATGCTTTTTATCATTTTCTGTAACCTATTTATCTCCGTTTTCAAACTGAGATCTCTAGTGTTTTGCCACTGTTTTTTTAATCTGTTTTTCTGGACAATAAGTAGCCTAGCGTAAGGGGGAAGTCTAATGGGGGTGTGGTTTTCAACCTGCGATTTTGTGGAGGCTTTGTAGGAGCCAATTAGCGACTCAGAGAAACTTTTTACGCTGTTATCGATATCGTCAATGGTTTGTAGAGTGGGGTTACCCCTTATTTTTTCGTGCAACAAGTTCGTGTAATTTGCCCAGTTTGTAGTTTTCAAAATTCTTTCTTTCGTATGGATTTGGCAGTTTAAGTTTAATGTAATCATAACCGGGTTATGATCAGAGGATAGGTCCGTGTATGTACTTATGGCGTACGGCCAGTTAGGGGTTCTAGCTAAAGCTATATCAAGCGTGGATGCTTCACCAATGCCAAAGTGGGTGGAGGTATTTGATGCGTAGATTTGGAAATTATGATCGATGCTTCTTACGTATTTGATTACCCCTCCTATTTCTTCTGCCAAAACTCCAGTCTGGGTGCTTTGCGTTGAAATCGCCGAAGAGAATGGTATTCTGGTTAATTTGGCTGATTTGCAATATTTCAGAGATATTAAGATTCGGTGAGCTGGGGGAATATAAATAGAGCTGATCGTAAGGTGTTCGTTGCTTAAAATTTTGATTGCAATGGTGGTGTTCTCAAAGGTAGCGGTTTGGTGCTTTATTTCGTTAGTGATAATATTTCGCCTAACGTAGATGGCAGTGCCGCCGCCGCGGCCAATACCCCTATCGTTGCGGAAGCTGCAGAAATTTGGGATGATTCTAAGATTAAGACAGGGTTTCAGTTTGGTCTCCTGAAGAAGAATAACATCAGGGGAGAGGGACCCAGCTAGCAAAATTTATTGCCACAATCTTGTTATCGCCTTGTCAGCCTTGCAAATGCATTGACGACGTCAATATTGATAATTACAATATTGTCAAAAGATTGCATATGTATTTTCATGGCAATATTTACGTGACAAAACACAGACAAAATTTTATTTTGTTTAAAATGTAAATATTGATGCAATCTTGCCTCATTTATCTTTCCTGAATGTTGTCATAATAAATGTTAAAAACGCACAGTTGATATAATATTGAGGCAATATTGTCACCGACAAGACATCTGAGAACCAATCAGAGATGATTGAGGGGACGTTCGTCGTAACTGCGCATTCGTTGGAATACGGTGCACTTCCTTTTAGCCGCAGCGCGCAGTGTATCGACACAGAAGAGAGATCGCCTTGCCTCGTGTTTTGCGTTAGGGTTAAACGTAAGGAAAGCATCACAATGTATTTCCGCAATTATAAAGTGACGTGATTATTTTAGAATATAATAATGAAAAAAACTGCGTGGTTCCATTTTGAAAAACTTCTGGTGCTTTTTTAGCCTACTTTCCCGTAAAAGTAAAAAAAAATAATAATAAAGCATGAAAGAAGGCTTAATGTATCGTGAAAATATCGTTAAAAATCAAGAAAAGTCAAAAATAAGTGAAGTAATTAAATAAAGATTGAAAAATAAAAAAATTGAAAGTAGGGTATTGAGATGGGGAAAAAGTGTGTCTGTCGGTCTGTCGGTCTGTCTGTCTGTCGGTCTGTCTGTCGGTCGGTCTGTCGGTCTGTCTGTCGGTCTGTCTGTCTGTCGGTCTGTCGGTCTGTCCCCCCCTAATAACTTTTGAACGAATTGTCCGATTGGAAAAATTCTTTTTGCATTCGAAAGATCTCGGCGAGGACATCTCATTTCTATATTTCACTTTTTGATTTGAACAATTTTTTGTTCAATTTTGAACAGTTCAAAAAATTTTAACATTAGCGCCTATGGACAAAATTGAAGCAAATTCTGTAAACTCTGGGCACAAGAGCCAAGTTCCTATTGAAAGCTTATTGAAAGGAGTTCTCGGCGTGAAATATTGATTTGAACAGTTTTTGTTCATTTTTGAACAGTTCAAAAAATTAACACAGAGCTTACGGGGAAATTTCAACCCTATATAAATCCTGATCTAACGGACCCATTTGCTTGGAACAAACTTTATCGGAAAGCTCTTATAACGTAGAACATGTAGAAATAGAAAGTTTATCCAGAACGTACGAGCCTATTTTGCTATGAAATTTTTTGATCGGGATTTTCAAGGATATTTCTCAGTGACTCAATGAGTGAAATAATGAATGAATGAATAAATGAAAGAGTGAAAGAATAAATCAATGAATAAATGAATGAGGAAAAGAATGAATGAATAAATTATTGAATAAATGAAAATATAAATAAATGAGTGAATAAATACATGAATGCGTAAATGAATGAATAAACACTTGAATGAGGTAACGAATGAATGAATAAATGCATGGCTGAATAAATGAAAGAATGAATGAGTGAGTGAATGAATATGTATTATCCGTTGAAAAAGGTATATTTTCAATAATTAGAACTAAAGATAAATAATAAAGAGAGAGAAAGAGATAGCTAGATTATAAATTTGAATTTGGTGTATACGGGAAAGTAGGCTCGTATAGTTCTAGACGGAACTTCTTGTATAAATACTCAAGCAAGGTATGTTACTTTTAGAGTTCCTTTTGAAATATAAATCAAAGTATCATCTGAATTTGAATATGTTCATAAAGTCGTGAGAATGAAAACAAATTTAAATTTAAAAGGTTCATTCACGCATTAATTGCATTTTCCTTTGTTATATGCACATTTTATACGTAATTTATTGAATTATATACCCCCCCCCCCCCCCACTTAGAACACTATATAGGTATCAACCTATTGTTTTATGGAACATTATTGTTGTATTGTTTCACGAAGAAAGAAAAAATGCAATATAATTCAGTTAACCAATTTAAGAATCTTTCTATGTGTTGCAGAGAGTATAATTAATGTGTGAATAAACCTTTTGAATTTAAATTTTTTTTCATTCTTACATCATTATGTATATCCAGTTACATTTCATTCAAAATTCAAATTCAGATGATAATTTAATTTATATTTTAAAAGGAGCTCTTAAATATACCTCGCTTAAATATTTTTCAGGGATTGTTTTGACAATGTTCATTGTCATGACAAGAATATAACAAGTTGGATGCAATACTGCAAAAAACACATACATTGCCTAAATATTTATAAGGGATTGTTTCGACAATGTACATCGTCATGACAAATATAACAAGTTGGATGCAATACTGCAAAAAACACATACATTGCCTAAATATTTATAAGGGATTGTTGCGACAATGTACATTGTCTTAACAAGTTAGAAGCAATATTGCAAAAAAAATACATACATTGCCTAAATATTTATAAAGGGTTGCCTTGTCAATAAATTTTGTCATGCCAAGGTGTATGGAATATTTCAAGCATAAACTACATTGCAAGGATATTACAGGCTGGTTGACGTGTCAATGTACTTTTTGTCAGGACAAGATTTATGCAATGTTTTCATTTCAACCTATCTTGCAGGATATTGATTTTCTCTTGCATACACATTGACGTAAATATTGTGGCAATCCGCTGACAATCGACGGGGAGTAATATGTAAAGATTTTGGCAATCTTTATGCAATACTTCTGTATTGGCGTGAAAATCTTTATGCAATCTTGCTACAATTTATTTTGCTAGCTGGGGAGGAGATACAGCTTTCGAGCTCGTCCATTTTTTCGGGCGAGAGGTCATTCGCGTTCCAAGACATAATACGTATGCAAATAAGATTTGCCATGATTAGCGCTCTCGATGTGCGTATTTAAGTTAGGTACAAGGATTTGAAGATCTTGCATGAGAGATGCAATTGTCAGCGGTAGTGTCGCTATAACTTCTATGCTATTCTTTGGGGGGTTTTTCATTTGTTTACTTTTGAGAGCACTAGCGTACGATGGGTTTTTACAGTTCTTTGGATTATTTTTTCCTCTTTTGTTTTTGGGGATGGTCTTTTTACTCACTCCGTGCTATTTGCAAGGTGCTCATCTCTAGAGTTGGCGCAGGTAGGTTTTTCGGACTTTGGCCTATTACATTCGCGCGTCCAGTGATTTTCCGCACAGATAAGACAAACAGGATTTAGTGTGCAGAGATAGGAGCTGTGTCCGAATCTCTGACATCTGTAACATTGTGAGATTCTTTGCGTCTTTTTTAGGTGTTCAACCTTAATTCTATAATACGAGATTGAGCTGATATTATACACCTCTTTGTTTAAGTCATTATTTTTTGGGAGGGAGATTACGAATAGGGGAATTCGATCCTTTTGCTTTCCTCTGGTCATTTGCGTAACTTTATTGCAAGTTAGCTCCTTTCCAATAAGTTCTTTTTCAATATCGTCCACACTAAAATCAATAGGGAGCTCTCTAAACACAACTTGTAGATCTTTATCTTGGTGAAGCTGGCGTGTGTGTGATTTATAATTATGCTCATCAGCGTAATTTTTAATTTTTCGATAGTAAATGGGATTTCTAGTTTCGATAACCAGTTCATTATTTCGTTTGAATGTTCCTAGGATGGTGGTTCCGACTAGCTCGCTGAGCTCCTTCAAAAGGGGTGTGGGGTCGGAAATATCCACAAAACTTATAGGGGGTGCTTTATTTTTTTCTTCTGACTGATAGTTTAAATTTAGGTCTGGGTTATTTTTTTCTTCTCTAAAAATTTTTTTTGTTGTTACTTTTCTCAGGCGAGCTTTCGATATCTGTAACGGGCCTTTTCCTACTGCTAGCATTTTCAACTTCTTTACTTTGGGGTTCGTTTACTTCCATTTCAATATTATCCTCTTCTAAGTTTTCACATCTGTTTTGGGTAGCTAGGGGGCTGCGGTGCCGACGCCCCGCCAAATCTCCGCGCCAGAATTGCCAAAAACTCGTCAGTCAACGCCAATTGGCTGGGACCTGTTTTTCAGTCGATCGAGAACGCACACACTCGCTGTAGCCACCGTTAGATTACGCGTGCTGTGCACGTCGCTCCGATCCTGTATTTTCTAACATGTATTATCCATCCTTATTGCTATTAAATTGTTATTGTTTATAAAGATATTAACTCCAATCAATATCACGATGAAATTCTACTCCCAAAATAAGCACTTTACAGCAGGGCTATTTTCGGTGGGTCTGTTATCTTTGTTTCAATTTGCAAACTTGATGGGGGGGATGAACCTATTATAGTTTCTTTGGGATTCGTTTTTTAACTTTTCAGACAGCGTTTTTACGGTTTCTTTTAACTCCCTATTTTCAGCTATTTTTTCCTCTACCAATTCCTCACTTTCTGCTATACGTTCCTCACTTTTCTTAGCATTTTCCCTCATTTTAAGCATATTTTCATTTAAGGTAACTATACTTTTATGAAAGAGTTTACGGAACTCAGACAAATGAAACTTGGTTTCTTCGTCAGAAGGGTAATCAATCGCATCTTTTATTCCGTCAATTTTCATAAATGTTTCAATTAATTTACTTAATATTTCATCGTCATTAGATTTTCGGATAATTTTTTTAATTTGCTCGAAAAAGGGAAGTCCCTCACGCTCACAAATAAGGAGAAAAGGGTTTTTTACCAAGTTGGCCTTGGTGATGCTGCTTTTCTTCTTCTTCGTTGAGTCTTTTCCAGGGGTAGGAACGTCATCTTCCAACTCTGTTTCATCTTGAATTTTTTGATAGTTGTTTACTCGATTTTTAGAAGTCATCTGCCTTCACTAAGTATTATGCCTCTTTAAGGCACTTCGCCAAGGTCTTTGCAGGAATCTACCGCTTTTGTGACGCGGTCAAATCGATCCACGGTAGCACTATTGGACACGTCCTACCTCTGCGGACGCTAACCTCCAAATCGCTTTCTCACAAACGTTGTGCACCAACAATATATTACACCTTCTCACTACTGCGTCCACTCTTCTCTTACTACCCAACGCTCACAGTCACTATCAGTTTTTCACACATTGAATCACACTTACTCAGTTTGAAAGGAATTTTACTCTTCGTCTTACAAAAACGACTTTGGCTCTGTTTCAAAACACGTGCAGTCGAAACTCCCACGACAACGAAGTACTTCTTTCCAGAATCTTCTTTCTGGTGCTCACTACACGATCGCTAACTTTCCTCGAACTCGCCAATTCGATCCGTCCAGAATCTCAAGGATTCCCAACCTTGTCCTGAGGAAAGAAACCGTACACCCAATTATATATAATGCATGTCTTGACAATTTTTAAACTGGTAGTCACACATCTCAAGTGTTCAGTTGCACGTCAGACAAAAATATTGTTTCTACTTCATAAAAATTATGATTCTGCTTCATTAAAATTATATGTGATATTAACTGCTATTTGTTATTTGTAAACATTTTAGAATAATAAAATCAGATTTTTTTGCAAAAATCACGAATTTAAGCCTTTTTGTGTCAGATGTATCAGCAGGGGTCGATCCAGCCTTTTTAACATGGTCCGGTTTTTAGGAATTTTAAAAGATTTTTGTGAAAAGGTCAAATAATTTTTCGAAAACTCAAACGTATAGTCAGTAAAAGAAATTATAAATTTTTGCAGATTATTTAACAAATAATTCTGTGAAACATACGATTTGGTAGCTTGGAATTTTGTGAAGCAACTTGTGCGTCAATTTCGAGTGCGAATTTTGTGAAGTGTGTTTTTTTGATTAATTGGAATTTTGTGAAGGGTGCGAAAACGGACCTTAAATAATTTTTCGTAAATTGTGTGCAATATGAAAGTTGATTCAGTTTGCTATTCATTTGAGAATTACTAGTTCTCTAAATTTGAGTTTCATTGACTTTTTCAAACCAATCCGTCCTATTAGTTTCAGAACTGCAAGTTAATGAATGGAAAATTTTGAATGATTCAGGAAAATCATAAAATCAGATTTTTCTTATAAAAACACCGACAATAGTATTCCTAATACGCATACATGATTATCTTTCCTGTGGAATTGTCACAGGGTGTTTACAGAATTTCAAAAGTGAAATTTTATGACTTTTTAGGGACCGTTTGGTGGTACAACAAACATTCATTCTGCCCGACATCTGGTCGCCTGTATGACGTACACATACCGGACATTCAGGTCTGATATGTAATTCCTGTGTTTCTTGAGATCATGGGATTTTATAAAGGTATTCAGAAAGCATAAAATTTAAAGAAAAATGTTATCCCCCTCCTTAAACAAAATTAAAAGTTCGAGTCAGATCCAAGGAGAGGAAAAATAGCAAGTCTTTTTTTTTTTCTTTTTTGTGAACGAGCGTTTAAATACCAAAAAAGTTTCTGTCCTAAAACGCCCAAATCCTAAAATCCCCCGAGTGCTATTCTTAATTACCCTTTGAATCAAAATTATTGTAAAACTGCCGTTAAATAAGGAAAGAAACTTTAAAAGGTGGTCTAGATTAAGGCTATGTGCCCACCCTAATTTACTCAACGATAACTTCTATTTTGGCCAGTAGACGGCGCAGAATTTCACTCCCTTCTCCGGGGGAAGGAACGGAAACGCATGTTCCGAACCAATTTCTCACACTAGGGGGTAGTTAGGGGTTAATAGCTGTCCCGTCCATATCAATGGTCACCACGGAGCTCCCTTTTGCCTTCAAGGCAGTCATCCATGCACAGCAGATGCTCGCTTTTGTGAATCCAACTTCCAAGAAAACAACTCAAGATATATTTTTTTCACCCAATTCTTGTTCGATGCTCTTCAAAATGATGTCTTTCAACTTTTCAGAAATTATCTCCAATAAATAATATAAAACCGAATCAAATATTTGGTCTTAAAGCTTCAAAATCAAATTTTAAAAGATTTTTTTTTTTTTCTCTGCGTAAAATAAAATTATTCATGAAAACGTACTTGCGCTATTATTTAGACAGTGATGTATTTTGCGTCGTGGGAATGCAGAGAAAGGAAGGGGTGGTAGATAGCATAAATTTGTAAATCTATTGAAAAAATCTTTAATTTTTAAAAATGTAGTAAATTGAATATTACGAAAATTTTGTTGAGGTGCGAGAATTACTTTTTCTTTTTTGTGTATTTATCAATTTTTATCATACTAGGGGCTTGAAAATAGCGTTCTTTTGAATAAAATATGGTTTAAGCTGTAGACAAAAGAATATTTTTGTTAACAGAACAATTTGAGATTCAGTAAGAAAGAAAATTTTACCGAACAATAAAAATAACTTTGCACTCACTGACTGCAATTAAAAACTAGTTTTCTTTTCCTATAACATGAAGTTTCAGTTTAAGTTAGTTTCATGAAAAACTCAAGGCAAAACAAATCACATAATTATTTTGCCACTAGGTAAATTTCTTATAATTTTCAAAATATTTTAGACAATTTGCCGCTTGAACGAAAATTGAATTGGAAAAATGGAGATTTTAGTTTTTTTTCTTGTTAATCATTATAAATATGAAGAACATGAATAACCTTCTTAAGATAATGTTCGATTAATATTTGCAACAATTTATGGTACATTTTGTGATTAAGGGCATATTTCATATACTGTGAAACTTGTGTTTTGTTAGATATTAAATTTTTCAAAAGTTTGGAAAGTTTTCAAAAGATTGTCTTTTAACAGAAAAAATTCTTTGAGAAGTTAATTTTCTAAAATTTCTCAATATTTTCCTCTTGACTAATTCACTCGTGGAAAGTTGTTTGTTAGAAATTATATACTGCTGGTAGATTTATTGAAATAAGTACTTTGTAAATGTGAATTTCATTTGTAGAAATGTTGCGGAATAACACTATTAAACAATATCTGCCATATAATTTATTATATTGTGATTTTGTCGGCACTTAAGCCAATATTTCTTATGTGTATTGCAATATTGTAGTACTATAAAATAATATTTTGTGCAGGTACATTTTGGTATATCTATACTAAATGTTGAAACACTGATATTATTGTATCATTAAGGGTAAATTCTGTGATCGGCAAGATAAATTTCCGATAGCTGCCATAGTTTTGGCTATTAGAACTTAATGTGTAATTTTGTGCATAAACAGTTTAATAAATTTTATGTAACTGAAATATTTTTTCTTTATTTGTTTCTGTTAAGATAATGCAATGAATTTCAAAGATTCTTCATACGCTTTAGTAATTTTTTAAAATGTAGTATAATGTTCATTGTAGAAAATGCTCCAAATTTATGGATTTTCTCGACATTTAAAAGGTGGAATTTTAACAGAAACTTCTCTGCGGTGTTTTAGTCTGTCTTGGCACACAATGTCAAAAAAAAAAAAAAAAAAAAAAGACTAATGAAAGCTTTTAAAAATGAGGCTAATAGTTAAACATTTGTAAAATTCTTAGTTACTGTTCATGATAATTTGATTTGTATAGAGACTTTACCATTGACAAAAAGTATTTTATGGCTTTTGTTTCGTGGATGCTTGGATGCTAAATAGTTTGAAATTAAGCACACGTAGGGTAAATGAGGACCTGCATTTTTTGGTGATAAGATAAAGATGAAAACATCTTTCAGCCACTTTAAGCTCGATTTATTTCGATCTGGAAGTTTGTTAAAAGACAAGTAGGATTTTCAAACACACAAAAGCTGGAATTAATTAATGATAGGAAAATCAGTTAGTTCACATCTTAAAATAAGTAATTTAATCTTTTGCAAAACTTGATTCCTTTCTTGTAACTCGATGCAAATTTGTCTCTGGGCATGAACTAAAGAGTAAATCTTCAGTCAGTTGCGTATCCGCGTGAAATTGGTCTGCACTCTGCATCTTTAAAAATTTGGAATTTTAAAAGATTTCAGCTTTAAAACCGAAGTAATATCTTATGAAAATATTGCTCAAACCTTTCTTGTTCAAAAGTGACCGTATGTTTAAAGGGCTTGAGTATTTCAAAGAGCGAAGTTTGGTTGGAAAAAAGAATATAGGGATGGAAGACCAGGGGTGCCCATCCCCCCCAAAGGTTATGGCACTTTCCCCCCCCCCCCCCCAAAAAAAAAAAATTTTACCACACCTTGGGGCCGTTTAAAAACCACGTGACGCACTTTATGGGGGAGGCAGGCTAGCGTCACATTAACTACGTTTATAGGAAATTTTTCCAAATTTTGGGGTTGAAAATGACAAAAAAAGAACATTTTACGTGTTTTTTTTAACGGCCTCCTTCATGATTTCGGAATTCTATTAAATATGAGGGATGGGGGGAATTGTGGTGAAAATTGGGGGTTTTACTAACAGCTCAGTTTCTATCATTTTCTTTTTAAAAGATTTTACTTACGAATTGCTGTAAAAGATTTGAGAATGTTTCTAAGCAAGTAATTATTTTTATAACTTTCAACAATATTTCTGATAGACATAAGAAATGCCTGAGGTAACTCGATTATAACTCCACTACTGTGAAGACATCGGCCAACCAGTTGTGTCGTTGCAACTACTAAGTATACATACTAATACTCGTATTTTTATTTGCCACTAAAATGAAAAAAAATAATACAGGTATATAATATCTATACACTATATATATTTATACTTAGGCTATATCGTAATATATTAAGTGTTAGGTACCGGTACACAACTAAAGCTTAGCAATTGAAAAGTTAAATCCCATCAAACATGTCACTTGAACAAAAACTACAAATGAAAACTCAGAAAAAGTAATATTTGACAAGTGGTGTCTTTTATAGATTATTATACATTAGTTCGTAAGATCTTGATGTGCTTTAAAGAGAAGTAATTTTGTTCTTTGCACGCTTGTTGAAGCAAATTTTTCTATTATATCAACATTAGAGATTGCCTTCAGAATGTCCTTTTCGGATGTTAAAACGAGCATGTAGGACAACCAAACATCTCCCATGCTGCTTCGGAGCCTGTTCTTAACAATTTTTAAGCCGCTCATTGTTCTTTCAGCAGAACAGCTTGTTGCTGGCAACGAAAGGATAATTTGGTATAGCATTGTTAGATTTGGGAAGCCTGACGACATGTTTATTACACACCTATATGGTCTAATAAACTCCTTCTTCATCCACTGATCAACAAATCTTTCCTTTGCCATCTTGTCTGGGATGTCGTCGCAGTCATGGTCATTGGAATCGTCTTCTTCATTTTTAGTACTTGTATCTTCGTCAGGCGAGCTCAGCACATCTGATAAGTCAGTAGTGTAACTTATTTTATTAAGCTGACTGAATACATTTATTTCTTCAATAACTTCTTACCCATCAGTTCCATAGAATCGTAAGATAAGAAAAGAAAAGCCTGTTTTTGGTCTATAGCATTTGCCAACCCTGATGAAAGGGACGAATATAATTTATTTTACAATGAACTTCCTCTTTAAACATGCAAATAACTTTTTCGAATGTTTCACTACTTTTATTATTCCCCCTCAAAAACTTCAAAATCCCCCCAAAAATTTTCCTGATGGCGCAAGTTGCGCCATGCTACCCCCTTGTCGGCACCCCTGTGGAAGACAATCTCTTAATGCTAAAATAAAATCCCACCTCTTCTAGTGACTATTTCGAATTAACCCTTCGACACTTAGGGAAATGAGCAGTTTTCCTTTACTTAATTCGGGCAGTACTACGAGTAAACAGTAGTCGAAAGTGGCAGCTATTTTCCCTCGCCATTCTTCCGAAAATGTCCCTCTTCTCTGGTGATGCCGTAGATAACTAACTCGCCTCGCGAACAAGCTCAGCTCGTCAGCACGCATTGGGGAAAAATTTCACCACGCGAGAACTGCTCGTTTCTAACCATTTCGGCCAAAATCTTGCTAACGAGAGGAACTCATTTTATGAAACACGATCCGATTGCGAGCTTAACTCGCAATCGGACATTAATCGTAAATCGTTCATAACCATCAAAGAGTTAATAGTTAATGCAAATTCACGTTGTGAAATTCTTAAATTTACTTTCAGACATGAATTTGTAAGTAGTTTTTTCCCTTATTGTTTTTCACTTCACAGATAATCAAGCTAGAAGAAATTTCATATTTCATGCTTATACAAGAAATTTAAACAAATATGGTTTGGTAAGATGAATTTTACTTTTGGGCATTTTCTCGCAATGAAACCTAAACTCTGCACTTGTAGCTTTCAAAAAATTGACTTGAGCGATGATAAATATTGCAGCAAACAAACAAAAAAGACAAAACAGTTTGCAGTTGCATATAGATCCAATCCTAAGGAGTTTTGCATGGAACTGGAAACCTTGGAGTCTTGGTGAAATTACAATTTGGTGGTCAGTCTTTTGACCATGAAAAATACCTGCCAAAAAACTATGTGCATGGGCTTTGCCCATGCCCACTACCTACCCCAAACGACTTGCGGGTGCTATCTATGAAGTCTCTAGGGTATGTAATTAAAAGGCAAAAACTTTCTGCAACACTGGTAAATTTGAACAATGCAGAGCAAAAATAAATGTTAAAATATGTAGTGATTATATTCACTTATAAGCATACGATCCCTTTCATTTAAAATAGACTAAATTAATAATCAAAAAAGCAAAACATGAAGTTACTTTTACTTCATAAAAACTTTTATTGATCAATCAGTAATGAAATACGAAATGCATTTCGATGAAACTGAGCATGGAAGGGGTGCATATGAACGTTTCAAAACTGTGAAAATTTACTGAGAAACTTGAGCAAAAAAATAAATTCTTTACGTTCACACTAGCCCCTTTTAACTGCTATGTGTATACACTATATAGCCAAAAGTCCCAGGTGACTTTCAATTTTAAACATTTCTTCGAAGTTCTGCTGGAGAAATACATGACGATTTGCTTGTCATGCATCTCTGAAACCACACTTTCCAGCAAAACGTTCGTCACAAGTGCATTTAACGGATCAACAAGAAATTGAAAAAAAAAAAAGAAAGAAAACGAAACTATTTTTTGATCATCCTATATTATAAAAAACAAGAAATAAGCTATAGATTTCGCAAAATAGATTAGCACCTACGCCGACAGGGTGGCGTAGTGGTAAGAAGCAGGTCTCATATGCCCAAGATCGCAGGTTCAAACCCGGCCCAAGTCGGAGGATTTTCAAGTTGCAGAAAATCGTCTGCGTCCATGTCATATGATTATGCTGCAGGTTAAAGATCCCTTGAGTATCCACTTGGCATGGATACTCTCGGCTAAATTAAATTCCTAGTGCATATTGCATCAATGAGAGCTCAGGTACCACCATCTAGTGGTAACTGAACGTCAAAATTCTCATGCCGCGAAGGTACCACACTCATTGTGGTACCGCTGAAAGAGATGGTACCAATTACTGGGGAACGCACTAGGTCTGCAATGGTTGGGGACCAATACCGCAGCTCCATTGGAGAAAAAAAAAAGATTAGCATTTACAAAACTAGTTGCTTACTACAAGACAACTATTCCATACCTTTCGAAAAATAACATGCATATTCACAAGATATAAGCATTTGTTGAAAAAAAAAAAACAAAATGCATTTTTAAATAAAAATGCTTATCAAAATATCCCGCATATTTTTAACTCATAACAGAGTTTTGTACCAAATTCCACCAAACTAATCGTAAAAATTGACGACAAACAAGAGAAATGTTTTTCTGAAATTTGAAGGGAGCATGGGCCAAAGTGAAATAAATAGTGGGGCTAAGTGAAATGTTAACCCGAGAGAAAGCCCCAAGCTATATCCAAATTCCAATTCTTAGAAAACTAGCCACCTGTTCATTCCTTTCTTATCAGTAGCTGAGTTTCTCCCCCCAATCTACCTTTTGTTAGTGTTTTGGAAGTTTTTCTGGCATTTTCATGCACCCAATACCCGTTTGGTTAGTTAAAATCATACTTTAAAAATGATCATAGCAAAAACAAAATGATATGTTTCTCTAAAGAATTTCATGTTAAAAATAGCAAAATACCAGCTGGAATATTTATTATGAAGTTCACAAATACTTACAAGCATTAAAAATAATTATTTAGCACTATTTTTATGAGCTTAGTTATTTAGTTATAGACGTGTATTAAACTACCTTTAATTACTAGCGCAATACATGAAGCTAATTTATTCTTTACGTATCGCCCTTTAAAATTAATTTATGCATCGCACTAGTGTTTAAATGTAAATTTTAATGTTTACAAATGGTTGGTATGATTTTGACATAAATAAGTAAAGAAGTAATGCTTTTAACTACCTTTTAGTTTGGGGTCATTCTATGACCCCCGCGCGTCTTAACGTTAGTTTAGGAAGCGCGCGTTCTGTCGGGTTAAAATGTTTACTTTGTTTGGAGGGATAACTATTCAATAACATTTTTTAAATGTTTACATTACATGTAGTCAGTGGCGCACCCACGATTTTACTCAGGGGGGGGAGGAGGGGATCATTGTCAGAATTTGGGATAAACCGGACCATAAACCATTTTTGAAAATCTGTTTAATTGATTTATTATTACGTTAACAAAAATTCTTTTATTTAAATTACTGTGCCAATGTGGCATATGTATCGTAGAAAAATTAAAATATTTACGTTTGTCGTAAAGATCGAGATTTAGTTTGTCAGTTTCAATATTTATATAGATATCTAAGAAGTTAGCGCGGGTTGCAGTATTATTGGTTTTATTTAACGTAAGGCATTTTGGATATATTTTATAGTGGATGTTGCAAAAATCTGAATCGATTATTAGAATATCATCTATGTATCTGTAAATCTGCAATTTTTTGTTAGAATTGATCACATAGTTATATTCATAAAAAAACAAGAATAAGTTAGCAGCGGTACTGGAATAGTTTTTTTTTTATGAAACGCATCTTTGGACCTCTCATCTCTGGGTGTAGGTGAGTATAATCGTTGCTACGTGCCAACGTCCTGCAGGTATGGGCGGGTGCGTCGTATTGGTGGCATGTTTCACGTCCGTCTAATTTTGTAATTTTTGTGTCAAAGCCTTTTGCGTTATTTCCGTCAAAGTTTCCTTTTTATGTTATTCACCACATTTTTCAATTTATCGCAACTTCGTCGCTTCAATTTATTTACAATACTTCTTTTTACATGCCATTTCTGGGACGCATTCCGAAACCTGTAGGACTATTTTTCTTGGTTTCTTTTGAATACGTTATGCTCCCCGCCCACTGATGAGGAGAGTTATTTGTTTTTGTTTCTTATTTTATGACTTTTAATTTTTGTATTAGCAATTTATACGTTTCGTTAATGTTAGTTTACATGTCCCGGAACTTTCATTTTCTTTTCATTTACATCTATATTTCAATATATATATATATATATATTCCATCCCTCCTACCCCCTCTACATTTTTGAACAAGACAGTCGGGGGTATAGGGTATATTCTAATTTTATATTGCATTAATCTTTTCCGAGCGGATGATGAATTTCCTACAAAGTTTCAAAGGTTTCTATTGGGGAGGAGGGGTGGTATCCCAGACCCGAAGAACCACTAAAATATATATGCAGCTATGAATTGCCTCTGTACGGAGGGGTCTGTAGGGAGGGCCCTACAGACCCTTCGGTACTACTGTGATATAATCCCCCCTTGGCGACATTCGAGCTAGCGCGCCAATTTGTAATGATTTTCGGTTGGCGATATCTTTTCGTTTACCCAGCGCCATTGATGTTGGCTGAGGTAATGTGTGGCAACCCTGATTATGCAATGGGTGTTTTTAGAGTCTGATGGTTGGACCTTTAGAAAGTTCTCTTTAACTAATAGGTAGATTTTTAGTAGTTAATTTCATCATTAAAGTTTGTGGAGATATTTCCTGTTGATAAAGGAAGAATGTAAAGTGTTAAAGTGAATTAATTTAGTTCAATTGTTTTGTATTATTCCGAGATAAATGAATTCATATTAGTTTGTTAAGGCGCCATTTTTCGAATCTGACGGAAACGTGGTTTGTAGTTCGTGCTATCTGAAGTACGAAATTGTTTTGGTTGATAAGTGCATAAGTTTGGTTAATTGTGACTAAAAGCAAAGAAAAATAAAGTGGTAATTTTCGGACCATTTCGTCGTATTGGATTGTAAGTTTGATGCTATTTGGGATTAACATTGAAAAGCCAACTGGTTTGAAGTGAGTTCTTTATTTTTGTTAGTTTATTATCTGCTTATGTTATGTGTTTGTAAGGTTATAAAACAATGAATTTTCAATTGTTCTAAAATATTAGCTGTAGTAATTAGGGGCGTTGCTAGTTTTGATAAAGTGGGTTTCCGTTAGTTTAATGTAAAATGTATTTGAAGTTTTCCGTGCAATTGCGCGATATTTTTACTATGTTTTTCGTTGAATAATGCATGTCATTTTATGTAATGATAATTAATTGCAATAGTCATTATTGTGCATGAAGTGCGTGTTCTTTCAACGAAGTGTTTTTATGGTATTTTTAATGTTGGTTTCCAATAGTTTAAGACAAAATGTACTTGAAGTGATGACCGTTATTAATTTTGTTGTCTAGTTTTTATGCTAGTTTTAGTGTAGGCTTCCAATTGATTGATGTAATATGTGCTTTAATTGATCAATGTTATATATTTTCTAATGGAGTCTCTTATTTTAAAATTCCCACAGCTTTAATAAACATTCGTTTTGCGTTGAATTGCGCGATATTTTAATTATGTTTTTCATTAAAGAGTGCATATCATTTTATTCAATAATGAATCATTGCAGTAGTTATTATTGGGCATAAATTGCGTGTTCTTTTAAGAAAGGGTTTTTATTCAACTTTGAGTGTTTGTAAAGTAAATAATTCTTTTTTTCGAGTAATTACCGATCCGTTAATGTATTGAATTGCTGTTGAAAAATGCTGTACGTGCTTTACATAGTAGCGTTGATATTGTGTCTAAGATATAATTTGCAATTTTTGGTATTTTACTGTTTTTTAGTGATTTTTCTTGACATGTTTGCTATGTGTATGATGTAACATTGTTGGCGATATAATCATCGCCAAGAGTGTTGTATTGTGTTTGAAGTTGGCGACATAAAAATCTTGTTGTTGGCGACGGTTTCTTGGCGCCAACGAAAAAGTCGCCAAGGAGGGGTTATATCACAGTAGTTCCGACCCTTCTAAATGACGGAAGAACCACTAAAATACATGTGCAGCTATGAATTGCCTCTGTACGGAGGGGTCTGTAGGGAGGGGGCCCTACAGACCCTTCTAAATGACGAGTCAGTTTTTGAAATACATGTAAGTTTTTCTCTTCATACTGTTTTCCCCCTAGCGCTGGTGTAGTCTTTTTTTAATTGTGTTGAAGCAATCGGCAATTTAATTTTCCTTTTTATTTTATTAATTCGTTTTTTCCTTTTTTAAGTTTCGTTTTTACTTATTGCAAAGGTTTGGCAGGCCACTAAAATATCTTGGGTAGGCCACGGGTTGAACACCCGTGAACTCAGCCTATAATATTTTTTAAAGTTTTTGGTAAGCATATTATCAGTAATGTTTACATGATAAATATCTGTGATATGATAATGATCATTCTTCAAATAATAGCGATGTTATAGTTACATACAATTTTGAATGAACAACTACATTAATCTGTGTTCTACAGATTGTACTGTCTCTAATTGTACTACATGGCATTAGCTAACATAGTTTATCTGATTAAAAAACTTACTTCTGAAACAAATTAAGTGAGTGATTTCAAAGAATTCTTTATAAGAATTTGTAACTTTTTTTTCTTGGACAATTTATAACCTTGCTTAATGTTCATATTTTTTCAAAAAAGAGGCAGAGTAGAGTTACCAAGGGATAGCTGTTGAAAGGCCAGTTTTAACTGGAATATGTCATTACAGTGTACATTACACATTAAATTGAAAGATGAGACAAATAAGAATTTAGAAATCACAGAAGAAGATTTGGCACCTTTTAAAAAGTGAAAAATGACCTAAGATGACAGGAATGCTACTTTTTAATAATTATTGTCGACATTTATTCTGTAGGGGAGCCAGTTCACGTTTGTGCTCGGTCCCCCACTTATATCAGTCCCTGTTTAAGGTATACTTTTTATGAGGGCATATTCGCCAAGATGTAAGAAAATCAGTAGTGTAGTCCTGGAAAAAAGGGTGGGGGGACGTTGACATCTACCAACATCAAAAAGTGCGGGTACGCCGTTCCCCTGCGTCCCCCCTCGACTACACCACTGAAGAAAATAGCACCACAGAAACTGTGAACCCTTTTTAATGGGCGAAGCAGTTGATGTTTCTTCAATAGTAACGTTGCAGTAAATTTACAATTTAAATCTTTTCTTATGCTATGGGTTTCCATGGTGACTAACATATAACAGAAGCAAATATTTTGACATTTTCTGTCTCCTAGCTTAATTTTTATTATGATACCATAAACAGGTTGTTATTCTTCTTTGCACGGATAGGTTGTTCAAGTACATACAAAAAATTCCTATTATTTTTTTTTTTAGATTTAGAGGGCATTTTGATTAATGTGACAAACATAACGGATTTTCTACCCTAAAGCTTTTGTTGTAACATTCACAGACACAATTCTCTAAAACTAAACAATTTTTTTCTGCATCCCCACTTCAGATTTTTGCGTATTTGACATGCCATAGTGCGTCCGCGGCATTGCTGCTCAATTTAAGTAAAATAAATTGATACACTGAAATTAAACTACTTTACCTACATAAAAACTTTTTTTATACTTAAAGAATTCTGAGTTACGCATTTCCATATATCTGGTAAGCTATGAGACACTTGGATCTTTTTTCAATTAGTATAAAATCAAAGTTAAAGTAGAAAACTGAAAAAAAAGGAAAAAAAAAATTGAATAAAACCAATAACCATTATCTACAAAATAGAAACTGAAGTAAATACTAAAGTACATTTAAAAATTAAAATGAAAAAATTTACTAAAACTTGAAGTGGACAAAACAATATACAAAAAGCTGACATTAGCTATGATCCTGTTGACAACAGAAGCCATCTTTTATACTATGGAATATAGTTGCTTCGATAACATCGGGAAAGTTACTATCTCTAAAAATGTAAGAATCCAAATGAGGAGATGAGATTCAAGTCCCAATATGCGGAATCATACATTGAGAATTAAACTTGTGTTTCAACTATAACAGGAAATTTTCACTCACTTAAAATTTCCTATTTTGAAAAATCATTGACAAGTTTTTGTTCTTAAATCATACTTCTTATATTTGTGTTCCAAAATCATTTCCCTAACTACAATACTATGTAGAATAAATCATAAATTGCCAAATTACAACAGTATTTAAGATTTACTTTGCATTCGGATTCCAACTAGTTTAAAATTTCAATATCAGAATCATCATCACAACTTTTGGAGTTGGCACACAATTTTTCATAGTCTTCAGCATGCTGAATTAGATGTAGTCCTAGTTCATATGATGTAGGAAAGTTTTCATCACATAAAACACAGGAATCAATAGCATCATTTATCTCTGGATTTGAAGGAACTGATTGGTTTAAATGAGTTTTAGAAGAACTCTGCAAAAGTTTGTTTTCAGAATCTTTCTCAGATAGATTTTCAGCTGTGATGCAATGAACTTTAAGTAAGTGCTTCAGAAATCCAGATTTAAAGATAAAATTCTTTTCACAAAATTTGCATACAAAAGTTTCATTCGAATGTATATTCATGTGATTTTTCAAAGAATTTTGTCTTATAAATACTTTTGGGCAAAATGTACAGGGAAAAGAGTTCTCTTTTCCATGTGAATTTTTACTGCTGATGATGCTTCTTTTTGCTTGAAAGTGTTGATCAGGATTGAAAACTGTCTTTGAGTGGAGCAATGAATGTTCAATTAGTTGTTTAGATGATGAACATAATTCATGACAAATACCACATTTGCTTGGTATTTTGTGTGACTGCAATGCAAGATGCACAACGAGACCTCTTTTGGATTTAAAACGTTTCTGACAAAGAGCACAGATGAAAGTTTTAGAATTTCGTTTGTGTTGATGTTCGTCATAATTCTTGTTGGGCCGAGGACGTAATCTCCTTTTTGAGTCCCCATCACGAAGCTCCACATTTGAAGTCTGTTTAAAATTCTTATGCTTCACACTGCATTTAATATCCGCAACATTATTAACATCAGAAAGGGGTTTAATGCTACCAGATGAACGGGAATCAAAACAAAATTTACTTGATACATTCATTTCTTCAAAGACAAATTCAAATGCTTTTAAAATATAGACACACGATTTCAAAATTAAGTTTTCAAAATTTCATCAGACGAACTGGTAGCACATTTATGTCACTCAACAGGAAACAACTATAAATAAAAAGGTTTGTCTGTTTTAAATACTGCACATAACTTCTATTGTTGATTTTATAGACACGATAAAAATTTAGAAACAAAATAAATTTTCAAGTACACACGTAGCGTTAATACTTCAATTGCGCGGGTGTTTTCCAAAGCTGTGTCTATTTACCCGGCGCGATATAATATCTTTTTTGCCGAGTTTTGACGACAGCGCCACGACGACTGCTCTGTTCAATAGTATTTCTGTTATTTAACCGACTTCTATGATAGGTGCGGTAGCGCTAGCGGTAATGTTATTCAACCGATCGCAACTGCATTTGGCATTTTCACTTCTCTTTTCCAAAAGATTACCTATTTTTCTTTTTAAATTCACAGACTGCGTTTTTCTAATGTTTCGTAAGAAGAAGATCAAAATCCCACGGCAATCGCGGCCGCTTTGATTATCAAAAACTAAAAATTGCTTGAAAAAGAAAGAAAAACACAAAAATCAGTTGAAAGTCACGTGGCAAGAACCCCCTGTGTGAATGGTCCAAATTTTGTTCGGCACCACAGCAAAGTGTGTTTTATTGAACGGATTGATCGGTACAATAGACACTGAATTTTCCACAGAAATCGTTGAATTCATTTCAGCTTTTTAAATAAAGAAAACTAACTCCTTTAAAAAACTAAATGAATGAACTAATTTTTCTCATCATAAATAACCGTTTGTGTCTGAGTATATTTAAAGTGCGTACGGTTTTCTCGACCAAGTACAGCGACATATTGTATGATTTAAAAACTGTACAGGATTTGCAAACTGTAAGCTAAAGAAAGAATCCATTACCAACCGTTTCATCGCCGCCGTCGGATCCATGCCCTATAAAAAGGTAAACAAAAGCATGCATGGAAGATAGACTCCAGTGACGTACGCAAGGGGGGGGGGGGGTAGGGGTTTAACCCCCCCCCCCTTGAGCCCTAAATAATAGTGCTTTATTATATACTCGAATTTCTTTTAGTAGTTTCAGAACATTATGCCTCCCCCTCCCCCCTTGAAAAAATTCTGCGTAAGCCACTGATAGACTCCATTTATGGAAGTCCTGAAAACCATGGTGGAAACTGGCTGAAGGATAAAAAAGGGGTTAAATAATAAAAATACTAATTTAGCTTGATATCATGTGAATGTTAACAAATAATGTGACATGAATTCGGAAGATAGTTTCACCTAGCTTCTTAGACCAGAGTTTGACATGGTGGTGACCATAGGTAAGCCTTCGTTCAAAAGCTGCCTATTGCTATTGAAATATAAATATTTACGAACTAAAATATTCTGTAAGTTTACTTGATCGAAGGCACTTAAGTATCAGCTACGTTTCTGGTACTATATAATAATATTTCAGTTCATACTAATAATTATTGGATTAGCAATTTGTTTTTGAACTTATGATTTTCCTGAATCGCTCAAAATTTTCCATTCATTGTCTTGCAGTTCTGACACTAACAAGGTAGATTGATTTGAAATGGTTTCAATGAAATTCAAATTCTGAAAACTAGTAATTCTCATATGGATAGCAAACTGTATCAACTTTCACTTTGCACATAATTTGCAGGAAATTATTTAAGAAATGCGTTGAATATATAGGTACTAAATTATTCTGTGTGTAATGAATACAGGGGTCGTGCTTGAGGAGATTCGGGTCCTGTTTCGGACCCTTCACAAAATTCCAATTAATCAGAATTGACCCTTCTCAAAATTCCAATCAATCAAAATGAGCCCTTTGCAAAACTCCAACCTACCAAGATCGCACGTTTCACAGAATTATTTATTAAATAATATGCAAAAATTAATGTTTTTTTTTTTTTCACTATCAGGGGTCGAACAAGCAATTTTTAACCAGGTCCGTGTTTTGTAAATTTTATAGAGATTTTTGTGAAAAATCAAATAATTTTATGAAAATTGAAAATTTAAACTCATAGTGAAAAAAATGTCATTACTATTTGCCTCTTTTTTAATAAATAACGGTGTAAACGGTACTATTTAGAAACTTGGAATTTTATGAAGAGTTTTTTTATCGAGTTAAATTTTGTGAAGGGTCTGTTTTGGTTCATTTGAATCTTGTTCAGGGGTCTATTTTGATTAATTGGAATTTGGTGAAGGGTCCAGAAACGGACCCGAATTTCCTCTGGCGCAACTGCTGACTTTAAATTTTGAATTTTCATACAATAATTTGGTTTTTCACAAAAAATTTTTAATGTTCGCAAAAACGGGACCCTGTTAAAAATGCATGATCGACTCCTGGAATGACAAAAAGCATAAGACTGTTTCACAAAATTGTACCTACCTTTCACAATTATGCTAGACATGTTACCCTTGATTCGATTACACAAGGTGTCTACAGGTCACGAAAGTACCAAGAAAGTCATGAGTATGGAAACCTGTCACAAATGTCATGACTATTATGAATAGCTCACCCAAATTTTTTTATCCAATGAGTCCTGGTCTTCCCCAGGAGGACATTGGATATCCGATATCCGACAGGTCTTTAAATAAAATAATAAATTAACTTTGTGCTAAGTAAACTCTAATAAAGTAAAATTTCATGTTTAGAAAGCACAAATAAGCATTAAAATGCAGACATATGTTTTGTATTTGGAAACTCTAGGATGATTAAAAACATGTTACAAGTTTCAAACATTAGACCTGGATATCCGACACGTATACCTCATACAGATGACCAGATATTGAGCAGAATCAAAATTTGTTGTATCACAAAAAGATGCCAAAAAAAGCCACAAAATTTTGTTTTGGAAATTCTGTGAAAGAAATAAAATTTTTAAGCAACATCCATGTGACTTTTATACATAGTTTTAGAAGTCGATGCAAAATGAGGATAGATAAAATCTTTTGCAATCATGAATCAATTACAAATATATATATTTTCCCAGAAGTAGCAACAATTCCAATATGAAGTAGCAAATGTGGTAATTAGACTCATAATTTTTCACCAACTTCTAAAACTGTTTTAAGTTTTACTAACTGAAACTGTTTAAAAGTCACAACGATGTTGTTTAGAAAATTTATTTCTTTTTCACTTTTTAGCACAATTTATAATTTGTAGTCGGTTCTATTTTTTTATAAAAATTATTTTATTCTTTTTAGTGTAAATACATTTTCTATAAAAATACTCTATTTTTTCAAAAATCCATATCAAAGGGCAAACCTTCTTTGAATGAATGGCACTAACAACTAATCATTTGTATGAAAAATTGCATTTTAAAGTCTATTTTTGCCTTTTTTTTTTCATTTTTGCCAGTCCTGGCAAAAATACCAACCCCTAAGTGGTCTTTCAGACTTGAATTATGAAGTATGCTCAATATGTGTAGCCTTGAGCAAAGGAGAGTTAAAGAGGAGATGACTCAATTGTTTAAATTCATTAAAGTGGAAAATGTTGATGGGTTACAGTTATGTGCTGAAAGTTGAACCAGAAGTTATTGTTTAAGCTTTTCAAATCTCAGGCTGATCTTGAAATAAAGAAAAATTACTACTTCAATAGGGTTGTAGGCAGATGGATAGTTTACTGGAAGCGACTGTTACTTGCAGTGGAATAAAAACTTTTAAGAAAGCTCTTGATGTTCATTGGAGACTATTAAATTGACTAGGACCAGCCTAGCTGGGCCCTGTTGCTGGCCGTCACTTTTGTATTTATATGTTGCAAAATTATTTTTTCTCATCGTGCTCTAACATACCATTAATAGTTACATGTACTAATAAGATGCAATTGTGAATGGTGTATAAATAATGTATTAAAATCAATGGAAAATCATTTAAACAAGTACTACAGAATGAATGTGGTTGAACTTTTTTTACATGCAGCAAAAGTACCAATCAAATAAAATTATTAAAGAGTGACTAACTGTAAAGGGCTCTAAAATATAATTACAAGGTAACATTTAAAATTTAACAAATTAAAATAGGAAAAATATATAAGTCTCAAGTGGTTTTGCAGGCCACACTAAAGAAAAAAAGCAGCAAGTCAACAACTTTTTGAATGTAATAATAGATCCTTGAATGTGACAATAAATTAATACTATTTAGCTTTTTTTAAATTGGTGTTCAATTAATACTCACATTAAAGTATAGAATTTCGATAATTCACCAACAGCTCTTTATCTTTTCAGAAAATCTGAATTTGAGGCAATAGCCTATATTTTTACAGTAGCATTAGTTAGTTACTTTTCCCATATCTTAGTGATGTCCAAAATGATTCTCCATGGGAAACATAGAATGAATTTTATGAAGAATCAAAAGATATGGGACAAGCAGAAAGAAAGCAAACATTTTAGGACAATTTGGCAAAAGCTCCCAGAGTATATTCTTCAGAATGTGTTTTTTTTTTTTTTTTTTTGAGCTAATAGATGGGAAAAGAACTTTATTTGCCTTAAATTTATTTCAGATATTGTTTTTTCAGACAAGGTCAAACATGCCATTGGTGTATTGAGATGCTGAGATGTGTCAAGTCAAGTATCTTTTAGAACTGAGGATGCAGCATTTATTTTTATGCATCTTGATGGCCCCAAAGCTACTTTTCATTGCCAAAGTTTGCAGACAAGTTTGACAATCAACTTTGTCATAGAACAACTGTTGTTAAATCACTGAAAAGTAGTTGACATCTCTAAACTATTAGTTGACAGGTTTGTAAATTCTATCTCCATGTTTCTATAATAATTTATGGTGAAATTAAATTAATTTTCTCTTTTACATTGTAACTGGCTTACCAAATATCATCTGCATTTCAGCAAAGAAAATCTATATTTTCTAGAAGTGTATATCATTTTCATAAAACTCATATTTATTTGAAGTCTGCCAAATTAAAACAAGCTACTAAAATGCAAACATTTTCCCATTTTCATTAGTATCCTTACTTATATACCAATGTGTAAATTGAAGAGTTCTTGATAAACTTTGGATGCTGAAAACAGTAGTATATTTTTGCTTGAAATCAATATACAGGGTGATTCATAAGGAAGTATACAGTTTCAATGCTATATAAATCGAGAACAATGTAAGACATTATATATTAACCTGTTACATAATTATATGGAATTGTTTTAAGTTTTGCTAGAGACATTCACAGATATCCTATGTATGTCCCCTTAGTCACATGATGAATTGGATGAGCACAGGATTCAAATCTTTTGAGATAAAAAACAATAATAAAAAGGTAAACATACTACTTTTTGATACAACTTACCCAATGGTCACCCATAAGTTTTGACCTATTGCCTTGGGATTTTTACTCTGGGGGTACATAAAGGGAAAGGTATTCATCCTTCCCCTTCCTACTGATGTACTGGAACTGAAACTGCATATCACAGGGTGGACTTGAGTTGATGGTATTGATATTGTAACACAGGTTTGGATGGATTACTAGTTTAATGTTTGATCATGTGACTGAGGGGTCTTTTTATATTTGTATTTAACAATTAGACTAATGCTTTATGATAAATTAATTGCTGGTTATTTAGATTATGCTGAGGAATTGTTACATTATTTTGTTAAGCATTGCAAGACTTAATGGGGAGTAATTTATGGTGTTAAATATGCATTTTCATATACATTTAACTAATGATGTTCATCAGGGACGGACTGGGACCCCTAAAAGGGCGGTGGACCAACTAACCAAAGGGCACACACGCATATACATAGGAACATAGGATGGTATATGCGTGACACATGAGGTTTTAATGCCTCCTTTGGAAAATTTGAACTTCTAATATCAGTCAATCAGTCATAAATTAGCCTGTTTTGCACGAAATGCTTATGCTGCAGCCTTATATAAAAAAAATTTTTAACTGGAAAACAGGGGCGACTTTTCTAATCTAGGCTTAACTGATTAGATAAATACATAATTTTTAATAAACCGACAAGTTAAATAGAAAAATAATTTTAGGATTATATTAAAATACAAGGTTGTTCTTATTTATGTTTGTTCCTTTCTTTTTTCCTTTCTTTTTTTTTAAAGAGGTTTAAATAAAATTATTAAATACAAGAACAAAGGAATCTGCAACGAAAAGAAAAATTCATTACTGCATTGTACCGATTTAAAACACTCGATTTTAATCACCGAACCCTGTAATTCTAATTGTATGAAATTAATATACTATAAATATATATATTAACTTTACTTTTAAGATAGTTGTGATAAAAAAATGTGTTATTTTTTGGTTATCAATATAAATAAATAAAAGTCGAAACAATAGTTAAAATATATTAAAGTTAGATACAGAAGCTTAAACTAAAAATAAGCTAAAATCAGATTTAAACTGAGCCAAATTAGTCTGGTTTGGAGCGAAGTCCAGAATTTGAAGTAAAATGAAAACAAATAAAACTCAAAATAAAGTACCAGAGATCCACCTAAAAAAAGTGCAGAAACGCCTTATCGACCCCACCGTATCCATACTTATGCATTTAAATCTCTCTACATTGAATATTTTTTTCTTAGTTATTACCAATTAAGTGTCGTGTCACTTATTTATTGAAATTTAGGACATTTTTGAAAAATAAATGAATCTGTTTCTACTGTAGTAACTGCATCCCCGTGTTTTATTTTAACTGAATATCGCCCATGTTGGTTTTTAGAGAATTTTTAAATTCCATTTAAATAAAAATTAACTAAGATATGCCAACGAAAATTTAGAGTGGACCTTTTGGCCTTTCCGAGAAGAATACATGACAAATATTTGTATAAAAAAATGAACATTTATTAAACAAATGACAACATGTTAAACGACCTCATAATGTTAAAATACCGATATGTAAAAGAGTCAACATTGAAAAATAGAGATAAAATATTCACCACGTCCTTGAATAAATTCACAATAAAGTCACCGGTGTCCAAGATAAAAAACTAAGTGCCCAAGGTTTCTTTGCTTCTTTTGATTCTGTTAAAGGTGAGCGGAAGAAAAACCAAATTTGGCATCAATTAGACATCCTGATGATATCCTTCGGTGAAATCCTTTCGGGACAGGAACTGGTGGCTCATATGCGTTGACAAAAAAATATCGGCAATTTTAACAATCCCCTTGGTCAATATTCAACCAAGTAAAATAACATTTCATTTAAAACATTTGTAAAGATTAACACACGTCTGCAGAGAGGAATTAACCTCAAATGAAAAAAACAACGGCTTCAACTGAAGCCCAACACGATGTGCAATCACATCGGAGACGTGAGAGGTCGGGGAAGTTGAATGAGAGTAAGCACTGATGCCAGCTGCCGCCTGCCTTATATACGAGTTGCGATCCCCACGCAAGCACGTACGTCACATGTAATTTGCATGGGGAATACGCAACTCAACATCCGGCCGTAAATGGAAATTCTCCTTTCTTCTTTCGGCTTCGGCAGCAAACTGGTAAAAGTAAGACATCTCAACAACATCAATTCGCTTTGCGTGACAAGGCAGAGATGTCCGATGGGAAAACGTGCAGGCAGTGAATAGGTACAAAAGGTGAGCTTTTGATTTCTCCAAGAATTTATATTTAGTTCAACAGCCCATATGCCATTTTATATTTGAATATAGCTCTTATGTTCGCGTCTGTCTACACTGCGTACGTGCTCCCCCCACCCCTGGCCCCGCCTCCGCCCAACATCACAAAATAAAACATGTTATAAGGCCGGAAATGGGGTCAACAAAATTTCATTCACGTTTTCCAATGTTACTTACAAGCAATGATTCCCGAACTGTGCTCCGAGGATCTGAGAGATCTTCACAGGGCGCCATGAAATTTTACAACAAACTTCAAAAATAATTAGAAGTTTGTTCATTATGAAGCTTTAGCAATACTTCGCAGTGCCCTATAATAATAACAAGGGCTATGCAATGCAGGTACACTAGTTGTATTTATTTTCATACGTTATGATTAGTAGAGGTGCCCACCTTTTCAGAGCGTTCATGTACTCCCTACCAAACTACGGAGCCCCTCAAAATCGTCAACCGAACAAATTGGCCAAAAAGTCGACCTCTCTAGTAAAAAAAAATATCAATGGCGCATTCTGCGCCATGACCTCCCCCCCCCCCCCCCCTGGTGAGTACCCCTGTGCCTAGTCAAACTTTTACTTAGGGAAGGGAATCCATATTCCAAAACGGGTGCCTCGACTCGACCCTCGGGATGTGTTCGCGGATCCTCATACAACTATATACCATAACACTTATATTCTCGACTGTCTCCTCACCCCTTCCCCGAGCCTTACCAAAACGTATCCCTGAAGCTATACGTCCTAAAACCTTCACAAATGTGGTTTTGCGTGGGAAAGTCTTTTACCTTTCATTTAAATCTAAAGGCAGATTATTTCATTATATTTCTCTTACTGTAAATTATTAGGGGGGGAAATGTCGCAAAGATTTTTTTTTTGTGGAGGCTAGATGAAAGGGTGCACCGGGACATGTCTCGGTGGGCCAGTCCGCCCCTGATGTTCATAAGTATGGAAATTTAAATAAGATTATTAAGGCTCGACCAATGCATCAGCGTCGATTGTTCAAAAATTTAGCCATTGGCATTGGAGGCTTAAGTTAACTTAAAAAAAACATCAGTCCATCGGCCTTAAAAAACATCTAAGTGCCAATGTTTTCCTCAGGGACAGCTCCCCACAAAAAATGTAGACCTGAACGTTATTTTACCTCTGTAGCAAAATTTCCATACAATAACAAGCAGCGCTGCAGTTAAGAACAGGTTTCTCTTCCACACGGGAACTGGATAGGATATTCCCTATTCTGGGTAGGTTATTGGAGTCAGTTTGCTGTTGCTCTACTTATAAGAGTGCAAGTTAATAAGAATAGACAAGTATCTGGTCTTAAGATTTTTTTCCCCTTCAATAATAATTAAACAATAAACCCCACCTTTATGTTTATAGCAGTATTTGGTACTTTTGGTTTTGAACTAAAAAAAGGGCAGGAGGGGGCGTGCACGGCAACAAGCGCTCAAAACTTGTGGTTGTTATTGCTTCGGTTTTGGATCCCAAACTGTTAATTTAAAGACATCTTCTATTTAGTTTTATAAAATGAACAATTTATGTAAGCTTTATAATTAAAAGTAACTATGGAATCACTCCTGATTTTCTTTTGAAAACCCAGGGAAAAAAAATCCTATGAGAGGGGCAGGGGGGCAATAACTTTGTTACAGGTACAAAACAGCATTTTTTGTTTGCCTGTGATACAACATCTGCATTCTGTCCCATGAATAAAAAATAAATAAAATAAAAGCAGCTGTAGTGCAGGTGTTAGGAAAGGAGAATGTTGGGGGAGGGACGAGACAAGATGATCCCATAGTCATAGATGTGGTTTTTTTTTTTTTTGTTTTTTTGTTTTGTTTTTTGTAAAGATATAAGAAAAAGGGAGTAAGAATACTGTGTAGCCAGTAGGGCATTTTTTTTTATCCCCAAAGAGTTTAATCACTGGGTGGCAAGTGATTATTTTCAGGTTTAATTATTATGTGGACTTTCCCCAATCATGCTATTAATGTTTTTATAGATATATATTATTTAAATCATTCCTTTTTTTTAATACAACTATTTTGACAAACATTCTGTATAATAATAATTTAACTTTGTGCAAGTAAACAGTAATAGAAATATAATTTCACGTTAATTTAAAGCACAAATGAGCATTAAAACGCAGACATATGTTTCGGGATTGCTTGGAAAAATAATAAAATAAAATAATCCCGAAACATATGTCTACGTTTTAATGCTCATTTGTGCTTTAAATTAACGTGAAATTATATTTCTATTACTGAAACATTCTGTATGTTTTAATGGTTTAAAGCAAGTTTTTGCCATTGGTCGATGGAAAAAGAAAATAATAGGCCATCTTGTAGCAATTGGCATTCTCCTATTGGCCAAAAAATGCCTCTGCATGCACAGAAATGCCTTGGCATCAATGCACGTATAAAGGGGAGATAAACCTAAAAGCTCATTCTGGAATCAATCTCTTTCACTATTGCACACATCTGTGGTCTATTTCGTTTACTGCTCCCCTTCTCGTTGACTGGAAGGGGAGTAATGTAGCGATGAGGGTAAGTGCCTCAAATAGCCATCTTTGCCCCTAACCAACGAGCACACTTTTTGGGAAAGCGGCAAAGATTGAGGGTGAATCGAACTCCAAAGATCCTGACTCCGACACTGCACCATCATCCACTTTACTTGCATTTCTGGCAATATTTTATGAAGAAATGCTTTATACTTCTCACAAACAACTACAGCAACGTTGTAAGAGACTTCTGGAAAGTAAAGACCTTTTTTTATATTAAGGAATTCAAAAACACAGCATTTTCTTCATTGTTAAATTTTGGGAATCCAACTCTAAGCTGTCAAGATTTACAATGCATAAAAATTGAAGGGCATTACTGTAAACTTATAATAGATTCGGTTGATAATTGCATCACGCTGATGACTGACAAATTTATTTTGGCTTAAAGTTTGATCAATACAAAAAGTAGTTTTTTTAAAAATAGTTTGTCAGGAATTATTTGAATCTAGTTTATATTGCGGACCGTTATACTGCGGACCTCATCTACTTTGAAAATTTATAATGCTTCATTTCTATCTCTTTTGAATTAGGCATTCTTTTACCTTTTAAAAATTCAAATATAGTTCTGCTTCAGGGTTATGCTGATTGTTATTAAATATAATGCATTGGAACCTTATTAACTTGAGAATGTGGATAGCTCGACTATCCCAGTGATTCAAAGCAATTTTTTTTTCCATCGTTGGTCCAATATTATTTGTATGGGTTTAAAAAAAAACCGATAACTCGATGTATATTGAGATTCGTCTGCTTAAGTAGACAGTTATATCAACTATTTAATCACAATTTATCCTTGTCAATTGCATGACAGTTTGATAGTTCTTTTAAATTTACTTCATTGTTACCTGTTATATCAGTCCTGTATGCTGATTGTTTGAATGCCTCCTTCTACCTTAAGAATTAAGCATAAAACATTCTTCCAGGAAATGTGTGAATGGTGGGTGAAATGTCAACCCAAACACTATACTGTGGAGATTAAGAATGATTGAATACTTACTGTATGATTCGGACAGGAGTATTTCATGACTGCTAAGATTTTCTCAGAGATTATAATTAAAGTGTTCTCAGCTGTAAAAAATGAGATTAAAAACATACACATCATTTCTTATGTACACAGGGCAATGCTGAGAAATCAATAGTAAAATTGACTGGTATTGATGAAATTTTGTTCTCACTACAAAGTGGGGAAGCCAAAGAAGCATGTGGATTTTTTTCGTAAATATACTTTTTTTTTAAATTTCCGTGCGTGTTATGTGGCTATTTTTAACTTTAAAATATAAAAGAATTATTTTTTGTTTGCTGATGCACAATTTCAAAGTGGAGTAGGGGTGAGAGGGGTTATTGTGCTTTTAAAATTGATGATATAGTAGGCAATCGACTGTTATTGGTGAATTTCGGCATTTGAATTATAAAGACACAAAAAAATGAAAGTAATTGTTCTTTTTCCCCAAAGAAAGGGAGAAGATAAATTAAGTTTCTTTAATGTGATATAACAGAAGTTTTGTAATGTATAATTTTGAGTTCATTTTACTTCTTTTTCTCTATTTGCAACTTACTTGCACTAAATTTATTTTAATTGTAAAATTTATTTATTGACTAAGTAACAGTATTCAATAATACAAAAAATTAAATCATTTAGGCTCTTATTAAATGACAGATTTTATCGCACATTATTTAAGAACAATAATAGTTTTGGAAAAATATAAATTTCTGCAGAAAAAGAAAAAAAGTATCCATAGCCTCAACATTTCCATGAATTCTACACCTCTAATCACTGAATTACTCTACAGAGAGCATTTTTTAAAATATAAATTGATCCATTATGTATTTAATCAATTTCCTCTCTTTTAGTGTAATTTTCTGACCATTGGAGGGAGCTCAGTGAAGGACTTGATTCAAAGAGTTCTTGACACGCTTTTGTCAACATCTATCCTTAAAATATTACTGGAAAGGATCTCGAGGCATGAAATTATGGTGATTTTTAAAATGTCATAAACTTATAGTTGAACTTGATCTTAAAATCTAATTAAGTATTTCAGTGTTGTACATTTACATAATATCAAGTATTTTTCATACTTATGTATTAATCAAAGAGTTCTCTGATATATTTTTAACTAAAATAAGTAGGTTTGTTGCATTTGGACATTATATAAACATTAACACATATGGAAATATTAAATACATCCAAATATGCACTTAAAAAAAAATACTTCTATGTGGAATGAACGTTCATGAAAAAAAAAATTGATAAAAGGTCATATTAAACAGTCAACTATTTAAAATGTCCTTGAAAACTCCATGGCACATCCACATTGGCCAAACCCAGTCAGAACAGGAGCATAAAAATTGCAAATCAATTCCTCATTGAAGACCTCGAACATCAGACACGGTAGGAAGAAGTATCCCCCATGTGAGCCTAAACACTGATTTGGAAGAAGTTGCACTTCCCCAGAATGGCACAAAACTGCACTTTGGGAATAATTCCATCTTTGTTGATGTCTGGCACCAAACTATGTCAACAGGGACAATTTCATTAAATGACAAAAGTCACTACATCAATTACTTTGCATAGGATCACTAAACATTTATCAAGCCCTCTTTCCCCCGACTTTTCTTAAGTTGGTAACTTAAAACACAAGGCATTCCGCCATTAGACACCTTCGACCATACTTCACAAAAACTTAAAGTTGGCTATCTTCTCATCGCTTTCGAGCAGCGAGCTAACCAACAACAACAACCACAAAAGTCAAATCACACAGAGAAGAGGAAGAAATAAATCGCCACAAGCAAATGCTGTCGTCTCTTTTATACTTGTTGATCAACAACATGAGCTTCACTTATGCTGCTCCTTTTGGCTTTTGGAACTTCAGCAGCATGAGTGCCGTGTGTGATAGTGGCAACCATATTTGGCTGGGTAGGAGTCAGCAATTCAGCATTTGCTGAACATAATTTTTAGGGCGTGGGGAGGGATAAACATGATAGAAAAAATGGCGGATAATTTGAAAAATACTCTAGATGCACTCTGCCAGATTAAGAAAAGATAATATAAAAACCCATCAAGGATCAGTATCACCAATGTAGGAATTACACTCAAACTTTACTCAGGCATGTGATATTTCCATATTTTGACAGAATTCCGTATTTTTGGCAATTTTAGAAATTAAAAATTCATGTTTCTGCAAAATATCGTAATTTTGGAAGGCTTTTTCTCATTTTGCTTTTTATGAAAATTGTTGAAAGTAGCCTGTCTACATACATATAAATTATGAGTAAAATTTACGCATTTTGTCGATGCCTTGCACTTTCAAGGTTCAATCCCAATTTTTTATGCATTTCAAAATCTGGTTGCATCAGCTTCGGTTAATCTTCCTTGTTATTCTTTACTATCTGATTCTTCCTCGTGGACATCAATAACTTGTAGCTTATCATTATTTTTAATCTTTTTTGTGTTCCAGCTTCTGTAGTAAAGGTCTTGCTCAAATGTCATTTTGTCACACCCACTTGAAAATTCAGTTAAAAATTTAAGGTATTAAATATATATACATTTTTAACCTTTAAGTTTTGATGATCATGTCAAGCTTTTGATTACAAATATTAAACATTAATTAGTAATCTAGCTTAAAAAAAATTTTCTTTTTCTGTTTTTGCATACAATTTAAAATGTTTTGAAATTTTTGATCACTACTCATTATATGTTGTTACAAAATAAGTAAATAACATTTCGTTCTATTTTCATTCAGTTAAAAAACATGTAAAATATATAGCAATTGTTTTTCAAATATCATAAAACAATCATTACATTTGACAAAAAAATTAACCTAATCTTTTTAATTGTGACTCTTCTTGATCATATAATTTCATTATTAAAGTAGTTTAAAATTATATACATATGGGTCATTCCACGTCAAGTGTGCCAGGGGTCCCCACTCGACCCTCTCCAATTTTGATGAAATTTTTATAGCATGTACATATATGCAGGGCTCCCACGGCTGCGCCAATTGCGCAAAACTGCCCCAAAACGATTTTGCTGCTACATGCTGCTACAAAATGCGTTTTTTTTCGGAAAATTTGCGCCAAAAAGCGATTTTTGGGGGAAAAAAATCAAAAAAAATTTTAGATATTATATTTTTTTAACCTTAAAATTGACATCATTCGATACATTTTGCCTTTAGTCAACTAGTTTTTACCTTTGAAGCGGTTCATTAATGAATATTAGCTCTACCCTCTCTTAAGAACATCAAATACAGATGAGAAAATTTAGCAGAATGAGTGATGTATCCCATGCTTGTAGAAGAAACAGTGATACAATTTCTAATATTTTGTAGAATTATATAGAGAAAAATCATTCCTGCTGAACATTTATTTAGTAAGTTTTTCTTGAAATAGATAAAAATGTTTAATTTCATGGAACATAAAAAAAAAAAAAAAAACTTAGCATTTTTCCTCAGTGCACTTTGTTTTCTAATGTTTAGGAAATACTAATCAATGTGAAAAATCAATAACAGAACAAATATTTAAAAGATTGCTGCTCCATTATAACATTTTTAAAAAATTCCTTCAGTTTACTTTCCACGTGCAAGCAAAGGAGCGCATAGTATGTTCGACAATCTTTCTGCATCCCCTACAAAAATCAGATTTTTTTCATTGCAATTATTTATAATGTTTCTTCTTTAAGTAAATAAATAAAATGTATATTTATTTTAAATAAAAACATTGTTTGAAAAAATATATATTTGTTCCCGAAAGTGTTTAGAGGTTGACCTTCAAACGCTGTATAATTAAACATTGAATTTCAGCTTTTTTTCTTTTCTCATTGCTCTTTAAGCTCTGTAATCTATATCATATAACCAGAAGCAAGTCAAAAACTTAAAACATAAATATAAAGAACAAAATCATTAAAAAAAAATCATGTATATCTTAATGAATTGATGATCTTTAGCAAATATGTTAAGCAATATTATTAGAAGAAATAGAAATTTTGTTGTGGATGAACGACTTCATAAAAGTACACTTGCTTAAAGTTTCAATTTTTAAAACTAGATTTGAAAGTTATGAAATTATCACGCATTTCCTCTTTCTTTTAATTCAATTTAGTTTCTTTCGGCATCCAATTGCTGTAACCCTAGGACTCTTGAAATTTAATTGTAACTATTACACAATTTTTCAAAAATGTAAAGATAAATTGTTGGAAAAAAATAAATAAATCATTAGACATTAAATTATCAACATATAATAAGAAATACATTTTGCCTTTCTATTATAGAACTGAAAAATATAATTTGGTTCTTGAATTTTCTTGCTGCAAAATTATGAAACTCAGCAATTTACTTTTAGTGCCATTAATTACTTCCAAAGCATCTAAGTGAGCATTTAGGATTGAAATTTAAAGGAATATTTCTTAATCAGAAAAATAATAAATATTACTGCAGGTAGAAAATAGGATTGACTTCAAATATATTTTTTTATAAAATATGAAATTATATTTAATTCATTCAAAATTTTACTGTTACTATAATCACAATGATTATACCTAAATAAGTACCATTTAAAAAACAAATTTTAATTAATGATAAATAGTTTTAAAAAGTTGAACCTTTCTTATTAGTTAGTTTTTGCTTATTTTCTTGAAAGAATTGTGTTTTACCTATTAAACAATAAAGAGAGAATGCAATGATTTTTGAAAAGAAGAAAATTTTAAGCTTTCTTCCAGCTATTCTTAACTATTAGAAGAAGAAAAAAACAACAAAACATTTTTTTAAATAATCTGTTTCTTGAGAAAAGTATTGAAAAACACCCTTATAAGGGTTATAGGTTTAATTAGTCTTACTTTTTGAATAGGTTATAAATAATTTCTTAAGAAATATAAAAATAATCCAGTTTTTGAAGGATGATGGACGTTTACAATTCCTATCATTTTGAAGACTTGAAACTGCTCTTACCCTTGATGTATGGAAATGACATTGCTTTAAAACAGCCATTTAATATTTGAAAAATAAAGAAAAAAAAAACTCCAAAAATGGTACAAAGTTGATATTTTCGGCTCCTAAACTGATACAAAAGTCGATTTCTTCTGCTCCAAACTGATGCAAAAGTTAAAAATCTTCGGTGCCAAACTGATACAAAAAGGACATTTTACCTGCTCCGAAAGATGCTACAAATTGTGTTAAGGCGGTGGGAGCCCTGTATATGTCTTAGATGGAGCCATGCCAAATTGCAGCTCCATAAGTTGTATAGTTGGGCCACTAGCCATGGTTTTGCAAAGACGCTTTTTTTCATGTCGCAACCAAAATGACTAAATCGTCTACTTTGTGTTCTTATTGATCATGACCTAAGCGGACTAACACTGTGAAACTTGTTGATCCTGCTAAACATTTGGGATATAACAGCCTACTAGTACAACGAAAGGTTCATGTATTTTAGACTTTTCACATTTTGCTGCCAAAGTAGCTCATTTGTGCTGAGGTGGCGTATTTTGACCACACTTTGCCAGCTTGTATCTGTTGATAGAAATATTTTCTGAACTGGATCCTTTCCTCATTTGCACCCTGCCAGCATGTTATAAAGGCGTGCAAGTGGCATTTCGATTGCTCAATTAACTCCCGAGCTATGCCGGTTCAAAATTCATTTAAAAATTTCATGCCTCGATTTTGATTTATTCAGGCATGAAGTCTGTGAATGAAGTTTGAACCGGCATAACTCAGGAGTTAATTGAGCAATCAAAATGCCACTTGCACACCTTTATGACATACCAGCAGGGTGCAAATGAAGAAAGAATCCTGTTCAGAAAATATTTCTATCAACAGATACGAGCTGGCAAAGTGTGGTCAAAATCTTCCACATCGACACAAATGAGCTACTTTGGCAGCAAAATGTGAAAAATCTAAAATACATGAATCTTTCTTTGTACAAGTAGGCTGTTATATCCCAATTGTTTAGCAGGATCACCAAGTTTCAGCCCGGTAGCCCTCTTAGATCATGTATAAGTAAATGAAATAAACTCTATTTTCTGTAATTGGCGAAATTTTCTATATTGTTTTAAACCTCAATACCTGTATAAAACTGCTTTGTCTCAAAAAATCAAAAGACATTTCCTTGAAGAAAAAAGTAAGCTCTTTTTAATGATATAAAGAAAAACCAAATCCCAATTATCCCTTTGAGGTATGGCTCTTTGAAAATGAGTCAAAATTGAGGCGTGAAATTTTTAACTGAATTTTGAACCAGCATAACTCGGCAGTTAATTGAGCAATCAAGATGCCACTTGCACACCTTTATGACATGCCAGCATTGTGCAAATGATGAAAGAATCCAGTTCAGAAAATATTTCTATCGACAGATACAGGGTGGCAAATTGTGGTCGAAATCTGCCACATCGGCACAAATGAGCTACTTTGGCAGCAAAATATGAAAAATCTAAAATAGATTAAGCTTTCGTTGCACCAGCAGGCTGTTATATTCCAAATGTTTAGCACTATCACTAACTTTCAGCCCGGTAGTCCTCTTAGGTCATGTATAAATAAATGAAATAATCTTTATTTTCTGTTATTGGCAATATTTTGTATAGCGTTTTGAACCTCAACATCTGTATAAAACTGCTTTGTCTCAAAAGTTCAGAAGACATATCTTTAAAGAAGAAAGTGAGCTCTTTTTAGTGATATAAAGAAAAACCAAATCCGAGTTATCCCTTTTGAGGTATGGCTCTTTGAAAATGAGCCAAAATTGAGGCGTGAAATTTTTAACTGAATTTTAAACCAGCATAACTCGGCAGTTAATTGAGCAATCAAGATGCCACTTGCACACCTTTATGACATGCCAGCAGGGTGCAAATGATGAAAGAATCCAGTTCAGAAAATATTTCTATCGACAGATACAAGCTGGCAAAGTGTGGTCAAAATCCACCACATCGGCACAAATGAGCTACTTTCGCAGCAAAATGTGAAAAAGCTAAAACACATGAACCTTTTGTTGTACTAGTAGGCTGTTATATCTCAAATGTTTAGCAGGATCACCAAGTTTCACAGAGTTAGCCCACTTAGATCATGATCAATAAGAACACAAAGTAGACGATTTAGTCATTTTGGTTGCGACATGAAAAAAAGCGTCTTTGCAAAACCATGGCTAGTGGCCCAACTAATACAACTTATGGAGCTGCAATTTGGCATGGCTCCATCTAAGACATATATGTACATGCTATAAAAATTTCATCAAAATTGGAGAGGGTCGAGTGGGGACCCCTGGCACACTTGATGTGGAATGACCCATATATATATAAATGAAATATCACCCATTGTGTGCTTAAAGTCATGAGCGTGTTTATTGTGTATTAATAATCTTGTTCTCATTGTTCTTTCTTTATTTATCCTGTGTCAAGCTTATTCTCTCCTTTAAGCATTGCTCTTTTATGCTCTTCATATAATGTTTTGGTACTTTGCAATTCTTTTTTTTCTACTTCACATCTTTTTCATTAATATTTTTAATAGTTGTCAGGCATGAAATATTTATTTCTGTTTAAAAAGTTAATACTCTGGAACATTTCTTTAAAAAATTAATTCTTTATTTTTTTAAAAAATGCAATGGATTTTTATAGATTGTACTCAATTCAGCGTATGAATATAAGTTTTATTGGCATAGATTTTGTTTCCTAAAACTGCAGAGCTGAAATCCTTACAGTAACTACTATATAATAGTATAATGATATGCTATCAGTTCGTTTTGTTCCTCACATGCTTGCCGTAGGGTAAAGGTTAATAAGCTTTTTAAACGTCATGTCGTGATGCTGTGATTTTTCAGCATTTTTTTCCCCACAGGGAGTCACATGTCTGGTAACTGAGTTCAAGAACATTATCCTTAAACCCAACAATCATACATTCAGCTTTTGTGTAGGTATTGTGCGGATTCTCTCAAGAAGAAATATGGCAAGAATTGTGTGCAAAATTCTAGGAAGGGAAACACGAGCCCCTTCAGACTTATTAGGAGATATGAGAATTTTCCGTCTTTCTAATGTTAAATGTGAAGGTGGTAGGATTAGTATATTTAATTTGTACACATTTTGCTTTTTTCTCTTGTAACATCAGCTATGTAAATGAAACAGATTTTGTGTGTGTTTGTGGGTCTACTTCTGACCAGATGAAAAGATAAAAACCAACAAAATTTTGGTTATAGTTACCTTGGGTCAGGTCCTGAGCCTCCTTTGGGGTCCACCTCAAAGTTTTTTCCCAAAATTCAAATTTGTTCTTTTTTTTTCTATTCTTTCCAATTTTAAGCAAATATATCAATTTATTAATTTTAAAGAAATGCACATTTACATGTTTTAGACCATTCGAAAGAATGGGATTTCCTCATCGAGGAATTATACAATATTCAAGGTAGTTTGCGTAACTCCAGTAACGTCGGCTAGTTTTCAATAAATTTATAACATGTGCTGAGCATCACTATCAGTGGCCATATACCAGAAGGGTTCAAAAAATAAATTGATAATATTCTGGGTTTATGCATCTATAATTGAAAAAGTTTGATTGTAGAACTATTATTATTTTAAATAATAAGTTGTCTTTTTTTTTAAATGATTAAATGGAATAATTACAAATTAACGTTGCTTAACTGAAAGTACACATACTGTCAAGATTTTTTGTTCTCAAATCTCTAGACAGTCAAAAAACTTACATTTTCAGAGCCGAACATACTATCAACGTTGTTTCAGCCCTCAATTCTTTTACAGTCAACTCTCCAAAATCCGCACTGCTTGGGACCAAGGATTGTGCGGAGTTTAGAATTTTGTGGATTTTGGGTCATTGATTTGTGTTAAGCATTTTGCAAGGTTATAATGTTGCATTCACCTTTTTACTTATCACTCAAAAAAAAATTTGATAAACCACTAATTGTACAGGCATGAATATATAAAAGAGATTGATAGAAAAGGAAGAAAATTTATAAAAATTAGATTCTATATATATATATGTATATATCAGGGTTCGTACGGTCCTTAGAAAGTCCTTAATGTTCATTTTCACTTTTAAGGCCTTAAAAAGTCCTTATTTTTTATTCCAGGTGCTTAATTTTTTTTGTTAAAATAAGAAGGTACCCATGCGCTCTATTTGTTTTGCTATCTTTTGTATTCTGCACAAGAATCAAACTTCTTTCATTTCAACTACTTAATCGAACCTCAAATTTGGTTTGCTCGGGTCCGGTACTATCGCGGCTTTCGGACAGACCCAAAACAGTGGATTGACAGGACCAAAAATGGCGGATTTACATAAACATCATCTCATTTTTACTACAAATTACAGTGCTTTCTCAACTGGTAGATAATGAAGAATTAACTCTTGTATTTTTACTTTTTTTTTGAAAAGGTATAAGTAAATTGATGTTTAGTTTTTCTGTTTTTATTTGTGAACTTCGAAAATTCGATTTTTTTTGCAAAAGGATCCGATTTTTCAAGCTGATGTACAAGTATTTTTATCTAAAGGGATTGTACTACAAAACAAGAAAATTTTTCAAGAAATTTTTTAAAAAGACATGTATTAATTAATTTACATGAATTTTCATAGCTTATAACGCGAAAATGTAAAAACCTATTTTTCGGAAACTAACATCTAGCACGTGCTTCGCCGAAAATTGCACGCAGCTTTTGAAACTTCTATCTTTTTGCATCCTGTAAATATATCAATTATTTAAAAATTTAACTGTTGTTTTAGTATTTGCAGCTTGTAGTCTGCATGTTTTATTTTTTATTTAAAAAATTGTTCAATTTTTTGAAACTTTATTTTAGTTAAATTTTGGTAGTTACTATTTGAGGTTAATGTACAAAGGTTTAAGCGAATAAGCTCCATTTTTTTTATTTGTATGTTGTTTCCAAAATGAAATATTTTTCTCAAGTTGAAAATGGTTTTTCTGCATTTTTTCAAGCTCTTCTAAATAATTTAAAAAAATTATTTATGGCAGAGATAAAAATTTAAGTAAGCCTAAATTGAGATGCTGGCAACATAAGTTAAGTAGAGGAAAAAAATTCTAAATTAAACACAAATTCTCAAGACAAAGTGCAGCGTTTTCTTTACGAATTTTTTTTATTTAAATTGTTATTCATTTAACTTGTATTTTATAGCGCTAACCATTTTTGATAATTTTTCATATCATGATAATTTGCTTATATTTGATTAATACTTGTGTTGTGAGCTTCTTATTACTAGCTCCAATAATTATTTAACTCCCTGACTGTATTGGACATTAGAAAAGCAACTAGTCAAAGAGAGCTCCATAAAAGTGAGTGTTGTGTTCCTAATAAAAATACGATGTTAAATCAATTTCCTCTTTCAATAATGCTTCCTTTTGAAATAAACATAACAGTTTGTATACTTCGAAAAATTTGTGAGGTCCTTAAATTTTTTTGTAGTCCTTAAAAAGTCCTTATTTTTGGTTTTGCCAAAAGCTTACGAACCCTGTATATGGATATGTGAACTTTAAATGATTTTTTTTATTCTACTACTTTGTAAAAAGGCAGATTGGTGGTCGCCACTCGTCAACTGGCTACCAAAAAAATTTTAATGGTGACGAAGAATTTCATTGCCGATCGCCACGTTGGCGCCCAAACTTGTCTCCATTAATTAGATCAAGGAGAAAGAATATTTGCACTACAAAATCGATGCAAATGTAAAATTTATTCTAAAAAATAGCTTAATATTTTTGCTGAATACGATTTGAATTGTGTACTAATAAAAAAATAATAAGAAATATCGCAAACCGAAAACAGATGCAAAAAGATTGATGTCTAATTACGGCAAAACGCTAATATGACGCATGGCACATGGCCATAAAAAAAACATAAAAATAAGCTAAAAATCCAGTTTTCAATGTATAAAAGGCTGATGTGAGTTATTGTAAACATTTCAAGTTAAAAAAATGCTTTTAGCTTCGAAAATTTAAGGAATTTCTAGTTTTTTTAACCAAGTTTCAATGTTTACATCGGATATCTTACACGGATTTTGGATCCGTGTACTTGAGAGAGTTGACTGTATAATAAATGTAGCATATTCGGCACAAAATTCTGCTTTGGGTCTTGGGACAAAAATAATTTATAACTGTTTTATATCTAATTTACACACAATGCTTGGAATTTTTCTGAATGGGAATAAAAATTTCTATGTGTTAATTGTATGTGTATTTAATGTTTGTATGCATTAGTTAATTAATAATATTGAAATGGTCATTTTTTAAATAGGTGTACTGAGGATCCAATTTCTCCTACAGCAATTGAGGTAAAAGTACAAAGTATTCATCAAACCATGGTTCTTGCATGTAAAGGAGGCAGAAATGCTGAATTCTTTAAGCATGTAAACATTTAGAGAAAATAAAATTTCTTTTTTTTATTACCATTCTTGTGTTTCATGTTTCAAAATATACATGTTGATAAATATATACAGATTTATTGGCACTTATACTTCATTTAATTTTGGGTTGAATTATTCAAATTTTGTCAGTTTGTTCTACTAGTAATAGTGATGATGCAGATGAAGCAGTATTTGATGGTGTGCCTGTAGATACAAGGAAAGACAAGTATATTGTTTTCCCAAAAAATGAAAATTAAGTTAATGAGGCATATCATTTTTTTTTTAAAAATGAAGAGTATTTTAGTAGACATCTAATCAGACTCATCTCTAAAGGTTAAACAAAATCTCAGAGCGAAATTGACAAATGTTCCAGTTTCAAAATGTTGCTTGAGCAAACAAATTGGCTCCTTTTTCCAGCTAAACAGTTGCCTTTTAGGTAATTTAGAATGCAATATTTAATTCCTAACTTTTGAAAGCTAAACTAAAAAAGCTACACTGATTCCAATATTTCTTTCGGTAAGTCTTATAGCCTTTTGTTTAATGTTCGTTTTATCCCACCTGTCCCTCTCCCCTTAACAGAATGATATGCAATTTTTTGCAACAGCTGTGATAAATATATAATCTCTAATTGAGTGATACATACTTCCCCCTTCAAAAGCATTCTGGGGATGGGGGGGAGGGGCAGGACATTTCCTTCTCAAAAGTCTCAGGCTTCTTATGGTTTATTTTAAGCAATTCAGTAACTTTTGTGTGCTAGGAGATGGATTTGATTACACACGTACAAATAGCATTTCATTTTCTTTCCAAGAGCACCCCCCCTTCTTGCATTTCTTAACAAAAGGTTCTCGGAAAGTTCAACCCATAACTCGAGCAGATGTCCTCCAAGTATTAAACTTAGTTGTTTTCCGTTCAGAAGCATTGGATGTAAAGTGGCCAACCTTCTAGGGGGCATGGGGGATACTTTGTATTGGGTCCCACAATTCAGTTGGGCCCCAACATGACCAAGAACTACTTTTCATTTATTTTTAAAAAGTATTTTTCGAAGACGCATAGGATAATAGTTATAAATGTAATCCCTCCCCCTCAAACTGTGGGGCAGAGGGGGTATTACTTTGCTAGCTTATCTTTGAGCAAGTGCTGAGCACTCTTATATCAAATTAACGATAATAAAGAATCATCTTTCGTCTGGGGTATAGGTGTACAGAATGCTTAAATATTACATTAAGCATCGAAAAAGAAATTGCAAAAAATTGAGTTTTCTAAGTTAAAGTATTAGCAAAAATAAAATCACATTAATTAAAGATGCATTTTTGTTTTTTTCTCAAAAAGAATTAGGGCCCCAAAGGGACTGTCCATAAATGATGTCATGTTTTTTCCCTGTAGATTTCACCCCCTCCGTTGTCACAAAATGTCACTTCCACATACCCCCCTCCCCCATTTGTCACATGCTACGCTATGTTGCATAAGCGTGATGTTGCACTTCTTGTTACCCCTCCCCTCGTCACAACTTTTTCGAATCCCCTCCCCTCTCGAAGTGTGACATTCATGAATGATCCCAAATGGTATCTTGCACCCTTTGGCCCCTCTGGCTGTTGATGTACATTTTAAAATAACAATCTAGAAACAGTTGAATATTTGAGCTCTTTTATAAGTATCTTGCATCAATTCTTTCTTTATAAATTTTGTATACAGTTATTGCAATAAGTTTTTTTTTTTAAGTAAAGGAATTAATTGAAGATTAACTATTTCTTTCAAACCACTTTTATTTTCAGCTTACTTTAGCACTACACTGAAACAGACTAACCAAGAGCTAAAAGAGATGGATTTTTCTCGAATGTATGGTCACCCTGCTATAAGGTTAATTTTGTAGTTCTTAGGAGTGACCTTAAAACATGATTTGTTTACATGTGGTTTTAAAGTATTTTAACAGCTGAGTGAATATAGTAGTGGCATCTCAAGTTTGGCCAGAAAAGTTTCATTACAACTTTTATCCTCTTTACAACTTTGAAATCCATGATAATATATAAATAAACTACCTCATTAAGATAAAAATATAAAGTATATCTGTCCCATGTCAGCTGGTTCTTATGTACAATTTAACATTGGGTGTGAATTTTAACATTCAATTTTTCTTTTAACTGAAATCAATAGTTACTAAGTAAATTGAGATAACTAATTTTAAACAGAATGGCCTGAACAGTGCAGTTGCTTTAAAAAAAAACAATTGAACAAAATGCATGCTGTAAAGATAATTCATTAAAGCAAAAAAAAAAAAAAAAATTTACATAACATTTACAAATTTGAAACTCTTAGCAACATATTCTTAAGCCAATTAATACAATCAATGACCAATACCAATTATTGAATTAAATATACATTCTATATATTTATAGATATTTACAAAGATTAGATTAGAAATATTAGATTTTTACAATAATTTTATTTCAGCTTTATTTATATTTAACTATTCAGCACTTTTAAGTCATGCATTTTTTTTTTCTTTTGATTATTCAATAATATCAACCTAAGTTATACTGCATCATCCAGAGTATGACAAGAAATTAATTACGCAAGTTAACAATTTCTAACAAATGGAAGGACTCAAAATTCTGGATAAAACATGAAAGTAAATTTATTATTACTGACGTGAAAAATTTAATAACAATAATAATGAACTTTTAACTATTTCATAAATTTCCCAATTCTAATCATTACCCCTAAAACCTTTGGAAGCTTGTAAATTTTATGTTGCTCAAAGACCTGTCATTTGGGCGATCAACTGCTTCCCCCCCCCCAACTTTTATAAATACTATGTATTTAGACCCCTTTTTAAATACATATTGTATATACCCTTTGTCCCTCCCTCTCGGAAAATTTTGAAATGACGGGCCTGGTTTTCTCAGAAAATTACTGTGAAGAACTTGACAATCTGATTCAAGCAAAAAAAAGGTATAAAGTTTCACTTTGTTCTTTGTATTTTGCGACGTAAAAAGTAATATTTGTGAAAGATGGAAAAAGAAAAGAGGGTCTTTCTGAAGTGACAATATCAATTACACATTGATACAGTCAAACCCCGTAATAACAAACCCTCAATGGACCGACTTCAGAGATTGCTATAACCGAGGGTTCGTTAAATCCGATTTTGCAAAAAAAAGGTGTTTATTGTCTAAGATACTTCTATATAAATACCATATTTCTAACAATAATCAGGAGAGAGGAGTAAATTATTAACTTTAAATATGGTCTAATAATAAACAAATTTTTAAAATTTACCTTATTATTTATCCATAGTATGAAGAAAATATTATTGGCTGTAAACTTTTGGATTTTATATACACCATTGTAACAGAGTGTTTGACTCGACTAGAACAGAAATGACAAGGAATGTTGATGAGACAAACCGTATAAAGGAATTAAAATTTTGAATTACTATAGCCGATTTTCTAACGTTTGGTGATCATTATAAACGTTTGGAAATGCATTAATGATGTACGGTTTCGGTTGGGACCATTTGGAAGGGTTCCTTACAACCGGGGGCTTGTTATATCCCTAGTTCGACTGCAGTACTAACATAATTCAGCTAATTAAAGATAGTAAATGCAGTCAACCTTCTAACAATCTAATTCACTTTTAAAAAAAAAGAAAATACTTTAAAAATGAAAATTAAAGTATTCTTTTTAAAAATAATTGAGTTGATTAAAATTATGATTTTAATCAATTTATCTGCTTCCATATCTTGAATCAGGATTGGGGTTTTGAATGTCCAAAACTGGCTTTGAAGAGACAGGTGGTTTTTAAAACTGTCCAAAAGTATCTTAAACTATCCAGTTGTATGTTAACGCTAAAGGAGTCTAATCTTTAATCTAATTAATTTATATTGCAAAATCAGTTATGAATTAATTAATTGTAATTAATAAGTATTTGATGGTAAAACAAATATATCTTACATACTAAACTGGTCATGTGCTATAATTTCATGTGTAAACTATAAGGACCAAATAAACCAGAATATTGATTTTTTCCCTTTCAAGTTATTAAAATTTATTCTTAACATGTGATCAAGTGACACTTCTAAGAGAAGAAAAACTACATCAAAGCTTTAGAAGAATCACCATCATATATACCGTAATATTACAAAAATACGTACCCTTGTTTATCAAAATCTAACCATCACATTTCAGATTGGGGGTGGGTTATAATAAAAATTTTTGAAAAAAAATTGTGTTTGCACAGAAAGTAAATACACTAGGTATCAACTAGTTAATTAAAAAAATATATATATATATATATAACAAGAGAAAAAATAAACAAACAAAAATCTGTCTCATAGTAGAGTGCACGGGGGAGAGGGGCTATCTGCTATTGAAGAAAGGATTTAGCACTTAGGCTAGCAGCAACCCGTATACTCATTTAAATTTAATACAGTATCAAACCCAAAATTGGCTTGCTCAGGACCAATGCTATGACATATTAGCCGGTTAAGGTATGGTTTTTTGAGTTATTTTTCAAAACAAACGACAATAATATAGACAAGCTTTAAAAAATGGATCAAATTTGAAAAAAAAAGTCTTATATTGTCCTATATTTTAAAAATATAGTGGACATCAAGAACCCCGATTGTTAGGAAAATAAATCCTCGCAAGTTACAATGAAAATTTTCTTAACATTCACAATTTCATGCATTTTAGTACAGTCAACTGTCTAAAATCCGCGTAAGATTTCAGATGTAAACAGCGAAACTTAGTTTTAAAACCTAGTTAAAAAACTAGACATTTCTTAAATTTTCAAAGCTAAAAGCATTTTTTTAACTTGAAATGTTCACAATAACTCACATCTGCCTTTTATATGATGAAAAAGCTGTACTTTTAGCTTATTTTTATGTTTTTTTTTTTTTGAAAACAACGTGTCATGCACAACATTAGCGTTTTGCTGTAATTGGACATCAATATTTTTGCATCTGTTTTTGGTTTGCGATATTTCTTATTATTTTTTCATTAGTACACATTTCAAACCACATTAAGCAAAAATATTAAGGTATTTTTTCGTATAAACTTTGTATTTCTATCGATTTTATGGTGCAAATGTTCTTCCTTCTTGATTTAGTTAATTTCGAAAATTTTGATCGCCAACGTGACGATCGGCAATGGCATGTTTGGTCACCATTTTAAAATATTTTGGCAGCCAGTAATGACCACCAATCTGCACATTTACAAAGTAGTTGAATAAATAAAATTTCATTTAAAATTCACACAACCAAAATATATATATTACATTCAATTTTTAAATTTTCTTACTTTTCTATCACTCTCTTTTCATGCCTGTATAATTAGTGGTTTATCAAAACATTTTTTAAGTAATAAGTAAAAAGGTGAATGCAACATTATAACCTCGCAAAATGCGTACACAGATGAATGATCCGAAATCCGCACAAGCCTTGGTCCCAAGCAGTGCGGATTTCGGAGAGTCGACTGTAATCATAATTGATGTTATACATTGATATAATATACTACTATTTATTTATTGGCAAAGGGTTCTCAACATTATAAAAGGGACAATACACGAATGTTGAAAGTTTGGGAAACACTTTTTGGAGTAAAGAAGAACAAAAATGCAGGGAATATTATAAAATAAAACAACACAGCATAAGAGCAACTTCTATCTTATTTATTGTAAGCAAATAAGAATGAAAACAATGCATAATTTAGGAACTAGCTTTTAAAAAGAAATGAAAAACACTGAATCACTCAGTGTTGGAGTAACAATATGTCTTTGCGGCTTAAATGTATGTCCAAGTAGTTTTATTTAGTCATAAGCTAATAGAATGTCTTTGAAGGGTGGTACAACCATTACTCAGGGCCCATGCTAAACATTCGCCACCGTGACAAATGCAACAAAATTGCAAATTCGGCAAAATAAATTTTGACTTGGCCAAAGTATTCATGAACAGAATATTTGCAAAAAGTATCATTTGGTAAAAATATATAAGTAAGCAATTGCATTCATTAAAATTTTTTGAAGCAAGTCTTAGGCTAAAACGTTTGAAATTTGGCAAATTTTCCCCTGAGTAACAATTTGAAATCATTAGCACGGGCCCTGGCTATTCCTGATAAATTTTTAAGAAATAGAAAATTTATCCTAAAGCATGTGTCACTAAGTGTAATTGCAATTCATGAATTCCGTCAAAAGATTTATCACATATTTCACAAGTACTTGACGTGCTTGTATGGTCATTAGTTTCTTTTCTAATTACATGAACATCATTAATGTGAAGGTTTAAATTATGATTAGATGAAAATTCCTCTGTACAGATGGTACATCTATAAATTTTTGGTTTATGGCTTCGCATGTGATTTTTTAAAGATTGTGCCCTGCAAAATTTTTTACCACATATTGCACAAATACAATCCTCTTTTGAATGAGAAGATTGATGATCATCAAGCAATTGCTGGGAAGTGAAATATTTCTGACACAAATTACAGGAGAAAGATTTTCCCTTCTGAATGAACATTTAAATGACGATCAAGATCACGCAGTCCGGTAAACTTTCGATCACAAACATTACATTTAAAAGCCTTTTCCTTCATATGCAAAATGAGATGTCTCTTTAATGTTTTATCTGCCATGAAATGCTGATGACAAAACTGACATTCAAATGGTGTTTCACCAGTATGTATCCTGTAATGCGTTTTAAGAGATGCTTTGTTTTTGAAATACTTTTGGCACAAGACGCATAGATAAGATTCTCTTTCTGAATGCATCCATTTGTTGTGTGAACTTAGTGAACCTTTATCATAAAAACGTTTCTCACAAACATCACAAGAGAAGGGTCTAATGCCGCTATGAATGCGCAAATGATTTTGTAGATGACAGCGTCGCGTGAAGCGTTTAGAACACAATTCGCACTCATGAGGTCTTTCTCCTTTATGAACTAAAATATGATGCATGAGATTATGCTTGTATTTAAAAGTTGCATTGCAAAATTCACATACGTGAGGTCGATCGTTACTGTGTGTAATGTAGTGCGTTTTAAGATTCCCTTTTGAACTAAAGCTTTTTTGACAGTAACTGCATACATGCGAACTTTCAGAACTCTGATTGCACTTTAAACAATTGGTCGCTTGTAATAAATAAATCGGCATTCACTTCCTCAGATTCTTGGTTTTGAAATGTTCTATGTCCAGATTCATTTTGCTCGGTCATTATTGTAAAAATATTTATTTTTAAAAATTTAAGACTCACAACAGAAGCAATCAAAATGCATTTATCATCCTTAAAATCCAGCGTTTTTTCTTCTTATACTTTAAGTAGACAAAACTTCACTTGTCAACAATTCCATCAAAAAATTATCTTCATGCATTGCATAAACACTGAGCAAATAGGAAGGTAAAGAGCGCGAACATTCAAGGAAAGAAAAGCGCCAAAAGGAAATCACACATGGTTGCTTGTTGCAAGATAGACTAGAAAGAATAGCCAGACCACTTTGCCGTGGTTGGCGACCTAAAATGTTATTCAGAAATTAATAACATAGGGTACTTTTAACATTTTTCAAGCAACTAGAATAAATGTTAACGAAAATTTTAAAAAGTTTTATTTTTTTTAATTTTATAAACCAATAGAATACTGGATCAATCCATATATCCCAATACATTTCGTGGGATGAGTGTGCTCGACATTTTTTTATTTCTCCCGATACTCTCATACTCACATCCCTAATATAGCTACATATGAAACATGTTCAAAACAATTTATGTTCTTCCACTAAGGATCTTGGATTTTTTAGAGGTCATCAAATGTGGTTATCTGTTGTGCTTTTTTTTGTTAAATATTAGACTACATTTTGGTGCAAATACATATTTAATCATGAATTAAATTTATGGCTGCTTTTCATATTGCAATTAAAGTACAGAAACAATAAAAATTGTTTTGAATAGCTTTCATATGTAACTATAATGGGAGCATTTAATATATATAGAGTATGCAGAGAAACAAAAATAGTCGGGGCATACATTTTTTATAAAAAATCCCATGAAAAACTATGGATTCACCCTATTCAAAGTTAAAACTCAAATCAAGCAAAAAATGAGAATTACAGTTTCTGAATACTTTTCTAGACAATAAACACATTTGTGTATAATTTTTTGGTGTAATTTAAAAATGCTTTGTAATTCTAAACCCAGCATAAATTATTATACTTCATTGCAATGTTTATAAAAAGCATATTTTCCCTCAACAATGTTTAAGAAAATTTTCTAAGCAGAATTTACACATTTATTAGCTAAGATTTTTTATGTTAGTCACGTAATGCACTAAGCATATTACAATCATGCATAAAAAAAATAAAATTTTTACAAATGCATAGTTGTAAAAAAAGTTGGAACACACATACATCAGTCTATCTACATATTACAGTAGGGGGTATTCCAATGTAATTGATTTTTTCATCTCAAAGGAGATAGAAGAAAAACTTATGCTGACTATCTTATACTATAATAAAATTTTATAAAATTATCTGCACATAAAAAATTTCATTTAAATTAAGTCAAATAATACATTGTAGAAGAAAAACTTATGCTATCTTATACTTTGATAAAATGTTATAAAATTATTACCACATAAAAATTTCATTTTAAAATTGAGATAACAGGCCAGAACAATAATTGAAAAAATAAAGAATATGATAATGCCGAGTGGTGTCACCAAAGTTGATAAAAATTGTTCAATGAGAAATTCTTTAAATTCAACATAACAATTAGTTTTTAACGCTTTGCTTTCAGTCCTTTTTTTTTTTGGTCAATATATATCACATTGTTTTGAAATTTATGTGCTAAAAGACATTTATTACTGTAAAAAATCTTTTAGGAATAATTGTTTTTAAAAAAAAATACCAGCATGGAATAATTGTCTCATTCTTGACGGCTCTCCCAGTTTCTAGTTGGGTCTAAAAGAATTCCATTCCAGTGTTATGAATGACATATATTTTTAAAATTCAATAGTATGCATAGAAGTAAATTTATTCTACAGTGTGGGTAATTAAATGCAGCCCAAGCTCATAAGTTTGATCAAATGTTTTATCACATATTACGCATGCATTTGAGTCACCCTTTGGTTCAAAGACAAGAGATGTATTTCTTTTTACAAGAATTTCCTGTACATTTTTATGATGTTTATTCATATGCTTACTAAGATGTTTATGTAAAGAAAATACTTTATCACAAAGTGTACATAAATATTCCTTTTTCCCTGTATGATGATAAATATGATCCTTCAAGGTAGTTTCTTTCTTAAATTTTTTATTACATATATAACAGACATAACACTTCTTCATATGTTGATGAAATTGACTTTCATCAGAAAACTTCTTAGAGCAGCCCAAGCATATATACTTATATCGATTATGCCAACCCAAATGACTCTTTAAATGTGGTTCTGTTTTAAATTTTTTATTGCAGATAGTGCAAATGTTACGATTCTCCTTCTCATGCGAATCTTGATGTTTCTGAAACTTTGCTTCAGAGGTGAATTGCTTTGCACATAAATTGCAGGTATATGTATGAACAATAAAGTGTTTATCAAGATCTTCTTTGCTCGTAAAAGTTTGCTCACAACAGCTACATTTGAATATTTGCTCTCTTGAATGCGCCAATACATGTCTTGCCATCTCTCTTCTTGCCTTGAAACGTTTCTGACATATTGAACAATCGAAAGGCATCTCACCTGTGTGAATCCGATAATGTACCTTAAGTGTAGCTTTGCTAGCAAACTTTCTTTTGCATACAAGACAAAAATGTGACGTCTTTTCGGAATGGCTACTTCTACTGTGATTCCGCAGACCGGCTTTGTCAAAAAAATTTTTGCCACAAATTTCACAACCGAAACACTTATTACCAGAGTGCCTTTTCTTATGATTTTGTAAGTGGCAAAGTCTCCGAAAAGTTTTTGAACAAATATCGCATTTGTGAGGCCTTTCTCCAGTGTGAACAAGAACATGATGGGCAAGATTATGTTTGTACTTAAAAGTTGCATCACAAAATTCACACTTGTGAGGTCGATCATCACTATGAGTTATATAATGATTTTTAAGATTGCCTTTAGAGCTGAACTGTTTTTGACAAATGTTGCATCCAAATGTTCTCGATTGCTTCTTACGCTTCGATGGTTTATATTCCGGAATAAAATTGCAATCTTCAGCATCAGACGCTTGTTCCTGCTCTTCAGAGATGATTGCTGTTTCATCAGCATCAGACGCTTGTTCCTGCTCTTCAGAGATGATTGCTGTTTCTTCAGCATCAGACGCTTGTTCCTGCTCTTCAGAGATGATTGCTGTTTCTTCAATCAGTTCCATCTTTTTTAATTTAATATATTCGTAGATATAATATCAACAAAAACTGCGCATTAGGATCACATTAATTTTTGTAATGATTTGCAAAAAGTATCATGGTGACAACGAAATTGCAGCTAACATAAAAACACAATTCGTAAAATCATATAAAAGGTCCTTAGCGTAGAACAACAAGTAACTTTGCAGTTATATATGAAACGAAAGACATTTTATATAAAATAACATTTGTAATTGAATATTGAAACTGTGATCGACCAACATTGCAACCACGTGAAAAAACAATAACACATAAACCACATTTCGTAAAGAAAGCTCAGTAAACAGCGCAAGTATTCCTGGCGAGAATGGGTTTATTGACAGAAATTAGTTTTCCACTGTCTCATATTGTTTGGCACTTGGCAGCGGCTAGCAATTATTATTATAATTTCTTTCTTTTTTTTTCTTTCAATGGCAGCGCATAAAGAAATTTTCTTTGTATATAGAGAAACGTAACCATTGAGGCTGCTATGTGAATTTAAGGAAATGTGCCTGAAGCGTGATGCGCTATTCCATCGATAAAATTCTTCGCAAAATACGCTTATAGGCCAAATGTGACAAACGTGTTACTTTTTTCTAACCAATGAACATTATCTGCCCTAGGTGTTGCCATTTATACTTTCAGCAAAGCAAAACATTAAGTTACTGCATTAATGGACAGTTTTAAGTTGCTAAGTAATAAAGTCAAGAAATATGCATAGTTAAACTTATGCATAGTTAAACTTATGCATATTTCTTGACTTTCATTATTATTTTTCATTCAGTTTACATGGAGTGACAATATATCCTTGAAATTTGCGGACAGTCCCCAAATTTACATTTTTAATGCCTTGTCCTCAAAAACACTTTACCTCCTTGTGGACGCCAAAAGTTTCCAGAATTAAACTTATCTATTTCCTCTCCAAATCGCTTATAGATTTGCAATGTTGAACTTTTACACAGTATTTTGTAAAATTTTAGATTATATTATAGCATTTACCAAATTATTGTCTTATTAGTATTACAATTTATAACTGGCATTGAGGGGCCTCAGTGGCTGAGCGGTTAAATCGACTGGCTCCGGTGCCTCCCTGCGCGAGAGAAAGAGGCATGGGTTCGATTCCCACCTTGCCTGGGTGTATTTCCTTCTTTGTATATTAAAATCTGTTGTGCTGTCTTGTTCTATCTGTCATATTAGACGAGAGTTTGAAGCATATCCTTGAGAATAGCAAATAAACTCGAATATTTATGTGACCTGAAATGGTCGTAAAACAAACAAACAAACAAACTGGCATTGAACTAACAAATATGCACAAATGTCAAATTATGTAGAAATATTTTTGGATACCTTTTGAAACAAATGACATGAACTTTTCATTACAGTGGTATAGGTTTGCTTTGTATCCAAAGATTAAGTCTTAATAATTTACAACTATCTCTTAAATCTTAATAATTTACAACTACCCCTTAAATCTTGATGAGTTACAACTACTTCTACGACGCGTTTTCGAAAGTTATCACCAAATGAATGGAAAAGACACAGCATATTAAAAAAGAATGAGAGAGATGAAGTGCAACGTCAAAGTTATACAGGTACCGAAAGAATGTACAAAATCTGTGTTGATATCAAATACACAACATCAAAAGTTGTAACTCCATTCAGTCTTTATTACAAATTAGCATACAAAAAACACATAAAACAAAAACATCAACGAGCTTTATAAGTTTTTTAGTTAATGGTCCCACCACCACCAACCCAGCATGCTTACAACGGACCCCACCAACCTTAACTTTTACAAACATTGATATGAACATGTGAAAAATGTACAACGAAAGTATGCAACTGTCGGATAGTCACACAATCACCTTCAGAAAATGACTCATCAGGTGCAGTAAATGAAAAATATATTGAAAATATGATTTTTTTTTCTTGCTTAGTGTCTTTTTGAAAGTAAATGATACATATTCACATTAAAACAAAGTTTACTAAGCAATTTTACTTGCACCCTCAGTTAGCGAGTTTTCGCTTTCTCAAAACCGATGATAATTCATTTTACTTTCTCAAACAAAGTTTATATTTGAAAGTATTTGAAATTATATTATTATTATACGAGAACAACGCAGGAATAATACTGCAGTAGAAAAAAAAAACACACACACTTTAGTTGCACAGTTCATCAAAAATAAAAAATATATCCCAAGTTTTAACTGTGAACTTTTTTTAAGTTCAATATATTCAACACATATTTATTAATTTTTTTGGTAAATGAGTCATTCCAAAAACCAAAGTTCTTTTTAAGCATGGAAACAGAAAAAAAAAGAATATCTTGAAACAAAAATATGTTTGAAGGGGTTGTATACATATTCAAGAACATAATTCGCATATTAGCAACACACTTTTTTTTTTTTTTTAAATATTGATCACAACACTCAGAGGTAAACACTTAGACTAAAAAACGTCTCTTGTGTTACCATATTTTAAAATATCTTTTCATTCTTTCTCATCAAAATAACGGAATCTTTTTATGATGCTAAGATTTTGATAAAATGCTCTTTTACACTGCCTCATAATTTGTTGTTAGTGGCTATTTTGCGTCTTATACTATGTCCCCTGTGTTATCTTTATTGCATTCTGGCAGTGTAAAACTTGTAAAACTCTAATTGAGTAAAAAGTACATTATAATAATATTATAGTGATAGTTACTTATACATGTTAGATATTGCATTTTTATCAATTTTATTTTCCAATAAAGTTTTTTTTTAAATATTTTGCCCAGATTGGGTGAACATATCAGTAACACAGGAGACGTACAGTAAAAAAGGAGACACCAAAGTATGAAAGAGGACATGCATTTAGGACAAAGAATGCAACAATCTTGGGATAGATCTCAATTGAGAATTTATTTCTGGAAAAATCGATAGGTAATTGGAGAAACATCATAAAGTATCAAAGAAAAAAATTTCAGGTTCTTAATTTGTAATAATACTAAAATTAAATGTTCATACATACATTAAAGTTGAAATAAAAACTAAACTCTGCATATTCCTTAAGTCCTAATAGTATGCCTTGTTTTTCTTTTAATATTTAGCGTTAACATTCTAAAACAATAATTAAGTTCCCAGCGCTACTATATTGTTTCCTGTGTTACCAACATCATGGTTACACATAGTAACGCAGAGAACAGACTGAAATTTAAAATCACTCATGTATTTATGTTTTCATGAAAACAATGCAAAATCATATGGAATTCTTTCTTTAAACTGAGACCTGAAGCTTAACATTAATAAAATAAATAAATAATTCAACATTGATGTAATTTAATGGTAACATAGGGGACACGATAAAAAAACGCCTACCTTAAAAAATCTCTTTTTCTCGGATAGTGTTCTTTAAAATGCAACGTCTGAAAAAGTGGCTACCTAACATAAGTGATAAGTGTAAAAGTGCATTGCTGAATATTGTTACGAATTTCTAAGTTGCAAATTGTTATTGTAATATTAAGAGCAAGGAGGAAGTAACACAGGGGACAAATATTAGGGGACACTAGAATTTTCTTCATAATATGGAGGAAAAAAAACGAAAACTATATTTTTTAAATATGCAATTATAAGAACAAGTCTTATATTGCATATGTAAAAAAGGAGTTAAAAATAGAAAGAAATATAATTTTTAAAAACATATAATGTGAAAAAAATGTGACTTTAAAATCATAAAATGCTGCTGGGACATGGCTTTTCTATAGGACAGAATTTTAAGTAAAGCTATTTGAAGCAATATTATATGCAATATTATAATGCAATTCTTTTCAAGTTCTGAATTGCATAAAAAAAAACATGTCTGAAATCATATTTTTAATATTTAAATTTGTTTTTGGAATAAAATTTTGTGAAATATAACAATTCTAAGTCTTTAACACAGAAAAGTGTGCTTTCATTTTGCAATGAGTCAAATATGTCTTAATGTTTTTTTAAATATAGAATCAAAGTATAGCTAGCTTATATTGTCTTAGGTGGAACGGATTCGTAGCTGTTGTGCGATGATTCGCCAAATGTTGTCTTCGATAGCGCAATCTGAAAGAAAGTCACGTTTAATGGAGCAATGAAAAATGCCAATCAGTCAATATGAGGTAAATGTTATCAAGTTATACGAAAAAAAGAATGGATGAACCGTCCTGAGAAGCTTCGTTTGTGTTGTATGTCGCTGTTGTGTTTGGTGTGAATGCGCCCTAAGAGTATACTTTTACAAAGAAGCATTTCTAAGGCATCTGAGGTGTAATTATATAGTAAACATAAAGCGCAAAATTTTCTGCTGGATTCGCTTTAGTCAGTGTTCGATATTGTGAGCAAATGGGGGTACACCACGGCGCTACTAGTGACCCTCGTCCTCAAGTCTATAGGTGTCACTTAATAAATCCAAGCTCTCATCAGTTAGAATTGGTGTTGTAGATAATTTCGTTCGCATTCTGTAAAATTTTCGATAGTTGTTAAAATGTTTTGAAAGCAAAGTGCATTTTTCTCTTCCTAAATTCCTAATTTGCGTATAGGAAGAAGTACGTTGGAATCCCGATCCAAAATTATTGCTACCAGACCGCTTTTGGATTAACAAATTTTCCGGAATCGGAGAACTTGTTCGTAAAATAAACTTAAATTACATAATAAAGTGTCGTAACTCATTGATTTAGGCCATGGATCAAATGTACTGGAAGTATCTCAAACTATCGTGTTTGTGTAGGAAAAAACGAAGACGACACTCTATCACTGATTGAAAAAAAAAGGCTGATAAGCATTTAACAAGCCATTTACTGGGTAGCAAAATCATGACAATCTGCAAGTTGGAAAATGTTGCAAAAATCATGCGCAGAATTTAGCGAAGTCTAACTTTTATAGACAACCATTTCAAGAAGCAGACAGAACCAATGTTGTATAAAGTACTGAAAAATGTTTCCGACATAAAACATTAAATCTACTATATCTTTTTGTACAATCCAGTCCAATATAATTGATCTGAATAATCCAATCACTAAGGTTATCATTAAAGTCTAATTAATAGGGCTCGATCGATGGCATTTTTTGGCCGATGGACCGATGCCGATTGTTGGCCGATTGTTCCGAGGTTGGCCGATGGCCGATTGCCGATTATTCTCCTCTTCCATCGGCCGATGGCCGATGCCGATGGCCGATGGAAAAAAAAGTCGCCTTAAACCATTAAAACGTGTAGAATGCTTGTCAAAAATGTCATTTAAATCATTTATTATTTATTTCAATGTTTATAAAAACATAAATGCATTATTCAAGCACCGTAAAACTGTTTGGGGTAAGTTTACATAGTAATTAAAACTGAAAGAATCACTCGCGATTCTAGTAAAGTAATACAACTATTTGGAGGTTAAAAAAATTAAAAAATGCTATATCAGAGGATTTTTAATTCTTTTTTCTTATCGTTGCAAAAGAAAAATACTCAACATCTATTGGATCAGCTCGGGTCTAATTCCCTTTCCTTCAGCATTTTCTTTTTATCACACCTGCACTGCAAATGCCAAGTGCAGCTGCCTTTATTTTCTTATTTTTTTTCATGGAGAGGAATGCTGATGTTATGACACAGACTAACAAATAATGTAATTTTGTATTTTTAACGAAACTGTCAACCCCCTCCTCTCAGATTTTTTTCATGATACCCCCCCTCCCCCGTTTTTAAAAGAAAAGAGGGAACGATTACATGTTTATTTTTCATTGAAAAAGTTATTTTAAGCTCTTTTTCTGAAATAAAAATAAAATATTTAAAAATTTCGCTCGCAGTATTATCCCTTGTTTTTAACCAAGAAATGCTGAATATTGCTTTAAAACCATAGACTTGAGATTTTTTTGTCATTACAAATGAATGCTGGGTCTTAAGAACTAATCTTATTAGATTTTTTTTTCTTGTGAGTTGAAAATTACTCTGAAATACTTGACATGTTCTTTATATTTTCATGAGCACAATATGTAAGGTCACCGAAATAAACCAATATTTTGAGTACCAGCAGTTTTCTGTTTACAAATAATCTTCTGAAAACACGTGATCGTTTATAAAAATCAAGATGTATTTTGAAATATATATATATATATATATATATATATTTATATACGTTGACAATTTTGGAAATTAATGAAATTGTAGCATTTTTATTAAGGTATTGTTCCAACCTGTATCCCAAACTCGTTTTTAAAGAATTAAAATTTTGAAAATTGCAAGTCGAACTTGGACACATAAAATTTCAATCAATAAACATTTATACTGAAAAATTGATTCATATTTTTATCAATATGTTCTATGTTGTACAAGAAATATTCTAAACTGAAAACAGAGGGAACGAGATTGTTGTACAATAGCAGAAAAACTGTCAACTGTCTACACGTGACATCAAAGAAGCTAAAAAAACGAAGTATAAACGGGGAAAATTAAAATTATTGTCGCATAAAAAATGTTAAGATGTATTTTGAAAAAAAAAATGCTTTAATCAATCTTTAAAAATAAAGTAATTTTAGCATTTTTATTAAGATGTTATTAATGTTATTAAGGTTGTCACGCGAACTCGCATTTTGAAAATTCAACTCGAACTTGGACACATGAAATTTCGATCAATAAATATTTATACTTTAAATTTTTTTCTTATTTTTGACCACTCTTTTCTATAATAGAAACTAAAAATGAAATAATGAGAACAACAGCACACCAAAAGCAGATGAAACAAGATTGCTCCACAATTGTAGAAAAACTGTAACGCGTGGGATCGAAAAAGCAAAAAAAAAAAAAAAAAAAAAAAAACGCAAAGAGAAAAAAAGTTTACGCTGGTAAAAATTAAAATTATTATCGTACTTTGATTGAGTTGACTTTTTATTGTTTACAATTTCGGAATAATAAGATACATGACAAACTAAAAGCAGATGGTATAATATTATTGCACAATGACATCTAATGCACTAAGTCATTATTAAAAGAAAACGGACAAAAATGAGGCAACTAACCTAGTGCGAAAAACAAATAGCACTCATAAGACGCTTCTATGACTTTTACTTTAACATATTCTATTTCGCGAGCATTCTGCTCAAAGAGAACTATTTTAATAATGAAGGTTTTTGGGCAGCGATCGCTTAAACTAGTTTTCCGAATTTTTTATCAAATACTTTGTAGAATAACATTATTTCTATGTTTTTTCTTTTTAACTTATGTGCTGCCTGTTATTGTATGGAAATAGAAATTGAGCTATGGAGAAAAAAATAAAGTGAAAGACAGAATGTTTTCTGGAAAGTTGTCCCTGCGAAAAACATCGGCCTTGCATCGGCTTTTAGATGTTTTTTAAGGCCGATGGGCCGATGTTTTTCTAAAGTTAACATCTGCCGCCGATGCCGATGGCCGATGGCAACTTTGTTGAACAATCGGCGCCGATGCATCGGCGCATCGGTCGAGCCTTACTAATTAATGTATTGGTGGAAATGTGTTGAAATACGTTTTAAAACATAATGCAAAATTTATAAAGGTTTTTTCTTTTTGAAATTTCTAGTGGGCTGCCATATATATATATATATATATATATATATATATATATATAATTGTTAACCATTTGCAAAAGGAATTAAATTTAGCCGAGAGTATCCAAGCCAAATCTCTACTAAAGGGATCTTTTCCTGCATCTTGAAAATCCACCGACACTACGACGCTCGAACTAGGGCGTAAGAGTCTCGCGCCTTACCACGACACCATTGTGCCGACAAATTCATGAAGATACGTAATAAATTAACAGTTGTTTTTTTTTTTTTTTGTCAAAAAGGTGTTACAAAATTATCTGTCATAAGAATTATTTTCTTTAACACGCTTTTGGCAATTCAAGGCTTTTCTAAAGTTTTTGCTGACACAAAGAAGCATTTCCTTTTTTTTCTCTTTAATATTGAAGATTCACTAACGGCATGGAATTGAGGGTATGACACAAGGTGGTCATAGGCGATAAAACATAGAACAGTGGACGAATCACTGCTGATGTTTGGTAAAATTGCTTCACTGTTCTGAAAAATCTCCAGAATTTCACTAAAAATTATCAAAATTTGAAATTGATTGGAAAAGTAAAAAAAATTGGAAAAGTAAAAAAATTGAATTGTGAACGTAAGCTCGTACAAAGCGGCAGATTTTCGTGAAAAATACGAACAAAATCATAAACGTTGACTGGTATGCCTGAAACCATCAACTTTTAATGGTAATCTTAAGCCCCAAGACCAGCGAAAGCTCAAAGAATTATCTCTGGGCGGGAAAAAAGTCTTGGTTTATATCAGTCCTTGCATGTTTGTATAGTAAAGTACTAGACTCGAGAGTATGGCTTAAAATCAATGGTTCTGGGGAGTTTAATTCTCAATCCCCGCTGGTTGTAGCCCTCTCCTAGACACATAATGGTGCCCTCATTTTTAAAACTCTGCTCAGGCTGATATTGAAACGTAAATGAAAAATATTATAAATATAATTAACATGATGAAATAACATGCATTTAGCATGATCAAGACTTGAATATAAAATTACTTTTGTATTAACACATTTAATAATAATAATATTCATTTACTAGTGTTTTTTTACTCCCCAGCTCAGTAGATGCTTTATCATTGCAGTAAAAAAAAAATCTATGTATCACAAATATATAGTGGTCGAGTTTAAATACTTAACCTTAAGGACCTTGGTATTTGTCCCTCCCCCTTTCTTCCCTCTTCCTTTTATTTTGTCCGTAGTTCATTTCTGTGAAACGCGCTTTTTTTTTTGGTTAAGTACTACTGCCTCTATCATAATTAATGGCTTTTCAACTGTTTCTTTTCTTCACACACACAAAAAAGGGAAGAGGGCGGAATGTGAAGGAGTCTTACATGTATTCTGTAATAAATAAAATTATCAACAATTTACTTTCATGAAAATGAAAACTTGGCTCTGATACAAATAAAACAGAAACTAGAAATGCAAAAATACATTTTACTTGCCGTTACACATCTTTTGGATCGACGAGGTTGACCGAGAATGTAATTTCAATATGCAACGAAAGTGTCGGTTTAAGTCACGTCATAATGTTTTTATAGTCAAACGAAATGTGTCTAACACTTCATCACAGAGGTTCGTCGTTGGGATTTGAAATCGGGTGGCCCGCATGAGATTTCAGCAATATAGCGCAAGTAATTTGTTTTATATTCATTTCAATGGTAATACAAATTAATGTACTTAAAAAAATGAAATTAAACTGGAAAAATCAATGAAAAATTGCATTTTTGACCGATTTCTCTGAGGGAGGAAGTTATAAGTTCATACCGTATGTATGTCACTTTTGTTTGTATACTCAGAACTTCTCACCGGATGAGCCGATTTTCATAATTTTTTTTAATCGATCGAAGGTAATTTCCCATAGGTCACGTACCTTTGTTTGACCGTATTAGATAATTAGAAAGAAAGTTATGAGCGGAAATATAGTCTTTTTTTTTTTTGTTTTTCCTCTATAACTTTTGATTAAATGAACGAAATTTTTATTATTTTTTGTGTAGGGCTAAAGAGTTTTCTAATTTAAATATTGCGCATCGATTTGACTATAGTTGTTCTTTAGAAAGAACGTTGTGAATGAAAAGTAAGTATTTTTTTAAATATTAGACAGCTATATTAGAATATTATTAAGCAGTAATATTAAAAGCAATTATAATAATAGTCTGAGTATAGGCTTCTATGAAACAAAAATTAAATTAATTCGGACTGTTTTAAGATTGAAGTTTGTTCTGGACTTTTTAAAATCAATTTCAAAATGCATTTATCATGCAAATGATTATTTTTCAGTGACAGTCACGCAAAGTGGCGGTGCCACTTGATACGTTCTTTTTTTTTTTTTTTTAAACAGAGCATTCATATAAAAAATGTATTTACACTAAAAAGAAAAAAAAATGGAAAAAAAAAAAAAACCGCCTTAAAATTAAAAATTGAGCTAAAAAGTGAAAAAAATTTTTAATTCTTTAAACAACATCAATAAGAGTTTTAAACATAATTTTTGAAGTTGGTGCAAAATTATGATCGATTAAGTCTTTTGTAATCATGAATTAAGTAGAAATATATATGGCCAAAAATTTGTTCAATGTAACACATGATGTAATGATAACTAGACTGTCACAATTTTTCGCCGGCTTCAGAAATTATGTTTAAAAGTGGTGTCGATGTTCTTTTCAGAATCAGTTTATTTTTCACTTTTTTGTGCAGTTTTTAATTTAAAACGGTTCTCATTTTCTTTTTTTTCAAATTTTTTTTATTCATTTTTGTTTTATGGGAAAATTATATTATGTAATTTAGTTCTCAACATTTTGATATCTTTTACATTTAGTGAAAAATTTCATCACGTTGAGTATTTAATTCACTATAAGTGCAAAAGGTTCTTGAGGAATGTCAGAAGTTGTACAAAGCTTTTCGTGAAGGAGGGATAATGACATTTCTTTGGTGAGAAAAGCAAATGCTAACGCATGCGCAATTTTGAAATCATGTCTTTTAAGAATTTTTATATGCTACTCTTATAAGTGGAAAAGAAAAAAACAATGCTGTGTACTGTGTGTCGTACTTCATTAAGTGAACTTGTCTAAATCATGAAATCAACTATATTGCGGGAAAAAGATGATTCAAAAAAAAAAAAAAAAAGAAAAGAAAAAGAAAAGGAAGATTGTGTATCTAAAAATTGTTTCAGAGGGCTTTGTTTGAAAAATAAATTTTATTGTTGCTTAAAAATGAGCAAACATGTCTTTAAAAACTTGTCTTACATCTGAACAATATGGTGCAACTCAATACTCCGGCTTAGAATTTTGTATTCATACTGATGTTGAAATTTAAAATTTTGAGGGATTTTGCTTCAAAAAGTAAAGGATCTGGGTTCTAACATTTTGATATTCCATCTGTTAGTTTCAGAGCACGTAATGCTGTCGCACAGCTGACATACATGCTGACGGTATAACACATAATAAACATGGAAATAGCTTAACCATCCGAAGATAAACCTTACATGCTATTTCATATTATAACGCTTTTTTATCATCTTATACATAACTTCATTGCGTACGTCACTGTTTCCATTCCCACACATAAACGATACTGATTTCTATTCTCCGTGCAGAAAGAATTATCTTCAGATTTAACAATTAAATTATTAACAAGAATCATTCAATGAATAAAACAAAGTATGCTAAATCGAAAACCTTGCAATAATGAATTAGCGACACATTAACTAAATTCTTAGCAATTTGAGACAGAATATTAAACCAATAACATACGATCTAAATTCAAATGGTAAATTTCATCAGTTCTGTTAACTTTCTCCATTGAACCCGGTAGAGAATTTAATTTGAGCTATCAATTTCCAGAGGCAAACCACTCAGATATACGTCTGCTAGCTATGAGCGATCACGTTTTGAGAAGTGATCGAAGCAAATTTAATTTTCAGATTGACATGGTTAACTCAAACAAGGCCTTAGCCTTAACATCATTTAGGTGTCCCAAAACGCTACCGTTATGTGACTAAAATTACGTTATCTGAAGCTTTATGTTTTAAGTTGAGTGTATAATGGTGTAATGACGTATAGTATTTCTTATTAAAAGTTTCAGAAAATTGTATGAATGGAATTATTTTTAGTTAGTAAGAGGAAATCGAATTAAAACGCCTGTTGTTTTTAGCTTAGTTTTTTTATTAAAAAATATTAATTAAACTGAAATGAAATGATACAAATAAATGAAGTCATTATGTAGTTCAAATTCTCCGTAACTTACGCTAAAAAACAAAGAACGGTCTAAAACAAATTAATAAATTAAAATTAAGAAGTAGCTTTGAAAAGGTCGAGTTTTCCTCGGAAAGTCTCTCTGTCTAACGTATTGCCTAGCTATTTGTAACCTCTGATGGGTTATGAGGCAATCGTCCTATTTGAATGTAACCTTTTTGTTTGAAACTTTTCACCAAAACATTTCAGACTCATATACTTTTTTTGACGCCTCAGGCCGCTGACTTTCTGAGAAAAGTTTCGTTCAATTTTGAGCAGTTAAAGAATTAATATTGGATTAAAATGAAAATTTTACCACTTACAACAATAATAAAGTAAGCTGATTTGGAGGAAATTGTTCAAATTGTTCACGCATTGCTCGTAAAGAAAAGAAGTAATGCAATATTTCTTGATATGTGTTTAAAAATTTATTTTGCATTTCCAGGTAAAACTTTTTTTTTTTAATAAACTAAAATAAAATAAAGTAAAATGAACATAACTCTGAAATAAAGTAAATTTTATAAAAATCTAAGCATGCATTTAAATTTGTCTTTTTTATTTTAAAAATGTGTCAATACTATTATAATTTTTCAACTCTGCATTGTTTAATAATATTTAACTCCAATTGTTTTTTTCTTTTCATTCATCGTATTTTTTGAATCAAAATGGTATATACTATATATTTTTTAATGTAGTAGTCTTGGATTTTTTTGGCTTCGTATTTCCCCTTTGCCTTGAATGATGAAAAAAAACAAGAATTTCCGTCTAGAACTAACTAAGTCTTAACTTAAATTTATAATCTAGCTCTCTTTCTCTCTTTCTCATTTAGCTTTAGTTCTTAATTACTTCAATTATGTCTTAATGGATATTTATTCATTCATTCATTTAGAAATATCCTTAAAAATCATGCTAAAATTTTTTAATAGGAAAATAGTTTCGTTTAGTTCTGGTTGAGCTTCATATTTGTACATGTTTTACGCCTAAGATTCTTCCGATATAGTTTGTTTCAAGCAAATCCGTCTGTTAGATCAGGATTTATATAGGCAAGCTGTTGCCTTCGACTTCGTTTGCGTAGAAATTTTGATGTGCATGTGTGCGAAGAACTAACGGCCTGATCAAAATGTGATCAATGTGGGCGAATATTATAAAAGACGTCCTTCTGGGCGCTGCATTTTTAGGCTTAAAAAGCTCGGTTCTGAACAAAATTAATCGGCGTTGAGGCGTGGATGACTTAAAAACCGAAACATTATGGCACAAGCAACTTTTTTCTTTCAAAGTAAGCGATCGAACGCCTACTGGTGGGTACTGATTTCTGGGCGATAAATATTTTGAAAATTTTGGGCTGGAAAGCCCAGTATTAGGACGCAAGTATACATATTCAGTGTTTGCAACCTTTTCAAGGAGGCCCATCTCTACTGGTCAGCGCGTCACCTAATGGCCCAACAGCCAAGGGTGGGCGATGGCTATGAAGAAAAAGAAGAAGACCGGTGTTTTCAAAGCAGAAATGACTTTTTTTAAAAACTCAATCGCTTTAGACAGTGGGGCTCTATAGTCATAGATGGAATTTAAAGGAAATTAGTAAAGACCGGATAGTTTAAGTGGTAGAGCACTCGGTCCATAATTGAGGACCTGAGTTCGAGTTACAGTCCGGACTAACCTGTTTCCACTCAATTAATGCTAAAACTTTATTTAACGTACTTGAATGAAACTCCTTTGAAAAACACGTTCTTTGTAGGATACAATTGTTATCCTATCCCATAGGAGTAGTGCCCCCACGATAACTATGTCATTCTCTGACCCCTAAACAAGAACAAAAACAAATCTATCCCACGGGAACCACACATTCTTCCGTGATAAAAAGTATCCTGGGTCATTTTCAGTCCCCTGAACTACAACTATGCATAAAATTATGTCGATACCTTGCTCTGTGAACAAAAACAATTCTATCACCCGGTAAGCGGATTTTCCTGGATAAAAGTAGCCTATCTGCTATTAATTGAGCAAAAGGAAAGTAGTCCGGACTGGGACTCGAACCCAGGTCCGTCAGTTACGCACCCAGGGCTCTACCACGTAAGCTATCAGGCCGATACCGTCTTTCTCTCAATTTCATTTATAACTGTTGTGCCACAACGTATATTTACGGTAAAGCACCAATTTTATATAATGATATCCCACAGGAACCGTAGATTTTCCGGGATAAAAAGTAGCCTATGTACTATTCCAGACTACAATCTATCTCTCTGCTAAATTTTATCCAGATCCGTTTCGCCGTTCTGGTGTGATTGAGTAACAAACATGTGCATCCAAACTTTCGCATTTGTAATAGTAGTAAGACAAGATAAGTTGACATACGAATCCAAAGGGTTAATTATCCTATAGAGTCGACAGGGTGGCGTAGTGGTAAGGCGCAAGTCTCGCCCAAGATCGCCGGTTCGAACCTGGCCCAAGTCGGTGGATTTTCAAGATGCAGAAAATCGTTTGCGCCCATGTCGCATGATTATGCGGCATGTTAAAGATCCCTTGAGTATCCGTTTGGCTTGGATGCTCTCGGCTAAATTAAATCCCAACAAAACATAAATGTGAAAAAAGGGCCAAGTTCGATAGAACAAAAACGGCCTTCGAAGTAGTCGGTGTCAGCGATAAAAGAATTGATATCTAATGGGTTCCAAGTTCCATAGCAGATCCTTTGATCATGGCTGTAAGAGCGTACAATGTTCCTTAATTTATTTAAAAACATTTTTTTATAGGATTCCTAACTTGGCAAGTGTTAATTAAGGTAAATTACATTCAAAAAATTTAACTCATTCAATTAGCAATTTTTAATAGTTAGTAAAATCATGTGGCAAGCTATTATAGTTAATTTCTAATTGTCTTCTTATCGTCTTCTTGAACGTAACTTGTCTTAATTAAAACTTGCCAAGTTAGGAATCTGATAAAAAAATGTTTTTAAATAAATTAAGGAACATTGTACGCTCTTACAGCCATGATCAAAGGATCTGCTATGGAACTTGGAACCCATTAGATATCAATTCTTTTATCGCTGACACCGACTACTCCGAAGGCCGTTTTTGTTCTATCGAACTTGGCCCTTTTTTCACATTTATGTTTTGTTGGGATGTCATTAATTTTTGAAAAGCTAAAATGTGTGTTTTTATATTGACAATAAGTTATACTAAATTAAACTAAGCTGATAGTCGCTATTAATTTTTTAAGATTTTTTTCGTCTGTTTACATTTCTCCGTAATAAGTCCGTAAACCTATCTTTACTTAATTAATCTTTTATTTAAAACGTTGAAAAGTTCTGTATAACTACGACACTGGATTCCTCGTAGTCAGCTTGAGTTAAGCCTTAAGGCGAAAAATTAAAGCGGAAAGTGGATTTCAATGCATCAATTATTTACCTTCAAGCGCGAGAGAATATTGTTTACTTTAAACGGCAGAAAAATATGGCTGGCTGTTTGAAGTCGTCAGGTATGATGCTACTTATGAGTATGCTAGTAACTTCGAAGATAATGTAATTTTTTGAAGTTTCGGATTTTTTCCTTTATATATGCCAAACTGTCTACCTTGATACCAAGTTTTAAGTTTCTAAGTCTCCTAGAAGTAGGTTAGGTTTTTGATGAGTGAGTGAATGAGTGAGTGAGTGAGTGAGTGAGTGAGTGATAAAGATTCCCCTTTTCAAACCTTAATAATTCCATAACCATAAGAGGTACATCAATGAAATTTGATATTCTAGGGGTTATGGGAATCGCTATTAGACGTACAAAATTTCAAGTATGTAGGTCTAATAGGGTTTTGGTAATGGTGGGGTCAAAAGTAGCTCGAAATTGTTCGGGTAAACATACACATTGGCCGGTGTCGCCGTATCTTAATTTGGCTGAATTTCTGAACTTGGCGGACACACTGCCGTGTGTCTAGATACCTAGTGCAAGTCGCATCAAACGAGAGCTCAGGTGCCGCCCTCTAGGGGAAACTGAGCGTCCAAATTCTCACTGGCAATGGCATCCACCGACAGTGGTGCTACTTGAAAAAATGGATACCGTTTACCGGGGCACCGCACTAGGTCTGCAAGGGTTAACGACCATACGCAGCCCCATTAGAAGGAAAGAAAGAGAAATTATCCTATAGAAGACTATTTCATTAGGAATATACTACAATTTTTCACTTTTCCACATACGTGGTGCAAAGGAATTTTCCACTATTACTTTAACGCACAAAGTTACTGCCTAAAATGAAAAAGAATATTTTAATGCAAGATCTTTTATAAAATTCATAGTTCTCTCTTTAGGTGCTGTTATTAAAATAAAAAAAATCCAATTTGTTCATTATGAAATTTATTTTAACTATTTCACTTTACCCCACGTTCACGTAATGCAGATAAGAAATATTTGACGGATTCCAGCCATTTCTAGCTTTTTAATTTATAAATGGAGCGTTATGAGTTAGTATTTCTTTATTATTTTCTTACAGTTGTCTCAACTACGTTTTTAAGTTACTGATCGCAATAGTAGTTTCAGACTTTCCAAATATTCAGAATGAGCAGCATGCTCATTGCTCTCATTTTGGAACATTCTTAATATACCTTATTCTGATTGTATCTTTTTTATTGCATTAATATTCTGTCTTCAAAAGTCTTTTCTGTTTGCTGAAAAAAATATTGTTTTATACAAAACATTCCAAATACAACTAAATACCGATTTAGAATTTTAATTTAGGATGTCAATGGTGCTAAAGAGATGATGGAAAATAACCGATAACCTTTCCATTCGTCGCGTCAACTTTGCTCCACGCTTTGAAACAGAGCGGAACGGAAATTAGGGAAAAGGTGCATTGTTAATTTTCCAGAAATACATTTATTATGTCGGCTCGAGGTAAAAGGAAATTTGTTTCAATAACTCATTACAGAAGTTTCTGGAAGCATTTATCTAGAAACGAATTTCTGAACATTTATTTATTTTTTATGTTAGAAAGGATATTTAGGGATCCCAATTACTATGTATCTAATGAAAATTTTAGACCTTGAAAATTTATTTTTAACGTGCTTCGTATAATTTTACATATAGTCAGTATTTTAGTCTACTAGTAATAAATTGCCTTCTAAGCTTCTGGCAACGTACGCAAATTTATATGTGAAGCAAAATGTTTGGAAAATATTGCAATTCATTAGCTGCTTTGCTACTAATGTGTGGAGAAAATCACCATCGCTCTAAATTGATTCACTTGTATTGTTTGAAAAGCTACTTAGGTATTAATGTTGATCACGAAAAACTGTGTCAAATAGAGTTGTAACAATTATGGCTCCGGAACATTTAAAACCTCTGCTGAGAACGCAGGACCCGATCAAGCCGAAGTGATGCCCATGTCCTAGTAAAAGGTGGTGGCCCCCTCACAAGGAAATCCATATCTTTTCAAAGTAGTTCCTATGTACTAGAAAACCAATCAACCATTCATACCAATAACACTAATCCTGATAAAAATTTGTACTCCCCCTTCACTCCCCTCTCTTTTCCATCAATAACAAAATTAACTTTGCTTTTATATACATTAAATTTTAAAGGAAACTGAGAGTTGGACTGCAAATCTACACCAAATCATAGTGGCTGATTATAAAATTATGGTGGGAGGTTCACAGACCTGTGGAATGGTGTGTTAATCAGGTCCTGTGAGAACCACTGGCATGGAGCTCAACCTGGAAACCTTTTTTATTTGAGTAACTAGTAAGTTTTCCTACATACTTTATCTTATTGAAATTATGGAAATTTATAACGTATAATTATTACTCTGCACTATAGCCGCAAAGCATACTTTTCTCCATCGAACACCCTTGCACATTTTAGCCGAAGCCTTAGGTAGGGAGCCGATGGCCGTCGGTCGACTACGGTGGTGCCAGTTGCGCCGCGGTAGTTCTTCTGGACTGATATGCGTACAACAACCCCGCCAGCCCAGCTTCCCTACCACTTAATGTGTGGACCTGGTCCTCCTTGATATCCTTATACTTAAAGAATACCAATGGAGGGTTACGGTTCCCTGCAAAGCATACTGGAAATTGATTCCATTACGTTGCTAAAAACTTACTGCAAATAAATCGTAACTATCGAGGTGAGATTTCATAAAGAACAGTTGAAGCGGGCCGTGGGTAGACTAGTGATTTGAGCATCGGGTTCAGACCGGAAGGTAAGGGCCCCCAAATACCCATCGAGTCATGGGGAAATGTGCTCTCCATATCCGTGGATCCAAAAGCCCTGTGGTCTGTCACTAGCAGTTAACATGGGTGCTGGTCTACGGAGACTGTTTTCTTCCCTTTAGCACTATGCCAAAGCTGTGGAGGTGGACGGTAGATGCTGCCACTAGCAGCTGTGGCGGAAATAGAACTCCTGCCTATAAGAGACTCATCCCTCAGGAGTAGCGCACCCGCTCTTCCTCGCTTTGCGAGGATATGTCAATAAGTAAATTTTTAATTGAAATTAAATCATAAACATCAATATCTGTTTCCATTCAATTTATTTTTATTCAAATTAAATACACTTGCGATAAATTGTACTTCAAATTCTTGAAAAAATATCTTTAAATTAGGAAATATGTTGCGAAATTTCTTTCTCTACAGTCAAAAAAAAAAAAAAACTGCTTAAATTTGCTCTAATAATATAAGGGAAAAGTATTTAATCATCTGTTTTACATTGAATAACAATAAAAGTCAGGGAGAAGTGATAGCTGAGGCAAACAAAGCAACGTGACACTTGGTGGTGCTATTGCCTGCTTGGCGCTGGGGAAGATCGGAAACAGCGCCAGTCTTACAAGCGAAATGTTAATCGCTGGTTTTCTCGGTTCCCTGGGAATCGCCAGTTCAGCAGGTAAATCATAAATTGGCAAATGTTAGCGACAAAACAGCAACCCTCTATTTTTACTTCTCCTATGACTTCTTCCTGAATGCGGTACAGTTGACTCGCTTTTACATTTACGATTTTTCAAAAAATTTGAATTTAACGTTTAGAAGATATTGAGGCAACACTGACAGCGTACCTTCAAGAAAAAGTTTTCATTATAAAACTAGCAAATATTAATTACAAATAATTAGGAAGCTAATACTGTCACCTAATAGCTTGGGTCAACTTGGCCCAATTGCAGGGTAAGTTGTTCTACGTCACTTTGATATATATGGATTTGATATAAGTTGGAGAAATGTAGAAATCTTTATGAAATCTTATTTTTCATTTTTTATAGGAGAACGCATAAGATAACTTAAGAAGAAAAAATCTTTCACCATGCACCATTCCTTCATGAAGTTATGTATTACATATTGTCACGAATTTTAGAGTACAGATGTTGTTTCTCGCCAAGCTTGGCGACATCTAGATCACGTGATAGATAATTCTAGTCTTTGATGGAAATTTCTGGAATATTTCTGTCACGTGATCTGCGATGGTATATAAATAGCTCCGGCGAGAGATAGAAGAGTTGTAGAGTTCAGAGGGTTCAGTTACGTTGTAGAATTTGGCCGAGTGCCTGATAGTCTGAGCCGTTGTGCTGTAAGCTTCGTGTTTGGTTCTTTTCGTATTTGATTAGAAAATACGGGATTACCGTTGGTCTTACGGTAATGTGTAACTCCGAGAGTCATGTTTATGTGAAATTTGTATATAGTGTAAATAGTTTGTAAAATAAATTGCTCTCTGTGTTTTCTAAAAGGAGTTTTAATCATTGAAGTAAAGTAAGATGAACCCGCAACAATATTTTTAAATAACACCATTATGAGGGTGAAAATACCAATTAGAAGTAGACCCGAGACTTTATTGCTGTGTTATTTTATTAATTTTGGTGCTAATTGGTTATAGGACCCGTGATCCTATCCTCGCCAAGACGCAGAAAAAACGAAAAAAAAATATGTAAATAATGCTATTTCTCTGAATAAATTTAAGTGCTTAGATCTTATTTTTATGTATCCGTAAATTATTAACAGCGGTTCGTTCTGATTATGTGCCATTTTATAATTGCTACTTATGAAAGTTATCTTACTACTTTGTTACGTTGATTAAAATCTGGAACTTGCCGATAAAAGATGTAGACATTTTCCCAAACTTTTGTATTACTATTTAGGCTCTGTGTTTACATGTATTTAATAAACGATTTTATTCTATCAGATAATATCGCTAACTCCAACACATGATCCCTATGAAAAATAAGTTAATTGCGAAGACGAGTTGGACCGCTGTCAACAGTGGACACTAACCAGTAATTACCCTCATTTTTCAATTGGTAAAAATTAGTGGTGCTGGAACTGTTCATTCTCTAAATTAGTCTCAACAAAACAAATTTATTGCAGATTACATGTTTAAATGTCATACATCTTTCAGTGAACTGGAAATGGTTCCCTTTTAATTAGGCAAATATTTATCCCCAAGTATTAATCATCGCACAATCGGCAATTCTCTTAAGTCCCCTAACAAGACTTTCATAACATCAAAGGAAAGAGCAACGATACACATGTTATCTCTCTTATTTAACTGTCACCAGTTCGTAGAAAGTAATTAATTTGTAATTACGAATAAAGCGTGCGATGAAATTTTAAAGGAAAGTTAAATAGCAAGATGTTATTTTTGGCTTTTAGAACATTCATAAACATTTCAGGAGAAAAAATGGTTATGAGTATAGCTGGATGAATATACAAAGAGAAAAATTTCTTTTACCTTTTCGAAACAACAATTGCAACCATTTTTCCATATACTAATACTTTATATTATACATTAAAAATACTTTATAAAATGTTGTACATTATATGAGAGCGAAAAAATTAATTATGTTTTTATTTTAACGGATCATAGCCAGACTTGTGGTTTGAGAAATAGAAGAACAAGTATGCCATGTTTTTTTAAATATGAGAAGTCATAAGTAAATAGATAAATTTAAAATGTTTCAATGTTTAAATCTTATAACATCTTTTTTGTGCATTTTTCTTAAGAATTATATAATTATCTGTTTAATTTCGATGCTATTCATCATGTTGTTATCGTCTGAAATTCTTGACTTGCTAATTCGTAAAGTTTGATTTTTTCATATTTAATTCAGTGTAGTCATTGAACATGTTTATTTTTTCTGCAAACATGTTCAACCTAACTTTAAAACTAGCTTCTGAAAAGGAAATGACAACTTGCTTTTTCTTTTGAGTTTTTTTTTTTTTTTGCCAGTGTTTTCTTATTATCTGCAACGCGAGCAATGTTTAGAAATTTACCACAACTGATTTAATTCTTACTTCAATCCTATGTTTTAAATACCTATTGTGTCACAAATTGAAATAATATCTGATAAATAAAGGACAAACAAGGTAAGCACCAAGAATTCAATCACAAAAATATGAAAATTTTGTTACGAAACAGGAAATAATAGGTACAAACATTGATCAAAATTTCTGGAATATCAACCATGTATTTAATTTTAATTCGGGTAATATTATACACGAAAATCCCTCGAATGGTACTTCGTTTCTTTGGTAAGCTCTCCATGTAATACGGGAATTTCGTACTAATTTCGTCAATAATATGTTATCCATTTAATTCCTCTTTAAAATTTTTTACATATGTGTTTAGTGATCTCTTCTAAATTTTAAATTTATTTATGTAGGGTTGGTCGATCAATCTTTGTAGATGCTGTAATTGACTGGATACGTAGTCAAGATTTAAAACTAAATGTTACATTTATTAACTATTTACATTTTAATTTAAACAAAAGTACTAAAAACCATAACAAGTGGCCGTTCCGCCACGCTCGGCTCAGAATCAAACAAAAGTGAGCAAGCTGAAGAGACTACATCTGAATCTCTTTAAATACAAACAATCGGCTGTTGCCACCCGCTCGATGGTTGAAATTTGAACATTCAAAAGTACAATATGTAAATATAAAGCAAGAAAATAGAATATTCAGATTAACCGCCACAATACTCCCCTCTGAGTCTCGAGCAGATCAGGGAGAGACGAATCTGTCCGGAAAATGTACTTTCCTGCCGAAACGTGTAGTTACACTGACAGGATTCGCGTTCAGTCTTTAGACTTAAATCTTGATTTAAAATTTATGCAGGTTTCAATCTGTCGATGGAAACAGTTCTAGCTATCCCTTTTATAGAAAGAACAAAGTCCTTTGCAAGACGTTTGAGCACCAGAAAAGGTCCATCGTATTGTGGTTGCAAGGTTCGTCGGACAGCATCACGACGAATGAAGACGTGGGTGCAAGTTGTCAAATCCTTAGGGACGAAAAATGTTGGCACTCCATGTCGTGATGCTTGCGTTGGACGAAGCGAACCGATGACTTTGGGCAGTTGTTGGAGAAACGTCGAACTTAGGACCGGAACTGGAGATTCAGCGACGAAATCTCCGGGCAAACGAATTGTCTCCCCATAGACAAGTTCAGCAACGGAAGCCTTCAAATCTTCTCTGTATACCGTCCGTAGTCCGAGGAGCACAGCAGGGAGAGCGTCGACCCAAGTCAGAGGCGACAGACAACTTAATGCCTGTTTTAGTGGTCTGAAGTCTTTCAACTAGTCCATTGTACTTTGGATTATATGCGGATGTTTTGTTGAGCTTAATTCCAAAAAGGGCGGCAAAAGATTTAAAAAGCGAGGATTCAAATTGCCTGCCTTGGTCAGTAGTAATGACTAAAGGAACACCAAAACGTGATATCCAAGAAAAATATAAAGCTTTATCTACAGTTTCCGCGGTTATATCACTTATGGGGTTAACCTCCGGCCAGCGTGTGAAGCTATCAACAGCCGTTAAGCAATACGTATATCCACGGCAGACCGGAAGTGGCCCAATTAGATCAATATGAAGACATTTGAATCTTCCGTCAGGTAGGGGAAAGTCACCATAAGGAGATTTAGTATGCCTATGAACTTTAGTTCGCTGGCAATCTAAACAAGTCTGACAATATAATTTGATATCTGCTTTCATATTTGGCCAAACATATTTTTCCGAAATAGATTTAATTGTAGCGCGTATGCCTGGGTGGGATAAATTATGATAAGAATTAAACACTGCTTTACGAAAAGAATTTAGAAAAAGAGGCCGAATATTTGAGGTTGAAATATCACAATATAAAAGCTTGTTTGAATTTGGGATTTGAAATTTCTTAATTTTTAGCGAATGGCTAAAATTTCAGTAGTCTAAATTCTTCAAAAAATCAGAATCTTTCGATTGCGCGTCAGCTAAGGATTCCATGTCAATAGAGGATGGGATAGAAATTTCTTCAATACGCGACAAAGCGTCTGCCACGATATTATCCCGACCTGCTACGTAACGAATGTCTGTCGAAAATTGCGATATGAAATCTAGTTGACGTAAACGCCTAGGAGAGTATTTCGAATCGTTTTTCTGATTAAACACATAAATTAACGGTTTATGATCTGTATAAATTAAAAAAGGACGCGCTTCTAACATAAATCTGAAGTGCACTATAGCAGAATATATAGCTAAAAGTTCACGATCATATGTCGAGTATTTCTGCTGCGTTGGAGGTTAGTTTGCGGGAAAAGAAACCTAAGGGCTTTATGCCTCGCGAAGTAACTTCGTGCAAAACCGCACCCATAGCAATATTACTGCAGTCTGTTATTAACGCTAACGTAGCATCCATCGAAGGATAATGTAAATGCGCAGCATTTGCCAACATTTCTTTACATGTGTTAAAAGCAGAAATTGCTTCTTCCGACAAACTAATTTCGCATCGAGCTTTCTTATTTTTACCCTTTAAATACTCATTGAGTGGGATTTGCACTTCTGCGATTCCCGGTAAAAAACTATGATAAAAATTCAACATATCTAAAAAAGCTCTTAAACTCTTGACTGTTTTTGGCAATTTATATTCTGAAATGGCTTTTACGCGATCTGGCAAAGGTTTAAAACCCGACTCGCTTATAGAATGCCCCAGAAAATTTACTTGTGATACTCCAAATGTACATTTTACAGAATTAATTTTTATCCCATAGTCTTTAAAGTGCTGGAAAAGGATTCTACGATGATTTTCATGTTCTTCGGGATTTGCACTAGCAACTAAAACATCATCCAGATATACAAAGCAAAAATTTAGACCACGAACTACTTCATGAATGAAGCGCATAAATGTTTGTGCCGCTCCGCTTAATCCAAAATTCATATAGGGAAATTCAAATAATCCGAACGGAGTTATTATTGCGGTTTTGCATATATCATCTGGATTTACAGGAATGTGGTGATATGCTTTCAATAAATCTAGCTTAGAAAATATTTTAGTACCGTGGAGTTGTTGTGCAAAATCTTTTATATACGGGATAGGATATCTATCCTGCCGTGTGATTTTATTTAACAACCTATAGTCCCCAGTCGGACGCCAATCTCCGGACTTTTTAGGAACCATATGAAGCGGGCTAGACCAATTACTGCGAGACGGCCTGCAAATTCCTTGCTCCAACATGTATTCAAATTCCTTTTTTGCAATTTTAAGTTGCGCCGGATGTAAACCTCGTGCACGCGCCTGAACTGGAGGACCTGTTTGAATGTAATGCAATGTATTATGCTTAATTTCAGTTTTAACTTCGGCGCTGGGTTGCGTAATAATTTTAAATTCCTCTAAGAGTTTATGAAATCGCGAGCTACCCGAAATACTTTTAATATTTGGCATTTTAGGTTGTACAGTGCGGCCATTCGAAGTTAGAGATGTTAACGGATCGATAAGCACATTTCGTTTGATGTCAACTATTAAACCGTATTGTTCCAAAAAATCCGCACCAATTATTGGTTTGCTTACATCTGCAACGACAAACTGCCACGTAAATTTCCGTCGTAAACCTAAATCTAAAGTCATCAGTTTTGTGCCATAAGTTTTTATACAGGAATAATTTTCTGCTGAAAGAACAAGATTACTTGTCTTAAGGCTTTTAAAACGCGCACGGGGTATGCACGTTATATCGCTTCCTGTGTCTATTAAAAAACTAGCACCTGTAATTTTATCATTAATAAAAAGACTGCGATTTTTATAATTCTGCACAGTTGACGCCGTATCTACTGACAGACTTATTCGTTTTTTTGAATATAATGAAATGGAGGTCTACACTTAGTTGACTTATCAGAAAAATTCGCGTGATACCAACAAACATTTTGAGAATTGTTTGAATTTCGGCTAAAACTTTTACTTCGCGAGCGCGACTTTGGAAAATTCCGAAACCTACTCCTAGGTCTATGCACAGACAATTTTTGGACTTTCTCTGATAAATCCTCAAATAGGTTCTCTAAAAGAGAAATTCGTGAATTTTCGGCTTGAGGAGAATTTACTACCGCTACTGACGGAAGAGTCGCAACTTCACAAATTTTATCAGCCATTAGTGCTAGCTGAGACAACCCTTCAGCACTTATTGCTAGAATAGCTTGCATATTAGCGGGCAAGTGACTTAACCATAAATTCTTTAAAAAACTATCATCAAGTTTGTGGTTACTGAGTTCACGCATATCGTGCAAGAGTTGCGACGGTTTTTTATCACCTAAAGTTGTCTTGTAATAAAGTTTTAATTTTTTTAGTTTCCGAATGTTCAAATTGCTCAATTAATTTATCTTTTAATTTAGTGTAAGGATTTTCGTCCGGTGGCGAATAAACAATTTCAGACACATAAGTTAATTATTCAGCATCTATTGAAGCGATTTAATAGCTGTATTTAGTTAATTCAGAAGTTATACTAGCTATAGAAAAATTGGCCTCAAGTTGCGCGAAATATAATTTTACATTTAATGGAGAAAAAATAGGCATTTTCATGCCAATTTTATTGACATTGGTGTCACTCTTGGGCTCAGTCATCTTAAATTATCAGCTTCCAAGGCAAATCAATAAAATAAACTCACATAGAAGAAAAAATCCATTCTAAAGGCGAATTCGATGTCCTAGAGGTCACCAGTGTAGGGTTGGTCGATCAATCTTTGTAGATGCTGTAATTGACTGGATACGTAGTCAAGATTTAAAACTAAATATTACATTTATTAACTATTTACATTTTAATTTAAACAAAAGTAATAAAAACCATAACAAGTGGCCGTTCCGCCACGGTCGGCTCAGAATCAAACAAAAGTGAGCAAGCTGAAGAGACTCATCATCATCATAACTTAGATTTTGGGCGGGCCGTCAGGCCCCGGAGGGGCCTTTTACCCAGGTTCCGTGTGAGCAAACATCGGAGGGTATCTATCAAGTAGTTTCTTACTTCCTTGTCCCCGAAGGGCAAAAATAGTCTAAGTCATGGACGAGGGGTTAATCAACTAAATCAAGCAATTAATAGCTACTACTAAAAGATATATTTGTACATTTTTAAAAAAATTTTATATATATATATATATATATTTTTTTTTTTCTCCTAATAATTTTTTGGATTTTCCAAATATATGCAACATATAAATCCCTTTTTTTTTAATCCTTTTGTTAGTAGAATTAAATTAGTTATGGAAAGGCTCCAAGTAAAATCTCACAGCAAGTGGTTTTTGTATGTTTTTCTATTTTTTTTTTCCCCCAAAATTTTATTTTCTTCAAATTATTTTTGAACGACAGAGCGACGAAACAGGAAAAAATCAGGTGGCCGCCTGAATAGCCGGGTCGAGTTGGGTGTTAGGTAAGGGGTTATTTTTTGTACTTAAAGAATCATAGTCAAGGTAGCACGAGCGCGCAGGGTACGGGTACTTATGATTTAAGTTTCTATACGTAGTTTGGTTGCGGACTTCTTCATTATGGTGGTTGGGGAAGCTGTTATAAAGTTTTGTGGCGTTTTTAATAATCAATCTTGAGATTGAATCAGTTTTGAGCTCTTTGTGGATCGCTTTTCCTTTTTCGAACCAGCGAGCGACTGAAATTTGTCGCAAGATTTTGTTCTGCATTCTTTGAATACCAATTATGGTCGTGCGAGCTGCGTGGCCCCACACAGGGGTGCCGTAAAGGATTGTGGGCTTCAGTATTTGGTTGTATATAAGAAGTTTATTCTTTAGCGATAACTTACTGTAATACCCTAAGAGGGGTCTTAAGAGGTTCATTTTATGCTTAGCATTATTTAATTTATTTGTAATATGCTTATTATAGTAAAGTCCAGAATCTATCGTAATACCAAGGTAACTAGCTTCGTGTTTGTAGCTTAACCTGTTACCCATTAGTTCAAGGTTCTCTGGTCCCTTTTTCTTTTTATTTTTTTTTGAAATGGATCGCTATTGTTTTGCTCGGATTAAGTTTTAATTTCCACTTTTGACACCAGTCTGTTATATTTTGGAGGTGCTCTTGTGCATACTTTTTGACAAGGGTTTTCTTTCTTTGTTTGATGATGATCGCTGCGCCATCTGCAAAGAGGGCAGTGGTAGTCCTAACGCTGGTAGGAAAATCTGCAGTGTAAACGTTGAATAATAGGGGCGATAAAACTGCCCCTTGAGGTACACTACTATTGATTTGCTTTACAGACGAAAGGGAATCGTTAATTTGGACTTGGAAAGTGCGTCCTTCTAAGTAATTAATCATCAATTTTATGAGATAGCTCGGGAAGTTTAACTGTATTAGTTTAAAAATAATTCCGTCATGCCAGACCTTGTCGAACGCTTTCTGTAGGTCAAGAAAAACTCCAACTGTTGTTTTACTCCTGTTTAAACCTTCGGTGATCGTGTTTATTACCCTAATTAACTGATGAATTGTACTATGGTTGGGTCTAAAGCCGAATTGCTCCGGTGGTAAAATATTATGTTCGTCAATATGAGTTTCAAGCCTGGTTTTGATCACTTTTTCAAAGATTTTTGAGATGTGCGATGTGAGGCTTATTGGCCTATAGCTTTGCCTGTTCCTCGATTCGTTGCTAGCTTTATGTATTGGGGTGATCTTTGAAATTTTCCATAGTTTTGGGAAATAAGACATTTTTAGTGAACTGTTTATAATTTTGGGGAGGCACGTAAGAGCATTAATTGGAATATTTTTCAGCATCTTGTTTGATATTTTATCTAGACCTGGTGCTTTTTTGTTTTTACTATTTTTTATGAAATTGGCAATTTCTTTAGGAGTTGCGAGTTTTATATCGTTTTGGGGGTGGAGAGTTTCAACATAGTCAACAATTTCTTCAGACACATGGTTGCAAAAGGGGTCGTCGGGGGGGGGGGGGTGAGGAATATGTTGAAAATTTTCTTCAAATGCTTCGGCGAGAGTTTCGGCTTTTTCTGTGTCAGTGCTGTGTATTCTGCCGTTATGGTGGATTAATGGGATAGGTTTGAATGGCTTTTCAAAAGCTTTCGCTAATTTATAAAGTGAGCCAGTTTCTGGGGCCAGGCTTTCGATGAATTCCGTCCACCTGTTTTCTTTGTACTGCCTCGTTATGGACTTGATCATTTTTTGAAGCCGGTTTAACTCTGTTTTGAGGGTAGGGTCATAGGTTTGTTGCCACCGTTTTTTTATTCTATTTTTTTTAATTATGAGGATGCGTGCATAGGGGGGGAGGCGTGAGCTGATCGAGCGATATATTCATTCAGGATAAGAAGATTCTGGAAAGAAGTACGGGAGTTGTGCGAGTTTCGACTGCACGTGTTTTGGAACAGTGCCAAAGTCGTTTTTGTAAGACGAAGAGTGTCAAATTGTGAGTAAAAGTGTGATTCAATGTGTGGAAAACTGATAGTGACTGTGAGCGTTGGGTAGGAAGAGAAGTGGACGTTGTAGTGAGAAGGTATAATATATTGTTGGTGCACAACGTAAGTTCAGGTTGGTTGTGAGAAAGCGATTTGGAGGTTAGCGTCCGCAGAGGTAGGACGTGTCCAACAGTACTACCGTGGATCGGTTTGACCGCGTCACAAACGCGGTGGATTCCTGCAAAGACCTTGGCGAAGTGCCTCAAAGAGGCATAATAATTCATCAAGGCAGATGACTTCTAAAAATCCGGTAAACAACTATAAAAAAATTCAAGATGAAACAGAGTCGGAAGATGACGTTCCCACCCCTGGAAAAGACTCAACGATGAAGAAGAAGAAGAAGAAAAGCAGCATCACCAAGGCCAGCCTGGTAAAAAACCCTTTTCTCCTTATTTGTGAGCGTGAGGGACTTCCCCCTTTCGAGCAAGTTGAAAAAATTATCCTAAAATCTAATGACGATGAAACATTAAGTGAATTAATTGAAACATTTATAAAAAATGACGGAATAAAGGATACGATTGATTTCCCTTCTGACGAAAAAACAAAGTTTCTTTTGTCAGAGTTCCGTAAGCTCTTTCATAAAAGTATTGCTACCTTAAATAATAATATGCTTAAAACTAGGGAAAATGCTAAGAAGACTGAGGAACGTATGGCAGAAAGTGAGGAATTGGTAGAGGAAAAAATAGCTGAAAATAGGGAGTTAAAAGAAACCGTAAAAACGCTGTCTGAAAAATTAGAAAACGAATCCCAAAGAAACTATAATAGGTTCATCCCCCCCCCCCCCCATCAAGTTTGCAAATTGGAACAAAGATAACAGACCCACCGAAAATAGCCCCCTAGCTACCCAAAACAGATATGAAAACTTAGAAGAGGATAATATTGAAATGGAAGTAAACGAACCCCAAAGTAAAGAAGTTGATAATGCTAGCAGCAGGAAAAGGCCCGTTAGAGATATCGAAAGCTCGCCTGAGAAAAGTAACAACAAAAAAACTTTTAGAGAAGAAAAACATAACCCAGACCTAAATTTAAACTATCAGTCAGAAGAAAAAAATAAAGCACCCCCTATAACTTTTGTGGATATTTCCGACCCCACACCCCTCTTAAAGGAGCTCAGCGAGCTAGTCGGAACCACCATACTAGGAACATTCAAACGAAATAATGAACTGGTTATCGAAACTAGAAATCCCATTTACTATCGAAAAATTAAAAATTACGCTGATGAGCATAATTACAAATCACATACACGCCAGCTTCACCAAGATAAAGATCTACAAGTTGTGTTTAGAGGGCTCCCTATTGATTTTAGTGTTGACGATATTGAAAAAGAACTTATGGGAAAGGGGCTAACTTGCAATAAAGTTACGCAAATGACCAGAGGAAAACAAAAGGATCGAATTCCCCTATTCGTAATTTCCCTCCCAAAAAATAATGACTTAAACAAAGAAGTGTATAATATCAGCTCAATCTTGTATTATAAAATTAAGGTTGAACATCTAAAAAAGACTCAAAGAATCTCACAATGTTACAGATGTCAGAGATTCGGACACAGCTCCCATCTCTGCACACTAAATCCTGTTTGTCTTATCTGTGCGGAAAATCACTGGACGCGCGAATGTAATAGGCTAAAGTCCGAAAAACCTACCTGCGCCAATTGTAGAGATGAGCACCTTGCAAATAGCACGGAGTGTGTAAAAAGACCATCCCCAAAAACAAAAGAGGAAAAAATAATCCAAAGTACTGTAAAAACCCCATCGTACGCTAGTGCTCTCACAAGTAACCAAACGAAACCCCCCAAGAATAACATAGGAGCTATAGCGACTCTACCGCTGACAATTGCATCTCTCATGCAAGATCTTCAAATCCTCGTACGTAACTTACACACGCACTTCGAGAGCACTAATCATGGCAAATCTTAGTTGCATCCGTATTATGTCTTGGAACGCAAATGGCCTCTCGCCCGAAAAAATGGACGAGCTCGAAAACTGTATCTCCTCCCTCTCCCCTGATGTCATTCTTCTTCAGGAGACTAAACTAAAACCCTGTCTTAATCTTAGAAGCATCCCAAATTTCTGCAGCTTCCGCAACGATAGGGGTATTGTTCGCGGCGGCGGCACTGCCATCTACGTTAGGCGAAATATTATCACTAACGAAATAAAGCACCAAACCGCTACCTTTGAGAACACCACCATTGCAATCAAAATTTCAAGCAACGAGCACCTTACGATCAGCTCTATTTATATTTCCCCCAGCTCACCGAATCTTGATATCTCTGAAATATTGCAAATCAGCCAAATTAACCAGAATATCATTCTTTTCGGCGATTTCAACGCAAAGCACCCAGACTGGAGTTTTGGCAGAAGAAATAGGAGGTTACGATGCTTAACGTAAGTTAAGCATCGATCATAATTTCCAAATCTACGCCCCAAATACCCCCACCCACTTTGGCATTGGTGAAGCATCCACGCTTGATATAGCTTTAGCTAAAACCCCTAACTGGCCGTACGCCATAAGTACATATACGGATCTATCCTCTGATCATAACCCGGTTATGATCACATTAAACTTAAACTACCAAATCCCTAAGAAAGAAAGAATTTTGAAGACTACAAACTGGGCAAATTACACGAACCTGTTGCACGAAAAAGTAAGGGGTAACCCCACCCTACAAACCATTGACGATATCGAGAACAGCGTAAAAAATTTCTCTGAGTCACTGATTGGCTCCTACGAAGCCTCCACGAAATCGCAGGTTGTTAACCACACCCCCATTAGACTTCCCCCTTACGCTAGACTACTTATTATCCAGAAAAACAGATTAAAAAAACAGTGGCAAAACACTAGAAATCCCAGTCTGAAAACGGAGATAAATAGGTTACAGAAAATGATAAAACACATAACTAGGCAGTATAAAGAGCAAAGGTGAACTGATTTCATAACCAGCTTATCGCCCGAAAACGGCTCCCTTTACAAACTTGCCAAAGCCTTCGAAAAACCTTTCAAAAGTATTCCCCCACTTCACACTACGGGAAGGATAAATTTTGATGATAGGGACAAAGCCGAAGCCTTAGCTGAAGCTTTTGAAGAAAATTTTCGACCAAATCCCTCCTCCCCAAACAATCATGTCACGTCGTTAGTTCGTAGGAAAATTCAGGATTTTAACTCCTCCCCCCAAAACCAGATCCAGTTTATGCCAACTAACCCAGGCGAAATTGCTGAAATTATTAAAAGAACTAAAAATAAAAAGGCCGCCGGACCAGATAATATCTCAAACAAAATGCTCAAAAATATGCCCCTTAAAGCACTGACTTGCCTAACAAAAATTATTAATTGCTCACTCAAGCTTTCTTACTTCTCCACTATCTGGAAAAACTCAAAAATCACCCCAATACCAAAACCTTCCACCGACTCCAGGGACCCCCATAACTATAGACCTATAAGCCTTACCTCACATGTTTCTAAAATATATGAGAAAATTATAAAGAAAAGATTGCAAAAGCATATAGATGACATGAACATCATCCCACCAGAACAATTTGGTTTTAGAGAAAAGCACAGCACAATACACCAACTAATCAGAGTCCTAAACGCTTTAACTGAAGGTTTTAACTATGGCAAGCAAACCCTAGGCATTTTTCTCGATATCCAAAAAGCGTTTGACAAAGTCTGGTATGATGGGCTCATATACAAAATGATAATCCATAACTTTCCGAAATACCTTGTTGATTTAATCAATAATTATCTTAGAAACCGCACCTTTAAAGTACAAATTGAAAATGAAACCTCCATCACGAAACTCATTGAAAGTGGCGTCCCACAAGGTGCAGTATTATCGCCACAACTGTTCAACATTTTCATGGCCGATTTCCCGACTCATGAAAAAACCATGACCGCCCTCTTTGCCGACGACGCCGCGATCATTGTAAAACACAAAAGACGTAATTGTGTTAAGAAATACGCCCAAGAGCACCTAATAAAAATAGAACATTGGTGTAACAACTGGCGGCTCGCTCTAAACCCCACTAAGACCATTGCAGTCCACTTTAAAAAGAACAATAAAAAAAAAAGGTCCCGAAACTCTTGAACTTATGAATAATACCCTAAATTACAAACTCCAAGCTAGCTATCTAGGCATCACTCTCGACTCCGGCCTTTATTTCAAAAAGCACGTCGAAAAAAAACTAGTAAACGCTAAACATAAATTACACCTCCTCCGCCCCTTACTAGGGCGCTACAGTAAACTTTCATTAAAGAATAAGATGTTGATATATAATCAAATCTTAAGACCAACCATTCTCTATGGATTTACGGTATGGGGACACGCTGCTCGCACTACCATTAACGAAATCCAAATTCTACAAAATAAAACCCTCAGACAAATTGGTAACGCTGATTGGTACGAAAAAAACAAAGCCCTCCACAGCGAATTATCTGTTGACTCAATCTCAAGGCACATTATAAAAAATGCCCTAAAACTGTTCAACAGCTTCCAAAATCATCCAAACGAAGCAATTCGTACCCAATCCCAATACATAAATAGGAACCAGAAGTACCCCTACCCGGCCAGAACCTGTCTGCTCAACTATGATTCTCTCAGTACTAAGCATAATCCTCTTCCAAATCCTCAGTTAGACATGCTCTCCTTGAGATAGTCGTTTTTTTGCTATTCATTTACTTATCTTATATATGTGAAGAAAAAAAATTAAAAAAGAGAAAATCCAAAAAGAAAAAAGTATAAATTAAAAAAAAAAATGCTTAAAAGAAAAAAAAAATTATATATATATATATATTTTGTCGTCTTGTATTTTTATGTAGCTTACTATTCTAACTCGTCCGAGACGCGGACTCCCCCCCCCCCTGCCCTTCGGGGACGTGATGTAAGCCTTAGGGCGCATTGATCTATCTCCTAACGACGTACGCTCACAAAGGAGATCTGGGTAAAAGGCCCCTCCCGGGGCCTAACGGCCCATCAACAAATATAAATGATGATGATGATGGGGGGGGGGAGGCGTATCGGAACGCTGTCAATACCCCGGGAGACAGTGGCCTCGTTGAAGGAACTTACCAGAGCTTCGGTGAACTTTTCCACGTAATTTTCAATATCTGAGCTATTGGTTAGTTGGGGATTGCCCTCAATTTTTTCGTAAATTAGATTGGTATATTTGCTCCAATTTGTGGTAAGGCATTTCTTCTCTTTTCTGGGAATCTGGTAGTTTAGGTTGTATGTTAGAATTACCGGATTATGATCCGAAGATAGTTCGGGGTACGCATTAATTGCATAGGGCCAATTTCTGGTTTTTGTAAGAGCTATGTCGAGAGTAGTGGGTTCCCAGGGACCAAAATGGGTGGGGGAGTTTGGGGCTTGAATTTGATACTCGAAATCTGCGCTAAATTTCTTCAGATTAGTTCCTCGGAGGTTTTTTCTGCCAAAACTCCAATCAGGATGTTTTGCATTGAAGTCCCCAAAGAGTATAGTCGAAAAGTTAATACGACCAATCTGCTGGAGCTCGTTAGCGTCAATGCTAGCCGAGCTGGGAGGAGCATAGATAGAGGAAATTGTTATATGGTCATTTTCGCCGATTTTGAGCGTGATAGTCGTATTTTCAAAACTGCTCGTGTGGAATTTAACCTCGCTAGTTTCGAGTCCACGTCTAGAAAAAATAGCTGTGCCACCACCGCGGCCTATACCTCTGTCGTTTCTATAAGAAGTGACGTTGGGGATACTACGGAGTCTGAGTCCAGGTTTTAGGTTGGTTTCTTGAATAAGAACAAGTCTGGAGAATGCTTTACGATAAAGTTCTCCAGCTCGTCAATTTTGGTGGGAGAGAGCCCGTTTGCGTTCCAAGAAACAATAGTAAGGGAACTAATTCTGGCCATTATTATGCTTTTCGAGGTAGGTATTCAGATTTTTAACTAATATTTGAAGGTCGCTCATCATGCTGGCAATTGTTAGGGGGAGGGTTGCGCTAGCTTCGATTGAGTTTGTGGGTGGTTTGTTTGTGGGTTCAGATAAACCTTTGCTAGCTGTTGATGCATAGGTAGTTGGGTTTTTCAAGTTTGAGTTTTGAAATATTTTTGCAGCTTTACTTCCCGGGTTAGGTCTCTTTGCACATTCGACACTGTTCGCCAAGTGATACCCTTTGCAGTTCGCACAAGTCGGCTTTTCATCTTTTGGGCGGTCACATTCTCTCGTCCAATGGGATTTGGCGCAGATCAGGCAGACTACGTCTAATGTACACATGTGGGAACTGTGCCCAAAGCGCTGACACCGGTAACACTGCGAGATGTGCTGGGTTTTCCTTAAGTGCTCGACACGAACTTTGTAGTATGAGAGTGTCTCCAGGTTGTAGATTTCTTTGTTTTTTTCGTTGTTTTTTGGGATGTGTAGGACGAAAAGTGGGAACTTATCTTTAAGTTTACCCCTTGTCATCTGGTTTATTTTAGCAATGGTGAGACCTTTTTCTTCTATTTCGCTAATGATCGCATCAGCATCGTAATTGATAGGTAGGCCTCTAATTACTACCTGGATGGCTTTATCCTGATGTAATTGCCTTGTATGAGATTTATAATTTTGATTGTCGGCGTAGTTTTTAATCTTTCTGTAATATAGGGGATTTTTCGTTTTTACTACTAATTCTTTATTTCTCTTATAAGTACCGATTATTTTAGTGCCAATGAGATCGCTAAGCTCTTTAAGTACAGGGGTCGGATCTTCTATATCCACAAAGGTAATGGGGGGGGGGGGCTTTGTTTTTCTCAGTGCTCTGATACTCGAGATTAACATTAGGATTTTCAGGGTTTTCGCGTAGGGTTTTTTTTTCGCGCCCTTTTCAGGGGTGCTATCTATATTAGAAGCGGGCCTTTTCTTGCTTTGGGAGGGTCTGTCGTTTATTTTTTCATTTGAATCCTCATCCTCCATTTCGTATTATTCTTCTTCTAAATTATCGTTCGGATTGCTTAATTCTATTTCAATGTTCATTGGTAAGGAGCCATCATGTGCCGCCTTCCAGTTCGAATTTGTCCTTTTAGGTTGGGAGTAGTCAAGGCTGGGGTATTCAATATTAGGCTCATTTTTCCGCGAGAGTTTTTCAACTAGGAGTTTTAATTCTTCCTGGGATTTTTTTATTCTATCTTGCTCTTCGAGCAATTTTGCAATCTTCTCATCTTTTCTAGCGCTATCGGCTTGGAGCCTTTTGCATGTTTTATCAGTTTCAATGCCCTTTTGAATCAGAAAAGTATTTCTAGCCTTATTAAGGGTAAAGTAGGCATGGTTAAATTTTTGTTCATATAATTTTAGTTCGTCGTCATAGGTTAAAACGAGATTACTTTTACTCTCTAATACTCTATGAAATTTATCCTCAATTTTTTGATAATCTAAGTCATCCTTTGCTTTAAGAATTAGATCGTTAACAATCTTAAAGGGGGCGATACCCTCCAGCTCACACAGAATAAGAAAGGGATGTTTTCTCACATCTGGGTTGCTGGCAGCCACCGTTTTTTTTCTTTTTCCTCTTCTTCTTATTAGGCGAGGCTGCAGGCTTGGGATTGTTGTCGCTGGAGAGGAATTCGCTTCCGGAGTTCACACCGTCCGGCAACTGGAAGTCGTTAACAGGATTCCGCGAAAAGGACGCCATGCCCAAGGACCGGCACCTCCTCACTGCAGAAAACCGCCACAAAAACCAACGGTTATGTCGCTTTCACATAAAAACTCGGGCACACAAGCCACTTTTCCTAACGTAACATAAAACAAAATGCTTCTTAAATAAAAAGCTTTTATGCTGATTCAAAGCAGATCTAGAAAGAAAAAAAAAAACACCGCATAAGATACCACGAAACACCGATTCGCAAGCACGACCTGTACTCCAGCTCAGTAAGGGCTGTCAGCTCACCGCTCGAGCAAAAAAAAAGTTGAAGAGACTACATCTGAATCTCTTTAAATACAAACAATCGGCTGTTGCAACCCGCTCGATGGTTGAAGTTTGAACATTCAAAAGTACAATATGTAAATATAAAGCAAGGAAATAGAATATTCAGATTAACCGCCACATTTACATTAATCTATATCTTAAGTGTCATTCAACCATGTTTTCCATCAACATTTGTAGACCCCATCGTTTCGATTTGGGGTTTTCTATTTCTGTTACAGTGTTAGATTTATTTTGCCTTGCGCTAAAGGAAGGTTTTCTTGTAAGTTCAAAGAAACTTCTTAAGTGACAGGCAAGCTTTTCTTTATCAGCATCCGTTCACCATTGCGACTGACATTGTGCCAATTCGTTTTGAGCTTCCCAATAGCGTCTTTTCAGAAGCCCGAATAAGTTGAGGTGCCAATTCATAGTTATTTGGAAAGGTCCGAGTCCGAGTTGTGCGGTTAATGCATGGGTGCTTTAGAGTGATCAGGGTACGATAACTTTGAGAAGAGCTTTTCTGGTTAAAACAAATCTTGATTTATTCTCAAAGTTGGTATCCCATAGCTATTTTTCTACAGTGCACTCATTTATAGGATTGGCGCAATGACCATTATCAATATTTATAGCCGTTGCTGTAGAAACCATTTTTTTCTTCAAGGAACACAAAATGGAAGCTATGGAAAAATTTTTGGCAGCCATTTGGGCAAAATACTAGACTTCTGGTATAGTGTCTAGAATGGATAGTGTGGAAAGCAGCTTGACGGATGTGGCTTTCGAACTCACCCATTTCACTAGGTGGCGCTGCGAACACTTTCCCTCCATTTAAAGGATTAATGAAAATGAATATATATTCCTTGCAAAGTATTCACCTCTTCTAAATGTGAGGAGTTAACTTTCGTACTTTTCAAAATTATATTCGAAATAAAATTTAAAATAATTTTAGAATATATTTTCAATAAAAAAAAAATCTTTAATGCTACAAAATTAAACGTTCAATTACCGTACAAACGTCTTTTGCCCTTCAAAAATTAGCAACAATATTTTCAGTTTAGAACAATATGATGAGAATATATGTAAAACAAAAGTTATTTTTTTATTTTTTTAAATAAAATTTATGCCAGCAATATGCAAGAAAAGAGTACTGTACAAAAATAAATACTGTTTTCAGGCAAACTAAATAGTCACAATACGTTTGAAAAATCATTATATTTACAGAGATAAAAAACAAATAAAACTAAAAAAAGTATTTTTACTATAATATAGTGAGAATATATGTACAAAAAGATATTTTTATAAAATGTATGCCAGCAATATGTAAGAAATGAGTTAAAACAATAAACAACACTTCCTGTACAAAATAAATAGTTTTCAGGCAAACTAAATATTCACAATACATTTGAAAAATCATATTTACCAAGATAAAAAACAAATTTAAAAAAAAAAAAGTATTTTTACTATAATATGGTGAGAATATATGTACAAAAAGATATTTTTATTTTTCTAAATAAAATTTATGCCAGCAATATGTAAGAAATTAGTTAAAACAATAAACGACAAACAAAATATTCACAATGCAAGGGATATAGGTTGAAATACATTTGAAAAATCATATTTACCGAGATAAAAACCAATAAAACAGAAAAAAATGTATTTTTACTATAATATGGTGAGGAACATATGTACAAAAAGATATATTTTTTATTTTTCGAAATAAAATTTATGCCAGCAATATGTAAGATAAGAGGCAAAACAATAAACACTTCCTGTACAAAAGTAAATATTGTTTTCAGGCAAAGCTTATAATACATTTGAAAAATCATATTTAACGAGATAAAAAATTAATAAAACAAAAAAGTATATTTACTATAAAATGGTGAGACTATATGTACCAAAAAGATTTCTTTAAATTTATGCCAGCAATATACAATACAATACAATACAAAAAGTACACCAACAACAGGCGCTAGGCCCAACAAGGTTGGTGAATAGATGAGCAATTCCTGCTTGACTTCTTCATGCTCCTCTTCCTCTTCTTCTTGTCCCTACTTTTATCTTGAACGCCCATTTGCATGAAAGAAAAAGAAAAAGCAGTATCAATTTACATAAAAAACTATTTGAACAAAAGCTAAGAGAGAAACATTATCAGATTTCAACTGGCTGCTCTCTTCACAATCCCCCAATGACGATCCAAACCTTCCTTAAACGATTTAACATCCTTAGAATTAACAATGTGCGATGGCAAAGTGTTCCAATCGTCGACAACTCTACTGAAAAAGCAATGTTTCCTACACTCCCTCTTAAATTGTGATTTAAATAATTTCAATCCATTTCCCCGAGTCCTATTACTATGAGAAAATTGTAAACCTTCTGTTTCATTTAACTTTATAAATTTGAATAACTGAATCAAATCTCCCCGTTTCCTTCTTTCTTGTAACGTATACATGTTAAATTTCTTTAATCTGTTTTCATAAGCCATACCTGAGGTTCCTTTAATAATTTTTGTAGCCCTGCGTTGAACTTTTTCTAACATGTCAATATCTTTTTTTAAATATGGCGACCAAAATTGTACTGCATACTCTAGATGTGGCCTAACCAGTCCTCTGTACAATGGCAAAATAACGTCTTTTGATTTACACGAAACATGTTTTTTAATATACCCCAACATTCTATTTGCCTTATTACTTGCTTCTCTACATTGATACCCCATTTTAAGATCACTAGAAACCACTACACCTAAATCGTTTACAGTATTTCCTGATTTAATTTGTTGTCCTTGCAAGTTATATGCTGCGCATTTATTTTTATGACCCATGTGTAGAACTTGACATTTTTTAATATTAAATGACATACCCCACTTAGCAGCCCATTCCGATATTCGTGATAAATCTGTTTGAAATCGTTCTATTTGTTCCTCTGTGTTGACAATTCCCATTATTTTTAAGTCATCAGCAAATATACTAACTTTGCCCAGTATACCCTCAGTTATGTCATCAATAAATATTATGAATAGGAGTGGTCCAAGAACAGAACCTTGTGGAACACCACTTTCTACTTCTATCCATCGAGAACTATTACCCTTGATTTGCACTCGTTGCTTTCTCCCGATTAACCAACTTTTAATCCATTCAAATAAATGACCCTGAATACCGAATCTTTTCAATTTTAGTAGCAGAGCTTTATGTGGAACTTTATCAAATGCTTTCTGAAAGTCAATATAAGCTACATCTATGCTATTATTGCGGTCTAACTCCTTTGTTATTACATCATAAAAATTTAAAAGATTAGTCGTGCAAGATTTTCCCTTCCTAAATCCGTACTGATTTTGTGCTAGCAAACCTTTTGTTTCAATAAATTCAGTTATATGACTCTTTAGCATGGTCTCAAAGAACTGATGTCAAACTAACTGGACGATAATTCCCTGGCTCACTCTTGGATCCTTTCTTAAACAGAGGAGTAATATTTGCTAATTTCCAATCTATCGGCACTGTTCCTGACTGATAAGAGCATTCAAATATAGACCATAACACACCCCCCATCTCCTCTGCACACTCCGTTAAAAATTTTGGATAGATAGAATCAGGCCCAGGAGCTTTGAAAGGTTTTAAATTCCTTAGATGGTAAATAACCTCTTCCTAATATGTAAGAAAAGAGTTTAACAATAAGCGACACTTGCAGTACTAAAGTAAATATTGTTTTCAAGCAAATCTCTTTCTCAATACTAGTCACTTTAAATAAATAATGTATTTATGAAAGAAAAACAAAATAATAGAAGAACATACACAAAGTACCTAGTACACATTATAAACTGTTTTTCTGAACAATTAAAATATTCAAGCAATTAGTTAACCATGGTTAATTACAATTTTAGAATACATAATATCTAAATTCAAATATGTGTATAAGGTTAATTACTTTTTAAAATAAACATAAAAGTAACACATTGAAATATGCATTCACCACAAGATAATTAATACACACATGTAAAAACAAAAAAGAAACTTTCAAGCTAATTGAGACGCCTTAATTTAGTTTGCCTAACCTTTTCCCTGCATGCTTGCATTGATTTATTTAGGCCCTTAACAAAAAAATGTAATCTAGTAAGCAAAAAGAATTTTACTATTCGAAAACTCAGATCGTTTTTATGAATGATACAACCAACTAAATTTAACTTTTTTTCAATAAGGCTATTTATGACATCTGAAATGCTATCACGATGCAATGAACGGGACTTAAAATATTCCACTATTATTTTCTCTAACTGAGAAACAAATGTTAAAATGTTAGATGATGGATAAAATAACCCACCTCTATCAAAATGGGATATCATTGTTCCTTTGAAGTTCTCTTTTTCTTCCAGAGACATCACACAATATTCTTTGCAGTCCTTGCAATTTGTTTCGACAAAAAATTTGCTTGCAACATATCCGGAAAGATATACAAGAAGTTGATGGTTTGGGTCAGTACTTGAGCAAAAAGGATGAATATTTGATGCACTGGAAGAAGAAAAGCAGTCAAAGGCATCCTGCAACATTCCAGCATTCAGCAAGTTGTCAATTTTTTCTGCATCACAGGAGCTTTCACTAATATATGAATTTATAACTTCGACTTCACTGTTTCCTGTTTTAGGAGGCTTGGCCAAATTATAGAAGCTGAGGCAATTGACTGTAATAAGGAACTGTGTTGGAGTAGGATGGTCATTACAGCCAGATGACTGACGAATGATTCCAAAAATATTTTCTATAGCATCTTGACTTAATCGTGATGTCATCAAATAGGTTTGATTGATGCTTTCTCCAAGGTATTTCAGCAAGGAAACAGTCGAGTTTAATGTGACTCTAAGACCAGTAGCTGTACTAGAGCTCAAAAATCCTATCTTTTTGGGACCACAAAAAGATTCCCACTGATCCAAATACTCCAAAAAATCTGTTATAATTTGGTGTTTCGTGGATTCTAATTGCAGACTTTCTTTTGGAGTTCTTGCTGTCATAACATTGATTAAATCTTTCATAAGGCTTATGAAAAAAATTGTTGCCTCACAGGAACCATATTGCACTTCAAATTTCTCTTTGTAAACATAAAGTCCTTTCAAAACTTCATCACTGAACAAATGAAATGCATAATTGACACGCATTTTTTCAAAATTATTTGGATGAAGATGAACTTTTGTGATTCTCGGCATAGCTTTCAAAGTAGCATTGTCCCGATCTTCTTTCCATGCTGCCTCAATCTGTTCAATTCTTGCCTCACCTTCTGGTAAGCAAAAGCCTTTATCAACAAAAGAGTTTCTCATACATTTAACCAGATGTGGAAAGTCAGAAATAAAGTGCAAATACCTTGAAACATCAACAGGATGTACAATTTTGTATATAACGTTGGACATTTCTCCTGAAACGCCAAACGTTTTCCACATGTTACGGTTCCATGAAGCTCCATCACAAGTGACAAAATCTACAAACAAACCTGCATTTTCTGTGAGAACAATAGCTTCAACCAGGAGCTTTGAAAGAAGAAGTCCATTAATATTTTTGTTAGTGGCAAATACTCCAATAATTTGCTTCCAATTTCCACTGACAGGAGAGAAAAGGAATAGCAAACCATGATTACATTGTTGTTTTTTCATTTCATCCGAAGTATAATGTCGTAAATCAACAAATCCTTCGATCTGGCCGTTTGACTTCACTTGCAAGTTTTCAGATAATTTAATTTCATCAACAATTAGTCCTCCATGTAGCAAAAAATTGTCCATAGTTTTTGTCTTCTCCCTAATCAAATGAAATGTTTTAGGATTGAAGCCAAAACCACTGTTATAATTAGCTAAATATTTTCTGATTGTTCGCCGAGATGGTAGAACCATAATGTTATTCCGCCGTATATGTTCGTACAGTTTTGGATTCTTCATATGCATAAACAAACACTCTAAGATCCATTCATTACTGTAGTTGAAACCACGTGTTGATTTTCGTTTTGCAGCTTGAAAACAATGTTTAACCATTATTTGCTGCTTTACTGGTAGTTTCTTTAGCTCTTCATTAATGTGACACAATTTTTCATTTTCAAGTTGCATCCTCTTGACCACATTTTTGGCAGAAGACAATCGTTTTTCCAGCCTGGATATTTTTCGGCTACTCACAATCTTATTTTTTGAAGATTTTATTTTAAAACCTAAACGTTTTCGGCGAGCCAAATTGTGAAGTAATCTGCGGCGAAGATACTTGCAATGCATACATATGTGGGAAGTACTCAGTCTATTGCATTGTCGGCTGAATATTACATTTTCATATGCTGCATGCTTGCTTAGGTTCATACTCTTAAATTCTTCTGCTGTGCCTGCTCCATTGCAAACTTGCATTTGATCTGTTTCATTTAATATTTGCAATAATTCTTCTCTGTCTTGAATGGATTTATTATTTTCAATTTTCAATCCCCTAAGGAATATTTCAGCCTTAAAACAAGAGTCTTTTTCTGAGACAAAAATTAGTTTTTCAGCAGATAGTTTGCCATCTTTGTCAACATTGCTACAGTGAAACACCATTGCACTAACATTATTCAATGGAATTTGTTTGGCCCAATTTGGTGAAGGCAAGTCCACACAGCACAGTTCATTCAAAGAAAGCTTATTGCTGCAGTCAGGCTCAGATATGGGTTCCACAATTGTTTCTGCATGTTTCCTAGGCTTTCGCTTTTTAGGAACTTGCTTGCTCAAATACTTAGGTAAATTGGGAAATATCGTGGGTATTGCATCCTCCGTAAGCACAGGACGAGCACGTGCAATTTTCACAATTTCCCCATTCACAGAGTGGGAAAACTCTTTCACGATGTAATCTTCTATGAAATGCTTTTCACACACAGCGCTAAACTTATCTAATTTTTTGTCGGCTCTGGGAATCAACCTTTCCCACTGTTGAAAAATTTGTTCATTTTTCGGAACACTAAATAATGATAAGCCACATTTATCGTACTTCGTGTTGCATCCAGGAACGAAACAATGATTGTTCCTTTTTTTAGGCATTTTTATGCTCTAGATATCCGCAAACATTAATATCGCATAACCAAAACAACGCTGCACACTGCACATGGTAGGAGGGAAACGTGCATCAACGCCACCACAAAATGGGTGAGATTGGCAGCCACTGAAATATGCTAGTTTCATGAGCGGTTGCCACACTATCCATTCTAGACACTATACTTCTGGTACGTACGTACCTTAGAGCAGGGATAAGTACTGGAGGGAGCAAGTCCAATGCTTAAATTTAACAAAGCTGCAGCCAAGATCTTAAATCACGTGACCCTACTTGCGCAAATGGTTCCAAACTTTTTCAAAGAAACCAGTTTTCTTCCAATGCTTCACTGGTCAAAAGTCATCACGTCCAAAACAACAAACCAAATAAATGCTTCAGCGGTATAGTCTTCAGATGTCATTTTCATATGTAAATGGTCTAAATTTGATGTACTATGCAAAAATTCATATGAAATTGAAAAGAAGTACATTAGCAGAGATCTCGTGAGCTTTTATCAAACTAAGCCGTGATGAAATCTTTATCTGGTGTTTAGAAATTCATTATCATAATCTGTCTCTCTCTCGCTCCATAAAAGTTTTTCAGCTGTAAAATCAACTAATTCTAAGATTGTTCTAATGCGTGAGAACTATTCACCAATAAAATTTTCTTAACTAGGCAACTGCAGCATTTTTCTATCCGAAAGTAAAAATAGAAATAATCAGAGCAACATTTGAAATTTTCTTTCCTATCGGTAAAAGACTTTTGTGAGGAGAAATTAATTATCAAGATCTCTCTCTCCGTAAACGTTTCTTCATTTGTAGAATAACCTAATTGTACAGATTGTGCTAATGTATGAGAACCACTCTACGATAACATTTTCCTAACTAAGCTACTACAACACCTTGCTATCCGAAAACAAAAATAGAAATAAATAACAACAGCATTTGAAATTTTCTTACCTATCGGTAGAAGACTGATCTATTTGAAATAAACAAAATCTATGCTACGGTCAAATATAAATATGTGCAATATTTTCAGAAAATTTGTGTCCTAAAATGAAAATTTAAGTTCTTTGTTTTTAAAATATACTAGTTCTTTAAAAAAATCGTGACTGAAAATTTTGCGATTTTCATAATCAGAAACCGGTAAATTGTAAAATAACGTACTAACGTTTACAAAAACTTCGTTGGAAATGAAGCCTAGGGTAGAATTGGACGATTAAATCAGTTTCCGGAGGTATCTTATAAAACATTTATTTTTAAATGGAAGACATAAATAATAACTGTAAAAAATAAAAGGCATAAGACTTTTAATGCATGGGGCAATTTATGAATTAGAATTTCGTGGGAGATTTACATCATAAGTCATTATATTTTACATCATTCTACCGCGGAAAAATACTGCTCAAAATTTTCTCTGAACTACGAGAAGTTGAAATTTAGTTCAGTGTCTTAGAATGAATTATTCATAAGCTCTCGTAACAAATTACTTTATTTCTAAATTACCTCGCACAAATGATAGGTAACTAGGTTTGACGTCACTTTCTACGTCATATGAATACAATTTCGCGCATTATGTTATTAAGAGGTCATTTGCAACAAACGGAAGCTTAGAATTAATGTGGAAGAATAAATTATGACGGGCAATAAACAACTTTTTTTTGCTTTATAATGGTATTGTTTCATATTTAAAGCATTTTAATACTGTTTTTAAGGTGTTCAAAAATGTATTCCCTAAAATGCAATTTAATATCGTGATATTTATGCCCTTGACGCATCGTTGTTATAAGTTAAATATTACGTTTGTCGTTATTTTCAACATCATGAAATAATGGGTAGCTAAACAGGACCTAATCAGAATTAAAAACTTACAGTTGGTGTCGAAAAACTTTTATCAAAAGTTTGTGTGGTGTAAAACTTAAAAAAAAAAAAAGAAAAGAAAAAAGAGGTTTTAAAGGATTAGAAAAACAAAAACCTTGCGTCAATCATAGATTGCGAAAACCTGTAATTTGTCAGAAAAACAATATCTAGTTTTAAATTTTCTAATTTTTTTGTTTTTGAACCATGTTGTCCAACGTGGACAAGATGGTTCAAAAATTAGCTAGTAATGCTTTTTTTGCTTAAAAATTTACAGGCGTCATGATTGTTGAACTGAAAAATGCAACTTAAACAATTCGCGTCTTATTAATTTATTTAGTTCATATAAACTTTCTTTCATTAGAACATAAAAGTATCACACGCTTAATATATAACGCGTTTTTCTCGAAAAAATTTTTGCGAAAAATATGACATTTTCCTTCTCAGACTTAATTGAAAATCATATCGCTTTTGAAAAATTTATAGCAATTAGTGGTGATTTTTTAATGCTGAGAGAACATTGTATTACAAATATTTTGAAATAAAACTGAGGTACTAAGATTTTATTAGGCTAGAAATTAAAAGTATATAAATGATCGAAAAGCAATCCCAATAGCTTTGGCGAGAAGTGTCCAATTTTATTGCCAGAGTAAGTGCCATGAATATTTTATAAAAGAAATTTTGGGTTTTAGTTTCATTATCAAACAAATGAAATACTGAAACTAAAACGCATTGGAGAAATTTAAGTATTTAAATTGAAAACCACATTAAAGGAAAACAGCAGTTTGTAATGTTCATCACTTAAAAATACCATAATTAGAAGGACATATTCAAATCTGGTTAACTTAGTAAGAAAAATAATGCAAACCAAGAGATATTTTATTAAAAGTTCAAAGGAATAAGAATCTTTGAAGACGAATATAGTATCTTCAATAAATTAAATTTGCTCCTAATTTGCTTTTCTCTTAAGAAGATTTATTATCACTCGAAATTGATTAATGTCTTTGATGTACGAAGTAAATATTTTCAAACTTTCTGATTTTTATGCTCAAAAATAATAGCTTATTTAGGATTAGAGGATATTTTTTGTCCCTTTGATTCATGTTATATTTTCTGCAAAGGGCATGCATAAAATGTGTCCTGTATTATAAATCACGACATTTTATTAAATGATCATACTTTCAGCATCCTATAGTTAGCGTGTTTGTTGTGACACACTAGTTCATCAGGTTTTGAAGTAAAGGCAAAGTCTAATTCAGACTTCAGCAACCTTATTTTCTTATACCGTATCTTATACGTGGGGTGAGTGCACTAGTGATTGACACCTTTTGATTAATTTATCCTACTTTTAAGAGTTTAATCACCAGAAATTAATTTTACATAGTTTTTAAATTAATGTAGGTTTTATTAGACATTCAGGACCATATATATATATTAAAGTTTATCCGATAAGAAATTTTAAAAAAAATAATGAATTTTTATGTTATACCCATATCTAATGCTCTAGTAATTGATAGTCCAATTTTTCCAGTTTACCAGTTATTGACATCCTATTCTCTAGTGTTTGACACACTATTAAAGTATGCTTGCAGTAATAGTATTATATGCAAAGTATTTGCTAATAATAAACTTTATTCTACGTTCAAAGGAAGAGAGAGAGAGAGAGAGAATAAAAAATTCTTCTTTTCTTATAAACCTAAAATAAATATTTTTTCAACATTGTTTTATCATACATTCTTTTAAGACATTTAAAAAGTAAAACTGCATCAGATATATATTTTTTAACTTTATGTGCCAGTATGTGGTGTAGCTGTTCTAGTAATCGACACCATTCTGTTAAAGGGGTGTCAATTTTTGGAAAAGCTGAATAGAAAGAGATCAAAACTGATATAAATCTAATTAGATGTCCCGCAGAGGACCAGTCGGTAGAAGCTCGGTTCCCGCAGAACACCGAAAGTAAAGCAACATCGACTTAGGTCAGTGTTTGGGAGGGTGACAACCTTTTGCGGCTGGTTCCTGTAGGGCCGTGTACGCTAAAGGAAGCTGGTGCACGTTAAATAGATCATTGCTCCAATGTCTTCCAAGTGAAACGATACCTCTGGGGGTACCAATCCCAGGTGACGGTCTCTCATCTGGGAGCTGGTTCAAAAAATTAAGAGGCTTTACAAAGGGGCGGAAATCAGACTCCTGCCTATAAGGGCCCGCTAGACTCAGGAGCAGCGTACCCATTCTTCCTCGCCACGCGCGAGAACACGACAACAACAACATTAAATTAGATTTATTCAAAATCCCTCAAATTTTATAGATTTCGATTTAATGACAAAGAATATAAATCAAATTAGCAGTATTTGAAATCACATTCCAATCACTAGTGCAGAGTCTAATACATGATCCAGTAATTGCCATAACTCATTAATTCATAAAAATATGAACAAGCACGTGAAACTACATTTTAGTAGTTAAATATGTTAATGTAATAGATCTGAAATTGTAACTATTTAGAAATGTTGCTGAAATTAGTTAAGATGCAACAAGATTGAAGCATTGATTCACCTTAAGTCTCTAAGCAAGCTAAACACAAAAATTGGCTGTTATTTCACTCCACACGTTTAACTTACATTTTTGTGATTGAATTACCTTGTGGTGAGCAATGTAATGCCCAAAAATAAATCAGCAATCTCATGAAGTAAATATCAGCAGGAGTTATTTATGTACTCATTTGTTATTTTCCTTTTAGATGAATTATTTTGGGGGAAGGTGTTAATCACTGGAGCATATCCAATCACTGGTGCACTCACTATTTTTTTTTTAAACCCGAGGGGTGCAATTTATAATTTCACGTGACTCGGTTGAGCTCTAAAAATGAAATGCAACCTTTAGAAATAAACTGAAAAGTATAAAACGAGCACTTGAGGAAAAAAACTGAAATGAAATGACAGCATGAACATTTTTGTTTAATCACACACTGTAAAAGTTTTTTTACCCGAAAATAAAAAAGGAAATTACAAAGAATGAAAAGCAGAGGCTCTGTAAATCAACAGCTGATGCTGTGCCGATGTATTGCTGCCACCTGTGATTCAATATTTCTATTATAATGCCTATTTCTATTACACAAAGTCGAAGTTGAATTCAGAACTTGAACTCACGCTGTTATGGTTCCTGTGCTTTTTACCGCTCGGTCAAAAAGCCTCCGGAGCTGGGTTGACTGTCTGCCAAGGGGCTAAGCTTCTCGCTAGAGCTGAAAGTAAACCTTATGTTAACAATATATGATGCATTTTTTGACAATTTTAAACTAGTTACAGCACGTTACCGTGCAACTTGATTCCTAGCATTTTAACGAGCAATTGCGTAACCTAACAGAGCTTTCTCTGCAGTTGTACATCGTGCGAGAAACCAAGAATTTTATTCAGAAGCTATTATCAGGGAACTTGACAATTTGATTTTAAACTATTTCTTTGTAAATTTGCAAAAACACTCAGTTTCTTTTCTGTATTTTTAGATTTTTTTTTTTACAGTGGAAAGGTATAAAAAGTAACATGGTTATTTTCATCATCAAAAAAAAAAAAAAAAACATTAAATAAATAAATAAATAAATAAAAAAAAATCTGTAGCGCAAATTTCAATGAGAGAACGATCGTTCGTTTTGCATAGATGAAAATAGCACTGTTATGAAAATCCTGATAATGAAAATATGACCCGATATAAAAGTACCGATGATGGAAATACCACTGGATTGAAATATCTTCTTAATACATAAATTAGGATTTCTTTTTATAGTAAACAGGGGGCGAGCCTCATAGTTTCAAAAAAGTTTTAAAAATCGACAACTAATTGATTTAAGGTTTTATAGTACTAAAAACAATGTCTTTCGACATTAGTTCAGTTCACCTTTTTATTCATTTATCTATTTCGCTTATTTATTATTTTTATTTGTTTACTTATTTTATGTGTTTATTTTATTTTATTAATTTAAGTTATGTAATTATTTATTTTCATTTATTTATTTATTTTGTTCCGAACGGGAAACAATGTTCAGCTAAAATTGCCCCATTTCTATTTAAAAAGTTCAAATAAATGATTCTAAAAGAAAAAAAAGTACAATCATTAACACTAAGTAAAATTTTAAAGAACTGTTGCGTCCTGAACCCGCATTTTAATATTGATTATAAGTAAATCGCCAAAATACCGTACGAGGTTTCTCTGCAAACGTACAGTAAATGCAAAAGAAATAAAAAATTGCTCAATTAACTATTGGGTGAATCCCACGTGAGCTCATCCAGAAAAAGGGGAACAAGTTGCTCGATGCTTTTATTTTTTAAACATTTTCCCAGTCAATTTATTGTTATCTTGAGACAACAAAACGAGAGTTTAAATATTTTTTAATTCTTGAAATTGTTTATTACAGCCGTTTATAAGTCACATCTTCAGTGGTTTTTCATGAAAATACTGCTTTACTTAAATCGTTATAACTTTTTTATTTCTGAATATTTAAAAATGATTTAAAAACTATTGTAATCTGCAAAAAAATGAATAAAATTTTGATTTCGGTTCCTTTTTTGATATGTTTTTTTAAAAAAGGGAAATGGAGTTTGAAAATACCATTTTGTAAACAAAACTTGACTAATTGTTCTTCATCAAATCATTTAGTAAGTTTAGCAATAAAAGAATATTAGTTAAGACATGATATGCTTACATACTTTCTCACTAAAAAACAAAAAAAAAAAATAATTTTGAGATTTGATATTGATCGTTGGTTTTTTTTTCTTATGTGTCGCTTTAAGTAGACTTATAAACCTTGGAAATTACCTTTTGAAGAATTGAGTAAAATAAATAAGACAGTATGATGATATTTCGAAGTGAAAAAAAGGCGGAAATACAAAGGCGGAAATTTTTGCCTGAATTTGAGGTGCCGTATTTCTAAAACCACATTGATATCACTTACAAAAACTTTTCTACATGTTTATACCCATAAGAAGATTATCCCTCTAAAATGAAATATAATTTCATTCAGTCATTTTTTAGATGCAGAGTCTTTAAGTTAACATATCGACACCGAGTTGCCAAGCTTGGCTAATTATACAAAATAAAGGACAGCTTCCCAAAGGTTCCATACTGCTGCTGAAGAAACTACTAAAAGGGATCTATTCAGAAGAGAAAATGTACAGGTGAGTCTTACTTTCTTCTATTAAAATTTTAAAGTGAAAAGTTTTTGTTTTCAAAATGGTGTTTTCAAACTCCTATTCCGTATTTAAAAAAAATAAAGAAATCGAAATAAAACTTTTGTTCATTCCTTACAGAACTCTCAGAAACGCATGCTCAAATCTCACGAAACTTTCGTCGTATTTAACGAAATGGCTTCGTGAAAAATGCTCCGAGTAAACCTTTAGTCAAAATGCCGAAATTTGTGTAGTAACTTTTTTAAGGCACGTGATCGTGCGAGGAAAGAATCGTTATAAATAACAAAATTTTCTTGACGATTGAAGAATCGTCGAAAAAGAGGATTCTATTTTTGAGAGTAAGAATACAATAGTTTTTAAACCATTTTGAAATATTCAGAAATAAAGAAGTTATAACGATTTATGTAAAGCAGTATTTTCATGAAAAACTACTAAAGATGTGACTTGAAAATGGCTGTAATAAAGAAATTCAAATTAAAAAACTTTTAAACTTTATGTTATGGGGTTTCCAGGTAACATTAAAATAACTGCCAAGAAATGAAACAAATTAAAAATATTGAGGAACCTGGACTGGATGATTTTACGTGGATTGACCCTATTAGTATTTTAATACTTAAAGGGAAACTGGACTGTATGCGCCAGTATGCAGTTCCTCTACCAGTAGGTGGCGCTATGTTTAACTATTAACATACAGTTAATAGTTCTAGCGTTCTTCAACCGCCAGCTCGGTCATTCATTTGGCCCTCAGGGTTACGGAACTAAGAAATTTCGTCCGTTCCACCAACAGCAGAATTTCCATTATTTATATTACATGTTTTATGTGTTTAGATGTTTACATTTTAAAGATTTAGTTCTAGGTGTTATGTAAAACACTTTAAATATATTTATATTTAAAAATATTTGTTTAAGTTATTACGAGTATATATCTACAAACTACAATGACATAAAGCCAATTCTCATTACAAGCACGTTTATCCTTCGCTAAAATGCAAGAATAAGAATGAATTCTTTTGCTCAAAGTATACCTTTTAACTTTTGACTTTCCTAATTTTATTATTGTTATTTTTTAAGCTACTCGATTTATTTTATGCGCTTCAAGGAACTGTAAGAGTTCCGCAAGAATGCTTGATTCCCTTATCACCTTTAATTAACTTCAAGCTTGATAAGGCAAAAGAAAGAGAAAGTGTGCCGTGGAACAGAATATCTTACCTGCGGTTTACAGCTAACTAACTCTTATCGAAAAGGATGTCCTGCTTCAAGAGATTAGTAATCGCTGCATTGATTGATTAATGCTCTAAAGCTTAATTACATTGAACAGGTTGAAGGTGAGTGATATATTTTAACTGTCAATTCAGCAGAAGCGAAACAAACTTCGTTTATTAATTTAGCAATTAAGTGGTTTGTTCCCAGTTTTCTCAGTTATCCGTTATACACTGTAAAAATTTCTGTAAACAATGCAGAAAGTATAACTGAAAACTTCGGTAAATTTAAGAAGAATTTGTTTGAAATAAAAAATTCAAGTTTCTTGATGACAATTTCTCAATGAAATTCTCGTTTTCTATCAATCTGTACAACTACAGAGAAAGATATGTTAAGTTACATAAGTACTCGTTAAAAAAAAACAGGAATCGAGTTTCTCGGTAGTAACAGCTCTGCGAGAATTTGAGCACGGGAGATCTGTGGCTACCAGTTTAAATACTGTAATAAATCATTATTTATTATTATCGTACGTTTTATTTTAAGCTCTAGTGAGCAGCCTAATTATCGGCAATCAGTCCTGCGAACTTCAGAGGTATCTTTGGCAGAGCGGTGTAAGGCACAAGAATCTCAACAGCTTGGTCCGAACTCACTTTAGACTTTGTGTACGAAAAATAGTAATTCAGCGTACTCATGGATGGTATCGCTACTGCGGAAAAGTATCTGCTGTTGTCAGTTTACAGAAGGATCTGTTTTTCATTTTCTGTATTTTCCCTTTTAAAAAACTTTGTAGTTTCCTGTTTTCAATTATGTATATTTTAGGTTATGCTCCTCCGAATAAATAATTTCCAGGAGATTCTCATGTGTATCTTCGAACAAAAATTTTTTACGGCGTAGAGCTAAAATAGTAAATGCGAAGAATTAGTGTACGAGCATTGATACAGAGCGAGTTATTTTAAATGTTGTGCAAAGGAAGTTTTTTAAGCACTCACTTTAATTATTCGTATTCATAAAACAATTGACCTAGTAAGAGTGGAATACTTTGCCAAACGTAACTATGCGCGCATATAAAATCTAGCGATCATTTAAATAAATCATCTTTCGTTATTTTTTATTTTCTCCTCTGCCTAAGATGTTGCAAAAGCTATTCAGTATTTGTAATTTAATGTCATATTTAAGTTTCTTTCCAGTGCATTTTTATTAGCAAAATTTATGCGCAATAAATGTAAAAGTTCAGAAGAATATTTCGTCAGCGCTAGGGTAAAAGTAGCTCAATCCCAAACTCCAGTCTTGAGATCTGTCCAATTTAAAGTTACGATATATGAAAAATTGTAAAAATCATTTTACAGCAAACTAACTCCTACATTTAGTTTAACGTATATAATTAGCTTACATCATGAAATGTAAATGAAATGTGTCTATTTGTAAATTCTAATTCACCGCAGTAATACACCCTTTTTTTGGACTTCGTGGCTTATACCACAAAACGTCAACATTCTTTGCTTGTCATTAAACTTAATGTTTCCTGCCCCAAACATGTCTTATTCCAGCTAAGAATAGGGACGATAGTTTAAAAGACGAATATAATGTTACAAAATTCTATTATTCTAGTCAAATAAGAAGGAGATATAGATATGTAATCGTAGTCAAACAAAACAAAATTTAATATTGGAGTTGAACGTTAAGTATCGAGTTTCACTAATAATTAATACTGTCTGATTTTGTTAATGAAACCTTTTTGGAAAGCATTCATGTCAGCACTCCCTCCGTCTGCAGAATAGAACCGTTCACCACTGATAAGCGCCGCTAAAACAGCTTTGTGGCACAAAACACACTTTATTTTGATTGTCGTGTGCATTCCCAAATCATTTTCGTACTGAAAGGGAGGCTCCTTGTAACCTTCAAAGATGTATGCAATACATTTTACATCTTTGTACACACAACGTATTTCTTCACACTTACTTCTGAATTTTTCAAAATGAGGCTACGTGATAAAATTAAAAATCCCCTTCGAACACATCTGTGTCAATTATTCGTTCTGATAAAAATGTTCGAATCAAATACGCCCGTTAAATCAAGAGTTACAAAAAATTCATTCCTCGCCCCCCCCCCACCCCCCGTATGATGATTCTGTGTAATATTTTTCGAGTTGCTAAAAATGTACAAATAATCGTTAGAATGAAAAAAAATGTATGTAACAGAACAATGTCCTGGCAAATGCATTGCATACTACAATGTTTTATTTAAATACAATAATTCCTTCTGACGTTCTTAGAGAATATGGTGAGTTAACTAGACTGATAGACATATGTTTCCATATTAGTCTATTTTCATTTTTTTCAAATATAATTTTGAATAATTTTTGATCCAATTAATTTGGCTTTTTATTCCTTTTGTTTGAAGTAATATTTGAAGAAAGTATTGTATTGCTCTGACAACAAGTTGCCTGACCTATACAGAATGCATTTTTCCTTGGGGAGAAAGATGACGAATCCTTATTTTGGTACACAGCCAATAGCCATCGCAGTAGCTTATTGGCAAATTAAACCAGGGTTTCTGACCTCTACTTCCCATGCAGAGAAACACTTTCTGACCTTTGCTTCTCATGCAGACAGCCAAAATCCACGAGTAAAGGCTTTCGCCTCTTAGACATTAAATTCACGTCAGACATCCAATCCTTGGTAATTGTTCTACTGAGGAAGAAAGGAGTCGTCTCCAAGGGATGAGGGAGCATCTCAGTAGCGTTTTATTTGTTGTCGTCTAAACATGTCGTTATCAATTTTATCTTGGAGGGGAAGGTAATATTTTCGGCTGGCTTAGGCTACTATTTGAAGCAGAGGTCTGGGAAATTTCGGCTACAAGGGACCGTTCATAAATGATGTCACGCCTTTTTCTTATATATTTGACCCCTCCCCCCCCTTTGTCACACAATGTCACACTTCAACGGACTCCCCCTCGCGTCACGCTATGTTGCATAAGCAGGGATGTCACACTTATTGTTACCCTTCCTTTCCCCTTGTCACACTTTGTCACAATTTCACGAACCTCCCCCCTCGAAGCGTGACATCATTTATGAATGATCCCCAATGAGATTTAAAGAGTTAACAAATTAATCCTTCGTTCATCAAAATTCAAAATATCAGCGCTAAACTACAGCCTACTATCGAACTATAGTTTAATATACTATAAGCTTGTAGTTTACTAAACTATGGTCCAGTAGTTTTTTCACAGGAATTATTTTTCCTTTTTTGGTAAAAATACTGGAACTGTTGCTAGTATTAACTCATGAAGACATGATTATTTCGATTTCCTATTTTTTATATAATAAAATTAGCAATTAATATCTGCATTAAAGTATTGAATGGAACTTATTAAACGGTAAAACCACTTTTAGAGCATACTTTTAATTTTATGTATGACTCTTTCCTTCTTGATTTGAAAGAAAGTCTTATAAGTTTTCCATTTTTGAGACCCCCTCCCCCCTGCTTCCTGCACACACACAACTTTTACAGTTAAACTAAATACATAAGTGGAATAGTCTTACTGGTTTAAATTTTTCCTAGGCTGAATTTTTTTCCCATAATTCCTGCCATTTCAATCAGAAATAATGCACATCATTAAATGCTGAGTAGCTGTTCCATTTTCCCCAATCCACTTGGAAGAAATAGAAGATTTCCTGCTGTTCAAATTTTCTTCAAGCGTAAAATGAAATTGGGATGATATGTCTTCACTACACCGAACGTGAATTGAATCCATCAATGTTTTTGCCATTATTGAAGTTGAGGTTTATTTTCGTTAGAAAACAGGCTCTGAAAAAGTATTCTAAAAATTTTATCGAAGAGCTTTCGAAGTTGTATTGAAGACTTATTTTCTTGTTAAACTTATGCAACAATTTTTGAACAATTGTTCTCATGCAATAGTTTTTAAAAGTCTATTTCCCTTTTTAAATTAACTATAATAATAAGTCAGTTTATATGAATTGATTCAGTTCTGTACCCAGTCGTATTTTAATATCAAGAACTTTTAAAATCAATATGAAAAATTAGCAAATATACGTAATTAAATTCATTTACAAACGGAACGCTTTCCACAGACTGAGGAGTTAAGAAAACTAGCAAGAATCAAGCCAGCAATTTGAAACGAATATTATTTTCAAATTTAAAAATTAAAATTTTCAGCCTTAACACTTTAGCTATGTATAGTCTAAACTCTTTTCTTGTTTAAATTTTTAAAGTAAAAGTTAAAAGAAATGTACAATGTTAACACATGAAACAAAAACGCCGAAATCGCAACAGTAGTTCTTCTTTTGATAGTTTTAGATCTAATTGCTTACGTTGAAAACTCCACGTTTTTTATTTTTTCTAACTTGCCTTTAACTTTAAAAGAAAAACTTTGCCAAGTCGCTGATTAAAGAGAAAAACATCTTAGTCCAAATTGATTTCGTTTACCCGGTATATTGGATATTTTTTCCTTACTTTTATTTTAGTGCTCCATCAAATGTTTAGAGTTGAGATTTTTCTTGTCGTAAATATCTCTGTTACAATCCCAGACTTCCTTTTAAAAATATTAAATGTCTAGTAAAGAACATCTTTAAGGACTCTTTCCTCGAGGAACTTAGACATCGTAATTCCAATAAACCGTGGCTAAACCAAATTCTAGATGTCCCTCAATGGCCTAGAATGAAATCTGTTGCCATGTTTCGTCTTTTATCTGGCCATGACTGCCTAAACAAACATCTATATCGCATCAAGGTGGTCACTGAGCCTTTTTGCACCTTGTCGGACCTTCTCGAAGAGATGGACATGTCTCACCTGTTTCGTTGCCACACCCTTCCTCGGACATCAATCTGGGAGCGATACTGGACTGCTCGCTATCATTTATAGATTTATTGTTATCATTTGATTTCCAATTGTCTTTTAATGTGCCATTTGAAATTAAAAAAAAAAAATAACTCTCTTACTCTAAACTAGAAATTTATTTGATTTATTTCTAATTATACTGTTTTAAAATATATTCAGTATGTAATTTTGTTTATTTTTCTTCATATTTCTGTTGATTGTTGTTCACTTTTTGTCTTTTAAAATTTCTACATGTGTTTCAGTACTGTAGGTATGCTTTTAATTCTAATATGAATACATTTAAACTAATATGTATACATTTTAAAAACTTTATACAGAACATGATTCACAATCTTGGTTATTGCTTAAAGCACTTTTTTTTTAACAAATCAACTTTAGAATGGAAATTCAAATCGTTAAGTTTGTTAACTATTTTTCTTCATTTGATCAAGGCAGTTTCAAAACCGAGGATCAAGGAGCTTGAGAAAGGATTGCTAACTAGAATACATTACGCAATTTTTTTTAATGAAAATAAGTTATTTTCAATGTAATTAGTTCTTATAGATTCCTTATCAATTTTACCTTTAAATAATACGATTATAAAAAAGTACTGGAAGTACTGTGCTGCATTTTAAGTTTATTATAATGAACAAATATCTTAAGCCGTTGCGTAACCATTTCACGATTGCAAATTTCAAACAGTCATAATTGCCTAATAATGAAATCTAATGAATAAATTCAAAAGAATTATTTGTTGATTTATATTCCATTCCAGCGAAATAGATTTTTTTCCGTACAATATTTTGAATAGGTAAAAAAAAATAATACGAAAAAAGTTTGTGGCTCGATTACAAAAAATATGATTTAGAAAAGGTTAACATTATATTAATGAATTTTAGAGGAATAGTAAATATAAATAAGAATACGCCCATTTATTTAGATAATAATGCATGAAGAATAAATAATAAATGTTTTCCTATTTTTTCTTAAAAATTTTTCTTCTTATGAACTTGGAATTTTAATTGAAAAAACAGCCTTTTAAACGAGTTTTTTTTGGTATTTATTTTCAAAAAAAAAAAAAAAAAGAAAAAAAAGCTGTTTTATTTTTGAGCCTTCTAATTTACTCGGAATTTTCCGATTTTATTTTCAGTATAAGAGAATTTAAAAACAGTTTTTTTTTTATTTACGTGCAGGATGTTTTAAATCAATATTATTTAAAAAAAAAAAAAGACTGGAAAAGCTATGAAACCGACTGTGTTGAGGGAAAACATTGATAAAGTATATAAGTAAATGGATGAATAAAAATATAATAAATAAATATAGTTACTAAAATTACCTTAAAATATTATAATAAAAACATTTAGGAAGAAATCACATGTAATTTCAACAAGACAATTTAAAAATTTTAACCTTTAATCCGTTATTTTTCTTTAAATGTTTTATTCCTTCCAAAGACATAGCCCATGCTTACTGTTTTCTATGTATTTTCATATGCATTGCACCAACATTCTTTTGATAATAACGTTGAAATAAATTCTGTCCATCTGGAAACAGCGTGTCATTCACATTTGTCGAAAATTAATGATGTGTTTCGCTTAATTTCCGTTCCTCCTGAAATATTCTCTGTCTAGACAATTTGTATCGCGAATAAATAAATATACATATATATGTCTTACCCTCATAGAAGTTCCGTATCGAAGTTTACCTTTGAACATTGTTTAACTGATTCTGCTTGAATTAATTTTGAAATTCTTTCAAACAAATAGAGGGATATTTTTTCACTCCTTTAGGTACTGTTTTTTCTTGTATATATATATATATAAGAGCGCGTTGGTGTATATCTTTGTTTACTTGTAGCTTTGCTATACAGAGTCACACTAATTGTGAGATTGGAATGAAAGTTGATGTCAAATTATCGTCAAGAGAAAAATCACACTTTTGCGGTTATTGCTTGCTATCGCTTTTCATACATTTTAGTAACCGTTATTAATCATCGTTAGAATAATATAATTTTTCTTTCATAAAAATAATAATTTACCAAATTATTTTAAACATATTTTCGAATAATAATAATAAAATTACACGTTAATATAAAGCATTAACGTGTAATTTTATTATTATTGTTTACTTGCACAAAGTTAAATTATTTTTATCTTTATATTTTCGAATGCTTTGCGCATTTTCATTAAGCTAAACAAAACGTACTATTTTATTTAAAAACATGTAGAATAGCACTTTAATTTTTTAGGAGCAAAATGCCAGCTTGTAAACCTTTCTCCTCTTTTTAATTTCATTTTCTGAGTAATTTTGATCTTCCAAAACCGGAGCTTTTCTTTCCTGGATGAAAGGTTTTGTTTTTGAATTTATTCGCAAATGGTAATTTTTGAAGTAGCTTTTTTAAAAATTTTTATTACGTGTGCGAAACAGGAAGAAGATGCAATGTTAAAAAAAAAATAAAAGAAAACAATAAGAGCTACGTTCCTGAAAGGGCAAACAAGATATAAAAGTACAGGCTTTGTTTACTTAGAGAAAATTAGAACATTTACTATACTTTTATCTTTTAGTTAGAAATCAGCAAAAAGTTTTAACTATTACTCTCTAGTTTGTCAGTAAAATTAAAAGTTTTCGTAAATAAAAGGACTACTATTAGTTACATTTAAAAAATTTATTCTGTAATTTCGGCAGTTTAGCCTGGTTTTGTTCTAAATTGATAAAGCATGCAAAGTTTTAACTTTAATTATTCTCGAGGTAGGCCAGAAATAAATTTTAACATTATTTTATATATTGATACATTAAAACACACTTTCTTTTCATGTACACATATCATTTGCGGAAACATTTAAAAAAAATAAAGGATACAAGAAAAGAAAAAACCGCCCTAGTATAATTGCTTGAAAAAGTGCAATTAATTTGATTTTTTTCAAAGTACTTCAATGTATCTTAAGTAATCGCGATAATGATCTTGGATCGTACAGATTTCGATTGTTAATAAGAATAATATAAAAGAATGAACTCTCATTACGTTAGCGTCGCTCTTGTCGTTGGTCTTCAGCTTCTTTTTTTATTCGTGTATTTTAAATGCGATATTGTCCCGCAGTAGACCAGTCGGTAGAAGTTCGGTTCCCGCAGAGCACCGAAAGTGAAGCAACATCGACTTAGGTCAGTGTTTAGCAGGGTGACAACCTCTCGCGGCTGGTTCCTGAAGGAGCCGTGTACACTAAAGGGAGCTGGTGCACGTTAAATAGGTCGTGGTTCCAATGTCCTCCAAATGAAACGATACCTCTGGGGGTGCCAAACCCAGGTGACGGTCTCTCGTCTGGGATCTGGTTCAACATTAAGAGACCACAACATTTGAGGTAAAAGTCAGATTTCAGCCCTCGTGGTACCTCGCTCTAAATGAAGCTGCATAATTACCCTAAAGCCAGTGGACTATTGATCTTCTGGACCTGGTAGGATTTCCTATGCCAGGGGGATTAGTAACAACAACAAATGCGATATTTCTTGCTCTTTTACCGTCTAGATGTGCTGCTTTGCTCTGCGTATCACAATACTTTGACGAAAATTCCTGTGAAATTCTGCAACAGAAATAAGTGCACAGGAATTTTCAAAATTTAGGAAGAATAAAATTGCGATGGATAGCTTCAGAGATTACATAAATTTAGTGATTATTATGTGAAATTGCTTGAGAAAAATATTTAAATAGGTATTTAATAACCAATTTCAATAATTATAAATGAAAGAAATTAATTTACTTTCGAGTTTTTAATTTTCTTTTATCGCGGTATTGAATTTTTATTATTAACTAGAACATTCATACCCATACAATTATATTTTCTAATAATCATTTATTATTTTTATATTTCATATATTTGGCTGCTTATATACATAACTATACAAAAGTGAGTACGTGTCAAAAATGTTGTTGGGTGGAAATGCAAAGAATAGTAAGTGTGCTTTTTTATCCTCTAGAAGTTTCATTTTTTCTACTAGATAAAGAATTCGTTGTATGTCTCGAAACGTGTGTCAGCAATTTTGCTTGCTAATTTGTACTAAACAACTATTGATTTTTCAAAATAATTGTAACCAGCGTGAAAAATTAATACCACTACATGTGATTTTTTTTTATTTCGAGCTAATTATAAAAAACGTGCAAATGCACGTAGAGATTTTTCGAATAGGTTTTTTTTTTTTTTTGGAACTACTAATCTTCATTGAAGCACAAGTAAGAAACTCAGCTGAAGGTTTTGCAAATTGAGATACACACAAAATGAAAACAAGCAACAAGCTTTGTCCGAAAATAAATATTTGTTTAAAGTTTGGTAATAACTAAACTAATTTCTTTTTTTGGGAATTTTCTAACAATACTTTTTGGCCTTTAGCATTAGGCGCTAAAACTAGAATTCAACAAATATTACCAAGTGCGGTAAAAATTTCTCAGGTCTATTTTAACAAACAAAAATATTTACAATGTATATCATGATGTTTATCTGAGTTTATGTACATTGAGAAAATTTTGTTTTAAAGATGCATTTTTCTTCTTCTTCTTATATTTTAAAAAACCTAATGTCTGTTTTTCAAAGTTATTGATTAAGGATTACTTTATGCTTATGAAAAATGGGGAGTAATGTTTTTTATTTAGTAAATAACATTTCTGTTAAAGTACTAATAACTTGAAAATTGTATATGAGCACAAAATGTTTAAATTGCTCATTAAGTCTCTCGCTTGTGATCACATGATCTTAGCTTTAATCATGTGATCACAAAAGGAAACGAATGAAAGATGTACTTTATCTTTCTGAACACCATGTTGCAACTATGAGAATGAGGGTTGATAATTTAATATTTAAGGTACGCATTTTACTATAGAAAAGGGGGCGGGGGTGTAACAAACGCTTCTTCAATGCGATGTAGTCTCAGACAGCCCTACAAAAGACTCTTCGTCTAGACATTTTGAAAATATTTGGGACGAGAATATTTTGATACATATCCTTAAACATTACTAAAGTGCTACGAGCTTCAAGCTATTGTAAAAAAATACGCAAAAGCACTTGCGAATATTATTAAAGAAAGTATAATAACAAAATGATGCTAGCACGAAATATTAATGTAAATTCATTACATAGATGTTTGTTGTAGTCTTTAAACAGATTCATATTTTGTTCGAAAAGGCAACACCCATGCATATCGTTTTCCATGCATTTTTCTGTGCATTTCACAAACACCCTTCCGATAAGAGCGCTGGAATAAATTCCGCTTATCTGGAAATAGCGTGTCATTCGCATTTGTCGAGAATTAATGATGTGTCGTCCTTAATTTCCGTTCCTGCTGAAATATTCTCCTTTGACACTATTAGTATCGAATGCGACGAATGACTGCTACTATATATCTGTTTCAGTCCTTCAAACGCTTACCTTTGAACACTGCTCAATTGTTTTCATTTCTTCACATGAACGGGTACTTAACGTAATTTTAATGGTTATCTTTCCAGATGGAATTCTTCTTCTCGTTACTAAAATAGCTTTAAAGATAAGGTATTTTTAATGCTCATACTAAATTCTAATTCGACAGGGCGGCGTAGTGGTAAGGCGCAGGCCTCGTACGTCCAAGATCGCAGGTTCAAACCTGTCCCAAGGCGGTGGAATTTCAAGATGCAGAAAATTGTCTGCGCCCATGTCGTATGATTGTGCGGCATGTTAAAGATCCCTTGAGTATCCGTTTGGCATGGATACTCTCAGCTAAATAAAATTCCTAGTGTTTGCATTAACGAAAGCTCAGGTATCGCCAACTAGGGGGAAACTGAGCGTCAAAAATTGCGGCAATTGTACCACACTCATCGTGGTGCCGCTGAAAGAGTTGGTACCAATATCTGGGGACACACTAAGTCTGCAATGGTTGAGGACCAATACTGCTGCACCATTAGAAAGAGAGAAAAAAAAAATCAGACCAAAAGAAATATAAAAATCGAAAGTTTAATTTCAACTGACTGTAATTGTAATTATTGTATTTTTAGGAATGGTTTTAGAATGAATTTTAACCTTTGTTCTTGAACGAAAAGTAAGTACAATAATAGTTTCTTATTTGACTGTCTGATTCTTCAAGGGACCAGATGAAATATTATAATTTGATGTCGTCACACCAGACCACAGATTTCACCCCAAGATATTTCACTAATCATCAACTACAGCACAATAATTACTAATTAAAAATAGGGCGAAAGAAAAGCTGAGTGTGCAAAAGAAGATTTAGGATGATTAGTATTTCTTTTTATCATCATCATTTTTTTTCTTTTGCGGGAAGGGGGGGAGGGTGCGTATCGTTGTTGCAATGAAAGAAGCAATTTCTTCAGCTCTGAATTAGTACTTGGTTAAAATTAAAGAATAGGCTTTCGCGATATTTTTCCTTACATTTAAAATTGTTTAGAGATTAATGTAGTTTTTTTTATTGAGGCATAAAATTACAAAACTACAGAAATTTAGGACAAATAATGCACAAATCACGAGAACAAAAAAGTCCTAATAACTGGAATCGGTAAAATTCAACATCAAAATAAATTTCATAATATACACTGTAAACAATTCCAGTTTAACCTTTCCTCAAAAAATGGAAAAAATGGTGAAATTTAGCTGCAACCGCCATTTGGTACTAAGTTGAACCAGAGCCCCTTATACTAAATGCACTCCGATATGAGAAATAAAACGGCCGGGAAAAGTTCTCCGCTGGGTGGCGCAAATGACCTGCTCTATCAACTTTAAATTTCTTTTAAGAACTAGTTAGGTTTTAATTTTAGTCAAAATTTGCTTTCTGGAAGATTTTGTTTGCTGATATTTTTAAAATTAAATAGTTTATGTAATTTAAACACTTAGTTCATTAATCTTTGCCATATGTATTTACTCATAAAAGCAGGATTATGAGCACGGAACTAGCGCCCTCTATCTAAAAATCTGCTGCCAAAATGTGTATGGATTTAAAGCGCTATCGGAGGGCATTTAGTATAGGGGGCTCTGGTTGAGCCATTATAATAGTGTAGTTTAATCTAGTTTCACCATGAATATGAAACTAGGAACCATCATAGGATTTAAATATAGTACCAAAGTACCAAATGTATGTTACTGCTAAATTTAACCATTGTTTCATATTTTGTGAAACGTAGAACTAGATTTGTTTACAGCGATACGTTTAATGATTACAAATAGTTAAATAGGTGCGAATGCAATGAATATCAGTTTTTACAAAGGTATATTTATTTCTGCGTTTTACGTTTTGCCCAATATTTAAAATTTCTTTTAATTTATATTATTGTGCATCTGTAATTAATCTGAAAACTTTTTTTTTCTTTCTAATGGGGCTACAGTACTGGTCATCACCCATTGCAGACCTAGTGCGTTCCCAGATATTGGTACCAACTCTTTCAGCGGCACCACAATGAGTGTGGTACCATTGCCGCAATTTTTTTTGACGCTGGTTCCCCTAGATGGGGCACCTGAGCTCTCGTTGATGCAATCTGCACTAGGAATTTAATTTAGCCGAGAGTACCCATGCCAAACGGATACTCAAGGGATCTTTAACATGCCGCATAATCATTCGACATGGACGCAGACGATTTTCTGCATCTTGAAAATCCACCGACTTGGGCCAGGTTTGAACCTGCGATCTTGGGCATAAAAGACCTGCGTCTTACCACTACGCCACCCTGTCGACCTAATCTGAAAACTCTTTTCAGGGAATTTGCATGATTGCAACAATAATGAACTGTTAAAAATTTCCGTAAAAAAATAGTAATATAACCATTTATTGGATTGTTTTTTTACCATATTTAATTACAACAGTAGAATAACCATTAAAAAGATGGTACTCAAACCGCTGATTGTGGAAAAAATCGTTTATTCTCTGTTTCTCCTGAAGAACGTTTAAATAACCGTAATTTACAAGCGCCACTAGGTCTCGTAGTCAATAAGACGCGGGCGTCCATCTTGGTTGTGAAACCTTACCGGTCGTACATTGTTGTTAAAATATGAATAAAGATTTATCAGTTCAAATCTGCATGTGTATATAAAAAAATAAGAAAAAAAAATGGCTTAAGCAGTGGTTACTAAATAGAAACAAATACACACGTAAATAAAAAATTGGAGACATCGGATTCCTGAACTGTTTGCGAATGAACGAACCCTTAATTTGAGCTGCTGAAGCTTGTTTGTATTTTAATTTTTGCAGCAAATAAAATGATTTTCGTTAGTATACAGAAAATTTAGACCGAATATGATTTTGGATCCGATCAAAAACTGAAATCTCAATTTTAATGCAGTTTATCTGTTGGAAAAGAAGATTCATTGATATATAAACGGCTGCTTTGTGTGGTGTAGATGGCCGAATGATTAGAGCGCAAGGTTGGTATACCATATACCCGTGGTTCGATTCCCTCACTCTTCCTTTACAGTTTCTACGCCTCGAAGATTCTACTCCTCGACATGGTTCAGAAACTGTAACAATTTTGTTTCGAAACCATTTTTAAATGGTTATAAAACCATAAACTTTTGTATTTGCTGCTTTTTAACCAAGCTGAACGGAAATGGTTTAGGTACCGTAAAGATATAAAAATGTTCCAAACCGTAAATCTAAAGGGGAATTAGATGGTCAGACTGCTTCCGGCTATTTAACCGTAATTTCATGATGAAATTTCTAACAGTGTATCTGTACTTTTAAAAGAGTGAACCGAATGTGCGCTGTAATGATTGAATGAAAAAAATAAATATAAACAAATGAGCCCTTTTTAAATACACTTTTGGTTTCATATTTAGAGCACTTTAAATTGATCCTAATAATGGGAATTCAAATTCTGATTAATTGTCTTCTGTTTTCGCTCAGGGAATTTGTATTTACTGTGTACAATTTAAATATTTATACAACTATGCTATTCAACATTCTGAGAATGTACATTCGCTTACTTAGCATTAAAAAGATAATTTATAAAATTAAATAGAATAATATTAAGTTAAAGGAGAAATGTACAGTAGGCGGAAGAAAATAAAAAAAGGCGAAACATTGATGACAGGACTGTCTTTCAGCTGAAACACGTCTTTCGAAAAGACTATAAAGGCCAAACCACTTTTACATGGAACTAAATAAAAAAGCCTTCAGTTTTGCAAATATTTTAAAAGAAAAGAGAAAGGAAATCCTAAATATTTATTGAAGAAATCGAAACCGTTAAGAAAGAAACTGCCGCTGTAAAGTAAATTCTCACTTTCAATGCAATTCATTTCGTAGAGAATATTGGACGCATTTTGTGACAATTCAAACGGAAAATGTTTTTGGAAAAGATATTGTTACAAAAAAGATTTTGTGTTGATAAAACTCATATAATGGGGAAAGAATGATTGGATGCTAATTATTTCGAAAAAAAGAACATTTGTGAAAACTGAAAAAATTAATGCATATTATTTCTAAGATATAGTAATGTATAATGTAACGGTTTTCAATTCATAGCAATGAAAAAAAAAAATAGTTTCTTTGGTCAAACTTTGCGTGTAAGAAGAAAAGCACTCTTATCAAAAGATTGCTCCTATGAGACGAATTAAGTTTTTTGTTAATTTGACTAAAATGTTAGTTTCCTTTTCGTGCTAGCAACCCGACAAATAACACGAATCTCAACAAAAGAGCAATTCAATTTAAATACTTCATTTTTTATTTAAAGATACGTCTTTCTTTGAACGCTGTGTTTATATTTGCTTTCTAAGTTGATGATAAAATAAAAATGTTAAATGGTTGGAATTAATGAAACGGAAGCCTTGACTGGTAGAATCCCATTTAAAATTAATTTCTTTCATCTTTTAAATCCAAAGTGGAAAAATACTTTATTTGACTATTTAAAAAAAATCATTCATTTTTCTGAGCACACTACTGTTTGAAAATTGACGTGGAAGGATTGGTAAAATACGAAAGCAATTTAGGTCTGAAATGAAACACACTCATTCATAGTAAACATTTCTTTTTTTTTTTTTAAATTTATAATATATCACTGACTCATTGTTGTATCAGATATTATACACTTATGGAACTCAAAAAACTGCAGAAGGGAATTAATAAATTATTAATAAGGGGTGATGAATAAATTGATCCTGTTTTTTTCTTAAGTAGATTCACAATTTTCATGAACTTATTTGGAATTTATTTTCGGGATACTAGCTTGAAATTAATACTATAGGTAGTTAGTTACCCATACATGCATCTTTAACCTTAAATATATAAGATTCCAGGTGAAACACTACTTTTGGGAAAATTCCTTTGAACAACAGCTGTTTTAGAGGGCTTAAAATGTGATAACAAATGAATGAAAGTTTATATCAACAGAAAAATAATACACATAAGTTCATTTTACATTTTAAAAGGGTACATATTTAAAAAGTTCTGTTGAAATTTTGTAATCCTCGGGGTTTTGTTTAAGAAAAGTTCACCGGGTCATTTTCAGAGTATGTTAATAGATAATATATTTTTCTCATAACTTACTTCAAAACTTTTCTCTGAATTAGATGTACTTATAAAGAACATTTATTTGAAATGACTAGTTCCGTACACAAAGAATCATTTTCAGTAAAGCATTTTCAGCCGCCTATTTTGTATAAAATAATGCAATTTCGAAGACTATAAACAAATCCCAATGGATTTAAGAGTGCAGAACATTCTCAAAACATTCTTTACTTAGACGAATAAAGTAATTCAAACGTAACTACTGTAAGCAATGTGGAAAAGAGGTATTCAAGATAATAAATATTGATTTGAAAATTTATTTCTTCCGTAGAATGCATTTTACAAGATGTGATAAAAACAAAGGAAGACTGCCGATAGTTTTACCAAGGTGATTTGTAAAACAATGCATGAAATGAAATCTAAAATATCGTGCTTTTGTAAGTGATGGGTTTAGTTTTGAAATTTATACATATTTCTTCTTAGTACACTATCATATACGAAAGCACAATTTCGATTGTATGATGTATCCTATTTTCTATTAGTACACTTTTAGATTTATTAGGAGTACATATGTAACTACTAAAATACAATTGTAAGTACTTGTTCATGTTTTCATGAGCTACGTCAATTACTGGAGCATTTATTACACTATGCACCAGTGATTGTCATAGGATTTCAATCACTAGTAGTTTAATTGATAGTCTTTGTTATTTAAATTGAAATATTTAAAATTTGAGGGATTTTGCATGTAGATTAGATTTATATCAGTTCTGTATTTTTTGTTGAGAACTGGAACAGCTTTGCCATCTACTGGCACATAAAGTTAAAAAAAATTCCGACGCAGTTTTACATTTTTAGATGCTTTTAGAGGATGTATTGTAAAATAATGTTTAAAATAAATTTAGTTAATGTTTATAAGCTATAGACGAATTACTTTGTATGTAGCATTAAGTTTATGTTTTGCAAATACTTTACATTACATATGCAGTATGTCACTGGAGCATGGGGTGTCACTTACTGGTGAAATGGAAAATTGGAGCGTCAATTACTGGAACATTGAGAAGGTCAAAAATAAAATTCATTAAAAAAATGTAATACCCGAACGGATAAACTTTAACATATTAATGGTCCTGCCTGTCTATTAAAACATAGTACATTAATTCAAAAACTATGTACGAGTAATTTATGTTGATTTAACTATTAAAATGTGACTAAGCAATCCAAAGGTGTCAATCACTGGTGCACTCACCTCACCTCTAATGTAAACGTGCCATGGAGTGATGCGAATATTTTAAATGCGGACGCTACCAATTTTGATGCGTACCGATCTAGGAAAGGCAGTTTAAATGAGATAAGTCTCGCAAATGTTTTAACATGGAATTCTACCGGAACCTCACCAGATATCGCTAAACTGACACTGGATATCGAACACGCACTTCACAAGCATAACATTTCAATCTAGTACCAAATTTGGTAAGATGTCTTTAAGTTATCGCCAAATGTTTTCTTATAGAAATGGATTGATTGATGCCATAGAAAAAATATTACTTACAAAAAACGACTTGAAATTAACAAGGATTTGACACATAAAAAAAAACAAGTAAAGATCCGATTTGAAACTTCGATTGCAATCAAAAAGGGAGGTTCAAAACTAGACGTTTGTCACAGCCTACATATAAAATATGTACTTGTGTAAATACATACGAATTTCAAGAAAAAAATCTTACCAAAAATTAATAGCGAATGATTAAAATGGAAATTCAGGTCGCACGGAACTTTGAGTGAGAAATTTCTCACGAACACAAAATGTGCTTCCTTTGCTTGAGACAAGGAAGTAAAAATGCAATGTTTAACTTTGTGCTAAATTTTAAAAATGGTAGATAGCTGTTCCGGGGTTAAAAGCAACCCTTATTTCAATGCGAAAAGAAAGAGCTTAAGAATGGAGCTGGAATCTTTATTAGGAAATCCCCAAGCAAACCCAATTATAATACTATTCCTTTTTCTCATAAGGCTTGGAGTTTTATTGAATGAAATGGGCGCGGGACATTATTTACATTTGAAGGGTCCACTGGAAAAACGACCTAAGTCACATACTACTTGATGAACCTTGCTTTATGTTTTATTATACATTATGTATTATAAATGAATATAAACTATGTATTATAAATATATGTATTATAAATTTGAATTTTGGTGTTGCGGGAAAGTAGGCTCGTATAGTTAAAATTAACATTTATGTTATAAAATGAATGACTAAAAAATAAAGCAAAGTTCATCAAGTAGTATGTGACTTAGGTCATTTTTCCAGGGGACCCTTCATTTAAGTTAAAAATTATTTTAAAAAATGAATATTTTGAAAATATTCAACTATTTTTGCGCATATATCATTCGATTTATAACTTTACAGAGACCTTTTAAGTAAAAATATCAATAAATAAAAAATAAAAATAAATTGAAAAATGAAGAAAAAGAAAACGAATAAAAATACATAATATGGTTGCAATTGATTAAAAAATCGGCAATTAGCTTATACTTTTTCAAGTACCTCAATAATTCTTCTAGTAAGTACGATAATGATCTTGCATCGTTAAAGAGTTCGATTGATTCTAAGAAAGAGAAGAAAAATCCAAAGAGCAATCATTACCTTTAGGTTCTCTCGTTGTTTTACTGCTCATTTGATCTTTTATTCTGGGATATTCAGGCGTTTCTCAGAATTCTAGACATTTGGTGTATCTTCGTAGAATAAATGACTTATTCTGTTTGAAAAGCTGAATAGTTTTGAGTTTAAAGTGTCATAAACTGCTAAACGAAAGATAAAAAGAAATTTTTCGTTATTGTTGTAAATAATTTCAAGAAAGAAGTCCTTGGTTGTGTTTTAATATTCAGCAGTGAGTGTGAGATTTAGGTTATTTCCCTATATTCACTTTTTATTTCTCATTAAATTGTTTAGACAATTAATTGTTCAGACATAAACCCATACCCAGTAGCGTCATGCCGTGCGGTAGCCGGCGTAGAATAGCGCCGACATAGTTATGCGTGTCGTAAGAGGCGACTAAAATAGCATTATCCGATTCGGGTGACGTAAGGCTTGCTTTGTAGCATGACTATGGCCCCGGGTCGGTAAAGCAGGTAGGCAACGCTCTGCCAGCCCAGCCCTTTATGGCCGGTGCTGGTTTTCAAGTGTCTAGAGAGTTTGTGGGAAGTTCGACGAGGACAGCGCTACGGCCGCACCCCCTCGTATTGGGGGTAGTCTGAGAAACCGAAAAGGTATAGTCAGTATGGCCGTAGTTAGCATTTGGTACCCAGTAGCGTCACTACAAGGCAAAGGGACGGTTCACCCACGGTGACGCCCTTTTTGGGGGTGTTTGGGATTGATACTCAACATGAGATAAAGAGTTTTTGATAAATACCTATATACTTGAAATATATAATTTTATTGGTGCTGCAAATAAATGTAGTTTACTAAAAGATACACCTAATAAATAAAATGGAAGTTTTAAAGATTTTTTTGGCCTTTCTGAAAATAGTATAAACAACAACACTACAAGTTTATACAACACAAGTCTCTTTTTTTGGAGGGGGGGGGGAGGTCACTACAATTACTTCCCTGGGTGATGCCTATGCTAGAAACGCCACTCTTTGGAGGGGGGTTACCACAGTTACCGCCCTGGGTCAAACCTATGCTAGGAACGCCACTATGCTCATACCAATATCAGATTTGCTAATCTAGGAACTCAAAAAACATGAGATTTTTTTTTCGACGACATAACATTATAAGCAAAAAAAAAAAAAAAGAAAAAGGCAAATGTAAACTTATTCACATAGAAATAAAATTTCACGTTAAATTAAAGCACAAATGAGCATTAAAACGCAGACATATGTTTCGGGATTGCTTGGAATCCCGAAACATATGTCTGCGCTTTAATGCTCATTTGTGCTTTAATTTAACGTGAAATTTTATTTCTATTACTTTGCACAAAGTTAAATTATTACTTACTCACATATTCTCAGTCACATATCTGATATTTTATGATTGATTAATCCGCCGTAACGCGCGCTATTTCAAAACATTCCCCCCTCTAAAAATTTAATTTTTCTTACGAAACAAAATTTAAAATACCAAATATGCGTATGTGCAGTACCGATGCAACCAAGAATGTAGTTACAATGAAACTTGGAAGGAATATTTAATTCTAAATTAACACCTCCGGTACCGTAGACCCAGAGAGCGTGCTCGCGGGTTAAAAAAAAGATATGCGTGTAAAGTTGTCTTATGTTGTGTTGTCGAAAAAAAATCAGACTTTTTGACCTCCTAGGTTGGCTTACTGCTATATTTATATTTTACGGTAATGTCTCTAGCTGCGGATGAATCTATATTTGTTAGTTGATTGTCAGGATGAGAATCAAAGGTAGCGAATTATTTTAGCTGAAACCTATTTCCGCCTATTTCCGAATGTAAACGGATCTGTGTATAAGGCGAGAATACTCTTTAAAAAAAATCCCTAAAATTCAAAACTCCGTATAAGGATAATTCACAAATAATGTCACTCTTTGAGGGGGAGGAGGGGTTCTAGAAATTTTGATAGTTTGTAACAAGGAGAGGGAGGGGTGACAAGAAGTGTGACATCACGCATTTCGATTAAACTTAAAACATTCAAAGCAACAAGATTAACAATTTTTGTATTATTTATTTTACATTAATTTTTGTTTTGTATTCTCATTGATTCCGTTTTGAAAACGTCGTCCATTGAAAACGTCGATGCTGGTAAAGGATTAAATTAACTTCTATTTAAAAGTTGGGATTTAAGAGAAAATCTTGCACAGTTATACTTTTAATACAAATAGCGCAGGCTACTTTTAGAATAACAAAAATAAGGCAGCTGATTCAAAAGTAAACGACAGCTCATCTATGACTTCCTTTCATCCTTATTTTCATGAAATCGATCCGAGCGAATAGATTTTTCTTCTGATACAGAGTCTCAGGTTAATCTCTATCAGAAGTTTCCTTTACTTTAATCAGAAAGTCAAATAAAGTTTCATGTGTGGTATTGAAGATTACTCTTGAAGAATTGATATTATCATCTTCAGGTTTAAAATATTCTTTTATCATCTAAACCTAAGGGATATTGCGAGGAAAGAAGAATTGTCTCTGGCGTTAAATAAAAATCCATGTTGTGGTAAATTTTTTTAAAATAGGAAGTTATATAAAATATTCTATGTTTATTTGTAGTTTAAATATTATATTAGTTAAAAATAATTAACATTTTAAAAGTGTATTTAAGATTTTTGGTTTTGTTTTTCAGGTAGAAAATTTATCCAGTATCGTCACTATGCGGGGGAATGAGTGTTATCCCCAACCCCCGAACTGGGCTGAGCTGTTCACCCAGGATGAGGGGTCTTTGGGGGTGACACCCAAAATGAGATAAAGATAAAAATACATTTATACTTGAATTATATAATTTTACTGGTGCTACTTCAGCATATCATAACTGAAAATAAATGTTGTTTATTGCACGATAGACCTAATAAATAAGATGGAGATAGACTTAGGATTTTTTTAGATGAAATTTATCTCCATCTTGTATATTAAGATTTTAAAAGTATTTTTTTGTTGAACTATTGAAAATAGTATAAACAACAAAACTACAAGTTTGTACAGCACAGCAAAGTTTTTTTTTTTTTTTTGAGGGAGGAGCTAAACAATTATCGCCCTCCGGAGTGACACCCATACTAGGAACGCCACTGACGTATCTTACATGAAAACACAAAATTTCTATGTGTTAGAATTATAGAACACTTTGACCACAACTGGGAAAAACACTACAAATAAAATATTTTCTGTAAAATAAATTTTATTTTTGTAATTCGATCAATAAATTTTTTTGAGCATAAACAACAACACCGTAACTTCAAGAATTTTTTCTCTGATAAATTCATTGGAATCAGCTATAATAAATATTCATGAGGTTCTTAAGTGAGCAAACATTTTAAACAAAAAATAAAAAACTCAACACTTGATTGGAGGAATTAGCATTTTCTGACGTCATTTACACTTGATGCTTTGTGAATTTTCCCTCCTTTTCAAAGGCTTATTTATCTCAAAAGAAAACATTAATTTAGCTACTTAAACAAAGACATTTTAGCTGCTCATAGTTTCCGGAATTTAATTAAAGTGCTAATAAGGAAAAACGCACAGCAAAAGAAATTTTTCCTTAAGCGTACACTGTTAAATCAGAACTCTTTTTATTGTGGAAAACTGGCTTATTTTCAAGAACCTCACGCTCTCGCAATAGCTCCTAGTCAAAATGACTTAGATTTGGAAACTGAATTCTTATTTTTTAAGTTACTCTTTTCTCAAAAATGATCCAGTTACGATCCCGTTTCTGAGCCCACCAAAAAATTTAATAAACCCTCACTTGCTCTAACCACTACGACAGGATTACACTGAACGGAGAGAGAAAAGTTGAATTACATAGTAGCTTCCAAACGTTAAATTCGAATCCGAAGAATTATTCATCTTGTATTCCTGCTCCGAAGAGAGGAATAGACCACTCACATTCGTGAATCGTTCTGACATCTCGTGCTGTAAATAGTTCCTTGATATTGATACAAATACTATCGTTCTGAATAAGCAACCGTTAAAAAAGAGGGAAAAAAAACCTTCCAATAACTTTGAACGTAAAGTTGCTCTATAAATTTTTCATTTAATTCAATTAATATTTTAACTATAATTTCTAAGTAAATATCGGTACCAAAAACTGAGAACTGCGCTTGCTCATCTTTAAGTCCAAATTACTTTAAAAAACATAAGAAGGCATAGTTTCTCATTTTTAATCACATCATTTTTAACTTTGTGGGTTGATTAAAAAAAAAGGAGAACTACGTCAGGCCGAAATCCTGACCTTAAAATAATCTTCATAACACCAGGACCCTGCTTTTTTTCAGCCTACTTACCCGTAAAAGTAAAAGGAAAAAAAAAAAGAGGAAAAAAATAACGAAAGAAATCTTAATGTATCGTAAAAATATCGTTAAGAATAAGAAAAAGTAAGAAATGAGTTAAGTAATTAAATAAATATTGAAAAATTAAAAAATTGAAAGAAAGCTTTTGAGATACGGAAAATGTCTCTGTCTGCCTGTCTCCCCTTAACACGTTGACTGCCGACTCGCTGACTGCCAGCGCTGTTTGTAGTTTGTGGAGCTTCAGACGATAGTTTAATTTAATTAAAACATATTGTACAAAACGTTTTATGAAGTAAAAATTTACTAACTTTCTATAAATGTATTGAAAAATGAAAAAAAAGTCAGCAACAACAAGAAATCTTGTAATTTGGTCTTTCAACAAGTTCACCTACTACGAGTCGGTAACACGGTAGCCATTTTAGCTTGTTGCACCGCAGAAGGGAAGTTCCTGTCAGTTTTCTGCATTTTAAAGAGAATCATATTCGCTTTTAATAACATATATGTATACATATGTTTACAAACAGTTTATGTTCAATCATACCGGCAATATAAGGAAAGATTACGCGAAAGGGCATTCTTTTTCTTTTTTTTTTATTTTGAAGCTGTTATTTTAAATAACAAAATACATCATCATAGACAAAATAGTAATGGAAATGCATAACAAAACAAATATATCATACTTTATTCATTAAAAGTTTGCAGATAAAAATATGTACCTAAATTTTTATTATTTTGTTCAATAGTGTGCCATCTCTCTCGGCTTTTAGTAACATTTTTTTTTTTTTGATAGAGTTCATCCAGTTAAATTAACCTGTTTGATAAAGAGTCATAAACGACAAAAGTTTTTGCATATAGCTCAAGTTTTTTTTTCTTTAAAACTGCTCTGAGCAAAACAAGATTTTTACAAAGGTTTCAAATTAAAAAAAAAATAAACCGTGAAATTGAAATGTGATGAAATGAAAGTTTTTTAAGAAAAGTTTTGTTCAAGTTCAACAATTCTTTCAAAAAATCTTTTAAGGACTCATATGGAAACAGAGATTGGATTACATGCACACGTTTCTACAATCTCAAAATGTTGCTTTTGTGATTAATTTTTCTGAACTTTAAAGCGAAGTGAATTAATGATTTTCTGCATTTGTTGTATTTCATTATATTTTGCGAAAAAATTTAGTCTACTATCTAGCTTAAATACCTTTATAATTCTACCAATATTTTATTATTCTTTTAAAATTTAATTTGTTTTTTTTAATGTTATTTTTATGAAATTAGTCTAAATATCGCTTTTAATAAGGCATTAAATAAAATTGCATGTATAAAATCTGCTCAAATGAATGAATGCAGATCATTTCCGGAAATAAAATGTGAAAAGGATACATTGCATTTCACGCAACTTCTTTAGAATATTGTTTTTGGTAAGCTATATTTTTAAAGCGATTCTGTTTTTTGTTTTTTTCTGAAAAATAACGCAATCGAGAGCGATTTTCTTTTACAAGAGGAGAATGATTTATAAAATCAGACAAACCAACAATAATAATATTATACTAATATCAAAATTGTTTTTTCAACAGAGATTTATTAATTAGAATAATATTAATGCATGTTACATTCTAGTTTTCATTTTTATGTGTTCATGTATATACTTAATGCTTAAATTTGTGTAAACTCATTGTGTATCTGTACTTTATGATTTATATTAATCAATAGAATTGACTATTAAGAACAGAGTCTGAAAAATTGTTGTTTTTAGAAATAGTGCTTTCCATATTTTTAAAACAATTCAAAGGCAAACGCAAGATAAAAAACATACGAAAGACTTTTATGTCATCTCAGATTATTTAATAAATTAAATTATACTTTACAAGTTCTTGTGAAATGCGTGTTACACAAAATTTAATAAAAAGAATCTTTTTATGAATTGTTTCTAAATTTTTACCATAAAAGGAGGAAAATTTGCTCGAGAGTGAAGATAAAATGAAACTTCATTTTTCTAAAAAAATAAAAACCTTAACAGATAAATCATATTTAAAGCGCCGAAATCCGGTAAGGCATTAAATGAAATTATAACAGCTATGTAAATTTCATTTAGTAAAAATCGACGAACGAAATATTTTATCTTTAAAATATTTCCAACCCCATGCAGCATTTCACCTCAAATTTAACATTAAAAGAAAGTATGAAAATTATTTTAAATCACGCTTTTTGTTAGGCTAAAATTTTTTTACTAACAGAGAAAAAAGAACACTGTTTTGAAAACAAAATAAATAGAATTGAATTTAAAAAATAGTACATAATGTTTCATGTATTTTATTCAGTGCAAGAATTATTTGTTATTTTATTTCTATTTTTCTTAATGCTAAAATGAAGCATGTCAGTCTGTATATATATATATATATATATATATATATAACTGTATTTCGTGTAAGGGGAAAACGTTCAGCCGATTTTCATGAAATTTGGCACAAAATTAGCTCAAAGCATGGGAACATGCACCGCAAAGCATTTTTTTTAATAATCAAATTCGATATTACTATTTCTTTTTCTATATTGAATTTAATCCCCCCCCCCCCCAGATAATTTTGATAATATGAAATACTGTGGATTCTACATCACCGAATGTATATTTTCTCACAAGTGGGATATGTGTACGTGTTCTTTGTGTTCAAACAATGAGGAAAATTAATGACGACAATATTTAAAAAATCGTCATGTGTACTTTAGAAATGATGGAATAACTTTAGGCCATGAAACTAAAATTTTGAATTAATTGTGTAAAAACGTGCTGTGACAGACATGACAAAAACAGTATATGGTTTTCAAGACACGTCTTGGTATAATAATTAAAAATTTTATTTCTTAGACTAAAATTCCTCCACTATTTGTAAAGTAGGCATGAGATATGTAAGCACACCAACATTAATTTTATTCTTAAGCACTTAAAAAAAACAAATAAGATGAGTTTTGCTATATCTTATATGGAATTAACTAAATATCTTTTACTCAAACTAAAGAATGTCAATTTGAGTGAAAGAGATTTGGTAAGGAATGTTAAAATCAATCATTTGCCAATTTTTCCACTGTTTGAAAAGTAGGCATGACACCCTGTACGCCCACCAAAATGAATTTGATTATTTCGTACTAAAAACAAAACAAAAAAACATGTGTTTTGCTATGTCTTTACATAGAATCAATTAAATCTCTTTCACTCAAACTAAAAAATGTCAATTTGAGGGAACGAGATTTGGTCAAGAATGTGAATATGAATTGATTGTACTACTCTAATACTCGAAATGTTTATAATGTATAAAGTACTCCCGTAAGCTTTTAAAAAATAGTAGAAAGGAAACTTTCTCATTCTCAAACGATACTTGGATGTTTGCAACTTCATAGAAAAGTGTTATATATATCTAAAGTACATGTCACTATAATTTTTCTTCTCGCGAATACTCACGATTGATGAAGAGGGTAGAAATTCGAGGCTAAAAATCAATTTTCCCCAGGACCCTTTTTTCCGTTAAGGTGAATGAAAGAAAAGAACAGAATGGAGTTCTTTAACGCCTGGAAGAATTCATTACATTGCATTCACATACCTTTTTGGAGTCGTACTGAAAAAGTTGTTTCCATTTAGGTAATTACATTAGTTTTCAAATTAAATTGAGATGGCTTTTTTGGTAAGTTCTAATTAAAGGGGGAATTGATGAAAATATACAGAGACTCTAAGAGAGATTAGTGTTTTTACTCAAATAATTTTTTAGTTTTCTGAATAAAGATATTATCTACCAATTATTTAAAGAGTTGAAGATAGTATAATGATATTTATTTTGTTATTTCTGAGACCTAATTTTTTAAAAAATTGGTTTTGAGTTTTCGAAAACAAATTTAAAGGTCCCACAATATTACATTGGCAAAAGATGAAAAAATAAATAAAGGAATAATTAAATAAATAAAATTAAGTAAAAATAAGAATAAATTATTAAATAAATTGTACCTGCAAACGGATTTATATCTTTCGAAAAACTTGGAGAAATTAGAATAAAGCTTATAAGTTGCGTCTCACACATTTCTACAATTCTACAAAATTTACAAATGTGAATGTTGAGAGCAAAGGGGTAGCGAAGGAAGAAGAGTATAGGGAGGTTAACGCCCCCCCCCCCCGTGAAGAATTAAATTATGTATTTACATGTATACATCGGTATGTCCTTTGATTGAGATTAAGTATACACTTATTTAATGTTAAATTTAACATAGGGAACTTTTTTTTGCAATGTTTGGTATCTGAAATATTAACCCCTTAACTGGTTTGCCCGTACGGCGTACGGGCTGCCCAAAGTTAGTCCCAACCGGTTTGCCCGTACAGCGTACGGGTATTGAAATTTCCGCCTTTCTTGTTTTGAGTTGCCCGTATATTTAAAAGATTGAAAGAGAGTCATTCAGGGGCATTTGTGTTTCAAAGTTATAAAATAAAAAAATGCTTAAATTCATTATTTATGAAAGTTTTGAAAAATTCTTTCATTTTCCTTTTATACCAAGTTAGGACTTTAACTACTGCAATAAAAAATATGCTTTTCTAGGAACAATTGTGGTAAAAAAATGAACCAGTTAAGGGGGTAACGTGAAGTTATACTCAACGGTTTAAAAAAAATCAAACAATAAATTTTTTAGTTTCTGTCAAATACGATAAATAATTGAAGATAAAAATATTTTTGCACATTTAAAAATCTTTCTTTCAAATATTAACGTTAATGAATTGGAAAATTTAAAACCTTTACAATTAGAGAAACAAACAGCATTTTTTTTACTAAACACTCTTCAAATTTTCGTTCACATTAGTTAAAATTTGATCATAAGTAAAAATTCATTGCAAAGTGTTGATTTCATTCTAAGTGCACTTCTTATTGAACTTAACAATGCAGAAACATTGCGTTTTTGGCAAATTAGTTTACACTGAACAATCAATTATTTTCTAATTAGTATTATAATTACCTATATTGAAGTACTCTAGTATTTCTTTGTACGCGCTATTTTAAATATTTTCATGCGAAAATGCGAAATACTCATATTTATAATATATGCTCTAGAAAAACTCATTGTTCTGAAGGAATTTATCGAAACATATTTACAAACATTAGCTGATGCTGGATGTATTCAATTACTTCTATTGTTTTGATCGATTTTTTTTCGTTTTTCTTTATATCAATTCTATTTGTTCTAACTGAAAATGCTATTTAACGGGACATCAAATTTTATTATACATACATACAGTAAAACCCCACTATAACGCTCCTCAGTATACCGCGGAATCGGATATACCGCGATGACTATAATGTCCCCCGATGTTTAAACCACCCTTTATCATTGCCATTTAAAGGTGATTCCGTACTTACCATTGTAAATAAAGCCCGAGCACACAAATATTCTAGCCAAGGAGCTTCCCCTCCCCCCACCACACACACACTGCGCAAGCCCTATTGTGATAGGCCTGGTGTATAGCTGTTTCATGCCTTTTCTGTCTTTCAACCTAGGACACTATATAGCTTGATTTCAAAATCAGGTGCAATATACCTGGCTGGCTCTGGCTTGTTTCTCTTGATATGAGCGGAGCTCAATTTTTCAGGAACTGTTCAGTTCAATGCTTAACTATCTTCCAGTTTCAGAAGTCTAGTTATGCGTGAGTAACTTCTTTTATAGCACTATCAACCTTTGTATTCCAGATTCCTTAACATTCCTGGAAAACGGTTTATAACCTATCGCTCGATAGAGTGATTGCGCAGTTGAGATGTGTGTTTCTTGTACAGCAATTGCAGTGAATAAAATGTCAGCAAAGAAGGGAAAAAAATACAATAGAAGAAAAGTTAGGAGTAATTGATAAAGTTAAAAATGATGAAAGCAAGTATTATTTCGTGAGGAAAATGATGAAAGCAAGTATTATTTCGTGAGGATGGTTCCGCGGTAAAGTTTCACTGTATCGCGGTTATGTTATAACGCGGGTGCCAATCATGCCCCCCGACGCCCGTGTTTTAAAGGAGATTTACTGTATATATATATATAGTTATTACATTTTATTATATATATTTGAGAGTTACATTTTTTTCAAATTAATTTTTTTATGACTATCGGAGTTTAATCATTTCATTGAAGCTACGACTTCTTTATTTCATGTTAAACATTCCGTTGAAAGATCAAACATAGTTTTTGAATTATTTACTTCTTTCAATTGGATCTTCATTTGCGGTAATCTTGATGTAAAAATCACATTGCTCTCTAACAATATGATTGCATCTTATCAAATATTAACGAGTATATTTTTGAAATGTTTTACATCTATACTGTTCATCTAAATTAATGCCAACAGGTAAAAAAATAATAATGTAAATTACTTGTTTTTTCTCAAATACAATCTTTTTTACAAGCGCATAAAAGTATTTTTGTCTTTCAAATAATAATGTTCGATGTGTTTATAAGAATACAGTTGTATTATCTTGTTAAATATTAACGTCAAAAATCTTTTTTTTTTCATAACAGTCAAACGAAATTACAGTGTTCGTCAAGTAATAAATTTGACCGAACCCATTTCTGAAGCAATAAAACGCTTAGATAGTACAGCATTATAAACACCTCATAAAAGAGAAGTTCGGGCAGAAATGTCCATTTTTCCAGAAAAATCTCTCCCGCAGGATAAAAATAGATATGAAGTGGCGAATGAGATATTAATAGTAGAACCTTTCTTTTTGCCGTTCTTTTGGAATGAATGTGGTAGAAAAGAATGATCATGCTTGCAATTACTTAAGGAAAAAAAAAAATTTACAAAGGGGAAAAATGACCCTGACACCAAAAATTTTGTAAATGAGCCACTGTAAATAATGAGATGGGACTTGACATTATTTAAACGCGTGCTGACACATTTATAATTTTTTCTGATTCCCAATCAACACTAAGCTAAATTAGGGTGTATTAATCAAATAAATGAACAAAAACAGAAGAAAAAGAAATTACAAAATATTACTTACATACTTAAAAAAAAACATCGCCACGTGAATATAATTTTAAATGTGCCGGCAGGGGGGGGGGGGGTAGTGGTAAGGCACTGGCCTCGTACGCCCAAGTTCGCAGAATCAAACCTGGTCTAAGTCGGTGGATATTCAAGATACAGAAAATCGTCAGCGCCCATGTCGTATGATTACGCGGCATGTTAAAGACCCCCTAAGAGTTGGCTCGGCTAAATTAAATTCCTATGACAGTTTCGCATCATTTAGAGTTCAGGTGCTGCCATCTAGGGGGAAACTGAGCGTCGACATTCCCAAAAAGTGGTAATGGCATCCACTGGTAGTGGTGCTACTTGAAAGAATGGATGCCGATTTCCGGGGAATGCACTAGGTCCGTAAAGGTTAGTGAACATAGGCAGCCCTATTAGAAAGAAAAAAAAAAGTCATTAAGAGCAAATTTAAAAAATAAGATGCTTAGTTTTGTGCAGAAGAATTAATTGATAAATTCAACTTTATTAAATCAAATTAAATTTCATAAACGAGTTTTAGAATTACACAAGGAATCCCTTGGAAATATATGACCCTCGGCAACTGAATTCTACACATGCATTTCATATTGAGTTTGAATATCAATTTTTATACAAACCAATATAAAATGTCAGTCCCTACTTGCATTTTCCTCCCACACATTTATATACTAACTAATCTCTGTTTCTCTCTCGTTACATGTATATTATTTTCTTATCAATTTATATCCTTCTCTGTTGTTCTTTTTGACGCATTCCGATTCTCTAAGGGATACCTGCTAGATATATATGTCCACCCCTTTTAATTCAAAATTTATAATAGTACTGTCTTAACAATGCATTTATGCTGCACTCTGCACATGCACAGTGTTGCAACATATCTCTTGCGGGAGTTCTTATTTATTTTATAAATTTGAAGAATCAATAAATGTTTAACATTAACAATACTAATGATAATAACAAAAAAGAAAAAAGAAATAATAAGTTGCGTTTAATTTTAAAGTATTAACTGGTTACTTACTACTTTTCAAGTACACTCTATGTTTTAACTTTGATGTTTTTGTGCTTTATAGTTTTTATCAGTATTTATCGATTTTTCCTGACTTTTTAAGTTTTACTCATTGCGGCGGGAAATATTACTTTAGTACGGGGAAAATCTAACCCTGCTTGGAAATACATAGCCTACGTTGAGTACATGAAATTCTTAACAGATTTTTATTAAATCTGAGAAAGGGTAAAACCGTTTAAAAAATAATTAAAAAAGAGAAAACAAACAAATTTAAAGAAAGCCGGCATGATGCGTCGTGATAAGTTGCGGAGCTCATATGCCAAAGTTCGCGGGTTCAAATCTGACCATGTCGGTGGATTTTCAAGATGCAGAAAATCGTCTGTGCCCATGTCGTATGATTATGCGTCATGTAAAAGATCCCTTGATTAGACATCTAGCCTTGGATACTCTGGGTTAAATTAAATTCCTAGTAGAATTTCGCATCAACATAGTCCAGGTGTTTCTCTGCAGGTGAAGAAACTGGACATCAAAATTCTCATGCGGTGATGGTACCCCCTCATTGTGAGCCGCTGAAAGAGAGGGTACCATTATTTGGGCAAGGCACTAAGTCTTTAATGGCGATAACTCTAAAAGGCATTCCATCGAAGAAAATACTTGGGAAAAAAAATTAAATCTGAGTAACAATTTTGCTCCTTATCTAAAGCACATATTTTCAACATTCTTTCCCGGATGCTCAAAGAAGCCGATGGAAACTAATAAGATTAAAAACGCGAAATATTCAGCAATCTGATATCCGATACAAATTCAATTCTGAAAGTTGTTTTAGAAAATCTTCTGCTCGAGTTAAAATGCGACGACAGGGAAGCTCTCTGCAAACAAACGCTGCGAAGGAAATATTTGATTCTGCAGGTCTCATTTTATGTGCTTGATGAAATATATTTTTCCGTAAACAGTTCCGGGAATGATTTTTGTTTACTTTTCGAAGATAAAGTATCAACTAGTCAATAACAAATCTCAATTTCGTTTCAAATACTGCATTTTTTCCTTCAATTTTTATCGTTAGTAGAATTTAATTTCTTACAAAATTATTCTGTTAAAGCGTACCGAAGCACAAATATATTATGTACAAGTAAATTGTAAAATTGTAGATAACTTAGTTCTAAAGCTCTAATTTTCCAGATAAAAACTACAGGTTTAGTACTTTCGTTCAATATCAGATTTCTTCAAAACACCAGTTTGTACTATTATCATTAATAAGGAAAGCTTAAGCATGTCTGTGTGTTTGTTCGTCTTCGTATTTAAGGCATACTATCCGGCCGGACTTTAATGGAAAACAGCTTTGGAATAAGATGAACTGTATTTCAATTTTTGTTCTTTTTTAGCCTACTTTCCCGTAAAAGTAAAAAAAAATAATAATAAAGCATGAAAGAAGGCTTAATGTATCGTGAAAATATCGTTAAAAATCAAGAAAAGTCAAAAATAAGTGAAGTAATTAAATAAAGATTGAAAAATAAAAAATTTGAAAGTAGGGTATTGAGATGGGGAAAAAGTGTGTCTGTAGGTCTGTCGGTCTGTCTGTCGGTCTGCCCCCCCCCCCCTAATAACTTTTGAACGAATTGTCCGATTGGAAAAATTCTTTTTGCATTCGAAAGATCTCGGCAAGTACATCTCATTTCTATATTTTACTTTTTGATTTGTACAATGTTTTGTTCAATTTTGAGCAGTTCAAAAAATTTTAACATTAGCGCCTATGGAAAAAATTGAAGCAAATTCTGTAAACTCTGGGCACAAGAGCCAAGTTCCTATTGCAAGCTTATTGAAAGGAGTTCTCGGCGTGAAATATTGATTTGAACAGTTTTTGTTCATTTTTGAACAGTTCAAAAAATTAATACAGAGCTTACGGGGAAATTTCAACCCTATATAAATCCTGATCTAACGGACCGATTTGCTTGGAACAAACTTTATCGGAAAGCTCTTATAACGTAGAACATGTAGAAATAGAAAGTTTATCCAGAACTTACGAGCCTATTTTGCTATGAAATTTTTTGATCGGGATTTTCAAGGATATTTCTCAGTGACTCAAAGAGTGAAATAATGAATGAATGAATGAATGAAAGAGTGAAAGAATAAATCAATGAATAAATGAATGAGGAAAAGAATGAATGAATAAATTATTAAATAAATGAAAATATAAATAAATGAGTGAATAAATACATGAATGCGTAAATGAATGAATAAACAGTTGAATGAGGTAACGAATGAATGAATAAATGCATGGCTGAATAAATGAAAGAATGAATGAGTGAGTGAATGAATATGTATTATCCGTTGAAAAAGGTATATTTTCAATAATTAGAACTAAAGATAAATAAGAAAGAGAGAGAAAGAGATAGCTAGATTATAAATTTGAATTTGGTGTATACGGGAAAGTAGGCTCGTATAGTTCTAGACCGAACTTCTTGTTATGTATATTATAAGCAACATTTTCGTATAAATGCGCTGATAAGCCTTTGAAGGAAATACTGAATCTTTCCACTTTTTATACCATTTTTCAGCACTTATAAAACACACAAAATGAAATGATTGCATGGATTAAAAGTATGACGTCAGTAATATTTGTATTTGTTAATTAAAACCAGATGCTTATCTAGAGTTGAATATAGGATAAATGATCCCAAAATAACTCGCCAGAATGAAAATTATATGAAAGTTAAATTATTTTCGCAATTAAAATTACCGTTTGGTTTCACTGTCAGATTGCAAATCGTTTAAATTAAATCCCGTTTTTGCATGAATAAAATCGTTTCGAAATTTATTCAAAAAGCAATCGTATGATTTAATTATTTTCACCTTAAACGAAATATCGACTCTGTTTTTTTTTTTTTTGCCTTACTGAATGAGTGCACAGAGATAATAAGTAAAAAATAGTTTTTAAATAATGCCTCTGAACTAAAAGTTAAACCTTAGTTCACTGTTAAAAATGATGTGCTTAAAAATTAAAAAAAAAAACATGAGGTAAATGACCCGGTAGTATACACAGTTAAGAAAATTTTCGCACTCTTTTACGTGGCAAAATTTTTTCAAGGGACTTACATCAATATTTGCATATTTAGCTTAATCGCCAACTATTTCTCTAAAAATTAATTACCTATAAAATGTCATTTGATGAAAAATTAGGATTTTTACGTCAAATTTACGAAACACTTAATGTGTATCTATAGTGGACATTTATAAGACACGTATTTGCATTAGTAGTGGACAGAAATTAATATCATCTATTTTATGCTGTTAACTTGGAGAAATAATTTTAAAAATGATTAAGGGACCATTCATAAACGATGTCACTCTTTTTTCCCATATATTTTCCCCAGATCCCTAACTTTCTTATTAATCAGCTGTAGTAAAGAGCAGCAAATGTGACCGTTGTGGAGGCAGCTATTTAATATTATGATTCATGTACATGCATAGATGCTCCACACCAATTTTACTTATTAACCAGCACCAGGAACCGTTCGCTATAGATTCTGATAATTTCATTCAAGTTTAATGTTACATTCGCTCATTTTAGGAGCTTAAAGATCTAAGTGTCCACTATTAGAGCAGTGTCCACTACCGGGGCCGTGGTAGCCTAGTGGTTAGCACGTCGGACTTCCACCTGGAAGGTCGCGCGTTCGATACCCACTAAAGACCACCATGTATACTTGGGGATATGCGCATGTAAAATCCGTAGACCCCGCCACCTCTCCCCTTGCGTAAGCAATCCTAAGGCCTCGGCTAACAGGTAGGGGTCTGGTGGAGAAAAGAAAAGTGTCCACTACCGGGTCATTTACCTTAATCGCTCATTTTTTAAAAGTAATTTTGACTTAAAAACTTCGTTCTGAGCTCATCGGCGCAACAGCCTGTGAGGCCTGATGTACACATCTCAGCTGACGAGACCGAGGGCCCTGCGGGTGAGAGAAATAAGGAAGCGCCGTTCTCAGCTTAAATACCGATGCTTACTTAGGAAAAAAGAGTTACAGGAAAAACAAGCATTATTTTATTTTCACTTCAATAAATTAAAAAGTTATACAGCAATTTTGCATTCATAATTAGTGCAGGGCATTTTTCAACGATTACTTCCCCAGAACATAAGTATTCGTATCTAAATTAAGGAACTATTTTCTGCGTGAGAAGTCAAAACGGTTCAAGAAAGTGAATAGTCTGTTAAGGGTAGGAATACAGGATGAATAATTCGTCGGATTCAGATCGGATGCAGAAAAACGAGAAAACATGACATACAAGTGGATATATACCGCTCTTCTGGATTGGGCAATGAATAAGTTGGCACGGAAGTACTTTAGCACTCGCAGCTGGTACGTTTTTTTTTTTAATATTTTTTTTAAAAATATAATTACTTTCTGATTATCTGTTAATTTGCTTTATGCTTTAATAACTGATGTTCACCATAATCTTGGTTGTTTTATTTTTCTTTTTCATGTAATTTCGTGTGTTATATAATAAGATGTTCTTTGCTTTTGTGCATTTAGATTAATGTGGTTTTTTTGAATTTATTTGTTTTCGTTTCTGTATACATGTTGTATGGCTTTTCCATGGTGCATGTTGTATATTGATTTTGAAATAAAAAAAAGAAGCTAGTACGTTTGGAAGCTATATAATTGAGCTGTTTCCCTGATCGTTCGATGTCATATGGCACAGTGGACGAGCTTTCACCTGAGGTCAGGACAGTCCGAATTCTATACCCCAGCGTCGTCGACGGCGGTCCACCATTCTCAATAACTATGTACTTTTGCTTGGTATATGTTGTATTATTTCTGTTCACCTCAAATGTGAGAAAGCATCTGAGGATTTTTTTTTTTCTGTCTCAAAAATGCGATCATGCTGGATCATTTCTGAGAAAGGGCTACTTAAAAAAATTTAGAGCTCAATTTTTCAAAGATACGTCATTTCGACTCAGAGCTATTCCAAGAACATGATGTTCTTGAAAATAATTCATTTTAAGCCCAAAACAATAATTCAAATTTACCTGTGTTATTTATGCTATGTTGAACAAAATAATAATTTGGGGAAAAAAGAAGAAAAAAAGGAAAGAGTGTACTGCTCAAGAAAACTCTGTAAATACCAAACATCTTTCGCTTTTAGCTTAATTTGCCTGTTAAAGAAAAGAAAGAAAACAGCAAGAAGAAGAAGGCTTAGTGTATCGTAAAAATATTGTTAAAAAAGTCAAAAATAAATTAAAAATTCAAAATGAACAATGAAAAATAAAAATTTTTGTAGTTAGGTTTTGAGATGGGGAATGATATCTGCCAGTCTGTCAGTCACTCCCTCCTTCTCCAATAAACTTTGAAAGAGTTGTTTTAACTTTTTCTTTTTTTCTATGTTTTAAAGATCTCTGCAAGGACATCTCAGTCCCATATTTTATTTTTTTGGTTTTGAAAATTTTTTTGTTCAGTTTTGAACAGTCTAAAAAAAAAACCTATCATTTTTGCCTGACAGGTAATTTGAAGTAATATAAATCCTGCACTATAGCACTACTTTGTTTCAAACAAGTTTTATGGAGTCAGGTAATTTGAAGCAATGTAAATCCTGAACTATAACGCCAATTTGTTTCAAACAAGCTTTATGAAGTCAGGTAATATTAAGCAATATAAATCCTGAACTATAACGCCGATTTGTTTAAAACAAGCTTTAGGGAAAATAGCTCTTGACGGAGAACAAAAGTTTTTAACAATCAAACATCTGAGGTAGATTTAAAGCACTATACAAAACCTGAAGTAAAAGACCAACTTGCTTCAAAAAACTTATTGAAAACAGTTCTTGAAACTGAACATGTGTTTCGATTTATCATTTTTAATAATAATTTTTGAACAGTTAAAAAGTTTTAAACAATAGTCTTGAACAATAGTCAAAGCTTTTAAAAATCAACTAAAGCTAAGTGTTATTGCTTAGCACACGGGAAAACACACACACACGCACAAAAACAATAAAAATTAGTTTTAGTTTTTTGTTTTAAGAAAAAGAAAAAGCGTAATGAATAATAAAAAAAAAAGCTGACGTAACATTATGGAAGGTAAGAGATTGTTTGATTTAGAAAAAATAAACCGTTTTTCACCTAAAATAATGAGATGCAAATGATTTTTAAACATAAATGATATATCGACATCTATTTCGTTTGTTCATTGTAAATTATTTATATCATTACTCTATATTTCATTCGGGAAAAGATTAAAGCATACAATATTCTTTTTTGAAATAACTTAAAATTGGGTCGTTTTGTACAGGATTGTAGAAATCGCTCTTATTTTACTTACACTGTTAGAAATTTCATCATGAAATTACGGTTAAATGACCGGCAGCAGTCTGTCCATCTAATTCACCGTTAAATTTACGGTTTCGAACATTTTTCTATCTTTACGGGACCTAACCTTTCCAATCAACTTGGTTAAAAAGCCGTAAATACGCAAGTTTACGGTTTTATAACCATTTATATATGGTTTCAAAACAATATTTTTACCGTTTTTGAACCATTTAGAGGCGTCGAAACCGTAAACGAAGCTTGCAGGAATCAAACCCGGGTGCACGGTATACCAACCTTGCTCTCTAGCCATTCGGCCATCTACACCACGTGAAGCGGCCGTTTATTTATCAATAAATCTTCTTTCCCAACAGGGAAACTGCCTTAAAATTGAGATTTCAGTTTCGGATTGGATCCAAAGTCATTTTTATTCTAAATTTACTGTATATATTGACGAAAATCATTTTATTTGCTGCAAAAATTAAACTACAAACAAGCTTCAGCAGCTCAAATTATGGGTTCGCTCATTCGCAAACAGTTCGGGAATCCGATGTCTCCAATTTTTTATTTACGAGTGTATGTGTTTCTATTTAGTAACCACTGCTTAAGCCACTTTTTTTTTCTTCTTTTTTTATATACGCATGCAGATTTGAAGTGATAAATCTTTATTCATATTTTAACAACAACGTACGACCGGTAAGGTTTCGCAACCAAGATGGACGCCCGATTCTTATTGAGCGCTTGAAAATTACGGTAAGTTAAACGTTCTTTAGAATAAACAGAGAATAAACGATTTTTTTCGCAATCAGCGGTTTGAGTACCATCTTTTTAATCGTTATTCAACTGTTGTAATTAAATATGGTAAAATAACAATCAAATAAATGGTTATTTTACTATTTTCTTGCAGAAATTTTTAACAGTGTGTGTACTTTCATTTATTTATTTTTTAAAGTATAAAGATTCGAAATATCACCGTGGGGTAAATTATTATCGGTATTCAGTCCTGTAATGTGTTTCTCCTATATTTGCAGGCTTAAAGACTATAGAAAAAGTGCTTGAACTCAAAACGTTCCCAATGAATGCAACTAGGTAAAGATTAATTAGTGAATGAACCCTTCCTGCTCTTCACATCAGATCTTTTTATAATTGTGCATAATATAAGCCAAAAATGCGTAAAGTGTGAAAAAACAGAAAGAAAATATATTTTAAGCTCATTTTGAAGATCTAGTCTTTTGATTTTTTCTTTATTTCTTTCTCTCTTTTTTTCGTTTGGAATTTTAAAATTTGAGCTTTTCAAAAATGAAATAGGGGAAAAAATGAAGAAAAAAATGACGGGAAAGATTTGAAAAAGATTTCCAGCGATAAAAAATACATAAGAATCATTTATCGAAAATTGAAGAATATGGCACATGCAATTTTTTCTGGTCAGCGTAATCAATACTTTTGTTTCTTATGGATCCTGTAGATTAAACGGCGATAAAACCACCTCCAAAGAAAGATGAAAGATTTTTTTGGTTATATTTTCGCTGTTATTTTTAATTTTTTTGCTATAGTTGTAAATTGACACGGTTTCTTAGAAGCGTGCACAATATGTTGCTGGGATGAATAAGTAATAAAATACCAATTTATTATTTATTCATCCCATTTATTATTTATATCCCCATCATATTTTTAAATCCCTCTCCCCCACATACATTTTTTTATTCATAGTCTTTTACGTAAATGCTGTGCAGTAGCAATTTAACGTCCATTGGCTGCAGGATCTCGTGTATTTTATTCCTTTTTTCCCTTTTTATCTTATTTTTCAATGCATTTCCATTCTTCAACAACTGAAAACGTTCTACGCCGAGGAAAAAGTTATGAATGTATTTATTTTCTGCACTACATGGAATGCAAATTAACATCTCCTTCAAGACTGATTTCAGTGTTAAAGCGTAAGAGTTCATTTTTCCCTTTTGAGGGCATTCAAGATAACTAGTTTTGGATCTGCCTCACCTTATTGCCGTCGATAGCAAAAATGAAATTTAAGTTGACTATACATTTTTTTTACTTGGAACTTATATTGACTTCATTCAAAGTAGAAAAAAGTACTCATCTATTCACAATTACAGGGCCCTTATTTTAAGCCCTTGCTGTGAACTTTTCTCTTGCAATTCAAGACTGAGTGCGTTAAATGAAGTCCTGTTTATTTTTCAAGAAAACTGTGTTTTAATATTTCTTATCAGTGACCTTGAAAGCTCTTACAAGTAAAAAAATAACATTCCAAATGTACTTCTTGCTTTCCTTTTCAAAGTTTTAGCTATAGGTATTACAACTAGCATTTAAGGATAATGCTAATTTAAAGAGTAAGGGAGGATAAATTGAAGATCAGAATTCCATTGCGTTGCACTTGTTGCCTCCTCTTTAATTACAATAAATCATGTTTATATATTGTAAACACAATCTATCGGAGTTGTATTATTTCGTTATGTGCTATGTGTTAGATAATGATTATGTCCTTTATACGTTATTACGTTATGTGCAATCATGTCTAAAAGGATTATCAAAACCAAAATTGCGCGTACATGAAAATTCCAAGGTGACACTTTCATATTGAGGAATTTAAAAGCATAAACACGACAGTTTATTATTATTATTATCTTTACAATTCATATAAGAGTCATCTTAAACAGAAGAAACGCTTTATTCATTAATTTTTTGCTCTTAAGAGAAAAAAAGTGTCTGAGTATCTTTCGTTAATTTAGCAAAGGAAGCGGAATGTTTGTGGCATTGGCGACTTTCAGAGAAACAGTTTTCTCTCGCCAAATGCATCCCCAGTTTTCAGATGCAACACCGGGTCGTGCGGCAACCTGTCTTCGATTTGAACATTGCTGCTCCCCAGTCCGCTGCCAACGGCCAGGAAAGCTCCGAGTGGCGAAAAGGATGCGCGCCGCACCATCTGTGTTGTTCGATTAGCATAATTCACGGGGACTTCGAAACCAATTTTCGGAAATCTTCTGCTAAGTGTTCTGCATCAGAGTTCTGGCCGCTAAAGAATGGATAAAGAATTAAAACCTTAAGAGTCTTTTGAAACTATAAAATATCTTTGTTTTTCTGAAGATTTTAAAGAAAGGTAAGAGAATTTTTTAAAAACAATTTTTGAATTTTTGAGGTCTAAGAGAAAGTAATTTTCACTTAAAATTATTTTTATTAATAGTTCGTTAATTTTCATTTTAAGAATTGAAAACTTTGATAGAGTGGATTTTTAAATATAATCAACTTTTTCCCATCAATCGGTTAACAGAAAGCCCGTTTTTGTCTCAATGTTTATGCAAAAAACTTAAGATAAAACATGTTTTGCATGTCTTTCAAAGATTTGAACTAAGCAATTTAAATATAAAAATTTCAATAATAAATAGAGATGTTTTCTTTAAATTTTAACACTTTTGTATAAAAATAGTTTCGTTCAATTAAAACATTTTCTCGGCTTACCTATAATTTTCCTTAATATATTTTAACGATTATCTTTTCTAGTAGTTATTTATAATTAATAAATCTTAAAACGATGCTTGTTAGCATTCAATACTTTACAGTACTATTAGAATATTAACAAAATATCCTATATTTCAGTTCCTTTTTTCTAGTTATTTACGACTTACTATTAACTAATCTAGCGTTCTCACTAATTTTCATCGTGTTTCAATAGTTTAGCTCAGATACTTTTTCTATCATAAAAGTTCTTAAAGAAAATGAAATATCGTAGATGACAGGAAAAGTGATATTATATGCTCGAAAGACGTCATTAAGTAAAAATATGCAAAAATATATTGCATATAAATTACCACCATCACGACTACCATAAACGCAACCTCAGACAAACCCAGAACAATATTAGCATATTTTTTCAATAAGTTCTTTTTTCCCTTGAAATTTTCCTGCTGTAGTATTTTTTGGGGTAAATAATATCTCACATTTATACAGCATTAAGCTTTTGTTTTCTCTTTTTCGTACATCATTTATATGGGAAAATATTTTTCATTGCTTGGAACTTTCTTCGGATAAGGTTTTTATATGAAGTTTAGATTGAAAAGAGAAAATAGAAAACTTTGTTTTATGTTATTTATTTATTTCTTCTTCTTACTATTTTTCTTAAGTTCCGGAAAATCACGCTATTTGAAAAAATAGTTGCTATTATATGTTCAGATTTTATTTTGGCAATTTGTGGCATAGTATTTACAACTAGTACTTTTAAACTACATTTCTGAAACAAATTTTCAAAAGAAAGTTTCCTGATTTTAAATTTATTTGAAGTATTTCTTAAGATGGAAAATGTTTTTTTTTTTAAATTTTATACATCAGACGTTTGCTTTTTCAGAGAAATTCGTAGCGTTTATTTATCGCATTCTTTCTTTCTGCCAAAATTTCAAAGAAAAAAATTAATATTTGCTAAAACAGAGATTTTGCTTTTATGTGAAAATATTGATACCGTCGTGGGCATGTTTATTAATTTAATTCAATATTTGAATCATACATTTTTACAACAAAACTTCCTAAAAAGTCCAGACGATTTCGAGTTTATGTAATTTTCTATTAAAATATTAGTTTAATTTTTAGCATGTACTTAGTCAGTTTTTATGAGACCATTTTAAAGTAGTGTCTTATAGTAAAAAATTTCATAAAGTTTTGTTTGAACACTGAAGTCTCTACAATAAATATCAAAGATTACTATAGAGTACCAATTTTTAAGACGAAGAGCGGTACTTAAAAAAAAATTCCTTGAACTCTACTAAAAGTTACTCCGTAAGCTCCAAAAAACCACGGAAAAAACTGCATTTTAAAATTACAAAAAAAAAAAAAAAACTTGCCACTAAAATAAGTTTTTTTTTTTGAATTTCTTTTTGTTTTTATTTCAAGTTTTTTGTTCCATTTTTAAACAACATTGAAACTTACACGGAATAAATTATACTCACCCCCTTAACAAATTTGAATATCCATTTTATTTACGAATTAAATATTTATACTTTTTGATCAAATAAAGTGTTCAGAAACATTTCGGTCTGAAACTAGATGCTTTGTTTTTGAACTATTTCCCAGTTGGTTTCACCGTATCCTTAGTTGAGTTGCAGTTAATAAAGGTAAGTAAAATATCTGAATGTAGAAAAGTAAGTTTAGGCGCTTTTGCCAAAAAACAAAAATACCCCCCCCCCCCCCAAAAAAAAAAAAAAAAAAAAAAAAGATCGAGATTTTCTTACAGTGGAAATTAGAGGCTAACAATGTATACGTTTTCCGTAAAATCAAAATTACCTTTTATTGGGGGTAAATATTTACCTTTGTGCTGACTTTATAATCAACATAAATAAAGCAGACATTTTTAAAAAAAACTGCATACAATTGCAAATGAAGTTATGAAGCGTTCTTTTTTTTTTCGTGTGGGAAAATGAGTTCAGCAAGGAAAAAAAAGCTCGATATAAAACATTCAAATTATTTATATAAACGGATTGAGAAAACCAAGAGACTAATGTTTTCGAAAACGATAGTAACCAGTTCTCGTAGTATTTCTATGTCTCTTTTCTTTTCAAGTTTCTATGTACCCTTTTTTTCCCCATTGGTTTCCAATGATATTCTTATTAGCTTTTTCTGTCTAAGAAATTTTCCATTAGTTTTGTTTTCGTTTTTATTTTTATTAGTCTTTCCAGATTTGATTATATTTGCATTTAACAGCTTCCCTTCTTTTCCCCTCGTTACTTTAGTTTCTCACACTTAGGAATTTGTTTCTACTAATTCCGAGACACATGTATGCAACCTTATCTGTGCAATTTTGTCGGAATATTTTGATCGCTTTCACACAGTCATCCTTTTAAGGCTTTTAAGGAACTTCGTTTCAATCTTGGACAGTAAACACATTAGAGAATTTTATCAATATCTAGAAAAATATTTTAAGAAAAATGAAACAGATTTTTTTTTTAAAACCTAATGTAGTTTCTATTCTAATTTTAAAGTAAGTGAGAAATGACTTTTTATCATCCTCTTCTATTAAAAATTGCACTATCATTTTTCCTACTCAAATTTTAGAGTTTGTTAGGACTCTTTCATGAACCTTTTTTTTTCTTTCCGACGGGGCCGCGTATGGTTACTAACTTCTGCTGACCAAGTGCGTTCCCCGGAAACCGGCATCCATTCTTTCAAGTAGCACCACTATCGGCGGATGGCATTATCACTTGAGAGTTTGACGCTCAGTTTCCTCTAGATAGCAGCACCTGAGCTCTAAATAATGCGAAACTGCACTAGGAATTTAATTTAGCCGAGAGTATATAAGCCAAACATATACTCAAAGGATCTTTAATATGCCGCATAATCATACGACATGGGCGCTGACGAGTTTTCTGCATCTTGAAAATCCACCGACTTGGGACAGATTTGATTCTGCGAACTAGGGCGTACGAGGGCGCCTTACCATTGCGCCACTCTGCCGCTTCTCTTTTACGAAACTCTGTCATTCTATATAATCAACCTCTTACGCTCACATTGATATGTACTCTCGCCATTTGTTTTACCGCGTCTTGCTATCTACAAGATGTTTACCAGAGAAAATGTACCAGAAAGCGGATTTTGCTGCTAGAAAAACATAACCGTGAATTACGCTACTAATCCAAATTACTGGTAATGTTCAATAATTATTATAGTAAGAGTCTTAAATGATTTTTTTTCTGTTTAAAAACATACCAAATGCATGATGATTTGATTAGGAATGACAATTTGTGGTTCAAAGTTTCTCATTTAATGTGAATGCAGAATGGTTAGCCAAACTACGCCCCAGGGAACAACCAATCATTATAAAATGAAAATATTAACGTGCATGAAGTAAATTTTGGCCATCACGATAAAATTTCATTACAGTAGTCCCATACGATACTGTACGTGAATATTGTAAAGATAATTAGTACATAAAAGCTGTCGCATTAATAGCATTTACTCACTAAGAGGAATTATTAGAAATTTTCAGTTTTTTTTGGGCAGTCATTTTAGTAGTTTGGTTGACCTATTTGAAGAGAGCACGAGCAGCCCCCATCCCGAAAAAAAAGAAACAGAAAAACAATCTGGTACGATTAAATATTTTAATACTTTAAACTTTTAATTTGGAAAGTTTTCTTAAAGTTGGCTTGCCGTCTCCTCAAAATAAATTTCTATGTACGCCTGTTTGCCTTTTAGAGAATATCATAAAGTAGAAATAAAATTTCACGTTAAATTAAAGCACAAATGAGCATTAAAACGCAGACATATGTTTCGGGATCGCTTGGAATCCCTTTTTCAATGCGACAGGGAGCTTCTAGATGCAAAACATCCAAATGAAGCAGACAGAACAACAAAAACAAAGCTTATATAGCCTAAGAATTAACTGTAAACCAATGAGAATAAAGGCAGTGTGAAGTGGAAGTAGAAGTAGTATTAAAGGCACCAATAAGAGAGTAACAAACGAATGTAGTTGGAAGTACAGAAAGTAAAAAGGAATATCAATAAAAACAAAGAAAAAGACAACAGCGTGCATAAAAATGTGAAAATACATGAAAATTGCAAAAAAATAAAATAAAATACAAAGAATAAAATGGAAATAAAATAAGTACAGAAAATACCAAAACAAAAAGCAAAACAAAGTACACAGGCCAAAAGAGGGGGAGGGGGGGGAGAGAGAAAAAAAAAAAAAAAAAAGGGAAAACTAACAAGAAAACCAAGAAAGAACAACAAATTAAAGGAACTTATGCCAGACCTGTGAAAAATAAGGAGTTGAGGAAGAATCATTAACCAAATTAGAACTATTCCTGTTAATATGATAAGCTTCCCAAAAGTCAAGTTCTAAAGGGGAAGAACATTTTTGAATAATTTTCCCAGAATTGAAATCAAAAGAGTGGTTGGAATTCCAACAATGTTGAGCAATGCTAGACTTATTCAGCTCTTGCTTTCGTACATAACCTTTATGCTCATTTAACCGAATTTTCAGAGCACGTTTTGTCTGTCCAATGTAAGAAAGGCCGCAACGGCAACTAATTTGGTAAATACCCCAAGTATTAAGTTGATCAACAGGATCTTTAAGAGAAGAGAAGGAAAGTTTGTTGCTAGGAGCAAAAACAACTTGAAATTGGAACCTTTTTAGGATTTTAGCAATACGAAAACTTACAGAATGAAAGAATGGTAACACAACCAAATCCTTTCTAGAAACCACATGATTGGGACCAGAAGGTTTTTTAGAAAGTTTGTTATGAATAGAATCAATTAAAGAGTGAGAAAATCCTCTATCAACAGCTACAGCTTTCAGATAGTTGAGTTCAATCTTGAGAAGCTCAGGAGAAGAGCAAATATTAATAGCACGATGGACAAGAGCATTAAAAGCCGAATATTTTTGGTTGGGAGGATGAGACGATAGTCTGTGAGGAGGTAAAGAAACAGCGAAAGGTTTACGATAGACAGAAGTTGTGAAACCAGACTCACTCCTAGAAATCAAAACATCAAGAAACGCGAGGCTACTATTAAGTTCTTTCTCACAAGAAAACTGGATATTAGAATCAATGGAGTTCATAATCGAAAGAGAATCATCAATACCTAACAAGTTACTGTCCGTTAGGACAAAACAATCATCCACATAACGAACATAAAATTGAAATTGCAATTTTTGGAATAGTTTTTCCTCAAAATAATGCATATAGAAATCACTTAAAATAGGACTAAGAGGACTTCCCATGGCTAGGCCATCTACCATAGCATAGAATTTACCATTAAATACAAAAGTGCTCTGTTGCAAGCACACACGAGTAAGAAAAACTAATTCCTCGACTTCCACAGAAGTAAAATGGAATTCAGAAAGCCTTTTCCTGAGGCAAGTCAAAGCGCCATCAACAGGAACATTAGTAAACAAAGAATTAACATCAAAAGAGGCCATAACCGAATTATTCGGAACGAAGTTATGAAGTTTCTTAACAAAATCGGTGGAATTTTTAACAGTGAAAACATTCCGACTCCTAAGTGGAGAAAACACAGAAACTAAATACTTGGAAAGTTTATATGAAGCAGTGCCAATATTGGAAACAATTGGTCTGAAAGGAATACCTGCCTTGTGTACCTTCGGTAAAGCATAGAAACGCGCACAATTAGCAACAGAAGGAATCACAGACCGTTTAGCAATCAAAGGAATAGAATGAACAGACTTAACAGCAGAAGAAATAGCTTTTAACTCCTTGTCGCTAGGAATAGTTCTAATTTGGTTAATGATTCTTCCTCAACTCCTTATTTTTCACAGGTCTGGCATAAGTTCCTTTAATTTGTTGTTCTTTCTTGGTTTTCTTGTTAGTTTTCCCTTTTTTTTTTTTTTTTTTTCTCTCTCCCCCCCCCCCTCCCCCTCTTTTGGCCTGTGTACTTTGTTTTGCTTTTTGTTTTGGTATTTTCTGTACTTATTTTATTTCCATTTTATTCTTTGTATTTTATTTTATTTTTTTGCAATTTTCATGTATTTTCACATTTTTATGCACGCTGTTGTCTTTTTCTTTGTTTTTATTGATATTCCTTTTTACTTTCTGTACTTCCAACTACATTCGTTTGTTACTCTCTTATTGGTGCCTTTAATACTACTTCTACTTCCACTTCACACTGCCTTTATTCTCATTGGTTTACAGTTAATTCTTAGGCTATATAAGCTTTGTTTTTGTTGTTCTGTCTGCTTCATTTGGATGTTTTGCATCTAGAAGCTCCCTGTCGCATTGAAAAAGGGATTCCAAGCGATCCCGAAACATATGTCTGCGTTTTAATGCTCATTTGTGCTTTAATTTAACGTGAAATTTTATTTCTATTACTTTGCACAAAGTTTAATCATTAATATCATAAAGTATTAAAGTTTTCTTCATAAGCAAAGGTTTTTAAAAATGATATCGATTTCAAATAAAATTTATAAAACGTGAAGAGGATTGAAATATAATATAAGTGTAAAAGAGAGAGTTTCCATATTCACTGTTGAATCAGAAATTGTGGGGATGAAATGGCATATTTTCAAGAACATCATGTTCTCGAAAAAGTTCCGAGCCCAAATTAATAAGATTTGGTAAACTTTCTTATTTTTGAAGCAAACCCTTTCTAAAAGTCCCTTACCCTTTCCACCCTCTTATTCCTTTTCTCAAAAATTTACCGGTACGATTTCATTTTTGAGACATCACTAAAACAAAACAGATGTTCTGTCATATTTGAGGAAACACATTATCAGAAGTAACACATCTCGTGGAAAGCAAGCAGGGGTGCACCGACTACCAACAGGCCCACCTACCCTAGAAGGAACCGGATATCCGGCATCCGACCATTTTTTAAATATCCGGAACCCGATGTGGTAACTGCACGAAAAATCCGGTTATTCGGCATGTCAAATTTGATTTTTATGGGCTTAGAATTTACAGGTTTCAAACACCAGAGTCGGATATCCGATACGGACAAGGCACTCGGGAGACACCAGATATCCAGTATCCGGGAAAACCATATCCGGTAATCCATAATTTCAACCTTGAGCCCGCCCTCCAAAAAAGCACGGGGTGTGCTACTAGAAACAAGACTACATCGCCGTTGAGAACTGTGCACCGTTAAGAAATTGAACTTGGGTGACTTGCACAGTACGCCAACGCTCTATGCACTCGGCCAGGCAGCCATCAAGCAATCACCAGAAAAGTTACATGTTATAACTTCCAAACGTACCAACTGCGGGTGATTAATTCTTCTGTGCCAAATTTCATTATAGTCCCATCCAGAACAGCGTTAATTATCTTATCGCCCATTCTCTTTTCTCGTTTCGTACGTCCGATCCGAATCGTTAGAATGAGTCATCTTGTATTCCTGCTCCAAAGAGACGAACTGATTGCTCACAGTCTTGAATCGTTTTGACGTCTCGTGCTGTTAATAGTTCCTTAGTTTTGAAGCAAAAAATAACTTTCTGACGTCGTAATCGTTAAAAAGTCTTGTATTTATTATGAACGTAAATATGCTGTAAAAATTTCTGGTTTATCACAGTAAAAATAAAATAATACTTGTCGTTTCTATAACTATAATTTATAAGTATACACTGTTAAAGAAAATCTGAATTATCAGAGTGTTTTTTGACTGATTTTAACGGAAGATTTCCGTAGTGCTTCAATACATGGTTTTTCCTTCCAAAAACAGAAATATCACGTCCTGAAAATACGAGAACGGAACTTTTCCGTTTTACGGTTGCTGTATTTTCACTACCTGATTTGGATTAACGGAGATAAAAGAAATGGAACTTCTGTCAACTATCGGGAAAAAATTATCAGAAGCGGAATATTTCCGGCAACTCTGCTGCCGTACTTTCTCCGTTATTTTCAGGAGATTTTTTTTTTTTTTATTGTAGGTACTCAAAAATGAGAGCGGCGCTTTCTCATTTTAAAGTCAAAATTACTTTAAAAAATAAGAAGGTATATTTTCTCATTTTCAATCACATAATTTTTAACAGTGTTCAATTTAAAAAATAACTGCACGTAATGAAGGCACAAATGAGCATCAAAATGCAGACATACGTTTCGGGATTGCTTGGAATCTCATTTTCAATGCAATAGTGGAGCTTCTAGATGCAAAACATTCAAACATGCAATTATTTTTTACAGTTTACTCGTGCACAACGTTCCTTTATTATTTTTAGTGTTCACTTTGTCTAATAAAAGCATAAATGTGCATCAGGACCTAATCCCTGTACGTACTACACATTAACGTTGTTAGTATGAAGAGTGTTTTCTTCATAGTTTACGACACTTACTCATATTACCGCAATTACATTCAGCTGTTGGTCACCCTTTTTGATTGTTCAAAACCTTCTTTGTGACACTTCTTAACTTGAATGTGATTGAAAGTTAAACAGTTTTTCTCATACAAGCCATTTGTTGCAGAAATCCATTATTATTATTATTATTATTATTATTATTATTTATTATTATTATTATTATTATTATTTATTATTATTATTATTATTATTATTATTTGTTATTATGATTATTGTTACGTTTTCCATTATTATTATTATTATTGTTGTTACGTTTTCCATTATTATTATTATTGCTGTTGTTGCTGTTGTTGTTGCTGTTGCTGTTGTTGCTGCTGTTGCTGTTGTTGTTGTTGTTGTTGTTATAATTATTATTGTTATTACTATTATTATTATTTATTATTATTATTGTCACTTTTACTATTATTATTATTATTTTGAGTATACAATTATGTTTTTGTGGAATAATACTTTTCACAGTACTATAAAATGATTCGGATACTTGTTAAAATAAATTCTTCTAATATTGAAATCCAAGCATTTAAGTTAGGAAGCAAACTCTCTGTGTAGCATTAAAAGGCACCATTTTAAAAACGTTTTTTAATTAAATTTCTCTCAAGCATTACAGTTTTGGGATCATTGAGGAGAATTTTCACCTCTTATGTGAAGGGGCTTTTACTTAAAAGAGCACTTCATGTGTACTATTTTTAGCTAGCCATTGAGTCGAATATGAACTGAAACTGCGAACTGCCTCAGATTTATTTCAATGAACGAAATTTAATCCCAAAATGTTTTGTTTTTGAACTCATATTTTAATATTTGAAAGTTCTACTAATTTTATCCAAAATGCATTATTGTTATTGAATTTGGCACTTTTTTTCGCTTTCATTACTTTGTAATTTTGTATCATAATAAATAGAAATTTTAAAAATGCATTTAATCTGTTAATTTTTGGGTGATAACGCTTTTGCAATTTAGCTATGCTTTTGTAATTTAATCATACAGATTTCAGGTCCTGGAAAGGTTCTTTACAATAAAGGGTATAAATTTTCTTAGTACTCTCGTTTATAGAAAGGCACGTTCACTATTTTATATAGATAATTTTATGGCATCAAAAATATAATTATACTTTTGATTGGAATAGCAAAAATGAGAATTCTAATTAGTTCAAATTACAAATTTTACTCAGAGCGATTTTTTTCGCATAAAAGTAAAATACACTCCTATGAAATTTCACCTGAAGTATGGAGGCAGTATCTCTCCTCCCTCCCTTACCTCACTTCTTTTTTTATTGTTCTGTGGTTTTATTGGTAATTTATCGAAAATTTACTACCGGCTGGTAAGTCAGAAACCACATCAGCATTAAAGTTAATTTCTGTCTTGTAATTTGTTTTTTAGCATTCAAAATATAAAATAGAAATTAATACAATTCTCTCTTTTTATGCATAACATATTTAATCTTCTAACTCAGTCTGAATTTAAGCTTAAGTAAAGAAAATAATAAAAATGTTCTATGAAACGAGGTGAAGAAGAACGTTTGAAAGAGATAAATGGGTGGTACCAAAAGGGCTAAATACGCCACTTTAAATAGTTATTGGAAAAGTAGTATTAACAATAGAACTAATGATGCACGTGATCGGAGAAATTAGGACACAACATTTATCATAAGAAGCGCCGATTATAGATTTCGCTTAATAAATTGTTCTAGTGGCCATTTATAGAAGATTATCTCACGTAATTTAGCAATTTAAAGTGTCTTTTCAAAAATCCAATTTGAATTAGGGGAAACAGTGCACAAGAGATTTCTGTCAGCACTACAGATTATGCTCCAGTATATTAGAGGGTCACGGTTGGAGATGAGTTTCACGAAGTTTTAATTCAGTAGCATGAAGTCAATTAATGAAGAAGGGTGGGCAAAATAGGATTCGTAAAGTTTTTTCGGCCAGTAACTATGTGACAATTAGAAATAAATTCATTGAGGTTTTCAGTGCATGCAGATAGCTCATTATGTGCAAAGTCATTTAGGCAAGAAAAATACACAGACGGCCCACCCATTTATGTTGCTTCTAACGAGCAAAAATGATCAAAATCCAAAAGTTGACACTTTAAAAACATAATGCTGAAAATTTAGAGATTTGTGACTGGTGATCGTTTTTCCACGCGGCCCTTCAAATGTTTTAGAATCTACACATCAAAAATCATAAGCCCATTTGTTACATTCACTGTATCTAATCCACCTTTTTTCGTGAACTAATCTTCGTGTGTATCATTAGAATGCAGGCATGTAACCCCTACATCATTAATGAATCTACAGGCGTCGGTGTTGATGAGGTAGCAACGCGACGCCTTTAATCCTGTAAACTGTCCCATATCCGCCATTTTTTCTTGGTCACAGGCTCAGATAAGGAATTCACACCAGGTTTCTTTTGTTTTTCTTTCTTTATTTTTCTATATCCCCTTTTGCTCTACATGCAGCTATTCAACAAAACTAGGGCTACGTAATAAATTGCATCTTGAAATATACTAAAAAAACATGCCTTTAAGGAAGTATTGGTGGTGATGTAGTATTTGTATGCGAACCTAATACGTGAAAGTTCCAAATATTACACTTACTTCAGAACAAGATAGTAAAAAAAAGTAACAAATCTTGGAAGCGTATCCGTCTGGGCCTTTGCAAGCAGTTTCCCAAGAGGAAATGAACGTCAAACATGTCATGCACAAGAAACAAGTTGTAAAAATTTGTGCAACAGAAAAAAAGTAAAATACAACTCATATTACGCAACTTACATTACTCACACGCAACGTATACTATTATGCAAAATGTGTGCGCAATATACGTTACGTACACTTGTTATTTTGTTTCCGACATTTGCGTTTACATTTTATGTCCTGCACAATCTATCCCAATGACGTACCAATGACTGCCTTTCATAACCCGGATTGTCAAAAGTACCGTTTTGCTCTACCATTTTATGTCAGCTACATTTCCCCTAAATAACTTAACTCTGGAGTATTTCGTATAACTCAAAATAATATAACCTTGTTTTGCTCTTTTTTAAAAAAAATAATACCGTGCTTTGTCACTATTTACTAAAATTCATAGTTTAAATTAAAAAAATTTCTCGTATTTCTACCAGGCCACATGCAGAGTCATGTTCTTGTAATTCAGTGAAAATCAATTAATTAAATTAAGTATCTGTAGTATGCCAGACGTAACTGTAAAACAAAAACAAAAAATGCAGTTTTTTTTCCAAAAGAAGTTTAGATTTACTCTCCTATCGAATAATAAATATTCCTGGTAAATAAGTTATGCAGAAGACATTTCATTTATTTTCGCAATTCAATTAGCTGGTAATTGAATAAGCCAAAGTCTAGGATTTCATTTTCTAGGAAAGAAATTTGCACTGTTCTTTTTCTCTCACTCATTTCAAAATTCTTCTATATAATTCATCTTGAGCTTCCGCGCCTATTAATATATCTATTCGAAAACTGCATTTATTTGGTATAATCCTGTTCAATATTTAAAATTTCAAAATACTGTACTTATTTCACTTGAAAATATCTATTTTTTTGGAGCTAGTAGAGCTCTGAACAACAAAATCAGACAGAACCGGATATACGTACAACCAGATGCAGATAAAATATAAAAGTTGAAACACTCATAATATTTTTTATCTTTCCTCCAATAGGATCTTTTCACACTTTCTCATAAGTGAGCACTGTAGGAAGGTATTCTCATTTACATCAAAAAATAATCGGCTAAAATTCTGATACTCCCATTTGTTTTGATAAAGCCTTTCCATTTCTCTAATGTCTTGATGAAATCTTTCAACTATATTCCTTGCCAACTACGCCTAAATTTTCAGGAAAAACGTCTATGAGGGTATCGAGGAAAAGAGCCTTTATCCTATAAAGTCTTCTCGTATTTATTGCTGAGATTAAAAGAGACAGCTTGTTAGCTGATGTGGTAGCATTCTGAAGTTGTTTTCTTTTTCATTTGAAACATCCTTCCAGAACAGTTTAATGGGCAGTATTTTTTCTTTCGACATCAACTACAGGGAGTTTACAAACGATTCAACGAGTTGTGGATGAATGCATTTCACAAAGTATTGTATAGAAAGTAGTGATTGATACATTGTATGAAAAAGCACATTTTCAAGTTTCTTACACTTCATTACAAATGTTCTATGTGCTCTCCTCGTGACATACAACACACATGTATGTGGTAGTCAAGCTCAGCCCATATTAAATGCTTTAAATTGGTTTGTCTATATTTTTCCAACTGTTATCACCCTGACACTTGGTGAGTCAAGAAGGAACTGCGATGTCAAAAGCAAAATTTTAAAGTATGCTTCTTCGATGGGTTATTAGTACAAATGGGTGGACAATATATATTTGAAGCCATAAGACGTCAAAACCCGATGAATCATTTGCGATCACACAGTATTTTGCAAATGTGAAATGGTTTGAAATGTTTTTGCGGTCAATGTCTGGGAGATAAAATTTGAATATGGAAAGTGGTTGAAATCCATTATGTGATGTCTCAAATAAGCAACCACGAGCTCGCGCGAAAAAAGCTGCGGATCTTCAATTGCTCTCCGTTGCAGTGGGCATTCCAGGTGTGTTTACTGCTTAAAGATTCATCCCTAAATCACCGTCAGCGAGCGTAAGAGGCTTAAGCGTGGTGTGAGTGATGTCTCAGTAACCAGCCACCCGTTCGTGGGAGGGAAGGCTTCGCCTTTGTTTCAGTCCGCATTCCACAATTTAATTACTTGTCTAACTCGATTGCTTTGAAGCCCGTTCCCTTTTACACGACTTCAGTGAAAAAAAATCTCTCATTGTCATTAAATACAATTTAGATAGGGAGTGTTACCAATTATGGTGAGGGGCATCGTCATTAGTGAAGCAGAACCACCCATTAAATAGAGAAAGATGATAAATAATAAACATATCAATAGATACGGATTTTGAGAAACCGTAGTTTTGAGGTACTGAAAATATTGAGTCAGAAAGGGAGGAAGGAAATTTGAGTGAGGGAAACATTTCGAGGTTTTATAAAGAAAGAAAAAAACTTTGATTTAGAGAAAGAAAATTACATTATAAAGTAATAAAGGTGCTGGGAAAAAACTTTTTCTGATCCGTCAAAAAATTCGAGCTATAAAATGTAATACAGCTATAATTTAATTATAATTTTATTTTTATAATAGAACTTCGATACAGACTTTGGGAAAATGTAGTTTTGAGGTACTGAAAACATGGAGTCAGAAGGAAGGAAGGAAGTTTGAGTGAGGAAAACATTACGAGTTATCGAAAGTATAAAAAAAGAAAACCTTGATTTAAAGCAAAAAATTTACATTATAAAGTAATTTTCTTTTGCTTTAAATCAAAGCTTTTCTTTTATGGCTAGTATTTATATTAGTATGGCTAGTTTTTATTTTGCGTTTGTAAGATGTACATAATACTACTTACTTTTCGAAATCATTTTCATTCAGTTTTCCACAACTGGAACTTTCGATATTTTGAAATATTTTTTTCCCTCCGATTAACGAGATAACGAGAGTCGACTGCGTCAACTGTAAATTAACACAACAAAAAAAGTTTATACAATTAATATGAATAATTAGAGCTATATTTTTTTATTCTAAAAATACATAACAGACTATATATGTTTTTTACTATATATAAATAAAATTAAAAATACACAATGTAAACGAATTTATTGATTTGTATGCGAGACATAGTCTGAGATTTGTCACGAAACGTAAGTTATAGAACCCCCCCCCCCCCTGTGATAAGCATCCAAAAACTATAAAAACCAACATTCATTTCGTGAAATGTTTTCATCGTTGACTTGTGATTATCATATCCTTACTTTAAGAACATCTTGTGAAGAAATGAACGGCTGATAACGATTTGAGCGCTTGAATCATGTATATTTCAGAACAACGTGTTTCCTAGAAAATTTTACTGCAGAATATGCCAATTTTGCGTCAAAAATAAAAGGGAAACAAAATAAGCCCGAAACTAATTCATGTAAATAAAGAAAAATATAAAAGTCGGCTAATATCACTGTGCAACACGAAAAATGTTCTTTAGATGAAAATCTCTGTTTCTTATGTATTTTTGGCTGAAAATTATGAATCTGCAATTATTTTTTGCCTACCACGTACCATTTTCCCAAAATATGACAGTTTAGCTTTTTACGTATTTTCTGGATAAATGTGCGTATTTTCGTAATTTATCTACTTAATTTATTATAAATTATATCTTTCTCATTGACAGTGAGATCTTTGCTATTCTAGAAACCTTTTTTAATGAACTTGGTTACTTTAGCGACATTTTTGGCAACAAAAGCTTCATCTACTTTCTCGAAGTTTCGAGTTGACGACGAAGGCATTTTGAGGACTTTTTGCGGAGAAGGACGAAATAGTATGCTGCTCTGATGTGAATGTACTAGTTCAGGCATTGGGACATGAACACAATTCAGCAGAGTGGGGCTTGTTTATCAGTGCTCCTCCATCTAAGGATATTTTTTTCCTATTTATTCATGTAGCATATTCTATAGACACAAAGGAAATTCCAAAATTATGAATGGCAAAACAAATCAAATCATCCACTTGTAAATCCACAATGTACCTTTCTTCTACAATTGCACATTAAACTTCGTTTATCAAAATATTTGTAAAAGCTCCGGACAGAGAAAAAATGGTTTTCTTGTATCTCAGAAACAAAATCAAAAATTTAAGTGAGGCAAAAGTAAAAGAAAGGATTTTTATTGGGCCACAACTTAAGGAAATATTTTCATGATGAAGAGTATGAAAACAGACAGTCAGAAGCCGAAAAATCAGTCTGGCTGGCCTTTAAATCTGTGTGCTCACGTTTACTTGGAAATGAGAAAACTGAAATCTACGAAGATCTTGTTGATGACATGATAAACTACTTTTGTATTATTGGTTGTCATATGTCATTAAAACTACACTTTTTGGATTCCCATATGGACTTCTTTCCTCAAAATTTTGGCGCAATTAACCATGAGCATGGGGAAAGGTCTTATCAGGACATCTCTGTGTATGAAAAGCGTTTCAGCGGTCCATAGAATGGAAGTATGGGAACTGAGTATTGCTGATCTGTTATCAGGGCACACCACAAGGTGAAACGGGCTAGAAAAATCATTTTAGTGTTTGTGTTTTCAATAAGTAAGCCTCAGTTATGTTCTTATACAACAAAATTGTATAAATATGAGAAGTGGGTCTCCAGCAAAAACTGTACATGATGAATCATTTTGGTTTGGATATTTGAATCAAGCACCTTTTGTTTATATAGAATCACATAGTTTCATCTAAGGACAAAAAAAAATGTTCAAATTTGTTTTACAGTGCATTCTTGTAGAACATTGCCTCAAAGATCATAACAATACATGTATAAATTGAAAAAGATAAACACACTTAAATAATAGTAAGTTTGTCCAAACCTAAGCAACTTTTCCTTGTATGAACATCTAATTTGTAACACTATCGCTTTCTATCTCTCTCTCTCATGCAACTGATGCTCTAAATTATGTCAGACGTACCGTTAAACGGATAAAAATCTTAAGATCAAAACAAAATAAATCGTTTCTAGTGGAAAAGAAAACTGATTATGCAAACGATATGAAGCATATTCTCTTCAACCGCTCGCAATTATACTTCAAAAATTTCTAACTAACAATGTTTTTAATTAAGAAGTTTTAAAATAAACGCATTTTTTTCACTATGTAAGAAATCACAAAACTGAAACTCAACAACAATTTTTTACAACAGAAAACGTCTCAACTAACTGCTTAGAATAACTGAATAGATGAACTAAAATAAGTTTTTAAGCTATGGTACGGCGCCTAATTTTTAACAGAGTACATAAAGCTTGAAATCGTTTTTGTTAAATCAAAAAATTGAGCTGTTCTTTAATCATCGTCAAAACAGCACTGAAAGTATTAATGCTGCGATGATAATAATGAAAATTGAATTTATTTTTTTTTTTTTTTTGAATAATCGTTTGCGTCAATGAAATCGATGCCTTAAATATGTTTCGTTCTGAGAAATTTAGAAAAAAAAATCAACTGAATAAGCCTGTGAATGATTTTATTTTTAGAAGAAATTAGTTTGAGCTACAGGTTAATTTTATTTTGTATCATTATCATTATTATCATTATGCGAAGCTTGGCAGGAATTCAATCCTAAAGACGTTTAATTCTGTTTCACATTTTGAACTGAACGTATTAGTTTTGTTATTTACCACCTTAAAAACCCGAGTTACTGTTTTAAAACGCATTATAAAGTTTTAGAGTTTCGAAACTTCATAAGAGTTAATTTAGCGATTTTTAAAGTTACAAAACATTTCAATATTATCAAATACCTCCAATCTCAAACGTGATAGTTTAATTATAATTTGCACTCGAAGGAGATTTTCATGTAAAGCGACCCGAACTGTTAATTAACTATTGACATGTTCATCTTAATTGGAAATTTGCTTTCTTGAACATTTATATTCATTCTGAACTGAAGACTCTTGGATAATTTATATATATATAAACCAGATAAAGAATTTTTACTTCGGCAAAAGTCGAGTCTTTAATTTGGACCGTAAATCAGATTTATCAATTACATATGAAAAGTAGTTATCTTTTCCGTATATTCTCTCATAGCAACGAATTAAATATGCCGATAAAGATTAAATGTATTTTTTCCCATTCAAATAAGATTAACATTTCTGACAAGCCTTAATTGCTGAGATTCTGGTCATAGAATGTAATAGCTATCAGAATGAGTTGAAAACAGTGTATTTCAATTAGTGTTCTTCTATTTTGACAATGCCTAAAGCTTAATGACTTCAAAAGTGCCGTTATAAAATGCATAATAAAATGCATTAATGTTATTGAAAAGCATTTTCTATAATCAATTTCCAGATAGCCTTACTTTATAATAATGGCGTATTTTATGCATTGAAATTATTCTAAGAGTAAGTTTTTAGTAGTATGATGTGTGAAATGACAACTGCTATTTGGAAAAACAGTTGCAGTTCGACTCTTGTCGAAAAGGTGATTGTATACAAGTTTATTATACCGTATTGGTGCTACAAAGTTAACAATATATATATATATATATCCCCGTTATTTTCCACCTGATATGCATCCAAAAACCATAAGTGTCTATAAGATGTGCATTTTATGCGGCCAATGATGGCAGATGAATCACCAGTGTCAAGCATTGTTTAACTATTCTTGTAAAATTGAAAAATACGGATAAGCTAGAAGTTTAATAGCCCGACAGAGCCAATGTAATTGACATTTGATAAATAAAACTACTTATAAAATTTGTAACACTGTGAATAATTTACCAAAAATGTAAAAAGTTTATTTTATACACGAACTGATTTGGCTCAGATATACAATTAAATATACAATTAAATATGCAATATAAAAATTTAATATATAAACGAATAACGTGAGGTAGAATAATTTCGGAACGCAGTATTCGAAGTTCCCACGCACAGAAGCTAATTGCTTCGGCAAAACGTGTCCTTCAGCACATAAGGCTGTGGCGTTTACGGATTATAATTCAAATTTGAAGGCAAAATTATAAGTTTTGGCTTCTTTGTTTGGGCTTTCTCTGAAAGGGGTAAGTCTTATTGGGAGGGTCTTTCCTTTTTAATGGTACTGGCGATATGTATAGGACGAGATGTTCTATAACTAGATCGACCAGGAAAAAATCAGTACAGTTATTTAGAGTAACTTTGAACCCTGGAGGTTAACTTTGAATCCTGTTATATATTTTAATGCAATTGATTTCAAGAAAAAAAAAATAGAAGGTTCCGGTGTTAAATGAATCTTCTATTAATCTTAATTTTACGAAATAAGTTTTCAACACTGTATACATATAAATGTATAATCCGGTCATTATGAAGTCACTGCTTGGGAGCTAGCTATTTTTCAATGCTGGTTAGAAGTTGCTGAAACCCTTGACGCTGTTGAAATTCTTGAAGTTGTTCTTTGCACTATGGAAACCTGTGATGTTGTAAAATAATATTTTTAAAAGAATTTTTTTTTCTGGTTCACAACTATAATAGTTTTCTTAAAATAAATCCTATGAAAATCACTTCTTTAGGGAAAGATTACTAGACCGTAATTTGTTAACCAAAAATAAGTTTTTCTTATTTCTTACATTGTATAGATGATTCAAACTATTATAAGGCTGTGATAAATAAAGAATGAAATTTCGAAATACGTTAGCTACTAAATGAATTGATCTTAAGATTACACACAATTCTGGGCAGTTGAGATTTCCCGCGACACCAGATCACACCCCACACCATCATACCAGATGACATTGAAGAACGTTCATGCAATATATCACACGGGAAATGGAGATCACGCGGCTGATACTATTCTTGCACTCAAATCTAATGCGGGTTTCATCGGAAAAGAAAACTTTCTGTATTTATTCTACCAGTATCTTATATCGATGGGCCATGATAGTCCAAGAATGTCGTTTTGCTTTGGTGTAAAACCTTTTAAATGGACTCTTATGAAAGAAATGCTGACATTTTAAAACTTTCTCGCAATCCCAAAAAGGTGCTTTCAAAAAGTTAACTTTTTGCTGTGAACATCTTTCTAAATAGTATTTGTTTCTCCCGCTTAAATAATTAATTCTTTTTAATTTTGTAATTAATAATCCAATTTATTTTTATTTAACTGAATTTAATAAGCACATAACTATATAGATAGTCTAGTAAATGATCTTTAGAAAACATTAAATGCTTCAAAAAAAAAAAGAGATTGCGCCCTTCTCATTTTGGAGAATAATATAGCTATGTACAAAATTGTTCCAACATTTCCCAAGCCATTTCGTTCATACTCGTATCAACTGTCGTGATGTTGCATACCAGAAACTATTGCAGGAAATGGAAAAACTCCTTTCCCAATTAAAAAATAAATAAAGAAATAAACAAAAATAAATTTACGACTGCCCGTGTCAATTTAAACCAGTAGTTTGATGACACCGCGCCTTTTCTGATTATAGTGGCATGGTGATATTTGTGAAACATCTTCTTTCCTATGATATGACTTAACTTAAAATCCCCAATTTAAATATGCTTTGGAGCGTTAAAGTAAAGGACTTTTACGAAAGAACGTATTTTGTACGCATTAATTAAAATAATTTTTTGTACTTAAGAATAAACTGTCTCAGAAGTTCAGTTTCAAATTCATTTTAAAAGACATGAGATTAAATATCCTCTCAATTAATATTTTACGTGTTTTATTTAAACCAATTTAGATGAAAAGCAATGAAGCTGGCACATTTTAAAATAAGGAACTTACTTAGTATAAATACTCTCAGAAGGAGCTCGTTAATTAATTCTCAATAATTTATTGTTATAAGCAGATATATGCAAAACATGTCATGTCTGGGCTGCAATTTTTAATAATATGTATATTATAATAAGCTTCATTTTTAAATTTGAAGTAAAATTTTGAATTACAATTAGAAACTATGTTTCACATAAAATGTTATCATTAAAACTGAACTTCTCGTAGTTTATGTTTTCAATTCCAAGAAAGTTCCATCTAGACTGCCAGAAGAATTGGTGATGTAAGTGCTTATTTTCATACAATTGTTCGAAATTAAAGCTACCCGAACATGTATTGACATGCAAAAATTAAATCGTACAATATTTACTCAACTACTTCTGTACCAAATTAAAGATATCCTTAATTTTTTGTTACATCGCAAACAGTCACAAAGCCTATTGGCCTGAGCAGTTCATTTTCAAAACTATAAAGGTTTTACATAAACGGATAAAAATGTATTGTTTTAGGTTTTAACCGATAGATTGAAGTGACTTTTTTATTGCGCAATTACGTCTAATTCATATGTATTTACATGAATGCAACACTACATTTATCTGTACTGACAATTTCGACAGCCATCAATGTTCCGGAAATGCACTTTTATTATTAAGATTGATTTCTCTTTTGCTGATGTCAATATTGATAGCAATAGTACTGATTTTATACTGCGAGAAATTTCTGTGTTAATTCAGTTCTACAATATTTAAGCATATAAACGTTTAAATATTTAAAAAAAAAAACATCATTTAAATTAAAATTCTTTGCATCACCCGCTATATTTATTTGTACTGACAATTTTTACAGCCATCAATGTTCCACAAAAGCACTTTTATTATTAAGATTGATTTCCCTTTTGCTGATGTCAATATTGATAGCAATAGTACTGATTTTATATTACGAGAAATTTCTGTGTTAATTCAGTTCTACAATATTTAAGCATATAAACGTTTAAATATTTAAAAAAAAAAACATCTTTTAAATTAAAATTCTTTGCATTACCCGCTATATTTATTTGTACTGGCAATTTTTACAGCCATCAATGTTCCGCAAAAGCACTTTTATTATTAAGATTGATTTCCCTTTTGCTGATGTCAATATTGATAGCAATAGTACTGATTTTATATTGCGAGAAATTTCTGTGTTAATTCAGTTCTACAATATTTAAGCATATAAACGTTTAAATATTTAAAAAAAAAAAAACATCGTTCAAATTAAAATTCTTTGCATCACCCGCTATATTTATTTGTACTGACAATTTCTACAGCCATCAATGTTCCGCAAATGCACTTTTATTATTAAGATTGATTTCCCTTTTGCTGATGTGAATATTGATAGCAATAGTACTGATTTTATATTGCGAAAAATTTCTGTGTTAATTCAGCTCTACAATATTTAAGCATATACGTTTAAATATTTAAAAAAAAACATCGTTCAAATTAAAATTCTTTGCATTACCTGCTATATTTATTTGTACTGACAATTTTTACAGCCATCAATGTTCCGCAAAGGCACTTATATTATTAATATTGATTTCCCTTTTGCTGATGTCAATATTGATAGCAATATTACTGCTTTTATATTGCGAGAAATTTCTGTAATAATTCGGTTCTACAATAATTAAGCATATAAAGGTTTAAATATTTAAAAAAGAAACATCGTCTAAATTAAATATCTTCGCATTAAAAAGTTCATTAATATTTAAAATTTATTAAAATTTAACCACTAAAATTCAACAGAATAAATTTGACTTTTTAAAACTAAACTTTTCTTTTACATAAAAGAAACATTCAGAAATCTGTTTTAAATGCTCAGAAAGTATATTTGTAATTTGCATCTTAGATCAATAGAGAGAAAATTTTACTTGACATTAACAAACACATATACCGAAGAAAAAAAGGCTCGTGTAGTGTTGGACGAATTGTTTGCCATACATTTTAAGAAGAATTTTTACTTTAAACAATTTTCTCTTTTAAAGTTTTCAGGTTTGTAAGGAAAATGAAAAACTAGAAGTAAAGAAAATAATTAATTTTTTACGCTATGAAGTGCTAAATGCTAATAAGGAATAGTATTGGTTATATCCTGGAATTCATTGTAATAATGTAGATATATTATAAAAGTCCTTGATTTTATACATAAACCGCAGTAAGTGGGCAATTTGAAAATAATTCACATCAACCAGCATTTTAGATAAAAGTAAATAATGGAAAGTCAGATAAAACCGGGAGCCTAACGGTTTTTTATAAATATTTATTCACTATGGAAATGAAACATGAAATGTTAAACTGATAGACTGAACCCTTGTGAAGAAAAAAGGAAACAAATCCGTGGTAACCAATTGCAATTAAGATCATAAAAACATATCTATTAAAAGTGTGCAACGTCCCGGTTTTTTAAGACCTGGAAGAACAAAACCGGGAACTGAAAATAATAATTAAATACACATTAATGTCTAACAACAAAACTATTTATTAAACAAATACTTACAGAATATCACATATAAAAGTTAATGAATCTGAAACTATATCAAACCTACAATAAAATTGCTTTACGTTATACCCAAGGAGTTTTTAAACATTTCAGATAAAAAAATCACAAATGAAAGTTTAATAATGAAAATATAATTTTTAAAATGAAAGTCATGAATATTGTGCATAACCATACAGTAAATTACTATTCAACAAGCTAATAAATGATTTGTCCAAAACCAGGCTACCCGGGTTTGTCTGACCACACCATTTTGAACAAATTTTGCTCTAGCGTTGTTCAAACAACTCATAGACACCAATATAAAACGTTAAAATAACAAGTAAATAATGGGCTAACAGATGTTGTACTCACCTAAACTAAATCCTTAGGTATTTAGAATAGGGAGCTTAATATCATTTAAGCCGAATTCTCATACTTTTACTGTGAATATTTAAACAAATCACTACTTCAAAACAGGTGGTTTGCGCGACTTAACCTCACTGGACACTGTTATGGGTCTCGCCTATAAGTAATTCTACGAAGTTCCGCTAAGTATAAAAACAAATGAAGTCATATAAAACCTAAATAAGTTTTGTCCAACTACCCGGTTTTGTCCGACCCTCCCCTACTTTATAAATAAATATTTTTTTAGACATATTATAGTAAAAAATAAAAATAGATATAACGTGTTAATAAGTAATTCTGCTCTTACTTGTGTATTATATTTACCAATTACTCTCCTTAAGTTAAATAGTTTCGATTGTGTGTACTCATAAAATGATTTAAAGTACAAGAGGGATTTGATATGATGTTTCTCTGCAGAATGTTTCTAAATTCAGAGATAGACTTTCAGGGGTGAAAAATATTTAGTTAAATTAGTGAACTTTTTTTTCCACGGCAAACAATTTTGCATTAAAAAAGTATAACTAAGCTGGATCTTCTTTAAAAACGGCATAAGAAAAATTGTTTAGTTCAAAATTAAAACTATTTCAATTTATAAAAAAATACGCGCTCTTTTATCAAACTGCTAAATGCTGATAAAAATGCTGGTATGTAACTTTCCTCTAAAATTTTAAGCAACGTTTAATCTTATTTATATCTACTAAACTATCCCAGATCAATTTATTATAAAAATAAGACGTCCTAGTAAATATTTTCTGATCACATGTGCTAAATTCTGAAAGGAGTTAATTAAAAAAAATTTGGGGATTTAATTTTAAAAACTCTTTAGACTGTGCTTCTTCACTAGCGTTTCCTTAAATCTTCTTTTGAAAAGCATCAAGTATCTTACACCTTAAATTAAGGCTCTTCTTTTAATTTAAACAACATGCAGTTGAAATGCTGTCACTTTACTAAGCTTTCTTAACATTTAAGTAGTGCAATGAAATATTCTGTCTTTATTTTAGAATTTTTTTTATTAGATGATATTAGTGTAGACATTTTAAGGTTTTAAATAGTTAAAAACATTCTTGCAACCGTTTTACACGTAATTCTTCTAGTTGATCAACTGTGTATTTAATTTGTTAATAGGTTGTTGCTTAAATTTCGAATATGATTTTCGGTGGTTCGAGCGAGTTTTTTTTTTTTTTTTGCTTTACGTATTTCTTTAAAAGTATTTTAAATAACTGCGCTTTCAGTAAACAATAACGTGTATAAGTATAAAAAAAAATTGAAAAATTATTAATATATTTCTTTTAATGAGGTGAAATTACTTCATGATAAAAATTATACATACGGAGTCTTTTGAAATCGACAAACTTGGGTTCAATATATGCCGATAAATCATGCAGGAATTATCTCGTCCTAAACATTTTTATTGAATAAATTTAACATTTTTTGATTTAATTTTTTATGCTTTAGGGCACCGGCTCTTAAATTGCATTCCGCAGAAGCCTGGGGTTCCGCAGAGATCACTCAAAGGCTCCAGGAAACTTTCTGTCCTTCCCTTGAGAACATACAAGGATGTCACTCAAAAAACAGTAAAATTTTGCAGAAGCGTTATAAATCTTCGGAATCGAAAAACAAAAAAAACAAAAAAAAAAGGAAAAAATATTAGGTAACCTTTGCTAAGTAACTGCAATAGTTGGTCCAACTGCAACTGCTTTAGCCGTCGCTTGTTTATTGATAAGGATTGGGTATCTTATAAATCAGGAAATAAAAGGAGAGCTCCCTTTCAGTGCAAATAGAATTAATTATATACGTATATATTTGTATTTTAATATACTCGGTAATATGGCTTAAATCCAAAGGTGCTTGGAGCCCTCTTAGTTTCGCCCATGGAACATCTTTTGTTTCTTCCGTCTTTCACAATGCTGTCATTTCTTATTGCGAAATTATTTTGCAAATTTAGTTGCAGAACGAAGAGGTGGTTTTAAAGCGAACTAACCTGCATTTTTGAAGTTAAGAACTTAGAAGAGGTGCGTACCTCTTCTAAGAACATAATTCTGTGATAAGTTTAGATTAATGTTTCCTAAGTTCATCGGAGACTCTTCAGCCGTTCTGCAGTGAGACTCTCAATTGCAGGGTTTCATTCTGAAGTCATAGGCTGTCGTTGTAGCAGATTTGCCGTTATCCAGGTCTCATTGCTGAAGGCTTGCTACTTTGCCTCCCAGCTCCAATTGAAATTGATATTCAATTGGAGTTAAATTGTTAATTGATAGAAGTAAGCTGGTGGGAATTCTCTAGTTAAGCAGCATTATCACATAAATCACTAACGTAACTAGACTGTATGTCCCGCAGGCTTGCGCCAAGCCTGCTCAGCGTCGTTGTGAGATTCCTCACTGAACACTTTTCTTAGGCTTGAAAAAAAAATCAGATTTTCCCCCCGAAAAATTGAGCTTAATCGCTTTTGGGTTTAATTAATTTATTATTTTTTAAATTCGCCTTTTGATATTTCAGCTTGGCGCTTTTTTGACACGACCTTGCACATGTGGAAGCCCCGGGCCGGAGTACCCGAGTATTTTATAACAGAAATGCCATATGATTTTCCTCCTAATTTCTTTTCATCAAGAAGAAAATCATTTCAGAGTGTGTAACTTTTGCACTTCAAACGTCGCTTTTTCTCTAACATTTAAATAAACATAGTCAGTAGCGTGATCTTCTACAAGGGTCCCGTAATATATTGCGAAATGGGGCATGGATTTCCCTTATATGAAAACGATCAAATTTTTACTAATGTACGATTCTCTTTGAAGTTATGCTTCTTTTGTTCGATAAGTACACTCTCAGAAACGCATGCTCAAATCTCACGAAACTTCCGTCGTATTTGACGAAATAACTTCGTGAAAAATGCTCCAAGTAAACCTTTCGTCAAGTTGGCGAAATTTGTGTAGTAACTTTTTTAAGTCACGTGATCGCGCGAGGAAAGAATCGTTGTAAATGACGAAATTTTCTTGACGATTGAAGAATCGTCGAAAATGAGGATTCTATTTTTTAGAGTGTATGTACAAGATATCCCTTGACAAAAACAATGGCTAATATGCGAGTAAATATATTATATAAAATATTGTAAAATAATAAACCCTAGTACATATTGCACTAAAGTATGAAGGTGTCCGTGGTCTCTTAACCTACTAACTTTGTTACATTTTCCTTCAGGTGCTAAATATTTAGTCTCCAAAACACAACTTTAGTCTCAAGGTTGTGAAACTACAAAAACCGGACTTAATTTTTCTCTGACATGGAAAATATGATGACAGAGATACATTATTCATAATTTGTTCTATATTTAAGAGGCTTTTTTTTCGTTCTAAATAAATTTAACTATAGCGAAATAATTTCGTTTTTGTGCAAGAGATATTCATTATAAGTGCAAATTACTTTTTCCCCAAAACTAAATCGCAAATAATTACCATGAAAAAACATTACTCAGGGACGACATTGTCGACATCATGAATATATCAAGAACGTGTTGGTAAAAAGAAAATGTCTATGATCTTGGAGTTTTTTTTTTGAACTCATGACTTCTAACTCAGATCGAACAAAAAGCATAGGAATGAAAATAAATGCTAATTAAACACTTCGTTTTAACTAAAATTTATTCGAATGACTTCTTCAAAATAATCTAATTAAAAGGATTTTTCAAAAGGATTTCTTTTGTAGGAAATAATCTATCATTTTTAATTGTTGCACTCAACTAGCTTGAATGCATAGACTGTTATCAGTACTTAATGGTGGAAGAAGTTTGTCTAATTAACTGATTTGTTAATTCTGTCAAAAAGAAATTAAATACTTTAGCATGTCACTTTTTTATTGCATTTAACTTTTCATCGTTCGGGATGTAAATTTTCCTGAAATTAATTAAGGTGATTACTAATCTTTTTTTTTTTTTTTTTAATATGTTAATAGACTTTTATGTTTTCATTGGATAACCCATTTATAAGAGACTTTTTTTTAACACCTTTTGAGTTTTTAGGAATTCTCTTAAAATTATAAGCCCTCTATTCTTTGGTTTTTACTTGGGACTCATACGTTCTTAATAAATCCTTTCAATTTCAGAGTACATAAAAAATAAAAATTTCTCAGCATTTCAACCAAATCAAAGTTTTAAATGTATCATGCTGATTATTAGGAGTAGTAATAAAGCTTCTCCTAACTGCAAATAATATTTCTTAATACTTAACGGAATTTATAGAGACTAAAAATATTATAAAGTAAGAAGAGTGAAGGGCAAACACGACGTTATTACAGCACACAATTATAAAAATATTGCACAAACGTATTTTAGGCTTACAAAGAATCGCTTTTCAATACAAAAACAGTTTTGAGTGTCCTACTCTACACCTTAAAAATTTTATGGTATGGCCAATGCATAGTGGTTCCTATTTTTGACTACAATGGTGCTCAATTATACTGCTTTTCGGGGTAACATACTTAAGTACTTAACAAAACAAAACTCAATTGAGCACCATCCGTTAGTCAGCAATTTGAGGGCTTTCTTTTCTTTTTTCTCGCAACATACATTCAAAAAGTTTTTTTTTTATGTTGACGGGTTTGAGCGCGGAACTCAAGACGTGAAATTAACGTGTTCTTCCGCCTATGGAACTAGACAGGTTGCCGAGACATCAATTAAACAAGTTAGCCGTCATGCAGGTATCGCAATTGCAGAAATAACTTGCACTATATATTAGTTTAAAGTTTACACAAATTTCTTACAGTTCTACTACAACTACACCAACGTAACCTCTTTGAAATAACCAATTTGTGATCTCTGTTTTGCGCCGAAAGCACGAAATGTTTTCTCCATTGAAACACGTCGCTAATTCTGAGCCTTGACCACATGCATGGAGAAATGTTTGCAATTTTGTGTTTTAATGTCCTAGTTTTTATAGTTTATTCTTCAAAAAAGTAAACATTGTACTTCTTAGACGAATGAGCGTCAAGATTTCAATAGCATTTGAATTACAAATCACGGAAAAGCTTTATTTTGATTCAAACAAACACACTTATTTTATAACAAATTTATTTAAACTCAAATATGTAAACTTTTTTACTTGTTTATGTAAAACATACTATAAATACAAGTGTTTCGTAATTCTTGTAATTATTCTAAGAATCTAGTCATCCACTGTACATTTGAGCAAACTTTAGCTATAGGAAATGGATGAAAAACCCCAAAATTATATTATTTATGGAAAACTTTCCTCTGTAAACATAATAGTTCTACATGAAATATTAAGAACATACAGTAATTTTACTTTGCATTATTTGTTCTAAAATTTACAGTATATCCGCTCATGTGTGATATGTCAGCGAAAACAGAATGTGTAGATTCATAAACTAAAGTTAAAATCCATTATAAATTGTAAAAGAATACTTCTCTTTGAGTAAAGGTACAATGCAATTTTTCCCGAGGATATATTCCCATGCTAACCAAATTTTGGTGTCATGTAAACAAGTTCGCGTTATTTTCTTAAAAGTTTCGAGTTCCTCTGAAAACTAATGCATAAAATTATTTCTTTTTTGTTTGTGTTAGATAAGAATGTATGGGCGTCAACAGTGTCTAGCCTCAAAGGTAGTCAAAAGCAATCATCAAATTATATTGCGCCAACTAAACATAAAATCCTTTGTAGACAGCGATATACCATTAACTGTTTTACAGTGTGCACGTAAAATGTAAAATTATTAACAATGAATATTCTTTGATGATTAAAATCTTACTTTGAGTTTTTCAAGAAGAGGGTTTTTTTTAAATCCAACGAGATAACTTAAAGGGAAGTCATTATAAATGCAATTAATCATGAGATGAAATTGAGTTTTTAGTTGATCTTTTTATGCATAGCGTAAAATAAATGACAAATAAAAGATATTGGGAGCAATTAATGGATTTTCTGGATTATTTTCTCCAAAATAATGAATTTCGAGAACAGATGTTGTTATTAGGACAATGCAGTAATTTTAGTGAGAAACCAATTTCAATGGACGTTTTGAAGATTTATCGGTCAAAAAATGGTATAGATCAATAAAAACACAATTACTACACTATTAAAGCGTTTAAGTAAGAGATTAAATTAGTAAAACTGCATGTTTTTTTTTTTTTGTTTTTTTTTTTTTGTTCTTTGTGTGCTTAAGTTTCGACAAAGAACTTTTTAATTTTTTGTGTCACATAGTCAGAAAATTCTTTAATAAACGCGAGAACAAAGAAAAAGTTGGAAATTAAGCTAACTTTTTTTAAGCAGTAGGAGGATATCCCTGAAATTTAATGAAATGGTCTTATTTGTTTACACAACACTAGATTGATATATATATATTCAGTTGTCAATGGTCAGATCTATTATTTCGTAAGTTCATGTAAAAACAATGACGAAGTTTCCTTCTAGCTGGTCTGTTGCTCATTACATTGTATAGCGTCAATTACAAATGATGTCATTTTGCGGGAGAAAAAAGAGCATTGAAATATGTAATTTTGTTATTTATTTAAGACAAATTATTTTTGTTCTCAGTCCCCCTTGGGATTAATAACCACGTGCTGCTCCATTTAGTGAACTGATATAAAATTTCACAAAAGCCACTGTAGTCAGATCCTAAAAAAGGAGGGGGGGAAGAATCGTAAAAAATAATCTACGAGAGTAAAACTACGAGAGTAAAAAGTAAATCAATTTCTGTAAAAATAAGAAAATGTTGAAAAAGTATACAAGCATGATACACTGGGAAGCACAATTGCTTTTCGTTTACGGCCTTATCTAGGCTTCATTACAAAATCTTTATGGTTTTAAAAATTGCTTCCATAGCATATTTATTCTACAACGGTGCACAACTCTCGGACTCTATAATTTTCTACTTTGTTCTAATGAAGTCGATAGTTTTCCAAACAGATTCGTTTTAAACAGTTTAAACAAGTAAACACTTAAATCAAGCCCCGCATTTCAGACATTCATTCAGATTTTTATTATCAGCAAAGCGCAAGAGTCAGTGATGACGTTATGTGAACTGTGAAAAAAAAAACTTTTGGATTTTGGTCGAAATGTGGCAGCAAGTAGTTTCAGAAAATGAACTTGATAAGCTTTTCATAATAGTTATTAGTTTTCTTTTAACATAGAAGAGATTCATTTTGTTTCAAGATAACTATTTTATCCGTTTAAAAAGTATGTTTGAAATCATTTGGAACATATACTGAACAAGAGACGGAAAGAAATAGAGAGACTGAGGGGGAAGGTTATTAAAAAATCGATGTTGGTGTACGGGAATGTCTTTTGGTTTGTTTTTGGACGACATTTCTGAGATTACTCATAAATAACCCAGATGTATGTTTATAACAATTGTAAAAATATGCATGGATGCATGTAAACATGTGTGCATATTTTGGCTTAAAATAAAAAAATGCATTTAAAAACCCTACAAGCATCGATATTTTAAAGGAAATCTTCTGAGAAAGCCGATGCCAAAACCACATTAAAATTCATATTGCTTCGGAGCTTCCATATTAGTCTCATTTCGACCAAGGTAAAGCATCTAATAAATTATTCATTTCAGCTCAAATTTGAGTCGCAGGGTACCCTACTTGTCAAATAATGTGAACAATAGCAAGACTAAAAGTGTAAGTTGGCGCTTTTATTTTTATTTTCTCAGATATTCTGTTCAAAGTTTTGTCTCAAATTGTCGGATAAAAATGAAACTGAAAGATTATTGACGTTAAAAACTAATAATCGATAACAAGTAAGATAATTTTGAACATCATTTCTCACGGCATTCGAGTTTTTCTTTTCTTTTCTGAATGACATATGATTTACAAAAATCAATACGATATTATGTAATCAGCCAAAATTTATTTCATGGGAAACTCAAACCGATCTTGAACATATTTTATTCAGTAGACATATCATTTAGTTGATTGGTATGCTTCACAGCTAAATGGACCACTTATCAGTCCATAGAATGTTACACTGTTAAAACTGGATACTTAAAAATAAGAAAAATGTACTCACTTTTGAGTACTTCATGTTCTTATAATAGCTCCGAGTACTTAACTCTTAAATTTGAGAAATCCACGTTCTCATTTTTTTGAGTACGCTCAGGGGCTCGAATATGAGTATGTATCAAAACACATACTCATATTTTTGAGTGCATACCTGACTCGAATATGAGTATGTATCAAAACACACATACTCATATTTTTGAGTACATACCGGCTTTACACCGCAATGCAAAACTATACTTACGTTTCTGTCTTATTTTTTTAGGAATTCCTAAAAGTCAACATTAACGGTGCCGCAAATTAAATTTACGGTCACTCGCTAACTGCTGACCATCGGGATTACTCTCTTTATTTTCATCATGGTAATAACATAGCACTTTGTATAACATAGGAATAATAACATAATTCAGTAACATATAGTATCATCATAATAATAACAATATACAAAAATCTGTACAAAAATATTGAACATCAAGATTTATATCAAATAAGCTATAAATCTCATGTTCAATTATAGATTGGCTTTGCATACACATGTGAAACAATATGTCATTTAAGATATACTGCTCACATGCATACGCAAAGTTACAAAAAAAATACGCATTGAAGCATAATAATAAATATAACGTTTCAATGCATATTAAAAACACCCCGTCGGATAGGATTACCCCCGAAATCTCTAATACCCTAACAAATAATTACCCTAACATGGGAAAACCTACCTAGTAAAATATCCTAACATGTAAAAACCTAAATTGTAAAATACCCTAACAATATAAAAAAAAGTGAAAAAGTGGGCGAAAATGCAAAAAACGTAAAAGTTCAGGAAGCTCCGTGTCTTCTTCTTGATCATCATTGAGTTTCTAACAAAAAGTACAAATAAACAATATCGAAATAATAGGCTGCTTAAAGGCAGTTCTTCGAGTTAAGATAAAATTAATACTCAATAATAGTCAATACTTCGCATTTTTAATACAATACTTTATAAAAAAATAGTAATAACTGAATAAATCATTTAATAGATTAAAAATTAAATTTAGAATGCCTGAAATATAAGCTCACAAATTTAGCATTCAAATATCTGAACAATGTTGAAATACAAAAATTTTAATAACAGATTTTGGGGCAAGTTATATCAGTCAGTAAGCATACATATTACTTATACATGAGCACTTAGAGAAATAGTCGTATGTTTGCATTCAAAGGAAATTAACACAATAAAACAGATTACACAAGTGCAAATAGTTCAGTTTTCATTTTAAAACTTCTTTAATGTAAAAATTATTTTCCGGATATGCAAGGGAAGAAAAAAAAGGAATGGTTGGCACTTACGTTATATGCTGCTCAGCAAATGCAAAGTTTTTAAAATATGGAAGTATCAATTACAACCTTGCATGTTCCGTAAAGTACAAAAGATATTGCAAATATGCAAATTATGCTAATTTTAGATTATAATAATTTTTCACATAATTAAAAAAATTATTGGAATAATATTTCTGTTTTGAACAACTGATTTAATAACTTATTATTTAATAGCGTAAAATGCTTTATACCATAAAATTCATCTAGTTATGCCCGAAAAGATTGAAATTTTATAGCTAATTTAATTTAAGAAAACTTATGTTTTTATATTTAACGACGGAATTCAATATTCAATTTCATATTGCATGTTCGGTTTATTTGAAAAAAAAAAATAAATAAATAAAAGATTATTTGAATGTATTCTTAATTAATAATGAAAACAAATATTACTACATATTGCTTAGTCCACAGACAAGAAAAGTTTGTTAATTTATTATTGTTAATGGATTCAAGTTTTTCCAGTCAATTCTACTTACATGAAACACAAAAAAAAAATTATAAATTTAGAAGAAATGATGAGAAACTGTTTCTGAAATTCACAAGCAAAACACGTGCAAAAGATATTAGCTAAGAATTAGGCAATGGAATTTGATTAAATAACGATTATTTGCATAAAAAGTAAAATAATATTTTTTACTTTCAAAGTTACTGTAGAATTCCTTCATTTTCAATTCTTCCAGCTTTTTCTTGACCGAACTCCAGTAATTTCAACCAAAACAAAACTTCCACCAGCCGCGGAACAAGAATGAGACGTTTAGGTTAGTTAGTACACATTTCTTCAAAATCACCGGCGTATTCTTGCGCGCGACTTAACACATTTGCTCAAGATATAGTACGTAATTTAGAAGAGTGAAAACTTGTATGTTTCGCACGTTAAAAGGTTCATAATAGTATAACCATTCACTAAATAATTTCTTTTGCTATTTTTAATATGCGATTAGAATAACAAGTGATTATATTTATATCTACCCACAAGCTCATTCTTAAATCAGAATCATCACTTGTATTTGAACGCTTAATGTTCTCGTTTTTGAGTTTATTTTACTTAGAAAAAACAAGTACATGGAAGTACTTATTTTTAAGTAGATTTTTTTTAACAGTGTATAACGTAGCATTTTGTATTCTCGGCCGAAACATTCGATGTACAGATTATTTTAGCCGTCGTTTTATAGATGACTACAATCAACATAATCTTTTCAATTTAAGTATATTTCGATACATTTATTTCGCCAAAAAAATTGACTTAGGAAGAAACAGCGCTTTAATAAAGGGTTCTTAAATTTAGTCCTAACAGACAGTCATTTTCCACATCATTCCTTCTTAAAAGGCTAACTAACTGATCCTTACAAACAACATTGAATCAAGTGAGCCTTAAAAACTATAATAAACCATGTTAACCTTATAAGCAGTTTAGCAATTGTCAGAGTTGAGTTGCCGCAAACTTAAAGAAATTAGTGCAAGTTTGTTAATTTCTTAATTATGGATGATTTAAGAAATAACTAATTTAATAACTTTAATGCATTTTAATTTATTTTGAACTCTGTTAATTGCTTTAGAATTGTACTCACCGAAAGTAAAATAAACTTACAATTAATACGCGCTACGAATTTCTGAAGAATAGCGTTTTCCCAGAAAAATGTACTACACCTTTACTGTTACAAATACTTTCGATCGTTGGAGTTTCTTACTGTGAGATAAATACTTATGTGTTTCCCTTCACAAAAGCCGTCACAAATGTTCGCGAGCGTGGACTGGAAGCTCCTAATCTCTTCTTTCATATCACAATATGGATGATGAATTGGATATTTGTTTTGCAGTTACTTTCATCTGCAGGTATCTTCCGCGGATATTTTCTGTATTTGTTGTTTACTTTTCGAGTTAATTCTGCAAGATTGTTTGGATTTGTTCCTTTCGCTTGCAGAATCTTTTTTTTTCCAATATGAACAAAGTTTCTAACTTTTTTTTTTTTTTTTTTTTGGTAAACTCATGAAGTATAAGTTCAATATTTTAAGCTTGTCTTCCAAATTCTGCCTAAAATTTTTATGATGAATATGAAAGGGATAAGATTGCCCTTGTTACATCCCTACATTACACTGCAGGAGTAAAACATATTCTGAAATACATTTTTATTTTTACGGGTACCTTTTTCTTTTCCTGAGTTGCTTAAATATATTTCACTTACATTTCAAGAAAATAATTTTCACTAAATATAAAGATATGAAATACATTTTTATTTATACGGATACCCTTTTCTTCTTCTTCTTGCTTGCTTAACCCTTTAACAGTTTCATTTTTTTTTCCAGAATTCGGTCCAAAAAATGTCGTATTTTTTATTGCATTTTTTGTTTCATTTTACATTTTTAAGTAAGAATATGTTATTAAAATTAACATTTCTAATATTTTTAAGCATTTATTGCAACTTTTTTTCTTTAATGAAAATAATAAATTTTCCATGCAAGTTGTTTTTTTTTCCTACATGAACGCCGAACAGGGAAGTTACATTTACAGTTAAAATAGTACAATTACTTAGCAGTTATTCTTTATTACAATTCAATTACATTTACTATTATATTTTTATATAAAACATACTTACCCTTCTTTTTTGAAAGATCTGGTTTAGTGTGATATATCTTAAAGCAAGGCGAGAGGCACAGTCCAAGATCACAGTCGGGGCAAAAATACCTAGTCTCTTTTCAAATTCTTTTGCCATTGTCATTTTTCTTCAATGAACATATATAGAACTAGCACTGTCTTGCTTTTACATGGATAAAATTATCAAGAGCGATTTGCAAAATATAACCAAAATGATAGATACTGAAATACAGAAAACATAAACTTGTCTTCTGATACAAACATGCGAAAAACCCCGCGCTTTTGGACCAATCAGAATAAAAAACACAATAGATAGCAAACTATCATTTAGTGAACAACTATCGCCATTTATACGAATAATTTGTAACTAAAAATGGAAAAAATGCGGGCAAAACAGTAAAAGCGAAATAGAAATCAGATTGCCCGTACGGCGTACGGGCAAATCAGTAAAGGCCCGGCAACTGTGCCCGTACGGTGTACCGGAAAAACAGGGAAGGGGTTAAAACATATTTCCACTTACATTTCAAGAAAATAATTTTCACTAAATATAAAAACATGAAACACCTTTTTATTTTTACTACCTTTTCTTCTTCTTCTTAGTTGCTTAAAATGTATTTCCACTTACATTTGAAGAAAATAATATCACTGAATATAAAGGGTTGTTACTTACTGAATACCT